>OW240915.1:61497838-61993845 GCA_933207985.1 Pelobates cultripes
GGGAGTGACAGGAGGGAGCGCTGAGCGCTTCCCTCCTGTCAGCCCCTCTCCCCATGCTGCGCCCGGGCGGTGCGGTCCGCCCTCATGGACGCACCGCCCAGGCAATGCTGCAGCCGCCTGAGGCTCAATACAGAGCGCTCGGGCGGCTGCAGCATGGGGGGGGGCGGCGGGGCTGGTCATGGCACCCCCCACCCTGGTGGCACCCGGGGCGGACCACCCCCCCGCGCCCCCCCCTTAGTACGCCACTGGCTGCAGACCATGTAATCTTGCGAGATGTCAGAGCGTTGCCGTGATAACCCGCAACAACGCTCTGATTGGACGGTTTTCGCGAGACACATGGTCTGCAGCTCTACACACTGCGGAGCTGCAGACCTGTGTCTGCGATGGTGGCCGGGCAGCCAGGAGGGGCCTCGCACCAGGCGGCATACCGGGCAAGCCCTCCTGGTGTCCGAGGACCTGACACAATCTGCCCACAGGCGGTTTTGGCGGCCACGAGGCCCCAGCCAACGCGAGGACTTAGGTGGCCGCCTAAACCACCTAATTAGAGAGCAGCCTCTGCGTTTGCCCCCACCCCTGGCAAGTGAGGGAAATCTTTGATCTCCCCGCAGGCTGTGTCGCTCCTGCCTGCTTCCTAGAGACCCCCACAGGCTGTGTTGCTCCTGCCTGCTGCCTAGAGACCGTGGTCTTGTGGAAAATCCGTCCCTTGACGAAAAATTTAGTCCATAAAGTCTCACTCACCGTGAATTATAATCTAGGAATGGTTATCATCCAGTGCTAGAAGTCACTTCTCTCTAATATAATTCCTGTATGATTACTAAAAATGTAAGGTCAAACAGCACAGGAAATTTCAATGAGTCACATCATTGCTACAGTCAGGGAGAGGGACTCTGCCATTTCACTGTTAGGATTACTTTAGCATTCTAGAGATTGATATACTGCCTTAACAGTTTTAAATACCTTGATTTTAAAAATATATGATTGAACTGTATTGACTGTAATATCTGCTTAGATGCAGACATTAAATTTACATTCCCTTGCTATTTTTAGTAGACATGTGACTTGAGTCAAATTTCGTCCGAATTTGAACAAACCGAAAAACAAATAAATTTAGAAATAATTGATATGAAATTTTTCAGATTCATTCATTTTCATGAGGATAGCAACTGAAACTAAATTAAGAATTATTCTTATTTTTGATCTTTTAGCTGTTAGCAGTTCCAGAGAAACTGCAATGTTTACATTGCAGCACTAAGTCAGTGGCTGTCTACCAGACAGCTCTACCAGACTAGAAGGCTTCCTGGATTGAAACGGACCTTTGGTCTGGTATCTGACGCTGGACGTCCTCATACTCTGCATAAGGACACCAAGCATCAGATGTTTCCCCATAGGGACACATTGATTCAATGCTTTCCTATGGAGAGGTCTAATGTGCATGCGGCATTTTCTGCCCATGTGCATTAGCACCTGCTCATCACGGGACGTTGGAGGGGGCGGAGTGTTTACCCAACGACGAGAAACAATGGTGCTGGAATCAGGTAAGTAAATAAAGGGTTACAAATCTGTATTCCTAACACTATAGTGCCCTGTGGTCTCCACCCTCCCTCGCGCCCTCGGCACATAAAGTGTTAAAAAAAAATTTAGTCACTTACACAATTCCAGCGCTGACATCATTCGCCAGGGGGGCGAGCACCGCAAGCAGATTAGGCCCTCCCTATATAAAAGCATTGCCTCACTGCTTTTCTAAGGGGGTCTTCACTGGTGCTGCTTGTCCAAATCGTAAGGACATCCAGCATTGTTTAAGGGACTCAGAATCCGTTAGAATCCTGGAAGCACCTCCAGTGGAATTAAGTGGGACAGGGACACTGCTCGAAGACTACTTCAATGAGATGAAGTGGTCTGGGTACCTACAGGGTCCTTTTAAATGGAAGTGATCAGTTGTGGAATCTGAAAAAGAGTAACAGTTTTCCTTTAAGGACTAATGCTGAAATAAGTCTCTCATGACAACATCCTTTTGCTTTTGTGGCAATATATGAAAATGTAATGATCCACTTAGTGAAGGGTATCAGGGACGGGTATAATTAAATAAGCAGAACATTCCAAGCTGGTATAGAATCGTACGGATATAAGCCTCGATGTATTACTTTGGATAAGATTTTAAACGATTAATATTTTTAAAAATATATTTAATATTTTTCAATATATATATTGATTTTTTTTATACTTGATATATTTTGTGATATTTAAAATTTTTTAAAAATATATATTTTATAAGCTTATTAAAAAACTAGAAATCAGTAACATATATATTTTTCCTTAAGGGGTTAAAAAATGAAAAGCAAGGGACACTGAAATCTTATGGCACTAAGAACCCTTTAGCCGTCAGTTCTTCGCTATTTATACCTAATACAACCCTCCGACGGGTACTTGATGCCACTCTGCCTTTAGAAAGCTACGCTATGACTGTATAAGTTATATAAACCATGCGTAATCAAATACTAACCCTCATATCTTCCGATTACACCATCTACATTTCCTCAGGACAAATCTTGGCTACTAGGACTTGGCATTGCTGTATTTTACAGATTAAGAGATATGCTAATAACTGTTTCCGTGCATGTTGTAACAATAATTGTTATGCTGCCACCAAGCTTTTATTAACCCAGCAAAACTAGTACCTTCCTAACGCTTACAGGTTTCTTCACTGAAAACTGAACTGTTGTGAATTTTAATCGGAAAGAACGAGGAAAATTTGGGTGAAAATAGCTGATTTGGTTAAATTTTCCAACTAAACTATAGTCCCAACGTTTACTATTTTAACCTTAGTTCTACCATTTGGATTTCATATTGCTTCAACTCAAAGTTTATCTAACAATCCAATTTATGGATGTATTCCCTAAATACTAAAGAGGATTGCAATAGTTTAAGCAGTAGGACATACTTGGAAATGAGAGAAATCTCACTGTATCCATCCTGGTAAAATATTTTATAAATAAATAAGTGCTGCTTTGGCAAAAATATAAAATCTTCAAGCCTGCTATAGTGACTGCTAGGCTATTTTAATTCTTGTTTTTTCAATTCAAATGTCAACTCACTACAATTCAGTGTTTAGTGAATAATCCCCTTTATTAAATACACTCCCCTCCTCTGTCGAACGTTGGAATCGTAACATTCTAAGTTCGAGATTCTATTTACACTACGTTACCGGGCACAGCGTTCTATAAGAAAAAATAAACACATCATTAGGAGGGAGCTAAACCAAACTTCACAGAAACAAGGCTGACAGTTTACAAGTCCCATTTCCTGGCGTTTATTCTCTCACTGGAACAACTTGCCCCCTTCCCAGCCAAGGGTTAATGCCCTGAGATACAGTATCCCGCAAGCAGAACTACAGCTGAGCGAGCTAGGCACAGCCTCTGGGGGGCGTTGCTGCCAGCCCCCAGACACTCCCCTTCCCTCAGCAGACTGCAATGATTTAGAAGTTCAGGAATCCCACGTGACGTCACCGGGGGGGTGATGTAATGGTTCTCTAAATAGAAAGTATTGTAATCTTCTCTCAGTCCAACGTGGTTCCTTTGTAGTATATGGCACTGTTTCTTTAAAAACTGCCCGTGTGTGTGTGATGCAGGGAAGTCACTCCCGACTCCAGCAAGAAGCAGTCTCTGAAGAAGAGTTAGCTACTCCAAGTGTTTGCCCTGTACAGGCTGCAGTCAAATTAAAGTTCCATTAACAGTTACCTGCTCTACTACAGACTGAACTTCAGAAAGCTGCGGGAACAAACCGGGTTCTTACTCTGCTTTAAAAATACAAAAATAAAATCTTCACGTTTAAATTGCTGAACCTTTTCTACACTTCTTGGGTAAGTGGGAAACAATTAAATTAATTATACTTTTTTTTTTCTTTCGAATTTTTTTATTATTCTAAATGAATGCTTGAAAAATGTTGTTACTATGTCCAAGACTTACGTGTTAATTGTGAGAGGTAACTAAGGGTCTCCAGAAGGGTGCCCATCCTCTTGTCAAAGTGTCTCTTCTGTCCCTTTTGACATGTCGTGCCCCCCTCCTCCCCGCTGTGTGCTCATGGCAATGTGTCTGGGATGCGAAGTCTGCAAATGTTTCATTCACTTGTAACTTTTTAAAGTAGTTTTGGTGTCGCTTATTTGGCGATGACTTTTTAAGCTTGTGACTTTTTATTTTTTATTTTCAACTATTTGAGTCGGAAAGGTCATTGTCATATAGCTTGGCACACAAAAAGTTAAAATTGAATTTATCTCAACTCTTCCCCGCTCCTCCCCCAAATCCCCCTAATATTGGAAGATAGACAGACAGATAGATCGATATCTAGATAGATTGTTTTAGTCTGGGATTTGTACTGGGTAGTACCACCAGGGCTTTTCTATTGCAATGTATTGTTATCTAGTGCACAATGTTTTCTCTGATCATGTTGTGACAAGGGATACAGTTATGTTGTCAGTGTCTCATCAGTTAGGGAGGAGGGTGTAGTGTGTGTTTTTGTTTCTGGTTCACAGTTGCAGTTAGCTATTAGGAATCTCCGGGTAACAAGTGAAACTATGTAAACTTTGTACAGAAGTTCTTCTTCCTTTTGCAAAATGTAGAAGTTTTCAAACTTGGTAACTCTTACACATCTAATTACAGTAGAGAACTGCAGCGACAGTGGGTTTATTAGCAAATCATTAGAATGCAGTGACTGTCACCATTCATGGTAAGGACCACTTATCAATGCCCTCCCCTCAGCTCTGAGCATAATGACATACAGTTATCATGACATTACATGCAGTGCAATTGACAGCTTGTTCTTTTATTGGTCAATGTGTACTGAAAATACAATAGGGCATTGCAAATGTTTAAATTTTATTAAAACATAATCACTCAAATATAAAAAAAAAAATCCCTCTCCCTCTCTCTCGCTCACTCTCTCTATATATATTTATAAATATTGTGAATATATCTGTACCTACTACACACCCACAAATATATATATATATATATATATTAGGTGCGCACACACACACACACACACACATACACCAACAACAACAAGATAACTACTTTTGAGCTACCTCTGGAATAGAAGTGGTTTAAAATAGTGCCTCTGATGAGACATAGATGATTAGAACAACATATTTCAGTTATAACATTATTTGATCATATACATCTTTCATTTTAGGAAATGCAAACTAAAGTACTCTGGAATTTTTTTTAACATGCTTTCTATCAATTTTTACACTGGCGCACAAAAATATGGGGATTGTGATACTCCTACGCTGTATAATATGATGATTACTGTTGCATGCGTTGGAGTGTGCTCTGTGCGTATTTGGTTGTTAGGTGTCAGTATTTGTATGTTTTCCTCTAAGACATCTCTGGAAATAATGCAGGGCAGAAGGCCATTACATCATTCTGCAGCCTACTAAGTGGGTCTGATTAACAGCCACAGATCCTAAAGGGTTCAGGGTTACAAAATGCTGACTGTGCAGTCTGGGTAACTGTAGCTAAACACACATCCTTGTTATCTATGTTTAAAGTTGTTTCAAAGCACATTACTGTATTTATTTTGGTGTGATTTCATGCTGTAGTTTGTTATTCTGTATAGTTTTAGTTTATTGTTATTGCTTTGTGATATGCTATTTTTCATCCAATCAATCTGTATACATTTGGATAACCTGCCCATTAAAAAATTCTATAGTGATTTGTGATGAGCTGAATTTGCCGTTTTAACTATGACATTCTGATAGTAATTCCATAAAAATATAATCCATGACGTATGGGCCTTTATTGACTGCGATTTCTATGATAAACCCAGCAAAACATCCTCAACTTTAGAAAATCAGAGGTGGATTTATTAAAAGCTGTCAATCAAAGTTAAGGTTTTAAAGCACACGGCTTTGGTACAGTGCAGGTGGCCGCACATATATTTTTGTTTCTGTACAACACAAAAGTATTTCCTTGTAACTCACCTTTACCTTGTGACCTCAAGCAAAGGTTAAAAGATAAGAGAGACTTCATTAAGGAGAAAAATGATGTTCTCGAGTTCTTGATCATCTTATAACACTCATACACTCCAAAAACATGACCAGCACAGACAGTGTGAGAAAAATGGGGGGGTTACACGGAGGTCTGGAGGGTCACTGGGACAGAAGGGAGATTAAAAGCAGGTCCAATCGAGTAATATTAAAGACATTTTTTAAATATAAATAAATCATGAAAACATATATGCCATAGGGCTGTTGTTAATAGTAGGAAGAGTGAGATTATAATACACAATCTCCAATAAAATTATAATAATTTAATTGTGCGTAAAAGTAGCTAGCGTTGAGTTCATCAAGGAGTTTTTAAAAATACAGGAGTTTTGTGAGGGCCATGAGGCTTGGTGCGGTCCTCATCCCCATTATAAAAACCAAGTATGAGTCCTGGATTTACTGCTGGGTGCTACGTTCTGCTCACAGAAACACACTTATTATTGATATTTTATATATTTTTACAAATATAAAATTGGCAGTGATGTTGTTTATTTTTTTTATAAAGCACAAACATGTTCAATAGTGCTGTGTAGTACAACAGCATTCCAGATAAATTGATATCTAAGAATGATTACGTGATCTATAACAAAAGGTAGCATAACGTGTAAATATATGTATATTTATATATAATATATAATACGTTCAATAAGTATAAACTGTACAAGGCAATGTAAAATTAGAAAACAAAACTTGGTTGAACTGCTACGGTGAAAGTGATTTTTAATGCTGTCCATAAAAACATATGGGTTCTAAGTATTTGGATATATTCCAATATTGTCCAAACTTTAGAGGCGCAAGGACGAAATAGCTTTTGACCTTTATGTATGAACAGGGTAAACAAGTTGATCACCCCTCTGGGCTCTCAAAGGGTTAAAATATTGGCCTTTATATGTACTCAGTAATGAGGTTAATCTTCACAGACCCATCAAAGCTTGTATTTTAAGCACAGGGCAATTACATATAAGCTTGTTAAATATTGAGATGGTTGTAAAAATTGCTATTATCTTTATGGAAAGAGTAAATAAAATAATTCCTCGGTTGGGTGAGTGGTTAATAAACTGGAGATAATTTAAGGGTAACCTAACCATAACACATTTCTAGAAGCCTATAACACTTTTCATCTACTTTCCTCAGAGTAAACAGTAAGTCGGGATCCATAACACAGTCACATTAGTATCTTAAAGCTTTGTGAAATGTTAATAAATGATCAATGATTTACATTTGTGTTGCGACGCATCCATCTGAGGAGCAACTGGGTTCTTCGGCAAATGTTCATTAGTAAAATTGGAAAAAATAAATAAACTGGCCAATGAAAACTTTGAAAGTGATTTAAGAAAAAAATAAGTATTTTTGAATAATAAACTGAATAACAAATCACTTAAATATTGCTTATGAATCACACATATATGTTTTCTGCATCCGATTTGACTTATATTTTCCCATGTTAATTGTGGTTGTGAGTTGTCATGTGTTCTTGACAGACGTATATTTTAGCCTAAAATAATGGAGTTTAAAATAAATGTCAGTTTTAACTAAAGTAAAGATTTCTTTTCTGAAAACCGCTGCTTTGGAACATATTTTACAAGACGCTTGTCAATACACAAACATTCACTGTTTATTGCATAGGTCCCTCAAAGAAGTAACTCTTGCTTTTGCTATATAGCCCTTACAAGAACATTGAGGTACAACATTTTAATATACCCAATGGAAGAACACAATAGCTGTAAGAGTGCGTGAACTAGAAGGTGCTACAGAATGCTGCTGGTTCAATAGCTGGGACATACTGAATCATCTGTACATGTAGCCACTTGTTCTGTCTGCTTTCCTGTTCCGAACAAAGTTTATTCTGTGCAATATTACCCAGTGGAACAGGTTTCCATCTGATTTTCTACATATTTAAACCTGACGTTGAAAAATCTGGTAATATTGCTAATTTTGTATTTTAAAAAAAATAATAAACTTCAAAAACGATGAGAGCAACACAAGACTAACTGTAAAATTAGACAAATGCAGAAAAAAACATATTATTTTAATATTTTTGTAATGTTTTTTCCCAAAAGTAGGATATTCATTTTTTTATTTACCATTCTTTGTAAAAAAAAAAAATGATTCCTGATTTTTATTTGGGGGGGGAGGGAGGGGAATCACCAATTTGGTGATTTAGATAGATTCGCTTTAGATAGATGTTACTCAGCTCGATTCTCTGTTTAGTGAATAGAACCCCGAATGTTAATGAAGATCATCATTGACTGTATCGTTCTTTATGTTGCAGAGAACTCAGTTTTCGTCATGCACATAACCTTTGTAATTGCGAGCATTACCCCAATATAGAAAACATTGTTTCCTTAAATTGAAAGCAATGTTTTCTTAATGATTACAGAAATGTATTAATAAATGTTTGCATGGTTTTACATTTCAGTGACTTTGTGTATGTATATATGTACGTTTGTATGTGTCTGTCTACCTATAGATCTATCTGTCTGTCTATCTTTTTTATCTTCACTGGTCTTTCAGCTTGATGCTCTCAAAATACTTAAGTCTCCTGTTTTAGTAATCATTTGTAAAAAAAAAAATAATTAATAGCATTCATTTTTTAGGTTTGTGTAATAAAATGTGACTTGTCGGTAGTTTAAATTACACTTGAATTTCAAGGCCGAAAATAGAGAAACTCAAAACATAACTGACTTTTCTTTAATTAATTTTTTAAAATGCACTCGGAATTTTATTGAAAAACCCACAAGTCTGAATGGTACATACATATAATTGTGTGCACTATTTTGTAGATCTGAATTTGCTATTTACATAAATAGAAGAAAAATTAATTCTCACATCCCTCAAGATATTAACTCTTTAGAGGCCAACAAATGATTGTAGTATGGGCCTCTCATTGAATCACTAACGACAATCTTCACAATAGTAGGCTATAATAGTTCAGCTGAAAGAAAAATAAATCTCTAATTTTTTTTACAACTATTTCGGACTAAATTTTGGAAATCGCTTGTAAACTCACCACAACTTACTATTCTGCAAATGTACTCCTAACCTGCCAAGACTTCAAGGTATCCCAAACTAATGTCTCCTGTATATAAGAGACTTCAACTGTGGCAAATCTAAGAAGGGTCATAATTTTGGAGTTTTAAAGAGGAGCTGTCTCTTCTGAGATAAAAGCATATATTGGTATCTAAGACATTTTTATTGAACCCTGGTGTTTTTTTTAACTTCATGTTAAATGTAGGAGTGTTCTGACACACTCTAAGTTCATTAGCACATTTACTTAGTCGTCTTTTTCGGTCTTCAACTCAAGAATCTGCGTAGTAATCATGGGAAAATGCCCAGCATTATCGAAGAAGGAGCACGATGGCAGTACCTGTCATGCCTAAGTGCAGTAAAGGTAATTTTGTTTCTACCTCCGTTCTATAGCTGTTCAAGTTAATAGGAGAGTTTCTGTCTTAAATAAGGAGTCCGACTGTGAGAATATGAACCCTCGTCTGGACATTCAAAATCCGGATACGGATGACCAGACACGTATGACTATATGGATACAATTAAACTTAAAACACAGCAAATATTGGGCAACTTATAAACATTCTTCACATTTGAATTCAGTGGTAACAGAATGAACAATACATTCGTATAGCACTTTAAAATACTGTATTTGTACTCAGATAGCTAATATTGAGACATATTGTATATAAAAAAGAGGTTGGTAATCCTCGCTCTCTATGTACTTTAAATCGCATGTAACTTTTTTCTCGAGTTATTAAAGTAATGCATTGCGCGTATATTCAAACATCCAGGGATGGAATAGCTAGTGGCTTCACCTACAGCAATGGTAGACACTCCAGATCTTCTGGACTACATTTCTCATAATGCTCTGACATCCATAATGCTGGCAAAGCATCAGGGGCGATATAGTCCTCGACATGTGGAGTCCATGACATGTGGGTTACCGAAGGTTACCATGATCTAGAGGATTAGATGTTTATCATTTCGCCACTTTTTGCAATTTCATTTTTTGGGTGATTGAGTAGGAATCCTTTCCTGCCCTGCTGCTCTCTTGACTTTCTACAGTAATGAAAGTTGTTGAAAAAAGTAATATTTTATCCAATGTATTCCTTACGCCCTTATGCATTTTAATAGAAGAATAGAGATTTCATATTAAATCTAAGCACCAAATTTTCTGTTTTCAGCATCAGCCCCAATTTCATAAATTCAAATACCCTTTTCCTTTCCCTGGTATCCAAATATTCGAATAATGCCAACATTATCTGCATAGTTGCTCTCATTTAATGCCCTGTGACCCACAACCATGGCATCTAAGACAAGTATCCTACTTTGACCAATTAAATGCCAGGGCTTATGCTTATCTCATTTACTAAGTGACACTTGTCAAGTTAGATGATAAAAATACAGCAACTACATTATATGCCTGAATAGTTTTGCTATTTAGCACTGCAATCATTCATATTTTTCCTGGTTATGGCAATTGTATTTAGCCAAATCTTTACACGGCATCTCTGTATTTTGTTTATTTATTTTTATTTTTGTTACTTTTTATTTAAGAAAAGTGTTCACGAACCTAATTTGCAATTAGAAGTTAAGAAACTAAATGCTTCATCTAAACTAAGTGCTTCATCTAAAATCCCAGGCCTCTTAGAATGTTTATGTAGACAACGATACAGTACTTGCTGATTCAAATACATTCAGTAAGTGATACAGCTTTGGCTGATCATATGTCTCGGTTCTACAGTAACCCAATAAATTATTCCTGTTGTTTAATGTTCAGGGATGCAGTGTATTTTCTAAGAGCTCTTGAGTTTAAAAAAAAAAAAAAAAAATCTTGCTTAGTAAAATGAATGTACAGATCAGATGGAGATGGGTGCCCTGTGAGGATAATGTAACTGCTTTTGTTAAAGGCAATTGCTCATATTAAGGATGAGATAGGGCAACTGCAACATCGTTATATTTAGCCTTCAAAGCATTAGGTTTTACTTTTCAAAAATATCATGTAAAATAGACCATGAAGTAGCTTAGTTTTACAGGAGAAAAAAATTCTCTGATTCTTCGCACAAGAAGTATATTTTCATTTTTTTGGAAAAAAAATTTGGAACATTTTTAAAACCGTGGTGAGAAAGACATCGCTTTACTTGAGATTTTATCTCAGCAGTAGTGCAGTCAGTTGATAATAAAAAATAAAACAAATTACCAAATTGCAACAATTTGTAAATAGCCCACCATGCAATGGGGTTGGGGTACTCCTACACAGGAATTGTCCTATTCAAGTCTCCAATATACAGGGGTGTTGTGATGGTCTGGATCGTTGGGTTACTACATCCTAATGTCTGGATCTCACGTGATTCACCTACTCAATATACACTGCTCAAAAAAATAAAGGGAACACAAAAATAACACATCATAGATCTGAATGAATTAAATATTCTTGTGAAATACTTTGTTCTTTACATAGTTGAATGTGCTGACAACAAAATCACACAAAAATTAAAAAATGGAAATCAAAATTTTCAACCCATGGAGGTCTGGATTTGGAGTCACACTCAAAATTAAAGTGGAAAAACAGGCTACAGGCTGATCCAACTTTGATGTAATGTCCTTAAACCAAGTCAAAATGAGGCTCAGTAGTGTGTGGCTTCCACGTGCCTGTATGACCTCCCTACAACGCCTGTGCGTGGTGTATGGTCTCCTGAGGGATCTCCTCCCAGACCTGGACTAAAGCATCTGCCAACTCCTGGACAGTCTGTGGTGCGTGACTTTGGTGGATGGAGCGAGACATGATGTCCCAGATGTGGTCAATTGGATTCAGGTCTGGGGAACGGGCGGGCCAGTCCATAGCATCAATGCCTCCGTCTTGCAGGAACTGCTGACACACTCCAGCCACATGAGGTCTAGCATTGTCTTGCATTAAGAGGAACCCAGGGCCAACCTGAGCAGCATATGGTCTCACAAGGGGTCTGAGGATCTCATCTCGGTACCTAATGGCAGTCAGGCTACCTCTGGCGAGCACATGGAGGGCTGTGCGGCCCCCCAAAGAAATGCCACCCCACACCATTACTGACCCACTGCCAAACCGGTCATGCTGGAGGATGTTGCAGGAAGCAGAACGTTCTCCACGGCATCTCCAGACTCTGTCACGTCTGTCACATGTGCTCAGTGTGAACCTGCTTTCATCTGTGAAGAGCACAGGGCGCCAGTGGCGAATTTGCCAATCTTGTTGTTCTCTGGCAAATGCCAAACGTCCTGCATGGTGTTGGGCTGTAAGCACAATCCCCACCTGTGGTCGTCAGGCCCTCATACCACCCTCATGGAGTCTGTTTCTGACCATTTGAGCAGACACATGCACATTTGTGGCCTGATGGAGGTCATTTTGCAGGGCTCTGGCAGTGCTCCTCCTGTTCCTCCTTGCAAAAAGGCAGAGGTAGCGGTCATGCTGCTGGGTTGTTGCCCTCCTACGGCCTCCTCCACGTCTCCTGATGTACTGGCCTGTCTCCTGGTAGCGCCTCCATGCTCTGGACACTATGTTGACAGACACAGCAAACCTTCTTGCCACAGCTCGCATTGATGTGCCATCCTAGATGAGCTGCACTACCTGAGCCACTTGTGTGGGTTGTAGACTCCTTCTCATGCTACCACTAGAGTGAAAGCACCGCCAGCATTTAAAAGTGACCAAAACATCAGCCAGGAAGCATAGGGACTGAGAAGTGGTCTGTGGTCACCACCTGCAGAACCACTCCTTTATTGGGGGTGTCTTGCTAATTGCCTATAATTTCCACCTGTTCTCTATCCCATTTGCACAACAGCATGTGAAATTGATTGTCACTCAGTGTTGCTTCCTAAGTGGACAGTTTGATTTCACAGAAGTGTGCTTGACTTGGAGTTACATTGTGTTATTTAAGTGTTCTCTTTATTTTTTGAGCAGTGTCTATGCATCTAACGTTCCTGATGCAAGCTTTTGGGAGGACTTAGAAAAGCTGGCCCTTACTAAACAACTACCTACTAATAAGTGGAGATCGTAATGCGGTCCCATGTCCAGCAGCAGAGATGAGCTCCAGATCGGGTATACCGCAAACTCAGGGCCACAGTGGACAGGATAAATTGTTCCAGAAATGTATTAATTCCTGTGGCCATAAAATAGTACGCTAGATGTAAATAAGTTAACAGTGTGGTCAGCTCATAAAGCAGTAATAAGGGACATTTTGATTAACATTGCCTCGCAATCCTCCCCGCCCCTCAAAAATAAAGACATGAAACGCTATTTTACATTCAGAAAACAAAAAGCAAATGGTAACACAACACAAAACACCCATCCATTTAAACATTGACGGAATTGTTTCCTAGATCAAGCGTCTCCTATTAGACGATATGACCTGGCAGATGAAGTTAAGCAAACATTTTTTAATGAGAAGGCAAGCAGAATAGATAGCCTCCTGGCTCGTTGCCTCCACCCTCAACAACGGTCCAACAACTTAGATCCTTCTTCCGAGTTTCCACAGGATACCCTTTAGAATTTCTAATGGGACCAGTCAGGGTTGTCCCCTGTCTCCAGTGTTATTTGTTCTCTCCCTAGAGCCCCGTTTGCAACTCATCAGAGAAAATTTATCTATACAAGATTTAAGCATAGGTCAAGAATGTTACAAAGTCGCAGCATAAACTGATGACGTACCTATTTTAGTGCTACACCTCACACAATCACTACCTCCTCTTTTCAGTTATTAGAAAGATTTGGTGAACTATCAAAATAAACTATTCAAAGTCTTGTGCTGTGCCCTTTTCTACCACGCATGAGTCCTAGGTATTTTAGGGAGATAGAAGAAACAGGGATCCAGAGATATATCCACCTTTGGTCTAATAGGGCTATCCCCAGCTTTGAGGAGCTGAGACACGGACATTAGTTGCTCGATAAAGATTTATTTAGATACCTCCAGGACTGAGCCTTTGCTCACTCTCCAGGGATTAAAGAAGCTACCCTTACAATTTTTGAAAATCTATGTCATTTAGTAAAGTATCAAATGGGGTTGGTTTCTGAACTATACGCATACATCTGTTCCATTTCTTCGATATGGTGTCCTTTGAGATACTCAGGACAATGGGAAAGGAACTTCGGGAGTCCTTGGTGGGCAGGACTTTGAAGATATATTGGAGGCTGTGTCAAGGATGTCGGTGTGTATACATTCACAAGAACATAGGTTCAATATTTTGTTCAGAGGGCATGTCAACCAAAACCACAGAATTATGCTGGTGCCTCTGTAGACATAAAGGTACATACATATGTGTAAGGACTGCCCTAAGGTGCATAACTTTTGAAAAGCAATCAAAAACTGTTATATGATTTTCTGATGAGATAATTTGATTTGAATCCCTGGCTTTCCTTTTGTCCCGTCCCATTAAGGGTCTAACAAGACACGCACAAATATTATTTAAATCAGCACTGTCACCCCCACCTAAAAAAAATTCGTAGGTACTACTTTGTCTTTGTATTTCACCTCCAACTGACTTTCTTAGCCTCAAGGCGGAGTCTAAAAGTCAATCCCAACAGCTAGTCACCAGTAATGTCTGCAGGGAATTGGCTGTGTGTATGGAGGATCCTGCGGTCTCTTCGGAATCCTCCATAGAACTTAAAGATGTACTCAGCAGTCACATCGGCTCCGAAGAGGACCCATGGGATTAAAATGGCGGTGCCCACAAGAGACAAGTTCAGGTAATTAAATCCTACCTTTATCTGCCCTCCGCCGACAATTTCACAAAGTCCCCAACAGTACCGCTTTAATATGATAGTCCTAGCAGCTAAGAGAGCAGTGGCAGCTCTCCTTCTGTAGATTTAGAAGGGGTCGAACTCATGTGTAATGCAGATTATCGTTAATATTTTAGTTTTTTTATGTGTTGAAGTATTTTCTTTATCATCATACATGAACAGTCTCTTAAATAAAGATTTAGAAAAAAACATAAAATATTTTTATTTGGTTTGTGTGTTTCTGATTGAAATTTTCTGTATAGCATTTAAAAAAAGCAAAAAAATATAAAACATTTGAACATTTGCTCTGCATTCATTCTTTTATCAAACAAAGCTTTCTGTTAATTTGCAATGACTTATATCATAAATAATTCACATTGTGTCACATCTAAGAAAGCTGTTTGTTTATATATATATATACACTGAACAAAATTATAAACGCAACACTTGTTTTTGCCCCATTTTTCATGAGCTGAACTCAAAGATATAAGACTTTTTCTATGTACACAAAAAGCCTACTTCTCTCAAATATTGTAAAAAAATCTGTCTAAATCTGTGCTAGTGAGCACTTCTCCTTTGCCGAGATAATCCATCCACCTCAAAGGTGTGGCATATCAAGATGCTGAGTAGACATCATGATTATTGCAAAGGTGTGCTTTAGGCTGGCCACAATAAAAGACCACTCTAAAATGTGCAGTTTTATCACACAGCACAATGTCACAGATGTCGCAAGTTTTGAGGGAGCGTGCAACTGGCATGCTGACTGCAGGAATGTCCACCAGAGCTGTTGCCCGTGGATTAAATGTTAATTTCTCTACCATAAGTCGTCTCCAAAGGCGTTTCAAAGAATTTGGCAGTATATCTAACCAGCCACACAAACGCATACCACGTGTAACCACACCAGCCCAAGACCTCCACATCCAGCAACTTCACCTCCAAGATCATCTGAGACCAGCCACCCGGACAGCTGCTGAAACAATCGGTTTGCATAACCAAAGAATTTCTGCACAAACGGTCAGAAACTGTCTCAGGGAAGCTCAATAGCATGCTTGTCATCTTCATCGGTGTCTCGACCTGACTGCAGTTCGTCGTCGTAACCGACTTGAGTGGGCAAATGCTCACATTCGATGGCGTCTGGCACTTTGGAAAAGTGTTCTCTTCACGGATGAATACTGGTTTTCACTGTACAGGGCAGATGGCAGACAGCGTGTATGACGTTGTTTGGGTAAGTGGTTTGCTGATGTCAACGTTGTGGATCGAGTGGCCCATGGTGGCGGTGGGGTTATGGTATGAGCATGCGTAAGTTATGGACAACGAACACAGGTGTATTTTATTGATGGCATTTTGAATGCACAGAGATACCGTGACGAGATCCTGAGGCCCATTGTTGTGCCATTCATCCAGGACCATCACCTCATGTTGTAGCATGATAATGCACGGCCCCATGTTGCATGGATCTGTACACAATTCCTGGAAGCTGAAAACATCCCAGTTCTTGCATGGCCAGCATACTCACCAGACATGTCACCCATTGAGCAGGTTTGGGATGCTCTGGATCAGCGTATAAAACAGCGTGTTCCAGGTCCTGCCAATATCCAGCAACTTCGCACAGCCATTGAAGAGGAGTGGACCAACATTCCACAGGCCACAATCACCAACCTGATCAACTCTATGCGAAGGAGATGTGTTGCACTGCGTCAGGCAAATGGTGGTCAGACCAGATACTGACTGGTTTTTGAACCCCCTCCCCCCCCGAGGTAACATTAGTTACCTCCTCCCATTCTTATAACAGGGAGGGATCATCCATCTGAGTAGTGGGGGAAACTTGGACTTGAAGACCTCTAGCAGTCATAGATTCATTTAAACAGTTCTGTAAGGATGAGACCTCCTAGCCCAGGCAGATTTGTTGTTTGCACAAATTAGAGAGTGAGCGAAATTTCTCTGGTTCAGTAGATTGTACTGTGTCTTTATCTGAAAAGACTGACTATGCATCCATGTACCACTGACTTGATTGAGATATAAAATTGGCCATACTTATAAAGGGGCGGGCTGGAACGGGGGGCAGGTAGGCAATTGCCCCCCAGGCCGCCCAAAATCCAGGTCCATCCACTTATTTAATATGGTTGCCACTGTGTGGCTGGTGCCGATATTGCTGGAATACCGGCGGCAATGCAAAGACCGATATATTTTTTTCTGATGTTGTTCTCTGTGCTCACATGTGGGTCCAATGGGGGAAGCAGCAAGAAAATTGCACCCTGAACTACCAAGTGTCTCTACCAGGTACCTGTGTTTATTTTACTGTAAATATATTCTGTACTTCATTGCTGATTAGCAGTACATCCTGGGGGGAGGGCTCTGTCACAAAGGATCATCTGCTGTCTGTTAACCATGTGTACTGTCTGCCCCTCCTTCCCTGACTGTTTGGCCCCTCCTTCCATGACTGCCTGGCCCCTCCTTCCCTGACTGCCTGCCCCCTCCTTCCATGACTGCCTGGCCCCTCCTTCCCTGACTGCCTGGCCCCTCCTTCCCTGATTGCCTGGCCCCTCCTTCCATGACGGTCTGGGCCCTCCTTCCCCTGACTGCCTGGCCCCTCCTTCCATGACTGCCTGGCCCTCCTTCCATGACTGCCTGGCCCCTCCTTCCCTGACGCTTGGCCCTCCTACCATGACTGCCAGCCCCTCCTTCCATGACTGCCTGGCCCCTCCTTTCATGAATGCCTGGCCCCTCCTTCCATGACTGTCTGGCCCCTCCTTCTATGACTGTCTGGCCCCTCCTTCCCTGAATGCCTGGCCCCTCCTACCATGACTGCCTGGCCCCTCCTTTCATGAATGCCTTGCCCCCTCCTTCCCTGACTGCCTGGCCCCTCCTTCCATGCCAGCCCCTCCTTGGCCTGGCCTCTTTCCTTGACTGCCTGGCCCCTCCTTCCATGATGGTCTGCCCTCCTTCCATGACTGCCTGGCCTCCTTCCCTGACTGCCTGGCTCCTCTTTCCCTGACTGCCTGGCCCCTCCTTCCCTGACTGTCTGGCCCTCTTTCCTTGACTGCCTGGCCCCTCCTTCCCTGATGACTGTCCGGCTCCTCCTACTCTGACTGCCTGGCCCTCCTTCCCTGACTGACTGCCTCCTCCTCCCCTGACTGCCTGGCCCCTCCTTCCCTGACTGCCTTGCCCCTCCTTCCCTGACTGCCTGGCCCCTCCTTCCCTGACTGACTGCCCCTCCTTCCCTGACTGCCTGGCCCCTCCTTCCCTGACTGCCTCCTCCTCCCTGACTGCCTCCTTCCCTTGCCTGGCCCCTCCTTCCCTGACTGCCTGGCCCCTCCCCCCCCTCCTCTCCTTCCCTGACTGCCTGGCACTGCCTCTTCCCTGACTGCCTGGACTGCCTGGCCCCTCCTTCCCTGACTGCCTGACCCCTCCTTCCCTGACTTGCTGCCTGGCCCCTCCTTTCATGAATGCCTGGCCCCTCCTTCCATGACTGTCTGGGCCCTCCTTCTGGACTGTCTTGCCCCTCCTTCCCTGAATGCCTGGCCCCTCCTACCATGACTGCCTGGCCCCTCCTTTCATGAATGCCTTGCCCCTCCTTCCCTGACTGCCTGGCCCCTCCTTCCATGACTGCCTGGCCCCTCCTTTCATGAATGTCTGGCCCCTCTTTCCTTGACTGCCTGGCCCCTCCTTCCATGATGGTCTGGGCCCTCCTTCCCTGACTGCCTGGCCCCTCCTTCCATGACTGCCTGGCCCCTCCTTCCATGACTGCCTGGCCCCTCCTTCCCTGACTGTCTGGCCCCTCCTTCAATGACTGTCTGGCCCCTCCTTCCATGACTTTCTTCCCCCTCCTTCCCTGACTGCCTGGGCCCTCCTACCATGACTGCCTGGCCCCTCCTTTCATGAATGCCTTGCCCCTCCTTCTATTACTGCCTGGCCCCTCCTTCCCTGACTGCCTGGCCCCTCCTTCCATGACTGCCTGGTCCCTCCTTCCCTGACTGTCTGGCCCCTCCTTCCATGACTTTCTTCCCCCTCCTTCCATGACTGCCTGGCCCCTCCTTCAATGATGGTCTGGCCCCTCCTTCCATGACTGCCTGGCCCCTCCTTCCCTGACTGCCTGGCCCTTCCTTCCCTGACTGCCTGGGCCCTCCTTCCATGACTGCCTGGCCTCTCCTTCCATGACTGCCTGGCCCCTCCTTCAATGATGGTCTGGCCCCTCCTTCAATGACTGCCTGGCCCCTCCTTCAATGACTGCCTGGCCCCTCCTTTCCTGAGGTCAGACATGCAGGCAGATATTGTGGGAAGGAGGGAAGCTGCACATGGAGGAGAGTGGCAAGGAGTCACAGTGATATGAAAGGAAGAGTTCTGAAAAGGAAACCAGGAAACTGAACAGGCTGGGTCTGGTAGTAAAAGGAGTGAAAAGGAAAGAGGTCCTTAATATGAAGTTAAAGGTGGGTCTGTGATTAAAAAACATTAATTCATATGTATTTTACATAGGATACATTATTTATAATGCCCAGTGTTTGAAATAAGAGCCATTAGTACAGATTTAAAGACCATGATACTAAATACATATATGGATTTTATGCTTTTGTTTTATTGGTTGTTTTTTGCTTCAATCCATGATCTCAGCACAGAGTGTAGAGCAGGGGTAGTCAACCTGGTCCCTACTGCCCACTAGTGGTCAGTTTCGGATTTCAGGTGGGCGGTGGTGGGTTTTGCAGAAAACGCCCAATGGACCTCGATGGCTGTGGACCAAGGACGGCAGGGGAGATCCTTTCATCTCCCCTGCCAGCCCATGCAGAGCCAGCCTTGCTGTAAGCCTACTCGGGCTGATGAGGATCAAAGATCTCCCTCACCGTCCCGCTGGCACTTAGTTCCAGGTTCCCACACTGATACACATAGAGCATACACACACAACAAAATACATGTGTAATATTTTTTTAATCATATTTACAGTATTAAGTTTTTTGGGGGGGATGGTTTGGTTTAAATAAGTACAGAGGGTCGCATTAGCGAATTCTGTACAAAGTACAGATTAAGCAACAGTGCACAAAAAAATTGTTTTACGTTTTTTAACGCTACTTAAAATCACCTATCTTAGCAAACAAATATAGGGATTCAGTTCCACGATATGGCCATATTGTGTTAGCCCACTACTACTTCACAGAACCCCAAAATCAGTGGGTCCTACACTAATTCCAACATGGGAGATAAACATGCTAACAGCAATACTTACTGCTTAAACTGCTTCCAGAGATTATCCTTAAAGGAGCACTATAGAGTCAGGAACACAAATATGTATTTCTGACCCTATAGGATTAAAACCACCATCTAGCCACCATGTCCCCCTCATGCCTCCCTAAAAATAGAATAATCTTACTTGTATTCAAGATTGAAGCTGTAACTCTGCGTGCTGTTTGCCTCAGAAAAACAAGCTGTCTGCTGACATCATCAGAAGTGGTAGCCTAATCCAATCACAATGCTTCTCCATCGGATTGGCTTAGACTGACAAGGAGGCAGATCAGGGGCAGAGCCAGCACAATTCAAACACAGCCCTGGCCAATCAGCATCTCCTCATAGAGATGAATTTAGTCAATTAATCTCTATGAGGAAAGTTCAGTGTCTGCATGCAGAGGGAGGAGATACTGAATGTTTGGATGCATTTTAGGCAGCCATGACCCAGGAAGGATCTCTAACCGCTATCTGAGGAGTGGCCAGTGAAGATATCACTAGGCTGTAATGTAAAGACTGCATTTTCTCTGAAAAGACAATGTTTACAGCAAAAAGCCTGAAGGTAATGATTCTATTCACCAGATCAAATACAATAAGCTGGAGTTGTTCTGGTGACTATAGTGTCCCTTTAAAGTATGCTTTCCTGTGGCTACTTAAAATCACCTAACTTAGCAAATAAATATGGAGATTCAGTTACACTATATGGTGCAACCGGCCCATCCACTATAGTGGTGATAACCACAGACTGCAAAAAATGAGGAGAGTCTCTGGAAACAGTTTAAGCAGTAAGTATTGCAGTTAACTTGTTAATTTCCCATGTTAAAATTAGTGTAGGACCCACTAATATTGGGATACTGTAGCCTTGTAAAATGTAAAACTTTAATTTTTTAGTTTATCTCTGTGCGCTGTCCCTTTATTTGTATTTTGCATTTATATTGGTCTTTATGGCAGCACCACTTCTTAGAAAAGGCATGTTCTGGGTGTGCAGGATAGCAGAGTGCAGTGTATATAACATTTTTACTAGGTCCATAGGCTCCATAGTTCCCTTGCAGCAGAAGAGTTCAATTATCTGCAATTAAGGTCAGATGGTAGGACCAGTGGCGGATCCAGAGCCTGATCTCGGGAGGGGCACTTGTAGATTATGTAAAGAAATAATCCAGACACAATAACCGCTACAGCTCAGTGTAGTGGTTATGGTGTCAATAGTGCCGGGACCCCCTCCCAGAGTAAGTAGTCAAACCGTTTAAGAACAGTTTGACAACTTACCTGAGGTCTGCTGGGAAATGGGGCAGTAGTAGGGCATAGGATCAGTGGTGTGTGTGAATGGTGCAATGTGTAAGGGGTGCAGTGTGTGTGTGTGTGTGTGTGAGGGGGACAGTGTGTGAGCAGTGTGTGTGTGTGAAGGTTGTAGTGTGTGTGAGGGCGGCAGTGTATGTGTGGGACAGTATGTGTGTGTAACAGTTGCAGTGTGTGTGTGTGAGTGTGGGCAATGTGTGTGTATGGGGCGGCAGTGTATGGGGGCAGTGTGTGTGTATGGGGTAGTGTATGTGTGTGTATGGGGGCAGGGCAGCGTGTGTGTATGGGGGCAGTGTGTGTGTATGGGGGGGTGTGTGTGTATGGGGGGCAGTGTATGTGGGGCAGTTTATGTTTGTATGGGGGCATGTGTGTGTATGGGGGGGCAGTGTATGTGTGTATGGGGGCAGTATGTGTGTATGGGGGCAGTGTGTGTATATAGGGGCAGTGTGTGTGTATGGGGGGCAGTGTGTGTGTATGGGGGGCAATATGGGGGCAGTGTGTGTGTATGGGGGCAGTGTGTGTATGGGGCAGTGTGTGTGTATGGGGGGCAGTATGTGTGTGTGTGATAAGGGTAGGGGGGCTTTTTTTTATAATATATATTTTTTAATTTAATTTAATATAAATATTTTATGTCCCCCCTCCCTTCTTACCTTTACTGGGGGGAGGGGGGACACTTTTTAGTCCCTGGTGGTCCGGTGGGGGATTCATTGGTGGTCTCAGTGGGGAGAGTGAACTCTAGCCCACGCTCCAGGGCTAGAGTTCACTCTCTCGAGATTTGGAGCGTTGCCGTGGTAACCGCGGCAACTCTCCAAATCTCGCGAGAGGAGGACCCGGAGGAGCTGCAGCCTGAGCTCCCGGATTCTCTCTCCTCCCCCTCCCTGCCCTGCCGGCTGTCAGCACAGTGCCTGCGGACCGGGGGGGGGGAGATCTCTGATGTGCTGGCAGGGGAGAGGGAGACCATCGGATTTCTCGGGAGGGGCAATTGCCCCGTTGCCCCCCCCCCCTGGATCCGCCACTGGGTAGGACCAGTATGATGGTGGCTGGCTCTACTCTGTGGCTGACTACTGCAAATGGCACTGGCAGCACAGTCCGACACTTTCTGCTAGCGTGGAATATGTTGCTACACCTTGTCCAGCTTCCCTCGTTTACCTTTCTTTCTATCACTCAGTCCATTGAATGAGCATTCAGGAGAGCAGGCTCTTCTGTCCAATCTACCGAAACTGCAGTACAATCCCTACATACAGCAAAACAAACTGTAAGCAGTTTTTTAGTAACTTAGGTAAGTATCCTCTTCCGAATATATTTTAAAGGAATACCTTAGTGTTAGGATAACAAAGATGTATTTCTAACACCGACATGTTCTTCAGCCCCCGCATCCCCTTCCTAGCGTTGTTAAGAGTAAAAAAAAAAACCTTTATTCACTACTATTTATTTATTGTGAAACTGCAGTGTTTTACATTGCAGGACTAAAGGGGGCAGGGACAGTGCACCTAGACAACTTCAGTGAGATGAAGTGGTCTGGGTGCCTATATTGTCCCTTTAATTTGCGTTCACATTATTCCTTGTGATGTCACGCATATGTAATGGCTTATGTAAATTAGCTTGACTGGTAAAGGTGGCAACCCTACGTCCGTATCCAGGGCCTCCCACATCCAGCAAAAAAAAAAAAAAAAAAATACTATTCCCCCCCATAGGCCCGTGGTGCTGGTATTGCAGCTGCACCAGAGCCCACACACTTAGGGCCACCCGGTGAGCATGTTTCAGCAGTGGTCCGGTCAGGCGCTGTGGCGCTTTAACAGCGAGACTGGGCCCGTTTACGGCAGCATGGGAGTAATTGTAGACCGTCACTTCCTCCCACAGAGACGATGAGCCGCACGGGAGAGAGGCAGAGCCAGGAGGCAGTGTGAGAGCCAGCAAGCAGAGCCAGACCCCAACTCCCAAGCACCCTAGCCAGCACACTGTCTATGTGTGTGTCAGCCAGTATGGCTGTATGTGTGTGTGTTTCAGTATGCATGTAACAGTGTTTCTGTGTGTGTGTGTCTGTCAGTGAGTTTGTGTGTGTGTGTGCCTGTCAGTTAGTGTGTCAATCACATGGGAAAAATTGTTTTTACTCTCCTCTTGGTGCAATAGGCCACTTGACTATACTTGCCACCCAGGCCTAAGGCTGCCAGCCCTCCTGTACTTATGTTAGAAATGGACAAATAAGTGAAAATAGGGATACATATAAACACCTATGGTATTGAAACCTTCAAACTTAAATTAGAGAAAATAGAGTGTCCCATAATGGGACTATTGGTGTGTACAAGTGAACCTGAAAAGGCGGTAACCCTTAAATTAGACATTCTCTAATTGTCTAACAGATTTAGACAGATTTGTGAACAATATTTGAGAGAAATAGGCCTTTTGTGTACATAGAAAGCGTCTTAGATCTTTGAGTTCAGCTCATGAAAAATGGGGGAAAAACAAAAGTGTTGCGTTTATAATTTTGTTCAGTGTATATAAATATCCACGAAGGCAGGCACTCACTGGTCTTATTAATGAAAGAAATGTCTTTGTTTACCACAATTAGGTAAAATCACATCAACGTTTCAGTCATTACCTGGACTTTCATCAGGATATATATATAAAATCACCCTTCTCAGTCACAGGTGCCTCATTCCAGGGCCCTGTTTAACCTTGCACTGCAGAGGGCACCAGGGGGATGGATTTCTCAAGTAAATAGGTTAATGTCAAAAGAGCATGCATTAGGTTAATAGGATAGGACCTGCCAAAAATTGGTGTTGTGGAAGACTTATGCAATATATGATCTGATTCTGTAACTAAATACCCATAATTTTTGCCAAAGTCTGGGGTTTTTAAAAAATTGTTTTACATTTTATGAGCTTAGAAGCTTGTGTTTAGTGAGCGAGTGCACTGGATTCTGTGTGTTCTGTATGAACTGGCCCCAGCAGCAC
This sequence comes from Pelobates cultripes, assembly GCA_933207985.1. Classification (NCBI taxonomy): domain Eukaryota; kingdom Metazoa; phylum Chordata; class Amphibia; order Anura; family Pelobatidae; genus Pelobates; species Pelobates cultripes. The sequence continues at coordinate 61,522,083 of OW240915.1, forward strand.
CCTTATAATGTATGTATGTTTAAGTGAGTGTAGCTCTGTTGGATTCACATGTGTGGTTTTGTGTGTGCATGTATGTGTGTGTGTGTGTGTGTTTTGCTTGGTATAGAAATAATACATGCTTAGATTACTGTATACATGTATTATTTTTATACCAAGTATTTAGATACAGTAACACATTACAATTTAGGAAGCTCATTTGTAGAAACACACAGAGCAAGGCTTACCCCCCCCCTCTCTGGCAGTGAGCAGGTTAGTTCTAGGGTGGTTCATAAATCTATTTAAGTTAGATGTTACTTTAGAGTAGACTTCCACTCTGCAACACAATTTGCTGGGTTTTAGACAATAAATTATATAGATCAGTAGGCAAGTCAGCATCTTAAATCTGTCACTTAATGTCTACAGTGAAATAGAGTTCTGGAGGAATTTAATATGAGTTCAGTGAGCCTTAAATGAAGTAAGTACCATTAAGAAGGCAGTGGGTGTAATATTTTGTAAACTGCAAAGTCCTGCGTTGACCAGTAAGTGATACGCACTTCCTAACCTGTGTTTTGGAGCAAGAGCTTAAAGGAGGACTCACTGAAACGTGTTTTCTGTGTTTAGTTAAGTAATTAAAGGGGCACCAAATCAATATAGTTTTAAATGTGCTAGAATATATTTGGTAAAGGACATAGAAACAAAATAAAGATTGTGAGCTCGTTTGGGCAGGAACCTCTTCATAGAGATGGAGATTATTTTCATTCTGAATTGGAATTCAGCCAAATTTGTCCAGTTGGGTGTTTGGCTGAACATTCGAATTTTGAACTGCAATGTAGCCGAATGTCGTATTAACCGAAAGTGCCATGCCGAACATATTTACGGGTGTGGGGTGTCAATGAACCAAAAAAGGGAGATGATTAATGGGAAAAAAAGATGATTGAAGCTTTGGGTACAATCACTAAATAATTTTATTCACAGATCAAGTGAGAAGTGAAATAAAAGGGATAAACTGGAGTAAAACATCTACATTGATATATGATATATTTAATAAATTATTTATTATTATATATTATTTATTGTTCCTTCCACTTATTATCGCTTGATCTGTGAAATAAATAAAGGGAAAATGCTCCAATTAGTGTACTGTAAAATATATACATAATATTAGAATGGTACTTTGTCGTTCCTTTTTGGTTGGTTCATCTAATTCCGTTTGTGGAAATGGAAATCAGTCACACTGAACAGACGTTTGACAGAACTTAGAATGTTCAGAAACATTTTACTTCCGGAAGAAAAGAATTGCTTTGGCTGGAACTAAATTTCTCGCCGCTTTACCTACTGTTCCCGTATATCAAACTTGTTTTGTTAGAATTAATTGTTTGTCTTGTTTTATCTATTGCACAGTCTTGTAATATATGTATGTGCTGTATAAACAATTGCAACTATAATTGTAATTAATAAAAGATACATTATTAATGTAGTATTTTTTTTAACCATCTCTCTATCCGCTAGTATTCTCTAGGGGTCGACCGATATCGATTTTTTTAGAGCCGATACCGATACCAATAATCTGTGAACTTTCAGGCCGAAAGCCGATAACTTACCGATATTCTGTACATTTACCATTTTGAAAAAATAAACTATTTCTACACAAATCTATTGTTAACTAAACATGTATATTATTTATTTTTTTGCAAATCTTTATTTTATTAAGGTAAATGCACAAAATATACATGCCAGTCAGAATTTGTTATGTTTTCAAGAATATATGTGTGTGTGGTGGATGCAATGAGAGTATTTGATTAGTGAATGCAGTGGGTGTTTGTGTAGTGGATGTAGTGTGTGTGTAGTGTATGCAGTTTGTGTGTTTGTGTAGTGTGTGTGTGTTTTGCCTGGTACAGAAATAATACATGCTTAGATTGATGTATACATGACCGCGGGACTCACAAGATTTAACAGGAGAGCTGAAAGGAGCTGCTGGGAAGGTAAATAAGAGCTTGCTGCGGGCCCTCCAGGACCGCCGGGCTTGTTATGGGCCCGGCGGTCCTGATCTGCATTATCAGCAATATTGGTATCTCAATAGGTCGATACCGATATTGCCGAAAATACCAAATATCGGCCAAACCGATAATCGGTCGATCCCTAGTATTCTCCTTTCAAATAATGTCTGTACAACACTTTTGCAATGAAGTGCAGCCACATGGACGAATAGAGGAACCTGTGGTGTCTCTTTCAGCGATAAAGCAAAAAGACCTGCTTGCTCAAGAGAATGCATTTAGGACAACAAAGGAGTTTGCTAAAAAAAGTAGTTATGGTATATAGTATCTGTGGGTGCAATCTCTCCATTTTTTGTGAAATACATTTTGGGTGGTCCATGCAAGCTATCGCTGATATCCAAATTTGTACAGATGGTGTGTAAGCAAAATGGTTTGACAGTAAGGCATTGGGTTTCCAGAAGAGCACAACAGTACTTCTCCCATATTTACCCCATGCCTCTCTTGTGCACTTCTTCCCATTTGCCCACTAAACATTTCCTTCCACAGCAAACACAGTCAAGCACAAACAAACACAGAGACACAGACAGATACAGACACACACAGACATAGAGAGATACACACAGATACAGACACAGAGAGACACAGACAAGCACAGATACAGACACAGACAGGCACACACAGGCAAGCAGAGACACAGACAGGCACACACAGGTGTACATATATACAATAAAACAGATGTCTGTATTTTGCCAGTCTTACCTTTCCTGGTAAGTCAAACAGGGCTCGAGGCCACAAGTCTGCCTTAGGGAGTGCACTCAGGCAGCATGTAGCCAGTACTGGTCTTTATGGTCTGCCTCTTTCCTCAGTCTCTTCTCCTGCCAGGCTGCCTCTCTGCTCTCCCTACCCACCTCACAAATCTCCTCAGTGAGGTTCAGCAGTGAGCGGAGGAAGAGCCGTGGTAGAAACACACAGGGAATATGACACTATCATATTCCCTGTGTGTGTCTATCATTGTGCAAAGGAGAGTAGAACATGTAGAAACAAGAGATCTAGGGCTATAGTGCCCCATATTCAGGGCTCGAGCCGCCTAGCCCCCACCCGTTAACACCCCTGAATGTGATATTAGATATGTAATATGGAACTAGGAAGTTGTGACCCATTACTAATACATTTACAAAAGATGTGGTAGAAAAATAGTGGATATTTTCAGTATCACTGACTTCTGTGCCGGCGTGTTCATCAAATAAATATAGATAAAACAGTTGCTGTACAAAATATTATTGACATCATGGATACGTTCGTTGAACCTGACAAAAAAAACAAAAAACGGGACTATGCAAATTGCAGTTAATTAAAAACCAAATGCAGGGAGCCGGTAGACTGGGACGCCACATGTGGCCTAGTAGAGTTGGAGATGTGGAGGGGCGGCCGCTCTCCCCGATGCTGGACTCACCGACTCTGTGGGTCTCCAACCCCCGCTCCTTTGGACCAGTGGGGGTTATCCTGTCCCCACTGCGTGTTTGACACTTGCCAAGCTGCAACATCACACCGCTCTCAGCAGACATCTGGCGGCGCACCGACTACACAAGATGACGGGAGCCTCTTTACGTGTCTCTCAAACACTCAGCCAGGCACGTGGGACCTACCTAGACTCCATTGACGCCAAGCTGGACGTAGTATTCCAAGCCTTCTGGGACAAGCTGCGGGCACGCTCCACTGCCACCCGGTCCAAACAGAGGGCGGAGAGAGGTCCACAGATGGCGACAGGGGTGACACCCCCGGGCAGCGTTCCCACCCAAACGTTTTACCACGCTTCTAGATGCCTGCCAGGCCAAAAAGCCACCAGAGGCATGACTTCGCAACATCGCCCACACAGGAGGAAAGGCGCACGACGCTGGCTGTGGAGACCACCTCGACATTCCCACTGCCCCTCGGGGGGCAAGGACTTGGCCACACAAAGGTTCCAAGCCCGTGGATTGAGGATGTCAGCTTTCACAAAGGCCTGGGGCTGGGGGAACACCTCACCTACCTGTTGCCCCCCTGCTGCTCAAGACCGCCTTGTAGAAAGTCTGTGCTTCCCGTTATCTGGGGTTTGTTAATCGTGGACTTGCTTCCCACTGCAGTGGTTGTGGCTGAGCACTTAGACCCCCATGACAACCGCAGAAACCATCCTCCACGTTCCTACTGAGGGCCAAATGCTTGTGACTATATAGCTGAACTGACCTTTTTGTTTGTTTTCCTCCAATTTCGCTGCCACAATCCCACAATATGCAGTAGTCATTAAATGCAGAAGCTGATAATAGTGGTTTACTAACCGTTTATAGCCCATATAATGTGTTTTATGCTAAGCGGTTTATTTAATCATGCAAATAATCCTACACACATGGCAGGCTATTCTTGCGCCCACTTTATCATATAAACGCATACCCCCCGCAATCGCTGACATAATCCTACACCATGCAGTAGTCATTACATGCAGAAGCTGATACCAATGGTTAACTAACCTGTTCGAGCCTAGATAATGTGTTACATACTAAGCTGTTTATCGAGTCATGTAAAATATTCTTACACACGTCAGGCAATTCTCGTTCTCACTTCATCACATACAATGCATACCCACTACATATCACGTTCAGATTGGCGTACTGTTTATGTTTGCTCTGGTTTTACTTTTATGTTACCGTTCTTGAGAATGTTAAACCTTGCTTCACTTATTATATTCAAAAATGTGCATTTAGTCTGCAATCCATGTCAATTTTCTATTAAGTTTGTTACTGTATAGCTTGCAGTCGCCTTTGTGGCATTACAAGCTTGTTGTTCATCCTGGCACGTCAAAAATAAAGATTGACCAAAAAAAAAAAAAAGCAAAATATAGGCTAAAATAGCCACATTGTGACTATAGCAGTGAATTGTTTTAAATCAGCAATTTTTACAAAAACTTCATTTTTACATTCACTACAATTTAGCATTTGGGGAATAAACCCCCTAATCTTCAAAATGTAGGTCATAGGATGTGAATTGAAAACATTCTCCCCACATGTTGTGTTCTGGGATACTAACCTCAGTTAGTGGGAGTTAAAGTCCTTGAGCTGAATTAATGGTGCAGGTGAAATAGCTGTGTCCCAGGACTGTAACTCCCAATAATTCTCTAGCAGCAGAATTGATTTTAACATATACACCCTGTTCCAAGAGTACAATTCAAATGTTTTTGAACAGACCTCCTAATGATAACAGTATTTTTTTTAAACTTAAAAAACTTACAATGCACTGTTCCAAATTATTACGCACAGTAAGTTTCAAAATACTTTATAGGTTGTAAAGAACTGAAAATTGTCATTTGTTGTGTTTGCAGCCTATTTACTGAAATCAAAAGCTATTTCAATCAAACTTATAACAACATTTTAACTTTTTAAACATTTTATCAGGTCACGTTACATTTTAACATAGGACCCCTTATTTGATAGCAGCTTCACAAGTCTTGCATCCATTGAACTTGTGAGTTTTTGGACAGTTTCTGCGAGAATTTGTTTGCAAGATGTCAGAATAGCCTCCAAGGCTACTGTTTAGATGTAAACGGCCTCCCACCCTCATAGATCTTTTGCTTAAGGATGCTCCAACGGTTCTCAATAGGATTGAGGTCAGCCACACCATGACTTTCTCTCCTTTATCCCCATAGCAGCCATTGATGCAGAGGTATTCTTTGCAGCATGAGATGGTGCATTGTCATGCATGAAGATGATTTTATTACGGAAAGCATAGTTCTTCCTTCTGTACCAGGGAAGAAAGTGGTCAGTCAGAAACTCCACATACTTTGCAGAGGTCATCTTTACACCTTCAGGGACCCAAAGGGGGCCGACCAGCTCTCTTCCCATGATTCCGGCCCAAATCATGACTCCACCACCACCTTGCTGACGTTGCAGCCCTGTTGGAACAGTGTGGCCATCCACCAACTATCCACTACTCCATCCATCTGGACCATCCAGGGTTGCACGGCACTCATCAGTGAACAGGACTGTTTGAAAATTAGTCTTCATGTATTTTTCTGCCCAATGCAGCCGCTTCTGCTTGTGAGCATTGGTTAGTGGTGGCCGAATAGAAGGTTTATGCACAGTTGCAAGACTCTGGAGGACTCTACACCTTGATGTCCGTGGGACTCCAGAGGCACCAGCAGCTTCAAATATCTGTTTGCTGCTATGTAATGGTATTTTAGCAGCTGCTCTCTTGATCCGATGCATGGATCTGGCAGAAATTTTCCTCAATGTGCCTTTATCTGCACAAACCCATCTGTGCTCTGAATCAGCCACAAATCTCTTAATAGTGCGATGATCACGCTTAAGTTTTCGTGAAATATCTAATGTTTTCATACCTCGTCCAAGGCATTGAACTATTTCACTCTATTCGGCAGCAGAGAGATCCTTTTTCTTCCCCATATTGCATGAAAATGGTGCTCTGCTTAATAATGTGAAACACCCTCCTTTAGTAGTTTTTCCTTAAATTGGGCTCACCTGGCAATCTAATTATCACAGGTGTCCGAGATTGTTTTCAGTGATCAAAAGAGCCCTGAGACACAATGCCATCCACGAGTTAAACTGAAAAACAAAATATTTAATCTTTGTGACACTTAAATAGAATTTTCATAATAATTTGGAACACGGTGTAATTGTAATTTTTATACCTAACAAACATATATGTGTTACATAAAGTGATTGGTAAGCATAATATTAAAAACCTCAGGATGTGATTGTTCCCCTATACAAATAATAAAACAGGATTTAATAGAAGTTCAAAAATGACCTTCATGATAGTTTCCCTTGATTTATTTCTCATGTTCTTATGGTAATGCTAGTTAGTTTTTTTTTGGAATTTATAAGAATACCCACTTATGACGCATTAAAGATTTTGCTTGCTAGCTGAAAGGAGAAATGTAAACTGTTAGAAAAAAAGCCTCATCTTGGTGTCGTCGGGTGAACCCCTTCACAACCGAGCACTGTTTTTTAATTAAAATAAATATTAACATTACATTTATTTGAAGCAAGGGATGCATAGCTGGCATAGAAACACATCAATGCATATATAATACAGCAATTTTGTGAATATATTGCTTTGCAGAAAAACTTTAAAAAAAAATGTTACACCATTTTTATTTTTTTATTATTCGTTCATCCTTTAAAAAAATATTTGGTAAATTAAAAGCATTAGTCAGTATAGAGTGACCTTTATCTTGCAATATTTGACACAGGATCGGAAACGTTACTACGAAAGCAAACATTCATGTTTTCTCACATATAGTAGATGTGACAAAAAGAGATGTAAAAATGATGATTTGGGCTATTTCGGCATAATATTTGAAATTCACTTTGGTCAATGACCATGTAATTAGTCCATTGATCCATTGATGGGTAAACATTGGCATTTAAGTGTTCCGATTTGGTAGGTAAAGTCTTCATTGTGCTGGGTAGGGTCTGAAAGTGTTGCCCATCAGTTTGTGCCTGTACTGCCAATGTAGTGTCTGTGGGATATTAGTTGCACTTATTGAATTTATTTCACACTCGCAACTATATGGATTCTATATTCTTCCAGGCAGCACTAGGAAGTCCTGCCCAACGGAACAAGGAATTCATAGATTTCCCAGAAAAAAATACTTTGTGACAAATATTTTGCGAGGCTGCCTCTTTTTGGCTATATAAGCATCATGGTCCGTGTTGTCCACAGAAGACACAATGCCAAAGGCTAGCCATCGCTGCTAGTCACAGTATGAAATGACTAGGGTGAATTCACGATTCCCAGAAGTAATTTTCTTAGTTGCAGATGGCATTCCATTTTATTGATTAAGCAGACTGTAAAAATAAACATAACCGTAAGGAGCCACTTTGATAATCACTATGCAGTAACGGAAAGTTGCAGGTGCTGATGTCACTCTGTAGATGGCTGCCCGATCCCTAACACTGCCCCGCATTATTAGAAGCTAAATGTATCACAGTGTATCTGCCCAATATTGTGATTAGCAATCATATGAGTCCCACAGGGTGTCTGCTCTGCACGCTAAAATTGTTAAATTGCAGATCTGGTTTCAGTTGATTAATATTGTATATGATTCAGGGGAAAGTACACACATAAAAAATATGTTTGTCTAGCCATCAAGCCCCTTAATGCATATCCCTCCAGCATCTTAAACTATTTAACCTTTTCATTGCCTAGGGGTACCTAAAGCACAGGGCAAATGCATGATATAATTACTTCTTTATGAGGGTTATTTGCTAAACAGTTAATTCAGGTGGATTTCAGAACCGAATTACAAAATCCAGGTTAAAATAGCATGGGCTATAGCAGAGTTGAATATGTCCAAATCGGCTATTTTCAGCTTTTAATTTTTTTGTGAATAAATTCTTATGGTGTTTATAAAAACGTTTAAATGAATGGACCATTGTTTTAGTAAACTAAACAATCTCTACCATGCTCTGCAGACTAATTAGGGCTCATATCTTTTGACAAGCTGCTGCTAAAGGCTAAAATGAAGTAATTAAAAGCAGGGGGTTCTCGGTTTAGCAAATCACAAATCATGTTTTCAACACCCATCTGCTTTAAGAGGGAGAGGAATAATAAATAATATAGTACCTGATGCAGCAAATCACTAGCCTTCACAGTAAGAGCAAGCAGAAAGGAAGACCACTTGAATAAAACAAAATAATCTCTATTAAAATGAAATACTTACTACCCCTTTAATGATGTCAGAAACAGAGCGTTCTGATGTGAACTGTTATTTCTTACAGTTTTCTTGAATATATATCACTTCTGCATTTCTATGGAACTGTTCCCAAAAAAGTGTAGTGCAAGTGTATTATAAGACAACTTCCACAAGGACACTGAAACAATGCTCCCTGCATGTTCCGCACTCAGTGGGCTGGACTGGTTGATTGTCAGGTCACCCGGTGTAAATTCATGTCAGACTGACCTGCCTGCAATTCGGTGGGTCTGCCCATTTTGGGAGGAGCCAGTGACTTATCACATCACTGACCTGACACTTTTGCCCTCCTCCCATCAGCATCACATTCTTGGGACCCCAATGTTGGGGTTCATGCTTTTGCACTTGTTATGTCATTTTCTTAATATATTTTGCATTACTTTCTGTGTATCCCATTCCATTCTTACTCCAGTTTTATTTTGGGGTATTAACTGCGGCAAATAAATGCAAAATATAAACAAAGCTTTTTATATTACTTTCAAAAAGTTTTAATAAAATGCTGCAAATTTGTATAAACTCACAAAAAGACACTGTGATCAGTCCTCCCCAATATTTCTTAGTAAATGATCTATACATGTAGATTGTACACTGGAGCCATTTGTGGATTAGATGAATTAATTTCTAGTAAGGCATACATACATGAGGTATTTTTTTTGTAGTTTGTATCAGTATCCTGTGTATAAAACTGGATGACACTCTTTATACATTGGAATTTTATTTCTAGTTCCGCCATGACTGTAGAATAATAAAATGTTTAAAAAAATTTGTGTAGGTTTTTGGCTAATTTTTATACACAGACAGCCTTACTTTTGGGCAACAGTCACGAGATCAGTAATTTTAGGATGACTGTACACTCTTTGGTGCAGCTAACTGGTATTTTTAACAGGTTCGTTGTATTTTTTATTTTTCTTAATCAGATCTAAATTGTGGATCACGTTGTTAAAACAGGGATCATGTGCACCCCTATCACTTGCTGAGCATTTTTTTAAAGACAGTGAGCTATCAGACTGGGGAATGGTTCTTTTCATTTGGGAAAAAAAACATTATCAAACGTAATTGTGGACCCACTTCACTTCCTACTAAATCATCTTGATACGTGAACCCAACTTTATACAGATACATTGAACCTGTTGAGAAAATGAATATGATACGAGAAATATATTTGGTCACAAAGATGGCAGGTGGTTTTGTGAGACCCATAAAATCTTTGCAACAAATTGAAAACATCACCAGATATTTATATAAACACTAGTTGAGCCAAAACCAAGCTTTCTGACCCATTACCTTTTCAAAGGGCAAGACTGACGATACAACGCATGACTGAATTATACAAATCCAGAATCTAGAACAATTATTATTTCAGTGAATGGATTGCGTAAAAAAATCCTTTTGTATCAGTTATTTTTCTCCCTTTCATTTACGTTGCTAAAGCATCCCTTTCATAACATTACAATTATCAAATGCCCAGGGAGCTAATCAGGAACAGGATTTTTCCTGGTGGATATGCCGAACAAACAGACAGATGGTAGCATTCTCTAAACCTAATGAATGCTAATAGCTAATGATTACTCTCCCTGGTGTAAACAATAATGGGCAGAAGAGGAAAATGACAATTATTTTTCTGTTTTTAGAATATGCTATAATGGTTTTTATTTTTCAACATTTTGCTCTTATAAGCAGAAAATGCATTGAGTAATTTGCTAAAATATTTTCACATTCTCCACTGTCTCCAAGGTACTCAACACTGGAAGGTCCTGAACTGGGATTACTTTAAAAAGTCAAACACCTGGATATGTGACTTAAACACAAAATGTGCACATTTTAAAAGTGAGGTCTCTGCATCTCTGCTGTCCTGGAATCATTCCTCTTTCTTCTTATATGGAATCAGGAAGGGGATAGTGTGAAATAAAAAAGGATGAAAATAGTCCAAAATGGGTTAAGCCAACTCCTATAGAGGACAGAGAAGCAGGACTGGGCCACTGAGTGCCCCAGGACTAAATGTAACTTGCTCATCCAAGGATTCATAACATTCCTGAGGTTAAGCAACTTGTTCTTAATTCCACATGTTTTGGGGTTAGAACAGGCCGGCGCTACCATAAGGCGGATAAGGCATTCGCCTGGGGCGCCGACCTGCAGGGGGCGCCCACCGGGAAGTTTCCTGGTGGGCTGCTCGTATCTGTGGCTGGAGCACTGGGCGAGCGGCTCTTTAGCCACCCCCAGCGCTGTTGCTTCATCTGCTGGGCTCCCTCCATGTCACTAAGAGCCCAGCTATTCCCTGAGCTGGGAACCCTCACTGTAAGCCCAGCGCCCGAGCTGATGCATCCTGCAGGCAGGGGAAGCCGGGTTGCCCCCTGCCTGTAAACAACGGAAACACTCTGGAGGGAGCAGGAGGCAGGCGGTGCTCTCAGTGCACAGCTCCCCTGCTCCCCCAGCAGAAACAAGGGAAGCTACTTGAAGCTTGGAGGACAGTTCCCCTCTCCACACTACTAGCTCAGGTATGGCCCACATATTTTGTGTGCATAAAGTGTGACTGTAAACCTGTGTAAGTGACATTGTGTTTGTATATTTCAGTAGGAGTGTGTGTATGTGTGTTTGTGAGCGTGTGTAAGTGACGTGTGTGTGTATACTTTATTAGGTGTGTGTTAGAGTGTGTAAGTGACATTGTGTGTGTATATTTCAGTAAGAGTGTGTGTCTGACATTGTGTGTGTATACTTCATTAGGTGTGTGTTAGAGTATGTAAGTGACATTGTGTGTGTATACTTCATTAGGTGTGTGTTAGTGTGTAAGTGACATTGTGTGTGTGTGTATACATCAGTAAGTTTGTGTTAGTGAGAGTGTGTAAGTGACCATGTGACCAATTATATTTATAATACATATTAATATAATTATATATTATATTTAAAAAAAATGTTTTACCAGCAGTGAACCTGTCAGACAAGTTCACTGTAACATAAATGAAATCCCACCATTATTATAAATTAAGCGCCAGAAAATTATAAATGAAATCCCAACAAATTGCATTAAATACATTATTTATCACTATAAATTATGTATTTAATGTAAAATGTACACATTAGGCAGTATGTGTGTATGGATGGATGTACGAATTAGGCAGCTTGGGTGTATGTATTATCCAGTATGTGTGTATAGATGTATGTATTAGGCAGCGAAATCACGAGCACAGAGACTGCAAGATTCTTGAAAAAGAAATAAAATAAAGATGGGGATAAATGCTAAAGAGAGAGCGTGTTAAGAGTAGGAAAGTGACATCTGATCAGACCTAATTGGAAACCAAATCACAAATGTAGGCCAAAATAACTGATTTAGAAGAATTCTCCAACTCCACTACAGTCACAGTTCAGCTGTTTTTGCAATTTGATTTTCAATTCACCTAAATTGAGAGTTTAGTGAATAAACCCTTGAGAGAATGTAGATGTATTCATGAGAGGGCAGCAACATGGATCTTTGCCTAGGGCGGCAGGAATCCTTGCACCGCGGTGCCCTGGGTAGAATACAAGTGTCCCAAGGTATTTGAATAGTTACCAACATGAGATCCATTTTGTGTACTGTCACAATGTCATACCCCACAACAAAGAGTATGAACCCTCCCTCAGTTTGACAGAAATATATGATAGCATATTACCAGTCCTTAGAAGTGGCAAGACTAAACGTTATAAAGAGTAACAAATAAACCATAAACAAGCCAAAGTTAAGGGAAACCAGAAAGCAGACAAGTGAGAAAACAGAACCAAGTGGAAAGCTGGGTCAGGATACCAAGAAAGCAAAATAGAATATAATACGATATTGGGATCCAACAGCAGCCACAGCATGAGAATGACCGGTGCCAGAATAGGTGCAGGAATGACGCACGTTCTGAAGCCATAGGCATGTACACAGTAATTCGGTATACATAAGAGCTTCATAATGCTTCAATGTGCTAATTGGTATTGCCAATTACTATAATACTATAAAGTGTATGCAAGGTTCTTGTGCAAGTAAGCAAAAATGTACAGCTATAGTCTCTTATAAAATGTTGACAGGTGGATATGAAATAATTCCACTTATGTATCACACCAATTAATATGGCCATACGAGTGAAATTTACATGGAGGGGTTGGGTATGTAGATACTGGGCTGACGTTTATTGAGAATTTTTGGTTGACTTGATGTCCAATAGAAAGTTATTGATGCAGCTGGTTAATCCATTTAGATCAAGATATGTGCTATAATAGTTACTACATTCTTGCAATACAACAGAAGCAAATATCAAGACATCTCTGTTACCGAGTACTCATTCGGATTCCATTAAAGTAAAATTATTTTGGCTAATGCCATGTTATTCCTAACAACATTCTTGTCTTGTTATAAATAGATTTTTTTCATTTGTAAATTCAGTGCTTTTCATTTAAATGTCTTGGAGAGTATTTAGAAATACGTTGTAAATATATTTCATTCTTTCATCCAGACTAGACAGAAAACGCCTATGTTGTGGGAGGATGGTATAAAATTGCTCCTCTGTCCCTGCTTTTAGTGAAAGGTTAAGTGACAGCCAGCCTTGGCGTAAAACACTAGACCACAGTCTGGCTGGAAGTGTGAATGTAACCACCGGACTCTATCCAATTATAGGATGGGTCTTCTGATCTCACACCTACCCGGACACACAGGAAGAGTCTGGAGCAGGTTGCACGGACAATGATTTGTGCCCGGCACACATTCGATTCTGGAAACTGAAATAAAGACATTTTGTCCTAGTAGGATTTTTTTGAATATATATATATATATATTTAGGCAGAGATGTATTCTCAGTTTTTATATGCAGTGAAATGAGAACTTCAGGAAATTGCAGACGTTAATCTGCTAGGGTAGGGAATTTATCCTCCGACTGTCACTAACACCTGGTATTCATCTCTCATGTAATAAAATCTGTTTTGCAGATTTCATTAAAAATGAGTTAACACCTGTATCTGAATAGAATGTAGATTTATTTGATGCAAATATCAATTTATTTTCCAAATTCCAAAGTAGATCAGCTTAATTTACGGAATTCGAGGAAGAATAATTTTATTTTCTAAAAGGAAAAAACATACATTGTAATAGAAAATGATAGGTCTGTAAAGTCCTTAAAATCATCCATAACAAAGCGTAGAAATAAGCAGTTTGAGTCTTTTTGTTTTTATGGAAATTAAGGACCTTTATGTTCAAATTGCCTACTTTAAACTGCTTTTAAGAATTCTTGACTGTCAAAAATCTTCACCTATTTAAAATTCATCCACCCATGGCATTGTTTCCATGCTGTGCTGTGATTGGCTGGAATGTTGCTAACTGTAACTCCTCCATTACACATCTAAATCTAACTACTGTATTGCCTTTGGTTGTTAAAGGACCACTCTAGGCACCCAGACCACTTCAGCTTAATGAAGTGGTCTGGGTGCCAGGTCCAGCTAGGATTAACCAATTTTTTTATGCTATGTTTGCTATGTTTACAAGCAGCTACTTAAATATTTCACAATTTTTTCCTAATATAAAAGAGACGCTATAGTCACCAACACAATTTTAGCTTAATGAGGCAGTTTTTTTTTTTTTTAAATTCTTTATTTTGGTGGTGCGTTTCAGTGAATACATGCTCTTGCAATGCCACAACAGCAGTAACAAGAAGGGTGGATAACATAGTTTAAACAGACATATGGCATAGATAGTTATTGCACACATTTTTAAAAGGTAAATAACATAGTTTCAGGCTTTCCAACGTGTCTATAGTGTGTGTGAAGCGTTTTCATAGTTAGTTATTTAGACAGATTGGTGAACATGCTTGGATGTGTTATATAGCTAACCCACGACTAGCAGACGTATAAACTAAGGTGGCACTTATAGGTGGGATGCTACAGGCGTGTCGTCAGCCTCTCAAGTAAGATCAGAGGGACGTGTCCCGGTTATATTAGGCAAACATACAAGTACATAGCTAACTGGCTATCAATGAAGGCGTCAATGTTAATATTACAGGCCTCAGTGGAGAGATCTGTCCTGGCCTAAACTAGATTTTATCGAGACTGTAAGACATTGTTTTAAAAAAGCTTAGTTAAGGGCTTTTTAGGCGTAAATATCCCCTGCAGCTTTAACTAGAGGGGTATTGCCCTTTGGAAATCATGGGCGGCAAGCCAGCAAGATCAAACGCAGGCTAATAAGTAGGCAGGGGATGTCATTGGTATTCCCAGCAGAGAAAGAGAGGGTCTACCTAAGTTACAAGGGGTATTAGCCACTGGGTTGCTTGTAAATGCGCCAGTGTCAGTAAATGTATGTTTGGAGTGACTAGTAGCAAACTCAAACCATTAAGATTAACAGAAAAACATTGTGTAAGAGATATCTCTATACTGCCCACTGCAAGCGCCCAATTTCAGGAGGGGGCAAGTCCCAAAGAATCCCCCATAGCTTCTTCTTTCAGCCTATGCCTTCCAGTGTCCTAGCCTCCATTTGTAGTCCATCGCGGGACTCCGCAATCGTATATCCCCAATCCGAGGACCCTGATGCCAGGTTCATCTGCTCATGTAAGTGGAGGTCGTGGTGGAACCTGCCCCTTGCATCCTGTCGGTGTCCCGCCCGCAGCATTCGGGTGCCGCTTGAGTAGGCCAGCCGGCTTGCCGTGTATCTTGGAGTGATCCATGCATTGGACTGGGCCGGCTGTAACTTTCGTGGTCCGGCAGTTGCAGCCTGTTGTGGTCGCGTTGGTTTATTTGTCGGCGGGAAGCGGCGACTGCCGCGACGCCATTTTCTTACCCGCGTTGTTTTGCGAGGAGCGTTTCTGAGGCGGGTGTGGGGCTGTAGTGCTAGTGGTGGGTTTGCAATTGTGTTGCGTGTGGCAGCCTGTCTCATCTCAAGTTTTCTCCAAAAGGCCTCGAATATTGCATCTAAATGCCTCAGTGTGTTTGGCTCCTGTTCGTTGGCGTTTGGTCCAGTGAAGGGCTCCGCCAACTCAGGGTTGGTAGACTGAAGCTGAGGTATCCGCCACTGCGTCTGCATGGATTCCCCAGGGACCGGTATGACCCCCGCCGGTCCATAGGGGGGGGAACAAGGGCCCTTGTTCGAAGTTGCTGTCAGTGATGGCGGCAGGGGAGCGGCCGTCTCCCTCGTGCCGACCATGCTTGAAGGCCGCGAGCTGTGTTCCGGCTTTTTATGCTGGGTATGTGGCATATTTGGTGTCTGCTTGTGGCTCCTGGTGTGACCACTCTGTTGGTGTCCCCTGCAAGTTGCTTGGGTGTGTTGAGCCTCTATTTTTGGGTGAAATTGGTCTCAAGGAACAGGAGCAGCTCTATCTTGCATCCGCTCAGCGGTCAGGCCCCGCCCCCCAATGAGGCAGTTTTAATGTATAGATCATGCCCCTGGAGTCTCACTGCTCAATTCTCTGCCATTTAGGAGTTAAGTCACCTAAGTTTCTGTCTATGCAGCCCTAGCCACTCCTCCCCTGGCTGTGACTGACACAGTCTGCATGAAAAGCTTAGTGTCATTGTCAATCAGACGTTAACTTACTTTATATAGGCACAAAAGGAAATGAGGTTCGGCTGTACATAATCTAAAACAGGAACAAAAAAAGAACACATAGTGTGATACAGTAAAACAAATGTTAGTGTGCTAAGATGGTAATGCACTCACAAGATCAAAATGAATAATGTGCCAAAAGTGTGCCTGCCCCGGTAAACTTGGGCGGCTGAACGCCTCCACTCTCCACTGGAAATCCAAGCGGACCAAAATAGGAATGAGACTCCGATGAGTTTGGATAAAATAATTATTAGGGAGCAGCCTTTGACACTGGGGAAAATAAGGAAAGCCAATGCATAAAATAGCCCAATTTTCTTGTATGAGATTTCTAAAAAGGAGGGAACCCTAATAGATATGAATAAAGTTCAATTCCTCTCAACCATTTAGAGGGACAACTAATATATAAAATGGGCCTAGCACTGCATAGGGTTCCTATACTTACTAGACGCAATAATTAATACAATAGGTAAAGCAGTAGTAATCAATAATCCGATACTAGTGTATCCCAGGGCACAGAATTATTGGTTGAAAATCTGTTCACCAGAAAGCACTCAGAAAAGATGTTATAGTGTGACAACGGAGAGTAGTAGGGTGAAGTAAATGCGGGTTGTTTTAACTAGAGAATAACTACTAGATTGCTTATCACCTCTGATCAGTAGAGACACTCATGCTGTCATTTCAGAAGAGGGAATGGTGGAAACATTAGGTCACAAGTATGCAATGACGGCATATTAGACTTGTTTCTCAATATATGCTACTTCTTGATATGTTATTCCCAAGTCATTCAACTACTGAGTCTTATTTCATATCATTTGATATGTCAAAGCATGAATTGATGTTATCTCTGTTGAGATAAAATAACACAAGATTTTTAGGTTTTCTGTTTTGTACATGCCCCCAGGTGCCTTAAGTGGTTCTTATCTACATCAAAAGCACTGTATACAATATAACAAACCCCCTCCAATTCAGGGCCTGCATGTATCCACACGAGCTGAGTCAAATTATAAATATTCTTCCTTCTTTCTATACTGTTTTATATTAATGAAAATAAATCTGCTTGTGGGTAATGTGCACTCTCTGTCCATGAAATATGAAGTGAGTTTCAAAAGTTCCCTTATATGAATGGAAACCAACAGAACACATTCATAAAGTAAAACAAAAACTAAAATATTTTGGCGCAAAAACAGAAGTGTCAAGGTAAGACCTACTGCTAAGTAAGTAATGAAATGAAAAGAACATGCTAGCATTAGAAATTATTTATTCCTAATTCTGGAGTGTTCTACTGTGTGATTGAATTGCTGGGCCTTTGTTTTTTTCCCCCTCAAATAAAGCTATTCCTTGTAATCTAGCATTAAGAGAGTCTTAGTTCGCAGCACTAGTGATAATCTCCCAGCCAATCAAATGCTTCGTATAAAGAACCATTTTAGTCCCAATGCACACACATAGCACCTGCCATGCTTCACCTGCAGAATGCTTCTCATAGGAAAGCAATTAATCCAGACGCATTCCTATCTGCTTGAGAGAGTATGCAAAGAGATTTACTAAGGGCACCCTCCCACCTGTCTGATTAAGCTTATAAAAGTTGTGATTTCTCTTGACATGGTCACTGTTAGAAAATAAGACAAATGGGGCACTCTATTAACCCCTAAAGCATTTCTGCATGCTATATTCTGCTTTGTTTAAAGAACACCTCACACCTCACCCCTCTGTCAGTCCTTACATTGGCTTCCTGTATCCTATAGGAGTCAATTCAAAGTGCTAACCCATACCTATAAAGCACTGAACAATTCTAGCCCCTCTTATATCTCTTCACAGATCCATAGGTATGCACCTTCTCAGTCTCTCCGCTCTGCCCGTGACCTTCTCCTATCTACTGCTCACACCCGTACGGCCAACTCGCGCTTGCAGGACTTCTCGCAGGCAGCTCCCTTCCTATGGAATAGCCAGCCTACCACCATCAGACTCTCCCCTAGCCTTCAATTGTTTAATAAGTGCCTTAAAACCCATCTCTTTAGGAAAGCTTATGGACTCCCAGAGTAACCTCTACCTCACATACCCGTCTCTTGCTCTCTCCTAAAGGGCAGCACTCTACTCTCTCCTCCAGCTCTGCTTCACTCCCACCCTATTTAATTGCAATTTCCTGTCCTCATGTGTTTTATACCCCACCTCCTATAGACTCTAAACTTGTTGGAGCAGGGACCTCTTCAACCTATCATTTCTGTAAGTTTTCTTGTAATTGTCCTATTTATAGTTAAATCCCCCCTCTAATAATATTGTAAAGGGTTACGGAATCTGTTGGCACTATATAAATGACAATAATAATAATAATAATAATAATAACAGTTTTGTGGGGTTTGTTAATTGAGATACTGTAAAACCTCCAAAAACAGATTTTTAAAAAATTCCAATACTTGCATATTTGCATGCAATGATTCTCTATGGAAGAGCGTGACGGCATGGCGCATGCGCGCTTAAAATCACCGTATGTTAGGGTATGAGAGCCGGGAACCACAGTCCCGGCTCTCTTAACCAGAAGGCTTAGGACATAGCAGTGCTTCTTTGACTGGCTTATGCCGCTAGATGGTGTAGGAAAATACCTAGGATAGGAGTGTACTGGGACCTTTCTGCCCCCATTTAAACAGACACTCCAGACTCCTAAAGCACTTCAGATTGCTATAGTACTTTATATGTGAAGAGTGTGTCCTCTTTTTTTCATTTTACAAAAAGTGCACATTTCAATAGAAATTGACACTTTTATAAACTAACTTTGTTACACCCCCTTGGTTATCAGTCAGACAACCAGTCCTGTTACTTCCCTAGTTTAGTTCAATGGAAAGAAAATTGCGCAGAGCACCTGCCTTGCAAAGACTTTTCATTGAGTTCCATTAGGAAGTCTGTGATTGGACAGCTATAGAAAGTCTGGGCGGGGTTAGAAGAGGAGGGTTGGCAAAGGCAGCAGAGATCTGAAGATTGTGTAAGCTACTTTTAGGATTTAAAAAAAAAAAATGCATAATTAAGTCCATGCATGTTTTTCATTGGGGTATATCTACTAAACAGTGAGTTTTAGTTTATTTGCCTTTGGGCAGTGAAGTGTCTCTTTAATCACTGAGTGTATCTCAGTAATTTAAGACAATCTCAATAATATTAAATATTATTTGTAACAATTTTTTAAAAATAATAATAATCATTTTATTGTTTGAGTATATTGCAGACTCCTTCCCTGTCAGTTAGAGATGCTCCAATAAGTTCAAGCATCCTGCAGGGTGCTCCCTGAACCAGCAACTCCACAATCATGCAAAGTTGCCACTCACACCTCCACAGCGTTAAAATGCTCTGCTATCCATCTATTGAAAGTTCCAAAGCTTCGGTGCACTTTGTATTTATGTTTTTGACCAATAGATGGCGACCTTTTTAATGTTGATTCTGTACAAATAATTGCAGTAAAGTTACGTTTTATGTATTTATTTGTTATTTGATCACAATGCCTATGTTTTTTTTAATGTATTCTTTATGTATAAGATTTTTTAGCATATACAGAAAGATTAAGCCATACATTGCTTCCTATTTTTATATATAACATAAAGGATGAGGTTTTTAAAATAATTTTTATTTTTATTGAGCATGTTTGCCATTTATGAATGGTGGTTTAATTTGTGAGTCTTCTGTCCATTCTTTTTAATTACTGATCTATCTTCCTTCCTCTACTTTAGTAAAAACTGCATTTAGAAGTAAACAGTTCACATAAAAAAGAACAAAAAAATGTAATAAAATAAAACCATTTAAAATACCAAGGTGAATCAGATCAGCTTTAACATTGACCTTATCAGTCATGTTACAGCATACTATTACAATGTCCAGTGTTCAAAGATTTAAGAAAGTTGGCTTTTAAAAAGAACAATAAATAAAAAAAAAATCAAGAGTGGTGTTTAAAATAAAACACTTTTTTTTTCCTGTCCGTGGATTAACAAGTGCTGTGATATCAATGTATCAATAGCGAGTTTCAATGCTCAGTGTACACAGTGTGTCACATGTGCTAATTACACGTTATAGTATGATAGTAACCGTAAACATTTCGATTCTACTAGTGCTGACAGTAACTGTGTTCAGTGCCAGATTTACAAACTCAGTGCTTCAAGGCATAACTCACATTGCTCTCCCTGCAGAAAGCCCATTGTTATGAATGATCTTTTGCAGGCTCCTGAAACTCTTAACTTGTTTAACATCAACAGCATGGCTTTACACTGACATCATGGTAGAAGCACGGCTACTGTCCTTGATCTTGTATTTGACAGCTGCTATTGACAAGCAAACCTTTGCAAAGAGAGAGTAGTAAAATAGAGGAACGACAATGAGATACAGAGACCTGGATATTGTCAGAGACTTCACTTCTCCATATCTTGATATAAAAGCAAGCCTAATAATAAGAGCCAAGGTTGTTATAATGACACCCACTGCATTGAGAATGCACAGCTGACGTAATATACAATTTTTGGTTCATAATGTGTGTTCTCTCTCTATCTATCTATCTATCTATCTATCTATCTATCTATATATCTATATATCTGTTTGTCTGTTTGTCTCACTCTCTGTCTTTCTATGCAGCTACATACTCTAAGTGTGAAAACAATGCTTCTATAATCACGTTAAACGTCCTGCTCAATATGCCCAACATTATTTTACAGGTGAGTTATGAGGTGCGGTGCTTTTCCGGACAATTTATGTGTGTTCATAATTTCATGGCATTTATGTAAAATTTAAAACAAGTTAGAGTGGCCTTTTATTGTGGCCAGACTAAGGCACTATTATTGCCTGTGCAATAATCATGCTGTCTAATCAGCATCTTGATATGTCACACCTGTGAGGTGGATGGATTATCTCGGCAAAGGAGAATTGCTCGCCAACACAGATTTAGACAGATCTGTGAAAAATATTTGAGAGAAATAGGCCTTTTCTGTACAAAAAGTATTAGATCTTTGAGTTCAGCTCCTGAAAAATGGGGACAAAAACTAAAGTGTTGCGTTTATAATTTTGTTCAGTGTATATATATATAAACATGTTGATGTTAAATGAAACATATATGAAATATATATGAAACTGTTTAATATGAATAAAAAACAAAAAAGTGTGAGACATTAAGAAATTTTGTTATTTTCTTAGTTCTGCGTGGCATTTTAACTGTAAATGTCATAATAGAGACAGACAGCTTTACCTGTAATAAAATACACATATTTGTGTTCATAGATGTTTTATGGGGTTTTGGAAAGTTACAGGGTCAGATGTAGGCTTTTTCCCCTTTTCAGTTTGTATTGAAAGTGAAATTTCCCAGATTAGTTTGATGATGTTGCATTAGAGACCGTATGGCAGCCCAAGAATGAAATTACCCCCATCATGGCATATCATTTGCAAAAGTAGACAAACCAGGGATGTTCAACATGGGATGTATCCAGTCATTTTTAGTAGCCACTTAGTCACAAAACCTGGCCAAATTTAGCGTTCATATTTGTGTTTTGCATTTTTTTTTTTTTACACAGAAAACTTTTACCGATGTTATCATTGTCATGATACATTTTACTGTTTTGAAACACTCATATTTGTTTTCTGTGACGTCTGGAAAGTAAAATAGTACCCCCCATGCAGTGGTGTATCTTGGTTTTGTGCTGCCCTAGGCAGGACAAAATTTAGAAACCCCCCCCACTGCGCACCACCCCCTCCCAACCCTTCCCCCCTACCCGCCTTCTAAATACACACACATTCACTGACAGATACGCATACACTAGGTAACAGAAACACACACTCACTGACACACACACACTAACAGACACACACAGTCAGACACACACACACTAACAGACACACTCACTAACAGACACACACAGACACACACAGACACACACAGTGTCACACACACACACACTAACAGACACACACGCACACTAACAGACACTCAGGCACACACTAACAGACACGGTCAGACACACACACACACACTAACAGACACACACACACATAACAGACACACAATGTCAGACACACACACACACTAACAGACACACACAGTCAGACACACACACACTAACAGACACACACCCACACTAACAGACACACAATGTCAGACACACACACACTAACAGACACACACAGTCAGACACACACACAGAAACACACACACACAGTCAGACACACACACACAGTCAGACACACACACTAACAGACACACACACACTAACAGACACACACACACACTAACAGACACACACACACACACTAACAGACACACACAGTCAGAAACACACACACACACTAACAGACACACACAGACACTCACTCACATTAACACACTCACTTTTTTTTTAAAATTTAACCCCCCCAGCTTCCTTACCCTTGGGAATGCTGGGGGGTTCCCTCTCCCTGGGCATCCAGTGGCTGCTGGTTGGTCGGGCGGGCGGCGCTGGAATATGGAATATGACGTCATATTCCGGCTCCCAGCATCACTCTGTGGGGGGCGCGCGAGGGAGCTGAGCAGAGAGCTCAGGGAAAAGTGCTCCCTCGCCAGCGCCGCCCACCCGCCCGGTAGCCTGCCTGCCTGGACTGCTAGCCGGAAGGCTAACAGGGCATTTGCCCTGGGCATTTGGGGGCGGCATTTTTTGCCGCCCCCTGGAAAATGCCGCCCAAGGCAAATGCCTTGTTTGCCTCGCGGCTAAAACATCCCTGCCCACATGTACAGGTTTTATGATGCATTGGAGGCAGAGATGGGCACTTTGTGGACCTCAGGTAAGTTATCAAACTGTCCACAAACAGTCTGACTGCTTAGCACCGGAGAAATAAGAGCAAGCTGTAGTGGTTATGGTGCTTGGAGTGTTCCTTTGATAATGTATTATCCATTTTTTCATGGCTCTTTTTTTTGTTTGTTTCAAAACTGCTTTTCTTCTCTTCCCATCCCCCGTTCATGTGAAATAATCTATTCCTTATTCTGTTTTAACGATCACACTCATAGTTATGAATTGGTCAAAGGCTGTAATTTGTGGCTCATCACTAACTGGGAGCTACTTCATGTTGATGAACTGCCTCCTTAATGGAGTCTATATTCTTTTTTAGCCACAAAGGCTGCTTTTAAAAATCCATTTTGTAATTTAGTTATCTTCTTTGTGAACAAGTCCTGAACTGTTGCGTGGCCCAAGGCATAATTTTAGTCTTTGACAGATGAGCAGTCATAATGTCGTTTTAAAGGCACAGACACTATTTACACAGTACAAACGTGATTAAATGAACAATTTGTTTGATTAGATGCATATTTGATATATATGCCTCATATTTAAATGGTGTAATTAATGTTATATTTTTATACTTTTTGCATGTCCAGGCAAACAAAAGTAATTCAGTAAAATATACACTAAATTTCACCAGTTCATTTCCCTTTTATTAGTAACCATGATGAAATGCTAGTGCTTCAATTGTAATATAAAGATATTTAGAAGACCAAAAGTATAACAATATATGTGAATGGCATAAAAATTGATATGTTTACTTTTGTTGTTCAAGAAAGTCTGTTTTGCACAGTAGATATGGGGCTGCCATTATTTATCTTCATGTTGGGATCATCCGGTCACTGACGATAAGATGAATTCCAAGTGTATTCTGCCTGGTTGAAAGCAGCAAGGAGTTGGGAGAATGCAGCTTGTGTTTTAGACTAGTATTTACATTTTTTCTGTTCTTATTATTTTTATATATTTTTTATTTTTTTTATTTTTTTTTGCATACTTGTGCTAGTATGTAGTAGTAGTAGTTTCAGAGCTCATTTCAGGAGTAAAACGGACAACAGCCAATTCTATGTATTTTAAATAACTATTTGAGGATAAAATTAAAAAAAAATTTGTTTATGGAATCTCTTTATTGGCTAACGAGAATGGATAATTTGCAAGAAGTTAGGACAGTAAGGACCCTTCATTGGGGATTTTAGTGTCCTAACACTGACCTCAGTGGCTAATACAGTACAGATAAAACAAACACATATGTAAAATTATCTTAGAGTGCTATTTCAGAAAAAAAATGCATATTAAAAATTAACATGCACATTCATTAAAAGAATATTATAGGCATCAAGAGAGCTCAGTGAAATTGTTATGGTACCTGTTATGGTGCCCAGAATATGGCTTTAAAGGAACTCTATAGAGTTAGAACTACAAACATAAAACACGTACTTCTAACGCTATATTATTTCCTCACTATTTAGATTGGAGCTTCCCCAATGAATATTTAAAAAAAAATGAGAAAAAGTTTTTACTTACCTTTTTTTTTTTTTATATGACTTAATTTTAGAAATATATGATTTAAGTGTATTGACGATATGTGGGCATTATGCATAAATGATGAAATTGTTTTAACATGTCACAATTTTTAGTAAACTGCACTACCAGTAATGCCTTCAGTGTACTTGCAAATACCTATCGGCAAGATTTTCGACCATTTAAATTGTTTTATATTTTTGTCACATCTACAGTATGTGAGGAAAATTGCATTTTTCTTTTATACTAAGCTTTGTTATGCTAATATATTTTCACTAAAAAAAGTGCTTCGTTTGCATGGCTAAAACGCCAGTGGTGCTTTAGATGAAGTGGCCTTTAACAGTTCTTTAATCAATTTGTGCGCATTAATTATGCATTGGTATCATTAGAACTTAAAAATATATGGGCATGTCTGGACTATATTCTTATAAAATCTGTTAATTAAATATATTTCCTTCATACTGTTATTCAGTGTAGTCTCACACTGTATTACAGATGGGTCCTATAGGCAAGCATAATTCTAGAGATCTTACTGTCAGGGCAATTACATGCATTTGTCTAAGGGGCAGAAATAACAGCTCTGCCATGGCCCTTTGATTCATGCCCTTACTCTGACGAACAAAAGAGACAATCTAGCAAACATGAATGTTAGGGTAGGTTTGCTGTGTAGACGCTTCTGCAGTTAGTTAGTTGGGTGCATATACACAACATGGTACTCTACAAGAATTGTAAAGGGCAAACCAAAATTAGTAAGAATCAACGAGCAATCTGTCTTTGTTTTGTGAAATTATCAATCCTGATGGTTTTTACTGTGTGTTGCTTTTGCACCTTTATTTCATTTACTTTTCCTACAGTACATGCCATTTATTAAAATGTATGCCCTTTTATGCTCCAAAATATCCAGTTTTCTGATTTTCTTTTCAACTGTTTAGAAAAAGAGACAGAATATGTGCCAAATACAGGAGACCAAGTTAGAATTCTCGGTGGTAAATCTGGTGCAGCAGATCTGGTCCTTATGAGGAATTTTAAATGCGT
Source organism: Pelobates cultripes (assembly GCA_933207985.1). Taxonomy (NCBI): domain Eukaryota; kingdom Metazoa; phylum Chordata; class Amphibia; order Anura; family Pelobatidae; genus Pelobates; species Pelobates cultripes. The sequence goes on from OW240915.1 coordinate 61,547,646, forward strand.
GCAGTACTTGCTGAGCATGCGCATAGGATCTCTAATACTCTTCTATGAGGAGCACTGGATTGGAGCCTCACAGAGAGGTCGGCAGTGCCGAGGGAGCTAGGGCTAAGAGGACCTCTTTAAGTTAAGTTTTTATGGAGTTCTTTATTGCAACACTTACAATCACTTTACAATAACAAAGGTTCTCAAAATATTCATATCAGGTTCCTCATTTTATAATGCTGTCAACTGCCAGACGTAACTGGCACTAAGGACATAAACCTCAGTCACAATCTGGGGTTTGATGATTTCTCCATTTTAGCAGTTGTGGGCATTTCTAGCTATGTCCTGCTCACGCTTAAACAGTAGGAAAAAAAGTGTTTTACCTACTAGTAATACAGTTTTGGGCAAAGCTCCCGGCGCTAATCTTCCTTCTACATCTGATGTCATGGCAGCCCTTGTGTGGTCATAGGTTTTCATAGAGAAACCTCTGATATGACCGTTTTGCCAGCTCAGAGCGCATGTACAATAATATCATAATTTTCCCTTACCGAACTCAGCAAAAAAACAAAACAAAAAAAAAACATAAGCCACTGGCAACATTTTAACAAATTCAACTAATTAAAAAAATATCCCCCAAATTTGCAAACTTCCCAACAGTTTTGTGTATGAGTAGAGCAAACATGACTTGATTACATACTTCGTAAGTAGCATTGTGTAGCTAGAGGCTTTTATAATGCCATCCATAGTACCCAAAATGTACGTTAAACGTGATGTTATCTGATTGGCGCAGGAAAACCTTTGCAAAATCTTTTGTTTAGCATTAACTTTGCAATCTCGGTGTATTTATCTTGAGATCCATTGACTAATGATGACACCTGGTTTTAAATTGTTAATAATTTCTAACATTAGCACATTACTCGCAGAAAATGGTAAAGACATTTTTAAAAGATCACTATAGGGGCAGGTACACAAACATGACCCTATAATGTTAAAACCACCATCTAGCCCCCCTGGGCCCCTCATGCCTCCATAAATATAGCAAAATCTTACTGTATTCAAGCCTGAAGCTGTAGATCTGTATGCTCTTTGTCTCAGAAAAAACAAGCTGTCTGCTGACATCATTAGAAGTGGTGGCCTGATCCTATCACAATGCTTCCCCATAGGATTGGCTGAGACTAACAAAGAGGCAGATCAGGGGCAGAGCCAGCATGATTCAAACACAGCCCTGGCCAATCAGCATCTCCTCATAGAGATGAATTGAATCAATGAATCTCTATGGGGAAAGTTCAGTGTCTGCATTCAGAGTGAGGAGATACTGAATGCTTGGATGCATTTTAGGCAGCCATGACCCAGGAAGGATCTCTAACAGCCATCTGAGGAGTGGCCAGTGAAGTTATCACTAGGCTGTAATGTGAACACTGCATTTTCTCTGAAAAGTGTTTACAGCAAAAAGCCTGAAGGTAATGATTTTACTCACCAGAACAAATTCAATAATCTGTAGTTCTGGTGACTATAGAGTCCCTTTAAATTATGTTTGTATTAAAAGAAACATGCGATAGCTCAGAAACCATTAATGAAAATAAATATGGGATTGTGATCAAGACCTTTATCGGAACTTCAGAATATAGTGCTACATGTATATAAACATTAGACACAATTTGCTGACAAATTGATAATAATCATTGGGTCATTAACAGTAATCAGTGGGTCTAAAAAAATGCAACAATTATTCGGTGTGTTGTACTGAAGTCTTGCAGAAGAATTAAATATATGAAGCGTGTAAAACGATTTTGTAGCCTGAGTTAGTCTAAAAAAAACTGTTCTATACTACCTATACTGGATAAAAATGTTTTCCTAAGCTTTGGCTAAATTCTCACTAAACATACACATTTCTCTAGCTAACATAATGCTTTCATCACTGTAGCAGTGAAATGGTTAAATAACCCTTTAAATATGTGCCTGATTCCAGCGCCAATGTACCTAAGCGCTGGTTTGGGCTCTGCCGCCACCGCCACCACCACCAGCTGGTGGAACCTAATGAACATGCGTGGCAAGCACTCCTTTACTATGGAGTTTTTAAACAGACAGAACGTCCTCATGCAAAGTGCGAGGACATCCATTGTTGTTTCACGCAGTCTAATTCCATGAAACTACAGGAAGAACCTATAGTGGCAGTCTAGTAGACAGCCACTAGAGGCAGTCTTAACACTGCAGTTTCCCTAAAACTCATTGCGGGGTTAAGGGAACTGGGACACTGCACCCAGACAACGTCGATGAGATTAAGTGGTTGAGGTGCCTATACTGTCACTTTTCTTTTTTTTCTTTACTGTTTTGTCAATTTCACTTGAGTGTATCAGAACAGTGGGATTGTTAACGACTCATTGACAAGCTTATATATAAAACAATATATATAACTTACTCCTTAATTACATAAACACTCATTCTGCATGCATTTTACTAGTGAATCACTTTTCAAAGTATTTCTCTATGCATTACTATGTGGTAATAGTATATCCTCAAAGAGTGGTTCCAATCACCACATAGGATGATTGTAACTGCTCAATAATTTGGTACCAGACAAATTATGATTCATATCAGTTTATAAACAACCAGGCTTACTGTTTACTGAACAGGAAAGTGTTCAACTTTTAGGAAAGCTGTGAGCTGTTTATGCACAGCCCACGGCTCATCTCTCTTTCGTTGGAGAAAGCATCCTCTATATTATCCCTAAAATTATACTACGGCACCGTATATTTCATTGCACTAAATACCACTGCTAATACTGGTTTTAATAAAAAATAATCATTTTATATAATTTTACTTTGACCTGTCTGATTTTATAACAAGACACGGAGGCTCATATTGCATATCCTTTCTTTACTGTCCACCAATAGCAGCAAAGAATACAAAACTGTAAGAAAAAATTGGCTTACATAGTGATAAGCCACTCCCATACCAAGTCCCAGTGTAATAGTCAGCACCTCCCTACACATTTCCTCTTTCTTTGCTGCTCCACAGTCAGTTAAGTACCATTTATTTTGTCTCTTGAGACTTTGGTTGTACTTATTTTGTGTACTTGTGATTATATGTCTGGGGATTTTAGTTTAACTTAGCCTTTGGGTTTACCCTGTAAGACCTGTTTGTGTATCTGCTTTATTGTGTATTTACTTGTTCTGTGCTCAGGGTCCCAGACTAGCTGGGATTTTTTTTCTTCCTCCTCTCACTTGGGGGTGTTCCCCCTTTTTATTCCTTTCTGCTTCCTCGTCTATGACTTGTTCTGACTTTGCTTGCGGGGATGCTTGGGTCTTGCCTTTTCTGTCTTCCCTGCCCGCTGTACAGGGTCCTGGGGACATTTTGTCACCATTTTTATAGTGTTTCACGCCCCAATTCGGCACTCTTCGTGCCATTGTGGAATTTGACGTTCGGGAGTTCGCACGAGAACACCTGTTCGTCTGTTTTACTCATTGTGGTTTGGCCCGCAAATGTTGTTTGTTCATGGGTTCTTTCGTATCCGACCATTCATTCGTTCACTGCCGCTTTCGCAAGTTGTCTCATAGACGCAAATTCGACTCGCAAACGCACCTTGGTTGCGATACAAATTTTCCTGTTCCAGAGTTTTTCTTCACAACTGAGGTCGGCCGAGTGGCTCCCAGTGGACCATGGCCCGCTACCTGGAAAATTGGGTGTGGCGCCCCCTTAGCAAGGCTGTACATAATAAGCTCAGAGCTGAGTGCCCTAGACCGGTGGTGCCTAACAAGGTATGCGAAACCCCGGAAGTGGACCCCAAAATGACACCATTCCTTTCAAAGGTGGGTTGGAACCCACATAAAGGCCTGGACCCGGCACTCAGGTCGTGCCAGGATAAACACCTAGACATTTATGGGCATTTTTGGCATCCTCAGCAATATCAAAGCTTTTTGATCTAGCTGAGGATGCCAGGGCTGATAACAGGCTAGTCGACCCAGACGAACTCCATGATTGGGTCCAACAGGCCATCTGTATTGCGGGCAGCGTCAATGCTTCTCTATCTATGGAGCAACATAAAGCCATCCTGTTTAAGGCCTTCTGTTTGGTGACTCCTTTATTAAGGACCTTTGCCATTTTGTTGGGGCATTTACTGCCCTGGATAAAGCCAGTCCTCCTTGAGGAGGGTGTTCCAGAGACGGGAACCAGGGCCGTCTGATAAAATGGTCTCTCTCTACCTTATGATCGCACTAAGTTGCAACGACTGAAATAACCGTGTGGCTTCTGCCTATTTATGTTTTCACAGCCTAATTCGTATTGGTTTTTATGGACTCCAACTGATTATCATATAATGGAATCATCTACGTTGGCGGCTTCTTGTTTCCTGTGATGGATTTGTCCCGGTTCATTGGATGGTTACCTGGTTGGACTCCGATTGGATTTTAAGGCAGTTGTCATTGTGCGGTTGAACTGATTCCTCGGTTCCCATTTGATGTTTGTTTATTGTGGTCGCATCTCCAAAGAAAGAGGAAATGTGTAGGGAAGTGCTGACTATTATACTGGGACTTGGCATTGGAGTGGCTTATCACTATGTATGCCATTTTTTCTTACCTTTTTGTATTCTTTGCTGCTATTGGTAGACAGTAAAGAAAGGGATATGCAATACTCGCCTCTGTGTCTTTAATAAAATCATGACTTTTCGTCATGTAATAGCAAAATCATGTAATTTTAAACAACCCTATAATTCGATTCAGTGACTTTCATCGTTAGCCTAATCTGGACCCTTCTTTAACCACAGCCTTCGCAATTGTTTATAAAGTGAGATGCAAATCCATAATTCTGTCAATAAACCAGAACTTTGGGAGGAAGTAATAGGCTGTAAAAATGTTGTAATTTTTAGAGAGCTTCATTTCCCTCCCTCTGGATAAACATATTTTTTATTTGCTTGAGTCACATGCTGTTGGACATCTTTATTAATGTTTGCAAATATAATTAAAAACACTGGCACAAGCAGGTTTAACAGCCTTAATTTGAATTTCAAGATCTTAAGATGTACCAGTTTTAAAATATGCTTCATAGTTCTTTAACTAAACTGAGTAGCTCTGGCTAAACTCCAACCACAAATTCTTACTCATTCATTAGGGTTCATATCTTTGCAGGGAAACAAAAAAAAAAACTTTGTAATGATCAGATTAATTGAGAAAAAAACAACAACTCATAACCTGGGACCCCATGGGAATATGCTTAGGGAAGAATTCAAGACAAAGATAAAAAAATCGGAGCAATCACTATGGACACAATTACAATTAATTGCGACACTTTTAGAACGTTGACCCAGAAGTGTTCTTTATATCACCCCTTCCGTCCTCCAAATGAAGTAAACACAACCTTGAAATATGTATTTTCCGGGTTATTTTTCTTCTCAAACGAGTAAATAAATAATTAAAAGGACACTAGAGTCACCAGAACAACTACAGCTTAATGTAGTTGTTCTGGTGAGTATAATAGCTCCCTTCAGGCATTTTCATGTAAACACTGCCTTTTCAGAGAAAAGTCAGTGTTTACATTGCCCCTAGGGACACCTCCAAGAGACCACTGGCCCTGCCGTTCAGAGTCCCCACGTTCTGCATGGAGATGCTGAATTTTCCTCATAGAGATGTATTGATTCAATGCATCTCTATGAGGAGGTCCTGATTGGCCAAAACGGCATTTGGCCCCGCCCCCGTGCCAATTTTAGCCAATCCAATAATTTCCCTATGGAAAAGCATTGGATTGGCTAAAAATCAGCTATTTTTATGACGTCACCAAGGGGGCGGGACTAGCGCCAGCGGACCTGAGCGGCGCTGGAAATAAGGTGAGTTTTAAACTTTTACTTCCCTCACCCTTCAAACATGCAACTGTAACCCTAATTCTGAAAAACCCCAGCCTTGACCCCAACTCCCCATCCAACTACCGCCCTATCTCGCTACTGCCATTTGCCTCCAAGATCCTCGAGTCAGTTGTGTACACCAGACTGACTGACTTTCTCAAATCCAACTCTCTGCTTGACCCCCTTCAGTCTGGATTCCGCGCTGGTCATTCTGTCGAAATGGCTGTGACCAAAGTATCCAACAATTTAAATGCTGCTAAATCTCACGGCCAATACTCTATACTAATCCTCCTTGATCTTTCTGCTGCCTTTGACACTGTTGATCATCAACAGCTTCTTCGCATTCTCCGTAATTTTGGTCTACGGGATACTGCTCTCTCCTGGTGCTCCTCCTACCTCTCCCAGTGCTCTTTCAGTGTTTCTTTCTCGGACTCTGCCTCTTCCCCCCCAACCACTCTCTGTCGGTTCTGTCCTCGGCCCCCTACTGTTCTCTATCTATACTGCTTCCCTTGGTAACTCATCAGCTCCTTTGGCTTCCATTATCATTTCTATGCGGATGATACGCAAATCTACCTGTCCTCTCCTGATCTCTCTCCGCCCATCTTGACTTGTGTCTCTTTAATTTCCAATTGGATGGCTGCTCACTTCCTTCAACTCAACTTGTCCAAAACAGAACTTCTGGTCTTTCCTCCCTCCAGTGTTGCTACTCCCTTGTCTGTCTGTCTCCAAGTCAACGGCGCTACCATCACCTCTAACTCGCAGGCTCGCTGCCTGGGTGTTCCTTTTGACTCCAAATTCTGGTGCTTGCTTAAAGGCCCTACATAATGCTGCTTCAACCTACCTATCCTCCCTAATACACAAGTATGTCCCCCCGAGGTCCCTACGCTCTGCCAAAGATCTACCTATATCCTCTGTCTGTACTCCCACCTCTAATGCTCGCCTCCAAGATTTCTCCAGGGCTGCACCTCTTCTGTGGAACTCCCTTCCCTTCTCCGTAAGACTTTCACCCAGTCTCCACTCATTAAAAAAATAATTGAAAACACACTTCTTCAAGAAAGCATATCAAGTAAACTGTTAGCAGGTTTTATCCCCCACCCTCCATGACTCCTCTCCTGCAACTGTCAAAAATCACCTACTAAGCCCTCAGTGAATTCTTTTCTAACAACCTACTTTGTACCCGTACTTTTACCCTTGTGTCATTATACCCCACTCCCTCTAGAATGTAAGCTCATTGAGCAGGGCCCTCCACCTCTCTGTTCCTATACGTCTAGTTGTCTGGTTACAATTACATGTCTGTTAGTCCACCCATTGTAGAGCGTTAGGGAATCTGATGGCGCAATATAAATAATAAAATAATAATAATAATGTAGGCAAACAGTGCCCAGGTCTCATAGGCAGCAGTGGGTTAATTATAGGTAAAATAGGTACCGCTGTCATTTTCTAGTATATATTCTTTTGCGATTAAGTAAGTAAATTAGCAATAATCATTTTTTTTTTAAAGTGGACAGCTACGTGCTCAATCGCGTGTATCACTACCTGGATGATTGGGGTGTCATCTCATACATAGCACAGCAGCAATTTCTCCCATTATTTTAACATACAGTGTGTACATGTATAAGCAGAGTTCTCTGAAAATGTGCAGTATATGGTTTTATCTCACTGAGATGAATGGAGGACACCCCATATATATATACATTTTACAAGTTAGAATGTTTAATACATGTAATCATGCCTACACAATAAAATAACCAAAATAACCAATACACATGTTACGGAGCACTGTAGTTGGTGGCCTGCTGAGAAGGCAGTGTACCAGGACACATACAATGGAATTAATTATTTAATACTAGTAGGTGATAGGTAAGGCTTCCACAAGAAATGAAGGAAGTGACAGGATTGACCGTATACAATGAAAAGCTGTGGGAAATGCTGTATTACTGAGTCTAGAATAATGGATTTAACATGAAATCAGGTGTCACAGTGGTATGCTACCATAACCACAACAGTGCATTGGAGTATTATATTGCATGGTGTGTGTTTTTAATGTACTATTTTTATACCTTTTCCTTGGCTCCTCAAATATCAGGTTAGCTGTATGTGTGCATCTGCTAATGCAAAAGTTTCTCAAGCTTAATCGTTTGGTCTAATCTCAATGCTGTGAGCTATGTGACGTGACACCATGGTTGGTTTATTTTGCCCTTATCTTGTAAGTCTTTTTCAGAGAAACAACACACCACCCTTAGGATATGTTATATTACTATGGGGGTGTAAAGTGAAATGTAATAATACATTTTCTGTTATTTCTTTTTATATGTTATGTTTTTTTAATGAATAAAATAAACATGGTTATGACACTTTTTTTTTTACATTTCAGACAATTTTGTACAACTATGTTTTGAAAAAATCTTTATATTGCTGATTTATAACTTACTACTAACCAACTGGCCATGTTTGCTACGTAATAGACTTAAAGGGTTACTCCAAGAATCATAACCTCTTCATAGAAATGAGAGAACCCCAGTCCACTCCCCAAATAGGGAGAGAAATGAGAGGGGCGCAGTAAAATAAGATAGTAGCAAAAAGAACCCTAACTTTTATTGAGATTAGGTGGCAGCCCCCCTTTATTTGTGGTGGGGAACCACTTTATCTATTTTTTTTAGATTTATTCTCTAACCACTACTGTAGTCTCTATGATGCCAGCAGTACCCTGGCCATGTTTCCATTTAATGGGGCAAACCATTTTGCAATGGTTTGTCCTCTTACCTGAGTCCCCATTGGGCAAAACCATCATCTTGTGGTCAATGACGTCATCTTGCTTCTGCATAGCTTCAATAAGGTGAGTTGATCCAGTCGCAAAGGAATAAAATGTTTGGGGCAGGTTGCCGGGAGCTCGAGATCTCTCTGCTCCATCAATTAGTGGCAGAGCTACTTGAATTGTCATAAAAAAATATATTGTGCTCGTATTTTACCTGCAAATCTATACCTTTCTGGAATCCACAATGGAAAAAAGGTAAACTAAATGTGTGAACCTGAAAATATCTGGATCAAAAAGCAACTGCACCATTGGCAGATCCAGGGGTGAGCACCAGGGCAAATGCTTCCAAAAAGGCGGGGGACTTACGTCTGGCTGACAGCAGGTACTAACTTGGTGGTCACCCACACTCATTTCCCAAATTACTGCATCTAAGTTGTTAAAAGAATTGTTAACCTTGCTACAAACACAGGGAACACAAGACATTGAAATAATGATTAAACGATTCCAGTTAGAATCAATATCATAGCAAAATCTGCATTAAATGTTCGCACTGTACGCATATTTATACATTTCTGTATTTGTATTCGTATGGATGCTTGAGTCCACCTTTCACACAGTTATATACTAAAGTGAGAATTCAAGGTGAATTCAAAGTGAATTTAAAATTTAACACACAGTTTTCACTCCAAGACAGACACTAGAGGTGCTTCCAAGTCCCTAGTTTTACTCCATTACCCGACGATAGATGTCCTCACACTATGCATGTGGACAGCTAACATTTTCTATGTTCCCCATAGGAAAGCATTGATTCAATACTTTCCTATGGGGAAGCTCGAATGTGCGCATTGGTCGCCCAACATGAGCATCTCCATGACATTGCAGGAGCAGAATACACAGCCAGCACTGAGGAGAGAGGTAAGCTAGCTCAAAAAGAATTTTTAATCCTGCAATTGGTCAACAAGGAAGTAGTGAACCTAGAGATAGGGACACTATAGTGTTTGTATTCTAACACTATAGAGTTCCCAAAAGCCTCTAATTTATGTATCTGTTCTTAGTAAATTTGAGTACTTTTGTAAACTCTATCAATGTTCTCTACTTTAATAAGAATATTTTTATTATTTTCTTGCATCACTCAAATGGCTTCCACTTCAAATCATGTCATCTTATTGTTTTGGTGCTATTTTTAATTAACTAATTTAGAACTACAGAATTATTTGATACAGCAGATCGGCATCATTCTATTTTACATAAGCTTAATTCTACAACTTTATTTTATCCCTTGTTGTATTTGAAGATCATGTTTTCTCTCTTCCTTATCTCGTCTAACCTTTCCTGGTATGTTTTGTAAGTGAGACCATGCCATATATTAGTCACCCTTCTTTGAATCCCCCATAAATTATTTATGTCCTTCTGAAGATGAGATGTTCAGAAGTGGACACTATTTAATTGAGATCTTGCAAGGGATCAATAAAATTGCATTAGAACCTCCTTTTTTTCTGGTGTGGATGCCCCTTCCAACTTGCTTATCCTGCTGGTTTAGAATGCTGTCTGTTCGCTTTAAATAATTGGAAATAATCTATGTCCCTTTCTTCTGATTTTGTCTTTAAAGTGCTATAATAAGGAAGATGGCTAACCCTGATTTTGTTGGTGATTACACTATCTATTTTTTTAATCATCTTAATGTGCCTTACTTGTATTTCAATTAACAGTGTGAAAAAAAGCTATTTCTAACTTATTCTGCATGTTACTAGAGGAGCAAAGGAACATTATATGGTCAGGAATACAAATGTGTATCCCTTACCCTATAGTGTTAAAAACACTAGTTAGGTTGCCCCCCCTTACCTCCCTTAAAAATAGTTCAAATGTAACCTTACTGGCTCCACCCTGATCAAACTATGGATTTCAGGAATACACTGATTTGATTTAAGGACTTGGGTTTTATCCACTACTGTACAGGCATAGCAGATATTTAATGAGGAAAAATAGGAAGGAGCAAGGTCGAACAAGGATTATGTGTACCTGGGTATAAAATTTGAAAATAATGTTAGTAAACCTAAAGAAGTTGGTGATGTTTTTGCATAAATGGATCAGATATGCCAACCTGCACCATCCTGTGCTGCTTGCGCTAGGAAGCATTAACCTAAGCAGCAGTCAGTGGCAGTGATTGGCTAAGAATGTCAGCTGACTGTTTTCAGCCTATCACAGCACCCATTGCAGGTGTGAGTCGGTATGACTAGAAGGAAGTGTGTAATCTCTGCCTTAGCCACACCTCCAGTGGGGCATAGCTATTGGAAGCCATGGACCCTCCTCATTGAGTGTTAAACTGCTTGAAAATGGTTTAAACCCGAATGGGAGGGACAGTGTCAGAGGACTCCAGGTTCTGTCATTTTAAGAAGGGTTACAAATGTGTGTGAATATTTAAGTATGGTTTCTGGCTATAATGGAGGCCAGTTTAGCTAATCGGACAACAAAGATAGTAATAGATAGTGAACAATATGCTCTTGAAGGCCTATCGAAATTTAATAAAACAGGATTAAGGGATTGCTTTTTTTATTAAAAAGCGTGATTACTGACATTTTAAAAAGGTCAGGAAAGCAGCCAGAGGAGTACAGGTAGTTAAAAAGAAAGAAAATATTCTATAAAAGGAGTGAAAAGAGGAGACTGGAATTAGTGGTTTATTGTTATGATGGATATAAAAGCTAGAATATTTATGAATACTACAAAGGATATGAGGTGGCGGAAGGGTGGTAAAGGAATGATTCTTGATAGTATCTAGTGGTAGGGTAATGTTTATGATTGCAGGAAACAATGCTTAGATACACCATAGGTGCCCTCACTCCACTTGTCTGCTTCTTAGTTAAAGGAACACTCCAATGGTAAAAATAAATACATGTATTTGTAATGTTTAAATGTGCGTTTAGTTTAGATTCCTTTGTAAAAAAAATGGCATAAAAGATTTAAAAAGTCATAAGTTTACATGTAATCTATCATCAATCCATCGCTATTGTCACACTACTCTCAGCAGCCAGATCCACCTTCCTACAAAGAGATCATCATCATTATTGATGATCTCCTGATCATATTTAAAGGGATACTCCAAACTCCTAAAGTGCCCGCTGTTTTTTCATTTTAATACAGGACTGGCTGTCTGTTTGACAGGCGTACTGTGTAATAATATTAATTTCACATGTTGCAAAATGAAAAGAAGAGGGCAGTCTCTTCATACCTAAGACACTTCAGCAGGCTAAAGTGCTATATGGGTCTGGACTCTGGAGCATCCCTAAATATCCTGTCTACCTAACTGGAAATACAATCTTAACAAAGAATCTGGGGCAAAATAGGGCAAATCTTGTCAGTAACATCAGCATGCTGGTATTGTAGCCAGCATGCCTGCATTGGAACCAAGTGACACCACGTTCCTATACTCTGTACCAGCTAAGCAGCTTCCATGGCAACCGCAACACATGAGCTATAGTTACTATGGAAGGAGCGCAGAGGGGCCACCTATGGCAGGTTTTTTTGCTCTACCTTGTCAGTCATTGCCTTGGCACACCAAGCTATTGACTGACAGCTTGAAGAAAAAATAATTTTAAATAGGTCTTTTTTATTAATCTATACATTTGCTAGCAAAACTTCTAGCAAAATGTATAGATAAAATACAATCTAATGAGCATAAGTTGTCCGGGGCAGGACAGGTGCCCTTTAAATTCTCTGTAACGTGCACATTCTGTATTAGAGCATAGTCGTATCACAGCGCCACTGCCTAAAGGCCATAGAAACCATCCAAAGCAACAGGTTTCTATGTAAATATTATAAGTTTAAAAACTGATTTTGAACTGATTAAACAGATCATATCACTTCCATTTGTTTACTTTAGTTTAGAAGGTTGAATCTCTTAGGGAACCAAGACTTCCTAATCCACTCCCAGTCTGTAAATTAAATCCACAATTCTGCGGAGTACTGTGCCATTATTTTTTTTTTTTCTTTATCTGGTTGTGTTGTTGCCAATAGTAAAACATATATTTTTAAACATTCTGGCTAATTGTATGTTGCATCTAAATAATTTACACATATCTAAAACTTTTTGTAGTATTCGCAATGTCAAGAAAATGTGAATATTTACATTCATTTAGAAATTAAACATATTTGTTTTGTACATATTTATTATGTTATTAACGTGTGTGTATGTGCGTGCGTGTACATGTGTGCGTGCAAAGAATACATACATATGCATTCCCAGAACCTAATGCATACATTTCAGTTTGTATTGTGTTAAAAAAAATTTGATTTCGAAATTACTGAATTTAAAATTGTAACAGCCATTGTAATCTCGTCTAGAATTGTTGTTTTACAATAAGTAATATTATATCCAAGACCAAAAAGGATTAACAGACTTTGGGGACCCTGAAAAGGCTGAAGTGATTTTTCACTGCTGAATCCTAATAAAGTCCTGTTCTCAGTCTTCCAATATAATAATAATAATAATTATTATTATTATTAATAATAATGCTATTCAAATGTTTATATGACTAAATGATCATTTAAGGAATAGAGATATAGTGAAAATTGGATAGGCTGTAGGTAGATCCCTTGGTTTTAGCCATATTGCTTGACATTGAAATAAAACCCAGAAGGACTGTTTTCTTTAACAACTACAATAAACTTAGTTGGTTATAGTCCTTAGATCAGGGATGAGAAACATCCGTATGAGGCCCGCAAATTAATTTGGTCTGGCATACGAAGAGCCGGCTCTGCTGTCTGCCTTTCTCGGGCTGGTGGGTAGATCAAAGATCTCCCTCACTGGCCTCCTGGCAGTTTATTAGGGGAGAGGGAGGTAGGACCTGGGAAGCTGAAGGATAGGAAGAGCACCCAGGAGGCTGTGATCTTCCCATGAGTAAGCAGGTTGAAGTGTTGCTGCGCATTACCATGGGAAGAAAAGCATGCTCGTGGGAAGAAAAGCAGAGGAGCTGCAGGCTGAAGTGCATGCGCCACCACTGGTCCACCAGAGCTAGCATCGTTGTGTCTCCTTCTTCCAGGCTAGAGGTGAGGAGAAGGGGTAGGGGGTGCATAAAGCTTTCCCCCCCCCCTTTTTAAGTTAAAAATATTAATTTTCTCCCTGATCACCCCCACAAACACTTCACACACACTGCACACCTCACCCACACACTGCATCCCCTCACACACCCTGCATCCCACACACACACACTGCACACCTCACCCACACACTGCATACCCTCACACACTGCACACCTCACCCACACACAGCATACCCTCACACACACACTGCACCCCTCACACACACACACTGCACCCCCCACACACACTGCACACCTCACCCACACACTGCATACCCTCACACACCCTGAATCCCACACACACACACACACTGCACCCCTCACACACACTGCACACCTCACCCACACACTGCATACCCTCACACACCCTGCATCCCACACACACACACACTGAACAATCTCAGCCAATGAATGACACCCTGTGCAAAATTAATTGCACAGAATTAACATAGGCCAGCTAGGAATTATTTTTCTGGGCCTGCTAATAATACTCTTATAACGCTCTTGTAGGTGGATTTACACCTCCAGCAGCCAAGAGGTCAAACTCGGTATGTTCAACATTTCACTGTAAAACTCCACATACCATGACTACTTAAAATCACTGAAGTGTTCATGGTGTTTGGAGTAACCCTTTAAGTAGGAGGATTATTTACACTGTGGTTAATGTAGAAGCGGATGGAAGAGATGCCATTATATCCAATGCTTGCCAGATGCTTTCGAACATTGTTAAGGTGTTGTATATAGAGTTTGTCGTTTCTTCAGTCTGGTGTTGTAGTAGAGTATAGTCTGAATTTAATTTCATGTTGGAGGTAAATGATGTTTCTAGTGATTGCTGTCTTGATGTCGATACCTAGGAAGATGTCAATCATTAACATTGTATGATACAGGAAGATGGCAAAAATATATATACCGCAGTGTGATTTCTAGTTATGGGTTGTGAGAGAAATGTGTGTTGTCATCTTGCTTGTATTTTTTGCGTGATTGCCAAATGTAAATCATTGTAAATCATCCTCTCCAACTTTGTGATGGGGAACAGGGGTACATTGTTCCTAATAAACTAAGGTTCTATGAGTCATCTGTATTGAGTCTTTTTGGCCATTTCAAGGTGGTTAGCAAAACAAAAAAATTAATAAATACCATAATAAGGTCTTTGGCAAAACGTGTAATCAGTTATTTTTCAAGTTGTTCTTTTAAAAAGATGCAGGTTTTTAATATCAGGATGAAGACACAATTATTCCGTTGTGTAGTTATTTTCAAGTGTTATCATTTGTAATCTTGCAAAAGCCAATGGTCTTCCATTCTCAATAATCTTACAGTTTGCAGTTGTCATGTTCCATGTTCCATTTTGTCAAAGCAAAATACTGTAAGAAAGGGCATCATGTAAAAGTGAATTATACACTGAAAATAGAAACTCCAAAAGAAACAGAATTTAAAAAATAAATTCCAGCTTTCCTATTTTGTCCAAAATTTTTGAAATTGTTTGTTTCAGTAAAAAAAATGCATCACTGGTTTCAGAGTAAATCCATTAGTCTCCTAATGGTAAATAACTTAACGAATGGATAGACTTTGATTTGACCCAGTTCAGGATAACACAAATAGATTTATTCACTCATGACCGAAAGCACTTGCAAATAACTGATGAAATGAGTAAACTTTCCAAAATCGATATGTCCTATTTGTGCTTAAGGGAATAGTATAGCGTTAGAAATATAAAACTCAGTGCTGCACCAATCAAATTCTCTCAATGAGAGTCATTTAGTCTGTAACTGAGTTTGACTGGATGTAGTAGTGGAAGCGCTTCTAGTGGCTGTCACGAAGACAGCCACTAAGGACCTGTTGACCCCGCAATGAATACACGGCAGTTCTTGCAAAACAGCAGTGTTTTTATTTGCATGGTTAAAAAGACTGGGGCACTGCACCTATACCACTCATTGACATTGACATGAAGTGGTCTGGGTGCCTTTAGTGTGAAAAATGTATTTGCATAAATCATTTTAAAACGTATTACTCAGCTTCTGTTCTGCATATTAATCTCTTATCGCCCACACACTGAGTGAAAGTTGTGGCAGAGAATTCTGTGATTACACTAGGATCAGGGCAATTCTGCACAATATTTTTCTGGGGAGAACGGTGTCAGGTCCTACCCATTTAATTGGGTGGTCCTCAAGTCATTCTATGTTGCTGTTGTTGTTTTTTTGAATTAAGAGGAAACCAATTGCACCTACGGTAGCCTTTTGTGTCCTTTGGACCATTGATATGATTTTTATGGTGTTGTATATAGCCACAGTTTGCCTGCGCTCTCATGTGTTTTTTTCCTATCTATTCTATCATTGACTGAATACATCAGGATATCTTTATCTTAGTCCGTTAATCAGCATAGAGGATAGGGGGGTAACTGAACTCCCGGTAGACTTAAAACATACTTGGTTGTGTAAAGATGTGGGATCATTTGGAAGCATATTAGAATGTTGCAAAATGCACATTTATACTCCGACTCAAACATAGAAGATGTAATATACAAAAGCTGAAGAACAGTAATTGGATGGCTTTGGGCTGTAAGCTTTGCTTTAAATCTGCATATGACTCTGTGTTATAGACCACTTGCCATGAGGTATCACTGACATGCTGGTCCTTGTGCTCCCCATTACTCTGTTGGATATCTTCCAGGGTTTCCACCTGGGTCCAAGCAAAGGCAGTGCGCTGGGAAGCCTTGACTTCCAGAATGTTGTGTTGTTTCCTCCCTGCCTTCTCCATGGTGATATTGGGTGTTGACTGAAAATTTATGCTGCTGCATTAAAACCAGATTCTCCGGAGAAATAAAAAAGAACTGGCCTTCATTTTTGTTTACTGATGGTATAGCTGCTCGCGAATTGTGATGAATTAGTAGCTGATATTAACCATTTCTTGGCAGCAGTATAGCTAACAATGCATTACTTTTCTATGTTATTATTTATCTTTAAAACAGACAGTTTAGCTTTGTAGTTGACGGATAGCATATGGCCATTTGAACGTTAGGTTTGCTAATCTAACTAAGCTGTTCTTCAAGCAATAAAGTATATGAAGGTTTATTAGTTCTACATCCGCTGGACTAATCATGTGTTATTCATAAAGTCAATTTAGCAATGAGTGTCGGAGCTTCCCATTTCAAAGTTATTTTGTCTAAAAACCAACATTAAAGCTTTGTTCTGTAATGCGCACAGCCATGGTCTTCCAATCCATAATCCCATTACTTTATGGACTATTTAAAGTGAACATGAAAATACCCCTCTCCGGGGGGACAAAGCTGTCTATGTAGCACATTCAATGTATTTCACAGTCAGTAGAAAAGGCACCAGTTTGACATGAAACCTATCGGAATCTGGCTTTGACTAACTGTGGTTTTGGTTTTGTGTGTGGATAATTTATGGTTATCATGTGTGTTTTCACGTTCTGTTATGTTGACAATAAGTAAAGTTCGTGTGCTGTATGGTGTGATCTTGAATATGAACAAACAATGGTTCACTAAACTTTTGAGAAACAATATACACATGGGAATGTATGAGTGTAGGCAATGGAATGGTAAAACAATGCTGTTGGATATATTGGAAAAGAAAAGCTAATTCTGAAGAAGGCCTCTATTAAATGCATTTATTCAGCTTGTTGATCATCTACATTATTCTATGAGGTTTTTTCTTGAGCAGCTATATAACCAGTAAGGTTCCACTAAAACCTTCATTACTTCCACGGAACATATTTAGATTATATTTACATATACAGCATTGGAAACCTTCTGTTTGCTGCTTATAACACACAGGTGATAAACATCAAACTGTCTAACAAACTATTGTAAGAGTTGTCACATTCAACCTTGAGGGCAGTTTTCTAGCCTTATACCGTAAACGTGTAAATAAACAATATCAGTCGCTGAGTGTTTTGCACGTGTTCGCCTAAGGGCACATCATATCTAAATCCTTAAAGAAGTGGAACACATTTCTACTTCAAGAGACATAATCTGATGTTGCTTTTCATGGTGCATAAACTGGTGTGTATTCTAATGAATACGTCAAAACGAAAGAAATACACCATGTTTATAAAAAACATAAACCTGTTAATTATATAGATTGGTCATCTGAGAGTCTTCAGATCAAGACCTTAGCGTGAAGGTGTTTGGAATCTTGCAAAACAGAATAATGCAGGAAAGCACACTGCTCAGCCAAATATCAAGGCTGTAAACCATAATAATCCATACTAGGGATGCACACCAAATATATACCAATAATACTTGATTTCAATTTATTTAAAAAAGACATACTATCATCAAGTGTCATAGGGACCTCTGTCCCTTGAAAAAATAATGTTTATGCTGAACCGTTGGAGGTAGGTTCTGTAACACTGTGTATACTTTCTGTTATGTTTTTGGTGATTATATACGGTTTATGATGTACTTTTGGGTAATCCTTTGTCACTTGATGTAAGTATGTCTTTTTAATATGAATTTAAATTAAAGTATCTTTACTAGTATAAAATTTGGTGTGCAACTTTAGTATATATAGTGTCACAGTAGTAATCTAAACATTTCTGTAGTTAAATAATGTCTCCCTAGCCTTATCTTATTTTGTATAATAAGTGTGGACTTGCAGATATTTGGCCCAATTGATAAAATAGTCTGTATGAGGTACAAGCCATGAAGCTCACTCGATCAGGTGAGGGGATACAGAGTTCAACAGGGAGATTTATTGATTACAGCCATTGTCGGACAGGGGCCCACATGGGTCTATGCTGCCTATTCCATCTAATGGATAACTAGGCTCTAGTAGCGGGGATTCAGCTTCAATTACTGTGTTGCCACCTGTTAACACAGAAAATTTGAAGGCTACATATGCTTTTTAAGGTTATGTTGCCAAGAATTAGATGGTTAAAAGTCAAGGACATGCAGTTCAGGTTTGTGGGTGTATCTTCTGTCTGTGCTTGTGGAGTAATAAATCAGTATTACAGATGTCTTTATATGTAAGTTATGTAAACATTGCTATGTGTCCATGCTATTTTCTCCGTGTCACATCCATGGGTAAATGACAAATAGGAGTGATGTTCCAAAGCATGAATTGTACAGGACCGCAAATGACTGTGGGTCACTATGTAAAATATTTAGCCCCACTTTCTATACAAATTAATTCTTCTCAAACCTCAGTAAAATAATTGAGATCGTAGGTTGAAGGTCAAAAAACATATTTTTTAAGAAATTGTATGTGAGAATATTTAGCTCCTTTCGCTGAGTTTTATTCACCTTTCGAACCAATATGTTATTGGTTGTATGTGGTCTCTCTCCGTGTGAATTTGGTTATCTACTTTTTGAGAATCTACTTATTCACAAGCACTAGTTTCCATTTTCTTCGTTTTGATATGTCCCCAGAGATAATTGATCATTCCATTGTATTTCACAAAGGTCAGAAATGGCAGATGTATGGTCCAATACTTTTGAGGAGGGTTAGTAAAACGTAAGAAGTTGGATACGAAGAAGTTGTATATCTCTCAACCAGCTCAAAACTCACCAGATCAATTGAAGAAGAAAATTAATTTATTAACTTGCTCCTGCCCTGCCTTTAAATGAAAATCACATTTTTAACAAATGTTCCATGGATATTATATAGACATTGCATTTTGGGTTTTTTCCTTTGATGGGGCATCAGCTATTGTCTGCGCTATTATTTATTTATTGATAAAATATTTTACCAGGAAAGATACATTGAGATTTCTCTTGTTTTCAAGTATGTACTGGGTCCACAAACCATTGCATTGATACAATAGGGTACAATAAAATACAAAAACAATATTAAACACAATTTAACATAGAACAGGTAGGAAATTTATAATCAACCATAACACGTGCATTCTGTTTTGAGGTATGTAGAGAGGGATCTCTTAAAGGACTTTAGGCTTGGGGAAGATTTTAAAGTATGTGAGAGGTCGTTCCATAATTGCAGCGTTCTGTAGGAAAAGGAGGTTCGGGCTGCTTTCTTTTTGTATTGAGGTAGACTAAATAAAGTGCTGGTACTGGATCAGAGGTTATAGGAGGTGGGAACAGCCGGGGAGAGCATTCTGCTCAGGTAGGGTGGGAGCTTCCCAGAAAAGCTCTTAAACACAAGGCTGGAAAGATGAAGGATGCGTCTGGATTCCAGCGACAACTAGTTTAGTTTTTTAGCATTATTGAAGCCTCCACAATACACTAGTGGTCAATTAAAATCTCATGGGTTAGATGACATGGGTTTGTAGCATATCATCCAATGTGTGCGAATATACGTATATTGGTCCAGAGCCTTAAAGCGTTCTTCAATTGAATTATTATTATTATTACATTATTTATATAGAGCCAACTTATTCCGCAGCGCTTTACAATATTATAAAGCGGGAAATTTACAATAAATTAGACAATTACAAAATGTTACACCAACAATAGGTTGAGGGGGACCCTGCTGAAAAATGTTGGTTTACAATCTAGAGATTAAATGATGTTTGCCACAGCAAAAATACAAAAAGCAAAAAAATTTAAAATCAAGAACACAAAGTTGGAAATTGGTCCTAACTTTTTTTGCTACATATATCAATCAGTTGTACTGTTTTTTTTTAAAATACATTAAAGGGACACTATAGTCACCAGAGCCACTACAGCTTAACGTAGTGATTCTGAAGCCTTTAGCAAATCCCTGAAGCCTTAGCACTGTAAACCAGGGCTCAACAAATCCCTGGCGCCAGGTCGCCATGGTGACTAAGAATTTTGTCTTGGCCTGGGATTCCCTCCTCCTCCTATCTCGCTCATCTCTGCTTGCCGGAAGGAAGTGAAGGGAACTGTAACTACATCCTCCCGGCACTGAGATTAAGACGTATCTGCTCACCGCGCGCCTCATTCGGCAGAGCCGCCTGCCCATTAGAACTAAGCCGCACGCCCATTAGAACTAAGCCGCACGCTCATTATAACTAAGTTGCACGCACCCTAGCCCAATCCCAGTGCTCCTCAATGGAGGAGCACTGGGGGACATGGTTTAGCATCTGCACTGGGTACTTGTGGGACTGCCATGCATGCGCGATAGCCTCCCAAGGCTTTCCCATGGGAAAACTTTGGATTGGCTGAGATCATCAAGATTGGCGACCTCAGCCACAGAGGCAGACCAGGCGGGGCCAGCCATCGGGAGAATGGCGGGGCGTGGGAAAAAAAGTGAGTAAAATCAACTTTTATCTCCACAGAAAGGGAGGCCAGTAACCTAAACAGCAATTCCTGACACTATACTGTTACTTTAAAAAGAGTATTTTTTTTTATTATATTTTTTTTGGCTGAGCCATTTCATCCCACACCTTATTTTTTGGTTTGATTTGAGCTTTTAAGAACTAAGTAAACTGACCCGCCCAGCCACATTTCTAATTTATTGGAACAAAGACTTGTATTTCTCCTGACATCATAGTTTGCTGTGGATACGTAAATAATACTTCCAAACAATAAACAATGTTGCTTGGTTGTAAGAGACTGCATTCAGTCATTCTGTGTCTGAAAAATATGATATATCTATGATGTGCTTTAATAGAAATGTTATCGAACCTTATCTCGATGTATCCTTCTAAAATAACATACAGAAATTCTATCTTAACATATAACTGTACGTCCTGACAGCTTTTCTATCTGTTTTCTGATATGTAACATGAGATCTGTGTTCAGAAAAAAATATGTTCTATTGCTTTATATTAATAATTCAATAGCTGAAAGTGCCTTATGCCGAGAAAATATATTGAGCAATCATATTTCACAATAGTTAACCCTTTGTTGAGAGCTTGAAACAAGTGAAATGTGCTAAGCATAAGTAAAGAAGATTCTAAATGGAGTTTAATATTTTCCAACTGATGGTTTAAAAGAGGACAGTACATTGAAAGGTTTTTGTGTATGCCCCATTTTGCCAGAGAGAGGTCAAGGCAACCCTTGCCTAGGGCAGAACATATTGTGGTATTATCATTCCATTCTGTGTCTTTAAATCTAAATGCAGGCTGCACTTGTGTTAATGGGACAAAACAAAAATGATTAAAGATGTTTGGATCTCAGTGACATCGTTACAGTGTGCATCTTATTTATCCTTGATTGCACAACATGAAAGTGGAACTTTGCTCAGTATCAGTACTCTCTAGGATGGGGAGAAATATATCTTTCATGACTAGTGGCCTTTTTTTACCCACTACTTCAACCTAATTTAACTAATGTTCCTATGGGTGTTATGGTGGGTCTCCTTTTTTTCATATTAAAATGCCACTGTCACTTGAGGTCTTCGGCTTTTTGCCAAATATTTCCAAAGACTGGTTTTGTCCAGGGCAGCTGAAAGGGCAGAGTTATACTATAAGGAGGGGGTGGGGGTGGGGTAGGTGAGTGTGAGAGAGGGTAAAGTGGAGATGAGCAAAAATATAGTTTGGTAATCAGCAAAAAAAATGCAAGCGAGCTAAAGTTCCATCAAATAGAGAGACTGTAAACAGGATATGGAGCGAAAAAGGTAGAGTGAAGAATTCATATTTAGGAACCATGGTCCAATGAGGTAAAGCAAATGAGGAAGTAATTGAGAGATGTTTTAAGGCTGCAGAGCTGGGTTTGGGTTGTTTGGAATGTTGAAAGTCCCATCATTGAGTGACATGGTGTCACAGAAAAGGAAATGTGGAACCCAAACAGAGAATTTGGCCAAGGAATGGCAGAGCGATTTGAGAGATATAGAATAGATGGTATCAGAGTGTGAAATGAATAGGTTAAGAATAGCAGGTGGTTTTTTATATTGCATACTCTGAAATGTAGGGAAAGCAATATGGCATGTGTGTGGGATTGCCTGCCTTTTTTTTTAATAATAGTGGAATGAGAATGGGACTGAGCATGGTTTAGGGAAATTGAACTTGAGACCAGGGTCAGAAGGATGAATTGTATAAGAAGGTGGGAATGAGATTTAAATGTATGGGGTGAATTCAGGGATTTGGAGGTGGGTGGAGGGAGGCAATATATAAAAAAGTGCTTGAATTGAATGTGAGAGGGAAGTAAGGAGCAATTTAGGTATTGTAAAGAGTGATGGATAAAAAGATTACTAGAATTTAGTAAGAAGAGAAGCTGAAAGCTATGCTTCATTACAATTTTTATTATCCTATAAGATTATTTTTATATGACTATACCTCTTTTTATAGCTCCCCTATACTTTTTTTCCTTTCGTCCTTATTTACTGAATTTTTTTTTTAAATTTTTCTACAAAAATGAAAAGAGATATTAAGCACATAGTAATATTTAAAAAACAATATTGCCAATTAAACATTTTGCATAATAATTCAAACAGCAGCACTGCACTTTCATTATTACTATTGTTATTATTTTTATTGACAAATCTTTGCAGTGGTCAGTGACTGAATATACACAGTAACACTCACAGTTACAGTGAAGGGGTAGATGATGGGATTGGATACATACTTAGAACTAAAGCCCAAAATGATATCATAGGTAATGAGTGACTGAGGCTGTACTCTGATTTCAATTTGGATTTACCCCAGTCTTTGAAATTTGGCTTCAATTTTAGAAATGCATCCGACACTGGTTTCTGGGCCAAAATCACAGATTTACCCTTCATCACCTCTACTTTACCCCATTCTCAAAGTGATCTAATCATACATGTGCGTGCCTTGGCATTCCTTTTGGCAACTCCAAAAATCTCTTCAGCAGACTAAGTAATGTTTTTTATTGACCTATGCTTGCAAGTGTAGTCAAAATAAGCACTTGTGATGGTCTTTAAAACCTGTAGATTAATCCGATCTGGGCACAAGTTGTAAAAGAATCGAATGTTTCACAATAAACCACCCCCCACCCCTCTGAAAAAATAATTTTAAAAAGAGAAAAACACAGAAGATGTGAATCACAAATCATTCTGTTCTTCAGTATAAGAGAACCGTGCCTGCTTTCCTATTTAATGAGGAACTGCCACGTTAATTTTTCTGTCTTATATTTTATATATATTATGTGATCTGCCAGTTTTTTCTAGGACAGATCCTGTTTCCAAACCATGTACTTCACAGATGGTGTCGTCATCAATGCCATTGCAGTCTGGGTACCTAATCTCGGGCAAAACATGGACATACATGCCTCAGTCTGCCTGAGATAAGTGGGAGTTACATTTTAGACAATTAAGTCTCAGAGCTGCTCTTTCAATAAACTTGTCCACTTAACACCTATACTGCATCGCACCAGTGGCTTAACAATTTCCCCTCACCAGCTGTCATGGAAGCTGGGGAAGAAGGCAGCCTCGTACACTCCATGCAGGGACAAAGATGCATATTATAGGCAGTATTAAAAAGGTTTGTTTTAGTGTGCTGGTCTGGCAGTCCCGTTTTCCTTTGATATGGCACACCCACCATATATTTGCAGGGGTAGGCATCCTTTGACACCCCAAATGTTAAATACTACATCTCCGATGATGTTTTGCCAGTTTTATGGCTGTTAGAGCACTATCGGGAGATCTAGTCCACAGCATCTGTAGTGCCGAGTGTTCTGTAACCACTGGTCTGAGTTTGTCTGTACAATTGAATGTATGGTAGGGCGTGTTTGAGAAATGTCTGCACATGTTTGTAAATGTGAGAGTGTTTGTAAGAGTATCTGAATGTGTTTGAGTAAGTGTACGGGCCAGGAATAGGTGGTCAGTCCCACAAGTACCCAGTGCAGATGCTAAACCATGTCCCCCAGTGGTCCTCCATCTCCATTTATTATATTTTATTAATAAAAAAAAGTTTTAGTGTCTGTGTCTTGGTAATATTTGTATCATTAAAGTGTGCCTTGGCCTGGAAATATTAGGAACTTCTACACTGCACTAATTAGTATCCCCCAGACTAGTGGTTCCCATCCCAGTCTTCAAGTACCCTCTAACAGTCCAGGATTTAGGGATTTCCTAGTTGTGTCTAAGGTGTTTTTAGAAGAAAAAACAGGTAACCCCCAAATCCTGGACTAGTAAAGGGGTTGGGAACCCCTGCCCTAGACTATGATACAATATTAGCCCCTACACTGCACTAATACTAAACATTGATCCCTATACTTCTCAACACTTTCCGCTGCAGTGGTTATGGTGCCAGGAGTATCCTGGTTCCGTCTCTGTGTAATTTGTCAAACCATTTTATAACGGTTTGGTAACTTACCTGGTATCCGGTGTTCTCCTGCAGGTGTCGCTGGATGTCTTCATAGATCTAAAGCATGTCTGATACTGGACCTCACTCATACTCTGAGAGAGCACATAACCCTGCATGGCCGAGCTTAGCTCAATGGAGCTAACTAGATTCTCTTGCAAGGAAGCAGAGCATGTGGCCTCAGCCACCCAACAAAATCCAGTTAATTTGTCAAACCATTCTAAATCGGCTTGACAAATTACACAGGGATGGTGCCAGGACATTCTTGGCACCATAACCACTACTGTTGTTGTTGTTGGTTATTGCATTTGGAGTGTTCCTTTAACCCCTACACTACCGTTCTACACTATATTTCTCTCTCTCATTCTCTCTTTAATTATTTTTTTAATGATAAGTATATAGCTTGTTGTCGTTGTAACCATAGCAACCATCAGGTTTTGTAACCAATGCTACAATTTATGTTTTACACAGACAGGTGCTAATTTAGACCATCAAGGGAAACCTATACGTATGTCTTGTGGCAGTGTCTCATTGGTGCTTTACAGACCTGTATGACCCTCCTCGTTGCTGTGTATTGTAAATGGCATATTATCCTTGATGACAAATGAAACGGACAACTCATCACTGTCTAGAACCAGAACAAGTCTGTAGATGTTGCTGGCAGTCTCTCACTGGGTGTTTATCCAAGTTGTAGTCATAATAAATATGTCAGAAAGTACGCAAGACTATTCATACAAATATTTTTGAAATCACTTGAGTGAATCTTACGCCTGGCCATCTGTTTCTCTGGTTATGATCCGTGGCATATGTGATTTCTTTCTTTTGTGTTCCTATCAAAGCATATTACAGGATAAAGAATCCCAAACTGCCAGACAATCTGTTTCGAGGGTCTCTCCTACTACAAATGATGAAATATCATCCAGTGTCCGGGTTACTTTTACGATGGCATTTTATTAACAAACTAGATTCAGGCAGCACATATTTTAGATATGGTACTTGTTTTTTTCACTGTGTTTGGGTGCTTACAGGACTATTAAAAACTACACGGTGTACGGTTAGGGGGTGTTTATGGTTTGTGGATTGAGGTGACTTGGAGTTAAGTGGATAAAGGATCATTTATGATGGATAGACGGTACCTGTTTTTTTAAGATGATGTGGACTGTGACTCCTATGATTCTTAGCTAGGTGAAGCAATGGAACAGGTAGTAGTACAAATTGTCGTGGAGCTGTCATAGATGAGGGACATGAGCCCTAGATTGAGGAACAGCATTTTAAAATGGGTATTCACAATTCACGTTGTGTATGAATGGGCAATAAGGCAAGTATTATCTTGAAATAGAGTGTCTTATGGAACTGGAAATTGATACTTTTGGCCTGACCAGATTTCCCATCGTCCCATTTAAATGGGAGCTGTTCTTAAAAAAAGTGTAAAAAGTTATAACAAAAAAAGTGTAAATGTCATCAAACATAGTGTCTTATTAACTGAAGATTTAGTTGGACAAAATAGCCAAGGGGTTTGCATGCCCCCCACCGTTTCAAATGGAAAGCGGGACAATATAATTTTAGGGGTGTGTGGCCAGGGGCAGTTCTGCTCTGAGAAATTTTATTTCCCCAGCACACACACACACACACACACACACACATTATATATCCCCAGCACACAGACACATTATATATCTCCAGCACACACACAGTTTATATATCCCCAGCGCACACACATTATATATCCCCAGCACACACACACACACATACACACATTATATATCCACAGAAAACACAACACACAGACACACATTATATATCCCCAGCACACAGACATTTCAACTCACTGTTTAATGAATAGACAGGGAGGGGAAAGAAGAGACAATGACATAAGTCAATGACAGGGCTATTCACTAAACTGTAAATTGTTGGAGCTTCAAAATGAATTAAAAGCTCATTTTAAATGTAAGGTCAAAGTAGCCAAATCTGGAGACTGTTTCAAGTTTGGTTTTTTTTGTCCTTAAATTAGAAATTCACTTTGAATTCCCAACAATTCTCACTTTAGTGAATAACCCTATCGGTATAAAGAGAAACAGTCTGGAGAGAATCTTTGGCATAGAGTGAGCAGAGGAATCATGAACAAAGAGCCTGCAATATTGGGAAACAGAAACTGGATAAAGATGGGGATAAACGCTTATGAGAGAGCTTGTTAAGAGTAGGAATAAGCACTGTGGAGGAAAGAAACAGCTGATCAGACCTAATTGGAAACCAAATCACAAATTTTGGCCAAAATAGCTGATTTAGAAGAATTCTCCAACTCCGTACAGTCACAGTTCAGCTGTTTTTGCTTAGACTTTGCAATTTGATTTTCAGTTCACCTAAATTGAGAGTTTAGTGAATAAACCCTGGGGAGAGTGTAGATCTTTGCCTAGGGCGGCAGGAATCCTTGCACCGGCCCTGTACTGAAATGCTACAAAAGAGGAACATTAGGATAAAAAAGAGGGACAGAGGGATTTGGCCCAAAATAGGGACTGCCCCTACTAAACAGGGACACCTGGGAGGTACGGATTTGTTCACTAAACAGCAGTGGGTGATGTTGTCAAGTAAACGTAATTCAGAACTAGTCAAAGTGCCAAGGTGCGTGATACCAGTCTCCACTTCCCAATAAGCAAGCAGAATAAACACTTGCTACCTTACTATTCCCATTTCTAGTTTAAGGTGAAAACAAACATAGTGCAACATTTTCTTCCCGATTCCTGTTTCTTGCTTGCTTCTTTCTATTATTGTTATTTGAATGAACACTACAAATTGTGAATTCATGAACCATTGATGGCACCCACACCAATTTCATCTCACTGAAGTGGTTTGAGTACAGCGGTGCTGTAGTTTTAACCCTGCAATGTAAACGTTGTAGTTTTGTATAAACTGCTAAATTTACATTGCTGGCTTTAACACACCTCTAGTGGCTCTTCCTGACAGAACACTCAGCGCCTCCTCTGCAACGACAAAGTTTTAATTGGACATGTGATGTTCGATGTCTATGAAGAAATTGAATGTCATCAAATGCAGCTAATAGGGAAGCATTGGATTCAATGCTTCCCTACGAAAAGCATTTGATTGGATCACCAACTCTATGAGGGGCATTGGATTGGACAAGAAGCCAGGAAGTGACATATCCAACATGACTTCGCAAGGAGTGGGTGGCAGCAACGAGTAAGAATTGTAAATTAAAACCTTTTTTTCACCCAGTCTTGATTTAATTTGGGACGGGGACTTGCATCCAACTATTGAGGATAATACTGCAGCATTAGGAAAACGTTTGATATCCTAACGCCATAGTTTTCATTTCACTACAATGACTGAAGAAAGTGTTTTATTTATTCTATTTGAAGTAATTTTCCAAATTAGTAAAGTCAGTTGTCAAACCGCCTGAAGTGTACAGTGAAAAAAATATAACACTAGCATTGAAGCATATTACACAGGCCAAAGTAAAACAAAAAGCGATTGTCCCATGGTGTCTGCCTATTTTCCTACGTAAGCAAAATGTAATTTTAATACAATTCTCAGCAGCATAGTTTATCTCAGAATGTAATGCACGATGACAAATAGTTTTCCTCTGAATTGCAGAAGTATGCTGGGTTGGAATCCTCCAGTGTTGATGTAATCATTCAACAATTATGCTCTGTGATGTAATCCTTGAATGGTTAATAAGCCTGTAATCGGTCACTGCTCATAAAAAGTTGGCAAACCTCCAATGGTGGAATTCAAATGAGTTTACCAGTCGGAATTTTTCAAAACAAACATTGTTGCGCGGCTGTGTGTGGATTGCAGAGTAGAAAAGGAAATGACAGCAACATTGTCTGATATTCCAGCGCAGTTATCGCAGCCATAAAATCCAAGCTCACTTTCATTTCTAACTTGTCACAGCCTAATGTGATTCAGCGTAGAGAAAAGGTTTGCAAATAGGTCTGTGATGCAACAACATTACATCACTGCTCAGGCATCTACACATGAAAAATGTCAAGACTATATAAAGATTATTCAACTGCTGGAACTATGAGATTAACTCACTAGTGGGAATGAAGTTTTAGAGCCTTAAAGTAACACTGTCATTTTTTTTTTTTAATTTCAGATTTCTTTTCCCTATTCCCCTTTGTGTCTTAATGGTTACACCCTTAAACTTTATTGCTTGCACTAAATTTCAATATCCGTATACCACAATTTTGTTCTCCAGTCCATGATGTGAATTGTTTGCCCTTCTGTGGGATTTATTGTACTGATGGATTGTGGGTAAATTAGCTGAGCAATTGAAATTTAACTTTACTTAGGCTCTGGCCATTACCAGGGCTTCGAATAAATTCTATATAATTGCCATAGTAATCTACATAATCCCTAACCTGGACTAAGGCAGGCATTACACATGTCCACCAACTATTATCTGTCTCTCAGGTTAAACTATTTATAGATCTACAGAGAGAATTTCCAATCCCACACAAGGAACTATTTACCTTTATTAGAATAAAATATATCTTAACTACAGATGCGAACCTGGTAAAGATCTCCTCCCGGCGGTCTCCGAACTGTAAACTGTGCATGGGCATTGGAAGCAAATGTAGACCATTATGCATTCCTCCTTGCGCTTGCTCATACACCAGAAAAACTTCCTTAGATGCTCAAATGGGAGCAGGAGCTTGGAAAGGTTTTCTCACAGAATCAGTGAATTAGGGTGGTGTCAAATGTGTGGGGTATCCCGCAGCGGTGTCAAATGTGTGGGGTATCTCACAGTATCAACCAGTGGAAGAATCATAGGAAACTTTTGCTTTGTTGGTATTTGGTACCACAAAGGTTGGCACGTATATTCCCTGCCTCCTCCCTGAACTTCTGGCGGTGCAGTGGGGACATCAGATCCTTTTCCCATATCCATTGGCACTGCTCCAATCATTCTGGCAACAGATTCAGTTCCTAATTAACCCCTCAAGGACCAAACTTCTGGAATAAAAGGGAATCATGACATGTCACACATGTCATCTGTCCTTAAGGGGTTAAATAGTTACTCTTGCGCTTGATCCAGAAACATTCTTGATAGATATGCTCCTGACACTCCACGGTCCCCAATGGAAAATGTCTATGCATGTGATGGTGACAGCAAAATTGTTTATAGCACACCAGTGGAAATTGGTGACTTCGCCCTCTATTGCCATGCTAGTGGAAACAACAACATTGTTGAGCTATATGAAGCTATGACTCATAGGCTGTCTAGTATAATCTCAAAGCATGAAGAGGTGTGGGCTTCGTTGGCACAAAAAGAACAAGCTACCTCAAACTAGTACCTTAACAAGGTGTAATAACTGCCTGTCTTATTGTTAAAATATTGGAAAACACCAAATACCCTACAGTGTTGTAAATTATAGCTACCTTTCAATCACCTATCATGCCTAAGCTATATATCTTCAAATGCAATGCACACTGTTATATCTAATGAACATAATAGTCTATTAGATAGGTGAGGGGTTAGTGCCCCATTTGCACTATTTCTAATACGTTCAAGCAACAAGTTTGATTTCTGGAACAGTCAATTTAACCTTCCATGTTTAGTAAATGTGATTATCACATGCCTCCCAACTGTCCCGATTTTGGTGGGACAGTCCCAAATTTCTTTTACCACCGTCCTGCCTTAGTACCCTGGTGTCCCGCTTTTGGGGATACCAGGGAACTGTCCCTAACATTCATAGCATTAAGCCAAGGGTGGGGCTGTTCTGAGAAATGTTAGATGATCTACTAATAACAATTCATGCAACTAAAATGTTGTTTAGAGCAAGACCAATACATCTTACTTAAATAGACTGGTTTCTAAACACATGTATTGTACTTTAAAGACACATTACTGTGAACGTTATTGCTGTGGAACACAGTCAGACACACCAATAGCTCCTAGAAAAGAGCATCATTATGATAGAAAAGAGAGACAGAGGGATATGAGCAAAGGACAAGGACTGTCCTTCCTAAATATAGGCACTTGCGTGGCAGACCATTGCTTTTCTATATATTCTGTGTCAATGCTTATTCTGGTATAGACCTGGTGCTTTGCTTTGCTGTCTTGTTTGAAGTTTAGCTAAGCCAAGCACAGGATTATGACATCACATGGACTGTAACAAAGATTACTATAGCAGTTTGTGCTTGCTGATGCACAAAACTCTGTTTCTATAGCAGATAGACTACCAAAAAGGTCTGGTAAAACCAGATGTGTGAGGAGGGGGCTCTGATAATTTTATTTATTTATTTACTTATTATTTTTATTATGGAGCCATACTTTAAATACATCTTAAAAGAAAATGTTTGAAGAATAGGATCAGGTAAAAAAAGGTAATTTGAATAAAGCAGGGTATTTATGTAGCTAGAGAAGATGGGTAGTTGGAGATAATAAATTAATTAATAGCCTGGTAGAGAACAACATAGGGGTATTATCAGATTTAAATATTCAGTGAGGGCTGTTGGGAGAGCTGAAAAAGATCTGGTGATATATTGTGGGTGGGGGCTTTTAGAGATGAGCATAAATGTTATAAAAGCACAGTTACAAAAGTTGATTAGTCAGTGTCATATAAAATGCCTTTTATAGGCCTATACTCTAATAAATTAACTCCTTTATAACAGATGGCTTGCCAGAGCAGTCACAATGTAAAGCTTTCTCTAAACCATTGCTACAAAGGGGTTAAAAGGCCATACTCATTAGACTAGAAACATTGCTGGACCATTTTAACCAATACTGGATTTTATTTCATAATTAATTGAATTCATTTAATTCTCTATGTACTGTAAATATAGAGGCAAAGCGAAATATAAAAATAAAAATGTAAATCAGATCTCATGAACTATAGAAAGCAACTAATGACATTTGAGCTACAATTGGGCAACTAGCCCGTGTGTTAAAGGCGTACATTTGTATGTACTTGCGGTTCATCTTGTTGCATTTAAAAAAGTTCTTTCCAGTTATTCGTGTGTGCTTTACAACCCCAGGGTATATGCTGTTATATACTGTATATTGCTGCCACAGTTCTTACTACACTCATCTGTATTTTATTGGAACGTATATTTATGATCTGATTTGTCCATGTCTTATTACTGGATTGCTTTTGTTTTGTACTCTGACACTCTGCCTATCTGCTTTGCTTGCTACCTGCCCTGACCTTAGCCTTTGACTGCGATCTCCTTTCTCTCCTTGCTCTATAAATTTTGATACTGCCATCTGTTGTTTTTGAATTTAATCCAATAGACCACAAGAATCTTAGGTCTCATCTGATTCGCGTGAATAGCTGATATTTGAAGAGAACATATCCCCTGTTTTCCA
Source organism: Pelobates cultripes (assembly GCA_933207985.1). NCBI lineage: Eukaryota > Metazoa > Chordata > Amphibia > Anura > Pelobatidae > Pelobates > Pelobates cultripes. The sequence goes on from OW240915.1 coordinate 61,579,760, forward strand.
GTTCTCTTCCTGTCTACTTTCCTATTCTAGCCCTTGAAGTATTTATACCCTTTCACAGTTGCAAATCTTGATAAAAACCTGTCAAAAAAGTGAATGAATGCTTTTCGGCCACGGTCCATCAAGGAAAGTTAAATATTCCATCACATTACATTTAATATCTATCTCTAAGACTCACAACGGATAGAATTATCAAAGTCTTAAGCATGTTTGCTAGTTATCATTGATCCTTTAAACAACGTGTTTTTTAATGATTTTACATAAAAACAATATCTACAACAAGTGCAAGATTGGTACATAAAACAATAGCAACTGCTACGTATGTACAAATTTTACTATACATTAAAAAATGGCTGTTGACACGACATACACCATATTCACCATATGTAAAGAAAGCACTCTCAGGACTATGCAATCCCAAATAAAACTTAACTTTTAATTAACTTGTGAAAAAAAATCAACGTTTCAGTCTGTTAACCACCGACTTTCATCAGGACTATTCATATGTATGCCTTACTTACTTTAGGTGAGTTTGCTTTAAAGCGACTCTTTCACTTTTTTTTCTTTTGTTTTCTATTCTTTATGCTTCATGTGTTTTAATGATTATACACCCTCTCTTGCCACCAGCCTTTATTAATATTTAGTAACTTTTCTTCCCTGTGCTAGATCTCAATGCCTGGGCGCAGCCATTTTGTTCTCCTTTGCCCATTATGTCTGCTATTTATGGGATGATTTTTTTTATTTTATTTTTTTTAATTCTTTATTTTTGTCGTGCGTAAGTTTATAACATTCGCATGTGAGGTACCCCAAAGGCAATCCTCTAGCGCATGAAAACAGTTAAACATAGAGGTACATGATAGAACAAGCACATTTTTTTTTTGTTTAGGCTATAAACAGTATGGATTTATGTTGCTTAGGTATTGTCCTAATATAAACATAACATTGCTAACGTTAGAACATCGACTTTAGTGTAAGTTGCTTTGTACGCAGGCTTGGTTAGTGTGTGTGGTGGTTTAGTATCAACTTGTGCAATGCAGGTATTCAATATTAGGTAAATAAACAGGGAGTTAGAGCATATTAACAAATGGTATACAAGGTATTTAAACACCAGCATGGAACATCCTCTTTTTATATATTACATGAGATAACAATGCAGGTTAAACTACTAGTGTTTGCATGTATATGGAATTTCAAGGCATTTCAGGCATTTTGTTACACTGTGCATTAATTGATTCTTGTATTACAGGCTTCATAAATACAATTCTAGTAGAGTGAAACATATATAGGGTTACTATAGCTGGATCCTAGAACTGTAGGTGGCAGCGAGGGTACGAACCATCAAGTGATTAGAGCTATGGCAGGTATTTAATTGGGTCTTTTGCTTAAACTAGGTTAACACTTGCTAGATGACAGTGGTGACTGAACTAAAAAGTTTTATAACTAATAGAGGCAACAACATCAGGAGGGGTTTTGCTAAACATAGATATTACCCTCCTGTGGAGCTAGCCTTACAGTCATTCGGGCAGCAGTTGTGTTCAGTGTCCATATCAATGGCTTCAGCCGATACCACAGTCCCTGCTTAACAAAATCCCAGCTCCGCTGCTCGGTGAGAGGGCTGAAGGGGCTTCGTCGCCAACCCCCATTCTTCTGGAGGCACCTCGGGTGGTGTGAGTACAGTCCCCTGTGATTTGCCCACCTCTTTTCTTCCCGTGCTGGACTGTGGGTTGAGGTCTGTGTCGTTCTTCTTGGTGAGGGGTCCGAGCCCTCCCGGGCGCTGGCAGCACAGTGTCGAGGGCTGCTAGCTCGCCGAGCGTCCATCTTGGTTCCGCCAGGTTGGGGCCGAGTGCAGGCTCTCCGAGTGTGACTCCATATGCGTCGGGACCGGGATAACCCCCGCCGGTCCAAAGGGGTTGGGAACGCGGGCCCAGTCTCAGGTTCTCGGTTGGATGTGGTCGCGGGGGAGACGGCCAGCCATGCTTGTAGGCCGCAGAGTAGATGCGAGTGGCCACAGCTCGGAGTGTCACTTGGATAGTATCATCCTGTTCAGCTCAGTGTCGTCAAGAGCTTGGTTGCCTTTCTGTAGGAAGAATTTGCAGTTTTGTGGGCTAAACTCCGTCTTTGCTCTGGCAATCGGCAGGAGCCACTGAGGCTTGCGTCCTCGCGGCTCTGCAGTCAGGCCCCGCCCCCTTTATGGGATGATTTTAATGATGGATTATGGATAAATTTGAAACAACCCTTGCTTTAAGCTCCACCCATTTTTAACTTTTGTAAAACTTGGCTCCTATACATAAGGAAAAGTAGTCCTTACTTTTCCTTGTGTGTTGTATGGAAACAAGAGTTCTAAGAAAAAAAAACCATAGAGATTCATACACTATATAGAAGCAGACTAGATGAAGCGTATTTTTGGTGACAGATTGGCAGTAAAGCTAATTTTAAACCCTTCATCCAAACACTGATAATGATAATTAATAATAATGATCTTCAATATTAAAACAAACAACTTGATTGTTTAAAATTGATTTAAAAAAAAGTATACACACATACACACACATAGATTGTGTGTCTGTGTAAGTGAATTTCTGTGTGTGTGCTTGTATATGTCTAGTGGTGTCAGTCTGTGTCTCTGTGTGTGCATTTGTCTGTGTGTGTGTATGTATATATATTTATAACAGTGTGGGTAGTAGTTTATGTAATGGTGGGGCAGGGCTCCCGACTGTCCAAAAACCTCTGCTTTGGAGTCCTGTCCCACTGTCCTGATTTAGTTCCCTGATATCTCACATCCAGGGTCACCAAGGAACTATCCCTGGTGTCACACATATGGGGATACAACGGAACTGTCCCTGGACAGCACATTGCATCATTAGATGATGTTAGATAATTGTGATGTGTGGCGGCTCTAGGACCATGCAGAGAGCTATCTGCATTGCCCTGTAAATTGTGACCCGTCCTAGAGACTCTTTGTCAGCCTGAAGTGCTTGACACCAGAGTGGCTTCACGGGCAAACCTGCCCATTCTGGGTGTTGCCAGTGAAGCAAGATTTGTCACTGTGACACCCTCTTGATGGCCTGCCCGCCTACATCCTTTATTGACGGCAAAGCACTGTTGGCAAAGTATTCAAAGTAACAAGCAAAGTAGGCATCTGTGGTGCCCCTAACAGTCATGCATCTGTAGGCAGGTGCCTATTCTGCCAAATTGTATTACATTTTTTTTTAGGTATCCCTGAATGGTAGTCTGTACACAAGCTGATTGATTTATGAACTAGTGCTGAGATCGCCTTAGCTGATGATTAGTTAGGCTCTGAAAGTCAATGCAAATATCCATGACATTTCCGGTGGCTGAATTTTGAGCTTGACTTTTCTTAGACAGATTAGCTGTCTGTTGCAACACTGAAAGGGTTAATGGTACTGGTGCCACTTTCCTAGTGAGATTGTATGCCTGGTCTCAGTAGATGGGACATTTGTGCCAAAAAAAAGCTCATTTTACTCCTGTGAAACTTTGACGCTTGTATAGAAAATAACTAATGATGTTGTGGTTTCTCTTGTTTCTGATGGAGTGATTTTGCTCTGGGTTACAAACCTTTCACTATTTGGCAACAAAATTACTTAAGTTAGAAAATAGACTTAATGGCATAACTATGCTGCAAAGCCAAATTTTATAAAGTTAGTCCCTAGTAAAACGACCAGAATATTTCTGTTTTTCCTAAATTTTTTGTGCTAGCATCCCATGTTACAGATGTCACACATTGTTTTAAAATTAACCCCCCAAAATCTCCTGTAAATAACAAAATGAAATAAAACATAACATCTAAAATGTTCATTTTTTTTTCTTTGTTTGAAACATATAAATGTAGACATGTATATCGCTGCATGGTATAGAATAGAGTTTAATTGAATTTTTATGTAAGCTGGATTTTGCCTTTAATCTTTCTTAACTTGGTTAGGTGCCTGTAAGAGGTTCCCTGGAAAATCTGGCCTCCTGGTGGCTTTTGAGCACTAATCAAGTTAAATTGTAATTGGCAGGGACTGTGCTATGTGCTAGGGAATTCTCAAGTGCTTTTCAAAGGGTTTCGATGGAACGTCCAAAACAGAAAAAACAGCCAAGCAGAGAACCTCTTGGAGCAGGATTTAGTCCTATCTTATCATAATACAGCACATATGTTCCTTCCAATCTATTTTTTCCTTGCAGAGACAGCCTGATGAATTTAAGATTTATCTCTGTTTTTTTCCAAAGTAAACATACTCTTAAGAAGGAACAACAAACAAGGCTGGCCTTAAGCCTTCAGGCGCACTGTGCGAAACTTAGGAGTGTCACCCACTAGTATCCACCCGTCTGTTATTATTGATTAGATATGAAATATGATAGATGTTAAATGCCACGTTTTGATACAAAACAGTCTATCTTTAAAAGATACATGTATTTAAAGGGACACTGTAGTCACCAAAACAACTACAGCTTAATGTCCTGCCATGCAGGCATTTTCATGTAAACTACATTACTTTCTAGGTACACTTCCACTGGCCACTTCTCAGATGGCTACTAGAGATGCTTCCTGGGTCAGTTCTGCACAACTTGCTGCACTGACGTTCAGCACCTCCACCCTCTGCATGGAGACACTGAACTTTCCCAATAGAGATGCATTGACTCAATGCATCTCTACGAGGAGATGCTGATTGACCAGCATGCCGTATTGCCGGGCATGCGCAATAGCCTCCCAAGGCTTTCCTATGGGAAAGCATTGGATTGGCCGAGATTGTCAATTCTCATAATCACAGCCAAGAAGGCGGACCAGCGATGAACTGGAAAAATGTCAGTTCGAACACTATTTAAGGGGATGAAACAACACTTAAAATGTGTTTATAACACTACAGGGTCTGGAATACATGTTTATATTCCTGACCCTATTGTGTTCCTTTAGAATTGGCTGTTGTTGACTGTGACTGTTGTTTTAAGTGCCTTGATGTTCACATTATTACTGTGTGTGTGTATATGTCCATGTTCCTGGGTGTTTGCAGTGTCATGATGTGTGTTGATTTTGATATATGTGTGCAGTATATATGTATTTTGGTGTACCTATGTGTGTTCAGTGTCAGTACAAGTGTGTGTTGGTGCTCCTGTGTTTCGAGCTGTGCCAGTATATGTGTATGCTGGTGTGTGGACTTGCAATGTATGTGGTATCGTGACGTATAGATGTGAGCACATAATCAGTATGTGTATCCCTATTAGTGTTACTGCGTGTGTACAATGTAAGGGTACACCCATCCCAAGTTATCTTTTTCACCTACATTACCACTCCCTAGCCCATCTCCGACTTATCTCTGCAACCCCAGTTATCGCTCTACTATACTACCCCACTCACACATTAATCACCAACAGTACTATGATCTATTATCCATCCAATAATTTCTCTTCCATTACTTCCCTCAGGTATCTCTCTGCCATCACTCCCTTTGCAATTACCTCTTGTCTATCACTCGGGGTGTACAATTACATTGTACACTGTACACAGTTATATCAATCCCATCACCCTCCACATTTATGTGTCTTTCAACCACCCAGTTACCTCTCTCTCTTTACCACTTCAGTTATCTCTTTCTGCCTGAACCCCAGTTATCCCCCAGTTATCTGCCAGCGCATCATCAGGGAAAGCATTGGATTGTCTGAAATTGACAAGGAGGCGGGCCAAATGCCAGCTTGGCCAATAAGCACCTCCTCGTACAGATGCATCTCTATGAGGAAAGTTCAGTATCTCCATGCACACTGCTCCAGGAAGCACCTCCAGTGGCCATATGAGGAGTGCCCACTGGAGGTGCTCCTAGGGGGCAATGTAAGCACTGCCTTATCTCTGATAAGACAGTGTTTACATAAAAATGCCTGCAAGGAATGATTATACTCACCAGAACAACTACATTAAGCTGTAGTTCTGGTGACTATAGTGTCCCTTTAATATTCAGTTTGATTGCTGTGCAACGATGGGATTTCAAAGCATACATGTTAAACTACTGTGCACAAATTATTAAAGTTACATTACTGTATATTTTAGTTAAATACCAATGAAAAGACTTTTCTATTTATTTTTTTTACTTCAAAGTAGCATGTCTGTTTTGTGAAATAAGCATGCTAAAACAGACTAGAAATTGTAATTCAATGTGTTCACATTGTTTATATTATCTTTTTTGCAGTGTTAATTTTCTTAATCTCTGCATAAGAATATGTGTATGTATGCTCTGTGTTGTCACTCTGTACTCCATTATTAATTGAAACTGTAATACATAATTTCTAAAAAAAAAAAAAAAATGTTTGTCTTTCCAGATTTATGAAGACTAGAAGATGAATTTGGAGCAGGATAGGTCCTTCATATGCAATGCTCCGGGCTGCTCGCAGGTTGGTTCTTAGAATTCTTTCAGATTTTTTTTACTAAGCAGCGAGTTGACAAAACAATTTATAAATATATATATATTTCATGGAAAAAACATAGATGACCTGATCGTTTTTTCCCCCCTATTTTTGATGCTTTGGATACTTTTTAAATTTCTGACAACTCAAACGTTACTGAATAAAACTGCTAGTTGTGATAATTATAGGTTGGTTAAAACCCATTGGCATTTGATCACAGTTGTCGCCATCAATAGATGTCACTTGATATAGAGTTAGGGAGACAGGATTTTGTCCTGTTTGGTTTAGCCACAGGTTTGGAGAGATCACAATTTTTGTTAATGAGCTATGTTTCTCATTATTCCAATTTAGTCATCACTTTCCTAGAAGTAGTCTACAGAGATTGTGTTACATTATCATATCTATTTGAAGAAACCTCTGAATGTTAATGATTGACTATACTTTATTTCTTTAGTAAAATGTTTATTCATTTTCTTACAGCGATTTCCCACTGAGGATCATCTGATGATTCACAGGCACAAGCATGAAATGACCTTGAAGTTTCCATCAATAAAAAATGATAATTTGTTATCAGGTAGGTGATTATTCTGAGTGCCAATGAAACATTTAAGAACCTAGGCAATAACAATTTGCATGGCCCCTGAACCCCATGAAATCCCAACCCTGTCATCTCATAGGGTCCTTTTCTGTTTCTGGGAGGGGTGCCGTGGTCCATGTGGGGTTGAGTGGCTCCAATGCATGGTGTATCCATTTCACCAGGGCACACACTGCTCCTGTGAGACCATAAACAAACAGTGATGATATATCATAGTTACATAGCTAAAAAGTTCAGCCATGGTGTTTCTGTTGTTTATCCAGAAGAAGGCAAAAAAAACCCCCCTGCAGTTTGAAATGCTTCCACTCTTGCAACAAAGTAGGAAACAATTCCATCTTGACCCCAGAATGGATGGCAGTCAGATCTCTCCTTGGATCAAGAAGATATTACCCCACTAATTAAAAATGATATCCCTGAATTTTATGTTTTTGCAAGTATTCATCCAATTGCTATTTAAATATCTGTATAGGCTCTGATAAAACCACCTCTTCAGATAGAGAATTCCACATCTTTGTTGTTAGTGTAAGAAAACATTTCCTTTGGATTAGCATAACTCAGAGCCTAGTATTGTTCCAAGGTGCTCCAGGTCTCTATGTAGCACTGAAAAACAGCTTGTGTTCCAGAGAAATTCAAAGTCATGGACTATCAGGGAATATGTGAGAATATAAAGACAAATCAGAGTTACGGATCCTTTTGTACAGAGCCAATGCCATTCAAATGGAGCAATCACACAGATTCATGAAAATAATAACTTTTGTGTCACATGTAACTAATGCCACTGTTCCATTAGATGCACAACATTTGAAAGGGTAAAGAAAAATACTTGGACAAAAATTTTACCTTTATTTACATTAATTATTTGGGTTTTCTTTTATCATTTTTTTCTAAATGAAGATGAAAGCTGTGTTTGTAATATACTATCTACTACCACACTTATTTTACCTTTTCAAGTTTTGGGTATCTAATGGTTCAATGGGGTTAGATGAGACAGAAAATGCAAGAATACCATAGTGATTACAGAACTTTAACGTAGCTCGCTCAGGGGGTATGTAATATTAAAATGCTGTGGAGCCCCTAAAGATGCAAGGCATGGACAGGCGTCCAGTTAAACACCCCCCTAGGATAATTTGGTTACCTACGTTATACAATAACTCCCATGTAATTGTTCATTTTGGCAGGATTTCTTTTCTACTTTATTGCTTGGGTAATAATCATTTGCACTTTGTTTTTTTTCTATCTAAGAGATCAATCTAAGTTTTATGTACAATGTAAAATTGGTTATTTAAAATCAATATTACATTTTATATGCATTTACAGGCTTTTTATTTTCACTAAAGTGAGAATTCAAGTTGAAAATATCCAAAATAGAAAAAAATCTGCTATAAAGTAAAAAGTCAGCTATTACTTAAAGGTACTCTGACCTTAAATTTGAAATTCAGTTTGATTTCTTACTCTGCTAAATAACCCTGAGTGTGATTTTTCTTTAATAATTGTTGCCATAGAACTCCAGACATTTAAGGCTATGGGTTTATTGTGTTTTTATTTTACGGTATCCCAGATACATGGTGTTTTATTTAAGTCTTGAGCAAGGAGTGGTTTTAATAGTGCTGGATGGGTTCCTTAGAGGGAACACTGCCGAGGTATATATGTCTAAGGTGTAACTAGGGATATGTGTATAAGGGAGCCTTGAGTTTATTGTATTGTTTTAAAATGTAAGACAGACCTGATTATTAGATGCCAGACTTTTAAAAACAAAATATAGCAAAAAAATTAATCAAGTAGCTTTTTCGTCATATTTTAATATATATAACACACAATTATTTTTGGTAGTATAGTAAGTATTAATGTTGGCATGGCTAGCAGTGGGAATTTGTTGAGATGAAGTTTATTCACTAAATGGTGAATTGTGGTGAATGAAAAACCAAATAGTTTTATTTAAATTAAAACTGCCAATTTGGAAAACACCTGATCTGAAGATTTTAGTTTCAATTTTGGCCTTAAATTTGCAGTATGGTTTGCAATTTACTACAATTCAACAGCGAACCCTCTTGTTTTGGACACTTTACGAGCTGTTAATACAATAATGTCATTTAAAACAAATTTAGACTTTCTTATTTATGGTAAAAATGCATGCACACGGAGTGAATGTTAGTGCTTTGGAGCTTTGAGAAAATATATGCATCTAATTCTAAATATAATATCTAACAGTTTTAATTCCAATCTAAATATTCTGAGTATGCACAAAAGAAGGATTTCATGGGTAGGAAAGCCAGAAAAATTAATGCGGGTCAAAAGCGATATTACATGTGTAAGAGCTGGCATGCCGTACATCCAGAAAATAATTAGATAGTGGCTCTGATGTGCACCTGTGGGGAGTTTAACTCATAATCACTGTACCGTATTGCGACTAACACCTGCAGCTTCACTGCTAGACTGATTCACCTGCTTCCCACTTCCTTTCTGCCCAGTTATATATTGGGGTTAATGTAAAGAGCTAGATTGCATAGGTGGTTTAGTTTTAAGAGGATTAAAAACTTGAGATTGGTATAGTAAAGTTGAGGTATAAGAGGTGTTTAGAATTATTGGGTTTAGACGTAGAATGGGGTTAGTTTTAGTATTGGGGTACATGGTGAGTTAAACCAAGAATTGTGGTAAGGGGTTTTGATAGCTTACATTTGGCACCAAGGAAAGAGTTTGTTTAGCTTTTGAAAGGTGTTAAATGTAGGTTTAGGGAAAAGGGTTGTTTAGGGTACAGATTGTGGAGTTTGAAGGGTTATTATGATTAATAGTAGAACTGCAGGAGCTGTTATACAATGTTACAGTGTGCATCACTCAATGTTGTCCCCATGTTCCTCCTGCAAGGCATTTCCTGTGTGAGAGGCTGTTAGTGGGAAGATGGGAAATGATCCCTTCCACTTCCTGACCAGCCTCACACACAGACACTGCTTCACTTATAGCAATGAAGACGCTACAAGCTTGTAGTGTGAGGAACCATGTTAGACTATAGAACTACATCCAGGTCACAGGTGAACATGAAACATGAAGAATAATGCAGTACAGGCCAACCCCCGGAGCGAAAAGGCAGGGGGGAGCATGACTGCTGCCCTGAGGGGTTGGCATAGCAACCAAATGGATACAGTCGGTTTACAGTTGAAAGGATGGAATTCTGGTAAAAATCACCACCAGACTGTTGGTGAACAATGCTGAGGGAGCATGGCAGTGTCTTTCCTCTGGTAGTCCCTGTAAAAATTAGTTTATTAAATTGAGTTTCCCTCCATGAGGAAACCTTGCAGTGCTGATTCTCCTTAAAAAAAAAAAAGACAGAAATTACCTTTACCTTCTACTGAGAGTACAGGATAGCCCACACCCCTCTGTGTCTAGAGAGGCCCTGCTTACCCTATTGCAGGCCTTCCAGAGGACCCATGGGGCTGAATCCTTCAACTCAATGCTCCACGGTGTCCAGGGTGAGCAGGCTGTTTAGGAGGGGGCGGTGCAGGAGGTGCAGGCCAGGAGTGGACATCGGGCCCGTCATTCCAGACCGCATTCCAGACTGTCCCCTAGTCCGGTGCGGAGGTCCAGGGTTGGAGTATCGCCAGAGCGTTCGGGGCCAAGTGAGGCTGGCTCCAGGCGGCAGGATGCAGCATCACGAGGCGGAGGAATGGCAGCAGGTGCTGCGGAGGTTGAGGTGGCTGGGCTGGGCCTGGGTGCCAAGATGGTGGTCCCCAAGATGAAGTATAATGCAGTACTGTACTACCACAGTAAACAGAGTTACAGTATTTGCATTATAACGCCAAACAGACATTGGAGGAGGTCACACAGCAGTGAGAATTACATCATCTATAACTGGTCTATGCAGCTCTGCTATCACGTATAAGAGGCGGACTGGACTACAGTATACTGGCCATGGCTTATGATACTTCTCTCCCCATCAGCCTACTTGAGCAAGAAAAAGGCACATTATAAGTGCTTTAAATAGGCATACCCTACAGGGCAGGTTCCTACTCGAAATATGGCTCTGCATAGGCACATGTGTATTTTAGTTTGAATGTATGTGTAAATGCATGTGTGTTGTAAGTCCAAAATGGCTGTAATATATGACTGCATACTCCTTGAATTCAGTGTGCTGATTGGCCAACTCAGGTTTATTTCCTGGTTTCTCACATCTGGGATCATCAGGGAACTGCCTTTACCAACTGCAGGTAGGGCATGCAGCCCATGAGCAGTGTGCATGTACAGCCTCACATGAAAACTGGATCACTAGCCATCCCTGTAGGCATGCTCACCCAAATCCAGTGCTGGGAAAGATGTGACTATATATATATATATATACACTGTTTTGTGTAATTTACTGCTGTGACAGTTATCAACTAAACTGCCAGTTGCAAGGAATTGTCTAGGGATTTGTAAAGCAAAGACCAAAATAGCTGATCTGGAAAAATAGTGTGGAGATTCTTACCAATTTGATTATTTTGACCTAAAATTTGCATTTCTCCATAATTCCTTATTTACTCATTTAATATGTAAATAACCCTGGTAGCATTTCCCACAGTGTACCAGACTACAAGAGTGATTAGGTTGTAAATGTAATACTTAGAAATACTGAAAGAGTTAATTACCAACAGAATTAATTACTGGTTCTAGCGTGGTGTACATGTGTAAATAATCTGAATCTGAGACAGAGAACAATATGAAATGTTGCACCTATTGGAACAGGTGCAAATTGACTCTCAGCCCTTCAGGTTTGCATAAATATCACCTTAATCCTTAAAGTACTTCAAAAACATGTTGATTAACATCAGAAAAATTCTAAATAATACAGTTAGCTGTAACTTTTTTACAGCTGTTAAGAACGTTATGTAGGCAGGCTAGTAATAAATTCCTTTCTATTATCCCTCAAAACAACAGAAAGATGCTCATGTCGTATTTTGAAAATAGAAAAATAATTATTGTTAGAAAGAGCGATCAATTTTGAACGAGTTTTGTTTTCACAGATCAAACACCGACTCCAACGCGGTTCTTGAAAAACTGTGATGAAGTGGGCCTTTTCAATGAAATTGACTGTTCTTTAGAGCATGAATTTAGAAGCGCACAAGAAGAAGAGAACGGCAAGAGGGGCGTAAGTGCAGTAAATTCTCTTGTTTTAAGAAGCCTTGCTCTGTATGTGTGAATTCTGTATTTCATTGATGTAAAAATATGCAAAATTTATTACAGGCATTAATTTTAATCTGATATATTAGAAACTAGAAAAACTGAAGCATAATGCATTATAAATGGAGTATTTGATCTAACCTTTAAAGTCCATTTATTATTATTATTATTATGTTTTTTATATAGCGCCATCAAATTCCGCAGCGCTTTACAATGGGTGGACGAACAGACATGTAGTTGTAACCACACAAATTGGACACATAGGAACACAGGGAATGAGGGCCCTGCTCAATGAGCTTACATGCTAGAGGGAGTGGGGTAAAATGACACAGAAAGGGTAAGGCGTGGGAGGTGTGGGTGGACAGGAAGACGAGCCTCGCCCCCGCATTCATTATGGACTGTAACGGAGCAAGTTGGGAGCACGTAAGACCACTGAGAAGCGGATTACAGTAGTCAAGGCGAGAAAGGACAGTGGAATGGACCAGCAGCAGGAGTTAAATAGGGGCGGATGTGCGCAATGTTTTTGAGATGGAAATGACAGGATTTGGCGATAGACTGAACATGAGGCTTGAAGGAGAGGTCGGAGTCAAAGAGAACACCTAGGCAGCGAGCCTGCATGGTGGAGCTGATGGTAGCACCGTTGACTTGGAGGGAGACAGACACAGGAGTAACAACACTTGAGGGAGGAAAGACCAGAATTTCAGTTTTGGTCAAGTTTAGTTTAAGGAAGTGGGCAGCCATCCAGTTAGAAACAGCAGAGAGGCAGTCAGAGACACTAGTCAAGAGGGACGGGGAGAGATCAGGAGAGGACAGGTAGATTTGCGTGTCATCTGCATAGAAATGATATTGGAAGCCAAATGAGCTAATGAGTTTACCAAGGGAGGCAGTAAAATACATTTACATATTCATTTATAAAATATTTTACCAGGAAGGATTTGCGTGTCATCTGCATAGAAATGATATTGGAAGCCAAATGAGCTAATGAGTTTACCAAGGGAGGCAGTATAGATGTAGAACAGTACGGGACCAAGGACAGAACCTTGGGGGACACCAACAGAGAGGAGTTGGGGAGAAGAAGCAGAGCCAGAGAACGAAACACTGAAAGAGTGCTGGGAGAGGTAGGAGGAGCACCAGGAGAGAGCAATATCTTGTAGACCGATATTGCGGAGGATGAGAAGAAGCTGTTGATGATCAACAGTGTCAAAATGATATACATGTAATATATATATAATAAAACAAAATATATTTTTTATTTTTTATTATTATATATATATATTACATGTAGTAAATGGACTTTAAAGGTTATGCATATATAAATAGTTAAATACATTGCTAAACACAAATACACACACCAGCAGAGGCGTACCTAGGGTCTCTCAGTGCCCTTGGCGAGGAACCATATCGGCCCCTCCCCCCCCCCAATATCATAAAAAAACTAAAACTTAATTTTTTTTAAATCAAAGTTTTTCACCATGTAAAGGGAAGCTAAAGAAATAAATCTAGCATTATATTTTGTTTCCTCATCCTCCATGTCCCATAAAAAGTTAATAAAGAGGAATTGAAAGTTCCTGCCAGTCACCCCCCCCCCACCACCCCCTTCTATATGAAACCACTACATGGATAACTCCATCAGCTAGTGCACATGAAATCGCAAATCTTCTTATACAATGCTTTCCCAATAATGCCAATGATATGGTTTGCTCTAATGCAGCGCTTCCCAAACCACTCCTTAAGGCCCACAAACAGTCCAGGTTTTGTTAGTATCTCCATTGGAATAAAACATGGAAATACATAAATCCTGGACTGTTGATGGGCCACGAGGACTGGTTTGGGAACCACGGCTCTAATGAATATGTTATCAGCTTTAAATCATAAATATATATTTACACTTTGGTGATGATGGTGATGTTCCAGTGGAATGCTTGTCACCATATTGCAAGCCTTACACAGGCACATCACACCTTTTTACAAGCATAACACAGGGCACATCACACTATATTCAGGGCCGGCGCTACCTGTAAGGCGACCTAGGCAGCTGCCTAGGGCGCAACTTAGCAGGGGGCGCCGGATCCCTGCGCCCAGAATCACCGGTGTGGCCCCCACCCATCCGTGTCTCTCTCCCCCTCATGCCCCCCACCCATCCGTGTCTCCCTCCCAATCATGTCCCCCACCCATCCGTGCCTTCTCCCTCCCCTCATGTCCCCACCCATCCCTAGTGTCTCCTCCCTCATGTCCCCATCCATCCCTTGTCTGCTCATCCACCATCCGTGTCTCTCCGGCTCATGTCCCCCACCATCCGTGTCTCTCCCACTCAGCGTACACCATCCGTGTACCTACCCCACCTTGTTTCCCATCCCATGTCACTCTGTCCCAATACCCCTCCATGTCCCGCTCTCTCCCATCCACGTCCATGTCACTCTCTCTCCCCATGTCCCTCCCATGTCACTCTCTCCCCATGCCCCCACCTCCCATGTCCTCCCCACTTGTCCCATGTCACTTTCTCTTCCCATGTCCCCTTCCATTTGTCACTCTCTCTCTCCCCTTGTCCCCTCTATGTCCTCTCTCTCTCCCCATGCCTCCCTCCCATGTGCTTTCCTCTCCCCATGGTCCCTCCCATGTCACTCTCTCCCCATGCCTCTCTCCTCCCCTTGTCCCCATCCTATGTCACTCTCTCTCTCCCCGTCCCCATCCTATGTAACTCTCTCCCCATGTCCCCTCCCATGTCACTCTCTTCCAATGTCCCCTCCCATGTCACTCTCTTTCCCCATTCCCCCCTCCCCTGTTTCTCTGTCCCCCATACTCTCCTCCCCTGTCTCTCTGTCCCTATTCCCCCCTCCCCTGTCACTCTCTCTATCCCCCTCCCCTGTCAATCTCTCTGTCCCCCATGCTCCCTCCCCTATCTCTCTGATGGCCCTATCTCTCCCTCCCTGCCATTTTACCTGTTGGAGCAGGGAAGGGGGGCGGCCTCTCGCTGACGGCGCGCTCTCACACTAAGCGCCGGGTAGTCACGTGACACCCGGCGCTCCTACGCAGAACGGGTGGAGGAGCTTCCCCTTCCTAGTGTGGGTGAGTACTGTGTGTGCGGTTCCCTTATGGAGCCGCACACTTCACCGGGGGTGCCGGGGGCACAGGCCGAGCAAGGGGTGCAAAAATACTCTGTCACACTGACACTTGATTTTTGTGCCCCCCATCGGCCTGCGCCCCTGGCGGGCGCCGGTTTCACCAACCCCATGGTACACCCCTCCACACCAGTCAATCCATAAAACTTGCTTTTCCCACAGAAATCTCACTTTAACATTGCTCTCACTACTGCAAGGGATTCTGGGTAGGCGTATGCAAATTAGTCTTATGGTTTGACTGGTGTGTGTATTTGTGTTTAACACTGTATTAACTATCCACTTACTTCAGGTGGAAGGGGTTTTCATTCACACTTTTTCCCCACCACAACTCTTTTGGTATATATATATATATGCACTGACCCAAAATGTGCATAGTTCTATAACCTCATAAATGCATTAATGCATGGAAGTGTTTTTAAAGACTGTGTTTTATAGTTCATATGGTAAAAGATTTGTTGTTTGGTTCAAATCTTCTTCTGTACAAACATATTGCAACAATTTGACACACTGACATGTCATGCATTCATACTTACTCACAAACATGAATATTTACATATTCATTTATAAAATATTTTACCAGGAAGGATACATTGAGATTTCTCTCATTTTCAAATATGTTCTGTGCCCACAAACATTGCGTTTTTATACTAGGGTACTATATAATATATAAAAAATAAATAAATAAAATACAGCATGCACATATATAAATTTAACTCAGAACAGGTAAGAATTGTTGTCAACTATGATTACATGTGCATTCTGTATTGACATATGTTGCCAATGCCATAAATCTCTGAAAGGATATTAGATTAAATGAAGATTTGATTGAGTCTGTGAGGAGTCTGTGAGGTTATTCCATAATTGTGGTGCTCTATAGGAAAAGAATCGAGCAACTTTATTTTTGTATTGTTGTATATTAAAAAAAGTGCTGGTTCTGGAACTGAGGTTATAGGAAATGGGAAAAGCCAGGCAGAAAGCTCTTAAACATAAGGTTGAAAAAATTAAGGGTGTGTCTGGGTTCCAGCGATATCCAGTAGCTCTTTTATCATGTTACAATGGTGGGCATGTAATTACATTGTAGCATAAAGAGGCAGAATGAGTTATACAATGTAGTAAGTTTGTGGAGTAGGGTTTGCGGCGCAGGTGCGTACCCTACATCCCCATAATCAATGACTGGCATTGGCATTTGCTGTACAATCTGTTTCTTTACTTTGGGGCTTAGGCAAAATTTGTTTCTGTACAGGGAACCTAGTTTTATTTGAAAGAACAGATTGCAGTCAGTGTGCTATTTGATTTTGTTCTGATGCGAAGTTGGGAAGTTTGTACTGTATTTATCGGCGTATAACACACACTTTTTCTCCCTGAAAATAGGGGAGAAATTATGGGTGCGTGTTATACGCCGGCCCTTTAAATACTGCAGCCGCCTGAGAGGTCTGTCAAGAGCGCTCAGGCGGCTGCAGTTGGTACTCACCTCCCCTCCCGCGTGGCCGAGCCACTCTGCTGTCCGCGGTGCCCGGCCGGAGTGATAGGAAGGTGCACGCTCAGTGTGCACCTTCCTGTCAGTCTGACCGGGTACAGGAAACAGAAACTCCTGTTCCGCGTGCACCTTCCTATCACTCCTGCCGGCCGGCCACCGCGGACAGCAGAGCGGCTCGGCCACGCTACAGGGGAGGGGGGTAAGAAGGGGGTGAATAGAAGGGGAGGGGGGAGCAAGAAGGGGGAGTGGGGAGTAAGAGAGGGGCGAGGGGGAGCGTAAGAAAGAAGGGGAGGGGGTAAGAAGAGGGAGGGGGCTTAGGGGGGGAGTAAGAAAGGGGGTAAGAAGAGGGGGAGGGGGAGTAACAAGGGGGTAAGAGGGGGAGGGGGAAGTAAGAATGGGGGGTAAGAAGAGGGGGAGGGGGAGTAAGAAGGGGGTAAGAGGGGGAAGGGGAAGTAAGAAGAGGGGGAGGGTGGGTAAGAAGTTCTTTATTTGAAATTTAAAGGACCACTCTAGGCACCCAGACCACTTCAGCTTTATGAAGTGGTCTGGGTGCCAGGTCCCTCTAGGATTAACCCTTTTTTTTTTATAAACATAGCAGTTTCAGAGAAACTGCTATGTTTATACTGAGGGTTAACCCAGCCTCCAGAGCCTCTAGTGGCTCTCTCATTGACAGCCGCTAGAGGCGCTTGCATGCTTCTCACTGTGAAAATCACAGTGAGAGCACGCAAGCGTCCATAGGACGACCGGCTGAATGCGCGCGCGGCTCCTGCCACGCGTGCGCATTCAGCCGATGACGTCGCGAGCAAGGAGGAGAGGAGGAGTACAGCTCCCCGCCCGGCGCTGGAGAACGGTAAGTGTTTAACCCCTTCCTCTCTCCAGAGCCCGGCGGGAGGGGGTCCCTGAGGGTGTATAACACGCACCTCATTTTAAGAAGGAAATTTCAGGGAAAAAAAAACTTAAAGGACCACTATAGTGCCAGGAAAACATACTCGATTTCCTGGCACTATAGTGGTGCTTTAAGTTTTTTCCCTGAAATTTCCTTCTTAAAATGAGGTGCGTGTTATACGCCGGTGCGTGTTATACGCCGATAAATACGGTAATTTAAGTAATTTAGGTAGTTTCAAAGATCATTTTGACAGTTTTGTCAGTGTTTAGGAAAAGTTGTAATGTGCGATCCACTTTTCTACCTCTGTGAACTTGTCTTGAAGCACAGCCTCAAGCTGTGGTAGATTTGGTGTGCTGGTGTAGAATACTGTGTTGTCTGTGTACATGTGTAAAGTCGAGGCTTTGCAGACATTAGGCAGATCATTTTTGAATAAAGTGAATAGTGACTGGGAGAGGGAGGGAGGCGCTGTCAGAAATGGACACATATTTTAATCATCTGATACATATGATCGAAACCAGGTTAGTGGACGATCACCAATACCTGAGTTTTTTACGGTTTTGGAATAGAATGTCATGGTCTACTGTGTCACGGGCCTTGGCAAAATCAAATGAAATAGCTCCAATTAGGTCTCCTTGTTCCATGTCAGTTTGGATATCATTGCAAACTTTAATGGTTTAGGGTTTAGATAGTTTGATTGTTGATAATACTCACATTGTTGCGTGTGCACACATTTTGCCAAGATTTTTAACAACACAGGGACGATAGTTAGATGTCAAAGTAGGGATCGACCGATATTGATTTTTGAGAGCCAATACCGAAACTGATAATCTGTGAACTTTCAGGCTGATAGCCGATAAATTACTGATACCGATATTCTGTATATTTACCATTTTGAAAAAAGAAACAAATTCTACAAAAATCTACTATTAACTTAATTTTGTTTTACAAATAATTTTTTATTAAGTGGTAAATGCACAAAATATACATGCTAGTAAGATTTTTTTATGTTTTCAAGAATATTTAGTGTTTCCCTTTCTGTGCCTTACTATTCCTCTCCCCTCGCTTCCCCGTCCCTTAGTGTTCCTCTCCCCTTCCTTCCCCGTCCTTTAGGTTTCCTCTCCCCTCACCTATCCTCCCTGTCCCTCAGTGTTCCTCTCCCCTTCACTCCCCTCCCTTCCCTGTCCCTTATTGTACCACTCCCCTCCCTGTCTCTTTGTGTTCCTCTCCCCTTCCTTCCCAGTCCCTTAGTGGCCCTCTCCGCTCACTTCCCTGTCCCTTAGTGTCCATCTCCCCTCCCTTCCCTGTCCCTTAGTGTTCCTCTCCGCTCCCTGTCCCTTAGTGTTCTTCTCCTCTCGCTGTCCCTTAGTGTTCCTCTCTCCTTCCCTCCCTTTCCTGTCCCTTAGTGGTCTCCCTTCCCCACTCCCCCCTCCCCCCTTAGTGTTTTTCTCCCCCCCTTGCCTTCCCTCTTAGTGGTCCTCTCCCCTTCCTAGTGTGCCTCAGGATCTTTAGTTTCCTGTACCCGGCTGCACTGACTCACTGAAAGAGCACTTCATGTGATCATTGAATTGGGGTTAAGACAGGTTTAGCAATTACCGGCGCACTGAGCTTCAGCAACATTGCTGGGATTTGATCAGGTTCACACTGGTTTTTCATTTTTAGATTATTAAGGTGTTTATTAATGACACTAATAGGCTCCAGTTTAAAATTGTTTTTTTGTTTGCAAATCTAGCAACTATGATGTTTCTCCCATGCTCTTCACTTTTTCTCTGAGATCTAATAGGTCCTCTTCAGGGGCCTGCACTCGTGCTGTCACTGCCCTCTAACTGCTGCTCCGAGCATATGGAGCCTGTCTCAGGATCCTGTTCAGCTGCCATCTTGTTGCTTGCGGTGTGTTGCAGCAGTGCCCCTATATCTCGGGAATCCCTGGGTGTACCTGCCTGTGGCTTCTGTGTGCGTTTCCCCATATTGGTGCTGGGGGGTCGCTGTGGCTCTGCCAGCTGTTGGGCCCAGTCTTCAAGCCCCGAGAAGAATGCCGCTGGTACGTGCGGTACTGCAGGGAGGGCGAGGTAGGCCTGAGATTTGTGGCAGGTTTTCTTGCCCTTTTGTGAATACAAGAAGGGTGTCAGGGGGTATTCCTCTGTGCCCGGTTGCTGAGGCAGTCTGACTCACAATGGCCCCCTGCGCGGCTTAGCCGTCGAATGTAGAGAGCCGTGGTGAATGGCGACCATTCATCTCCGTGGTTAAGCTCCGCCCCGTAACTTTACTTTTTAATGGAGTTTTCTGTTAATGTTCTTTACTGTTGATACTGGGCATTTTTTGCTGGTAATGTTTGAGAATTAACAAGGGGAATGCTATGTTTAAGGCTAAATAGCTGAATTGGAAAACAATTCTGAGTTGCAGAGTGTTTCCAAATTGGAAAAACTTTCAATCTCACCCAGTTTATGGTAAAAAGACCTATTGTGATTTTCAGAATTTTTTCCCTATAGCTGGTTAAGTGTCCTCAGATATTCTATTCATGAGGCTGTTTTTTCTCCCTTTGAGTTTACTGTGTGGATATTTGCTAAGTTAGAGATGCAGTCAGGGAACCTTAGAAATGTGTATCATTCTGTGGACCTACAAGCTACATCTAGCTCTTCACCCTGCTTTTACTGTTATTTGTTATGCCTGATCTGCCCAGAAATATGACTATTTAGACATGAGGAGCATGAGACTGATATCTCAAACTTGAACAACTGACTTCAGACCTCTTGTGGAAAAAACACAAGTGGAAAATGGTAAGTAGTAGACTTGCTATACTTGTAAAAGTTTAGAACAATGAAGCAGAGATACTACATTATACTATAATGATAACCTGTTTCATATATATATATAATAATCCAAAAAATAAGGTTGCACTCTAGGGGATTTTCATGAAAAACTGTGTTGCTTTTATTGCATATAAGTAACCATACACACAGTCCAGATCGACGTTTCGACCCCTACAAGGGTCTTTCTCAGTATATGGTTGCTTATATACAATAAAAGTAACAGTTTTTTTTCACGAAAATCCCCTGGAGTGCACCCTTATTTTTTGGGAATATTTATTCTACGCAGATAGCACTGGGGTAAAAAGTCAGTTCTAAACCCTATAGATGAGTGCCAAGCCTTCCTTTTATATATATATATATATATATATATATAAAATTCGAATATCGTGCAAAAGTTCATTTATTTCAGTAATGCAACGTAAAAGGGGAAACTAATACATGAGATAGACGCGTTACATGAAAAGCAAGATAGTTCAAGCCATGATTTGTCATAAGTGCGATGATTATGGCTTACAGCTCATGAAAACCCCAAATCCACAATCTCAGTGAATTAGAATATTGTAAAAAGGTGCAATATTCTAGGCTCACAGTGTCCCACTCTAATCAGCTAAGTAAGCCATAACACCTGCAAAGGGTTTCTGAGCCTTTAAATGGTCTCTCAGTCTGGTTCAGTAGGAATCATAATCATGGGGAAGACTGCTGACCTGACAGTTGTGCAGAAAAACATCACTGACACCCTCCATAAGCAGGGAAAGCCTCAAAAGGTAATTGCAAAGGAAGTTGGATGCTCCCAAAGTGCTGTATCAAAGCACATAATAGAAAGTTATGTGGAAGGGGAAAGTGTGGAAGAAAAAGGTGCAAAAGCAGCAGGGATGACTGCCGCCTGGAGAGGATTGTCAGAAAAAAGGGCCATTCAAAAGTGTTGGGGACTTTCACAAGGAGTGGACTGAGGCTGGAGTCAGTGCATCAAGAGCCACCACACACAGACGGATCCTGGACATGGGCTTCAGATGTCGTATTCCTCTTGTCAAGCCGCTCCTGAACAACAAACAACGTCAGAAGCGTCTTACCTGGGCTGAAGAAAAACTGACCTGGTCTGTTGCTCAGTGGTCCAAAGTCCTCTTTTCTGATGAGAGCAACTTTTGCATCTCATTTGGAAAACAAGGACCAAGAGTCTGGAGGAAGAATGGAGAGGCACACACTGCAAGATGCTTGAAGTCCAGTGTGAAGTTTCCACAGTCTGTGTTGATTTGGGGATGTCATCTGCTGGTGTTGGTCCACTGTGCTTCATTAAGTCCAGGGTCAATGCAGCCGTCTACCAGGAGATTTTGAAGCACTTCATGCTTCCTTCCACAGACAAGCTTTATGGGGATGCTGACTTCTTTTTCCAGCAGGACTTGGCACCTGCCCACACTGCCAAAAGCACCAAAGCCTGGTTCAATGACCGTGGGATTACTGTGCTTGATTGGCCAGCAAACTCGCCTGACCTGAACCCCATAGAGAATCTATGGGGCATTGCAAAGAGAAAGATGAGAGACATGAGACCGAACAATGCAGAAGAGCTGAAGGCCGCTATTGAAGCATCCTGGTCATTCATAACACCTCAGCAGTGCCACAAGCTGATAGCTTCCATGCCACGCCGCATTGAGGCAGTAATTGCTGCAAAAGGGGCCCAAACCAAGTACTGAGTCCATATGCTTGCTTATACTTTTCAGAAGTCCGATATTGTTCTATGAACACTCCTTGTTTTATTGATTGTATGTAATATTCTAATTTACTGAGATTGTGGATTTGGGGTTTTCATGAGCTGTAAGCCATAATCATCGCATTTATGACAAATCATGGCTTGAACTATCTTGCTTTGCATGTAATGCGTCAATCTCATATATTAGTTTCCCCTTTTACGTTGCATTACTGAAATAAATGAACTTTTGCACGATATTCTAATTTTTCGAGTATCACCTGTATATATTAATATATAACTGTAAATGCATTTGTTATTAGCTCACTACGTACTATCATAATATTACCGAGTAAATTGTGTTCCCTTGACACAATTCTTTTTAGATACTGACCGTTGGCATCAAGTTGCTCTGTGGATTACAGTAAATTTGTGCTTGTTTTGCAATAGGTCCTATCGCCTGCTTTAAAAAATGGTTCACTTTTTAAAAATTGGGCCATCGAAAGAGAATAGCATAATGTGCCATAATGACATTTTACTTTGCATCAGTAGTTACATTTCCCTGCCAATTTGTCCATTTCCTTGACTGTACATTTCCAATATACAGACTTTGTGTTATGAAATGCACATTTATTGAGGTGCGCCCCTGATTTTAAGGAAGTAATAGTAATACATTACATATATGCCAATGCACTTGATACAGCCATGAATATTGTTATTAGTAGGACCAAAAAAAAACACTAGAAAAACTATTCTAATGGTTTATTACAAGGGCACTCTGAGCACCATAACCACTGAAGCTTGCTGTAGTGGTTATGGTATATGTACTCCCTCTTATTTCTTGCCTAACCATTTGCAAGCAGTTTGGCGTTAGGAGTAACGCCAGTTTGATGTTAGGAGTAACGCGAAACGCTGGTGCTTCTTAGTAATGGAATTCCCCTTTTAACTTCAGATTCCTGATTCATGAAGGACTCTACATGTTAATCCAAACCCTCAGAGAGTGAATTCCTTTAGACAAATGCAAACTGTTGTACACAAAAGTTACAAATAACCATTGTATTAAAAAACAATAAAAAACATACAAAACTGTATTTTTGATATCAAGACTCATTTCCCGGTGGGGGGGCCACTCAGACTGATTTATTTGTTTAAATGTGTTACGAAATAATAAGGACATGCAACATGGGGATTTCCATTACCAAGAAGCAACAGCGTTTGGCATTACTCCTAACTTCTCTCCACAGGGGCCAAATTGAATAAGGACGGGGACATCCTAAAAGAGTCCCACTGCGCATTACATGAGAGCCATATGCATGTATGCTTGTGAGTAATATTGCTGCTATTTAATATATGTTACCTTGTACAGACCATATTGCACTATTTTGTACTCTCTCATATCACCACAGAGATAAGTTACAGAAGCTCCACCTGTTGTATGTATGATTGTTTATCTTATTTAGAGTGGTGTGTGGGAATCCCACCCAGGTGTTTAGAGCTCCTCAATATCCCTTGACCCTATTTATCTGGCAATACAAAAAAAGTTTGGTTTTGGACAGTATTTACAGTTTGAAAAATCAAACACATGAAAATGTTTTCCTCAATAATAAACTAACATGAATTGTATGCAAATATGTGGTTTGAATAGTCCATAAAGCTGAATGACTCAATTAATGACTGCATCTTAACATAAATATGGCAAGTTTATAATGTGTTGATAATCGATTCCCTTTATGTTAAGTAACAAACTATTGAACTACTGTATTTCCATCTGGTTTCATTTCTATCATTCATAATTTAGCAGATATTGCATTAAGTGACTGATCTCCTGAAGTTCTAAACTAGATCAGTATGTAACAGCAATGCACAAGATCAGATTAACGCCTGTGCTAGGTTAATGTGAGCAGGGTTTAAGTTTACCACTAAGATTAGGGTCAAGTATCCGCACCATTTGTCATTACTTATAATTGTTACAACCTCGACTTTACTTGCCAGAAGCAGAGCATTCTGCAAGACTTGCAAAGGGCAGTAGTGAATGGATAACTACGGAATGACTGTTAATTCAGAAGATTAAGACATTAAAGGTTGAGCAGCCTATCATTTATTCTGACACTGTAGCCTCCTTAGTCATTTATAAAAATGAATTAATTGAAAAGCATTTAGTCTTATTTTGTGACTTGTTCTACTGTGACTCTTCTTTGCTTTTTTTTTTATTTAACATTTTTGAAAATGAAACTGAAAAAAAAACAGAATAAGCACAATTAAATTGTCATATTAAACATTAAACGTAGAGAAAAACTAAAAGTAATTTCAACAGCAGATGCCATACATTTTATTTGGTGTTCAAACATTTTATTCAATTAAAGAAAAAATATATAAATATAGAATTAAATATATATATACATATATAGTAAAATTATGTTATTTTCAGTTATATGTAAAATTCTATTCATAATGACTCAATTAATTAATTTACTAAAATGTGAGTAGTTTACCATACTAACGATTCATACATAAGTGCATTTATAATGCATTTTTCTTGATGGGAGAGCAGTGATAGGCTCAGCGTATCAGATGACAATCTAAGCCTATAATTGGCCCCCCAACTGAAAGGCTTGACTATTAAAAAAAGGGGGCCATGGCCGCAGAGAGCACTTTAGGATAAAACCGTAAATGCTTTAGCCCCTTAAGATAAGGCGGCACCAGGACCTACAGGCACTATAGCAACTTAATTAAGATGAAGTCGTTAAAGTGCTCAAAGTGTTTTTTTAATGATCAGTTGTCTGAACCATTCAAACAGAAAGCAACAAATTAATATGCATATACACATAATCAGTTTACCATTAATATTAAGTAGTTAATTTGACAACCTTTCAGATCATGATATATACAAAACTTAAACTCCCTAACTCCATAGGGTTTTGCTGATTTCTGTTATCATAATCTGTCTTCTGTTTGACCCTTTTAGACGAGAGCAAGATTTAAACCATTCTAAAGTGTAATTTTTACAACTGCACTCTCACAATAATAGTTTTAGACCCTGTGTAGTATGGCTTATGTTAATTTCACTGTCTATACTAAAGTGGCCAATTAGTGAGACCTGAGAGACTTTTAACGGTTTCCATTAGACCCCAGGGTGGCCAAAAAGGCATACTAGACGCGTCTGTGAATACTACAACCAGGAAGAAATTGGTATAATGATCTTCATTCATGTACCAGAATCAATAAATACTTTCAGTGATATAATAAATAGAAACACCTAGAGATACTGTGAAGAAAAAAGGATTTATTTGCCCTTTTAAATCGTCTTTGTTGTACAATATAATATTCTAGTTTAATGGACGCTGTTATTTATTTTTTTGTCTTCATTTTATGTAAAGTTCTTTCTCACTCTGCATGTCTACCTAATTGTCACGTATGTATCTGCCCCTTTCCCTCTTCATACACACTCAACCCAACTAAATGATTTCTGTATGAGCCTAGGTTATATCTTAACTGCTATACAGGACCGAGAGAAAATCTGTGAGGTTCTGTCTGTAGCAAGATTTGTTCCTCTATGGTTTGTATTTGTGCATTTTGCTTTGTGCCAAAATGTTTGCATTCTTAATGCCAAAATGTTTGTGGTAAGACCAAACATGATAAAACTCTCCGCAGTGCAAATAGAAAAATTACTGTTATGCATCACCTGCATATCTCAAGGTGGATTTGAGAAGTCCTCCACTTGAGGCAGTTATCCCAGAGTTAAAGCTTTACATGCAAATGAACACAGACAGGCTTCTCAAAGTCAAGAAGCACGTGAAAGCTCTTGACTAATGGTCAACCAGTTTAAGC
Organism: Pelobates cultripes; assembly: GCA_933207985.1. Lineage (NCBI taxonomy): Eukaryota > Metazoa > Chordata > Amphibia > Anura > Pelobatidae > Pelobates > Pelobates cultripes. The sequence goes on from OW240915.1 coordinate 61,605,691, forward strand.
TAAATAAATGTTCAAAAATGTAAAGCCTCGGTTGACAAATTTATGATGACAGCAACAAACATATGGCTATTCAGTAATTAGCTTGAAATATTAACTGACTCTTATTAATGACCTTAGTTTACAAAGCATTAACATATTATGCAGCGTTGTACAATAGGTGGACAAACAAACAAGTAGTTGCAACGAGAGAAGTTGGATGTACAAGCTACAGCCTAAATGGAGTGATATCCATTGCTTGGGCTGTGTGTAGTCAACAAAACTGGTGTTTTGTGATTTTCCTGTCATGTTTCTTTGAGGAATGTGTTGGGAACAACAGATCTAGTCAAAGGTTCACTGAAAAATTTCTCTCAAGGCCTGGGTTTATATTAGAGAACATGACACATGGCAGTTGTCTTATAGATATCATCACTGGAAAATGCACGTGAGACAACAATTCTCCTCTACAGACACATACGTTCTTGATGAATAGTAAATAAGGAGTAACATAAAACCTGTTGGTGATCAGATCAGGTGTAAATGTACAACTTGCAGTACTGCTTCAATACTTACAGAAAATGTTGATTATCATACATTATGCAAGGCTGTGAAGGTCCCTACTAGTCGGTATTGCTGGGAGATTGTTTTACTGCTTTACGCCTGGCTGTTCTAGTATTTATTTACAGGTGTGTTGAAGTCCTGTATTGTTCTATGAAGTGTAGGAACCTATTGATTTGATTTTACCAGCGATAATGCAATGGCTTCTACGTTTTTTCCTATTCTTGATTGGTAACCCTTTTAGCTTTAACACTCATTAAGGTGCAGACTGTCTATGTACGTAATGGGGAATCTGCCCATAAGAAAGATGAAGGGTGTGGATTTTGGTTCCTGCAATCACAATGAAATATCCTGCAATGAAAGATTTATCCGTTATCACAGAATAATTGCGGTTTGGGGGGAAATGCTTGTATACTGCATTGGAGGGATTGTCCCATCCTCTGCACATTACATTGGTTGCGATATAAAGCAGCATTTTCTGTCTGCAGAATTCCTGTCTGGGTCATGTTGTGAATTCTTTAAGGTGTTAGATAAAGTATGCTTTCATGTGGTTAGGCTGATGTGGGTCAGTTAAGCTTTGATTCTGCATTAGTCATGAAACCACATGAAATCACAGGTGAAAATAGTTAGAAATGTAAAGCTCTTAGCCACATATTTGTAACTCTGAACATATTTGATATTCTTCAAAATTCTGCACATGGAATTCATATTGTGCACTATTAGAATAAAATAGCTGGGATACTATTGTATCAATATATATAATCACATATACATCATATTTGATATTGTATCTTAAAGTGATAATTGAAGTGCTACAAGTACTATAGCCTGCTCCAGAGTTGACCAGAGGTAACCAAGATACCCAAATAAATGTCCAACGGTTCAAAAATGGTTTGACTGCTTACTGTGTTATGTTTCCAGGGACTCCTGCTACGCGGTTCTGGTGCTTGAATTGTCCCTTTAGACTATTGACTTAATTAGGAATTTGATTGGAACAATTTGCATATCACGTTGCATGTGTAAAATAAAAGCTTAAAATCAATAAAATGCATAAACAGATTTTCAGAAAATAATTAACATAAATAATTTGCCCTGATACTTAAAGGGTCACTATAGGACCCATGTCCATGAAGTGATCTGGGAGCAGTGTACCTATCCCCCTGAAAAGCTGAAAACATTGCAGTTTTAAAGAATCTGCAGTGTTTACATTCCAGGGTTGAGACTGCCTCTGGGGTGCATAGGCAGAGGGACAATACTGTGTTAAAAATAAAACTTTGTATTCCTAACACTATAGTGTTCCTTTAATGTAAATATTCATTTTAGATCACTTAATCTACTACTTAAAGGGACACTCTAAGTACCAAAACCAGTACAGGTTAACTTTTGAGATTGCCCCGGCACTGCCTTTTCTAAGAAAAGATGCTCTAAAGCCACCTTTAGTGGCTGTCACTCAGAAAGTCACTAGATGCACTTTCTGGAGCGGACTGACGTTTGGCCTCATCACACTCTACATCTCTATTAGGAGATGCTGACTGGAGCAACATGGCAATTGATGCTCATGCGCACTAGCCTCCCAATGCTACCCTTTGGGGAAGCATTGGATTGGCTGAGATCATCTGTAACGATGGTCTTGGCCAAGGAAGGAGCGGCAGCTGCAGCGAGATTGGTGCATCCTGGGGACCTATGATATGCACTATTTAAGGTGGGTCGGGGGAATACACCTAAAAAGTTAGGAAAACATTTTAAAGTTAGAGTGTTTCTTTAATTTACATCCCCTGTATCTTAGGGAGTTTATGTTCTACTAGATCTTTCTATTATACTGTGATAAATAAATGAGGAAGTATATTTTGGGTCTGATTTCAAATAATTGAAGTTGTAGAGTATTATAAAGAGCAATGAACTAGTTAACTTTAATTTTACACATTTATGTAACATGTGTAACCTTAAAAGTATTTTTTTTTTTCAGAAGGGATGTTTAGCTGTTCATACACACGTATTTATATGTAGTTCAATTAAAATACTGTAGTGCATTATATTTGAAAAAATCCTACAATTAATAATTGAACACCGATCTTGACAGAAATGAACTATTATTATTATTAGTAGTATTTATATAGCGCCAACATATTCTACAGTGCTTACAATTATAAAATGGGGATATTTGACAAGTAATTTACATACAGAATATAACAGAGACAAGAGATAAAGCGCTGCCCAAATAAGCTTACAATCTATGAGGAAGGGGTAAAGGCACAGATATAACAGCATGTCAGAGTGGAGGAGGGACTGATAGATAAGATGCATGTACAAAAATAAGCTTCCATTGTGAACAACCTGGAAACAAAAGTCAAGCAGTGAATAGAGCCCAGGTCAGACCTTGACAACTGACAGCTGAATTTTAAGTGAGATATACAGCCAGTTAAAATTGCCAGGATGAATTACAAGTACATTTTTGTTGTGGGTTGAAAGAGTTTAGTCAGTTGACCTGCAAAGATCTCTCTGTAGCTAGCACCTTTGTTATCAAGAATGTCTTTTCATTTAAATCTTAACCAAATTTATAACACTCATCCCATCTACCTTGGGAGAATGGAGGGTTGAGGTGGGTCTTTCCGAATCAAACCTGCAACTCTGAGCTGCAGTTACTTTAGCCCTATCCAATGAGCTGTCACATATTAGTGCAATGATACATTTTGTGCTAGGAATTTTAGTGTCAAATGTATAAATGGACACGGTAGTACAAAGATTCCAGAGCCCTGTTTAGAAGTGCTGCCTATTTTGCTCCACACAGTGTGCTGGCTAATGCATAAAAACGCAACATATTTAATATTAATGGGGGACTCCCACTTTCCAGAATTTTTTATATTATGCTTACTTATCCCTGTATTTCACAAATATGTATTTATAATGTGTGAAGTATAAAATTGAATGTAGAACACAACATCCTGCAACTGGGCACATCCATGTTAGCTCCCTGTCAATCATTGTGATAAGCTGTGTTCTTGGACGTGGATATCAGGATATAGAAAGAATACAGAGAAAAGGAGAAATGAAACAGCGTTTCTTATTCTCCTCCTCATTTGCATTGTTTGCCTTGTCTGTGCCTGGAATATTCATTGTTGTCATTTTACATCTTATAATAAATATAAATACATTAACCCCTTCAGGACCGAGGACGGTTTAGGACCGACATCGACTTTTTTGCGTTGCCGACCGCTGACGGTCCTGAACTGTCCTAACGGTCAGATGTACTTACACGATCGCCGTCGTTCCCCCGGCGGTGATCGGCGTTGCTTCCCAGACAGTCTCCCCATGGCGGATTAGGACCCCTGGGGCCATGTGATCCCTCAACAGAGCGGTCACGATAGGTGTCCATGTGTCTGCCTGGAGGGGGACTGTCTGTGCTGACAGGCAGTCTCCCTGCTAGTGTAAAATAAAAATAAAAATAACTGTTAATGTTAATAAATAAAAAATAATTATATATGTGTGTGTGTGTGTGTATATATATATATATATATGATATATAATGTCCAAGGACACAGCTTATCACAATGATTTACAGGGAGCTAAGATGGAGGTGCCCAGTTGCAGGATGTTGTGTTCTACATTCAATTTGATACTTCACACATTATAAATACATATTTGTGATATATTAATATGTACATATATTAATATAAAAATACACTTATATATAATAACTATATATATTGTATATATATATATTATTATAAAATTCAAATAAGTAATTTAAATTAAATAAAAACATGTAAAAATAATAAAAATGTAAAAAAAATTATATATCTATATGAAATTTTATTCTAACTGTATTTTGATAGTAATATATATATATATATATTTATATCAAAATACACTTAGAATGAAATTGTATATATATCTATGTATATATAAATAAATAAAAATAATACGAAATATACATATGTCCATATACAAAATTACATAAATAATTATATAAATATACACATAGACTTCAGATATATAAATATGCATATATATTTAAATTCTATGGCGTATTTATGTAATATTTTTACATAATTAAGTAATTTTATTGATTGCAATTTGAGGGACCTGCCTGCCAACCCAGGCTGAAAGTCCAGAGAATTTAATTTGCTAGCACTATATTTTACCCTGTAACTTTCTATGACATCCTAAAACCTGTACATGGGGAGTACTGTTTTACTCTGGAGACTTCGCTGAACACAAATATTAGTGATTCAAAACAGTAAAACATATCACAGCGATGATATTGTCAGTGAAAATGCCTTTTGTTTTTTTGCATTTTTCACACATAAACAGCACTTTTACTGATGATATAATTGTTGTGATACGTTTTCCTGTTTTGAAACACTAATATTTTTTTTCACCAAAGTCTCCCGAGTATAACAGTAACCCCCATGTACAGGTTTTATAGCGTTTTTGAAAGTTAGAGAGTCAAATATATGGGTCAAATATTTTTACATTGAAAATAGCCAGGTTGGTTATGTTGCCTTTGAGAGCGTATGGTAGCCCAGGAATAAAAATTACCCCCCATGATGGCATACCATTTGCAAAAGAAGACAGCCCAAAGTATTGCAAACTGGGTATGTCCAGTCTTTTTTAGTAGCCACTTAGTCACAAACACTGGCCAAAGTTAGCGTTCAATTTAGTTTTTTACTTTTTTCACACACAAACAAATATGAACACTAACTTTGGCCAGTGTTTGCGACTAAGTGGCTACTAAAAAAGACTGGACATACCCCATATTGAATACCCTGGGATGTCTACTTTAAAAAAAAATATGTACATGTGGGGTGTGATTCAGAGATTTATGACAGATAATAGTGTTACAATGTCACTATTGATAAATTTTAAAAATGTATGTTTTGAAACCGCAATATCCTACTTGTACCTATAGCCCTATAACTTGCTAAAAAAAGCATGTAAACACTGGGTATTTTTAAACTCAGGACAAAATTTTGAATCTATTTAGCAGTTTTTTTCATTCGCTTTTGTACATGAGTATAAGATTTTTCAAGTAAAAGTAAAAAAACATGTATTTTTTTCAATTTTTCATCATATTTTTTTAAAATTAAATTACATGAGATTATATAAATAATGGTATGTAAAGAAAGCTCTTTTTGTCCTGAAAAAAAATATATATAAAATGTGTAGGAACAGTAAATGAGAGAGCGGAAAATAACAGCTAAACACAAACACCACAAAAGTGTAAAAAGTGGGCTGGTCGCAAATGTACAACATTGCAAAAACAGTCCAGTCCATAAGGGGTTAAAAAAAATATAGGTATCAGGTGACTTTCTCTCGGAGCTCCAGACAGTAGTGCAAAGAACTGGTTGGCAAAGTCTGATATGTCTGGCCAGTCTATAACTCCCACAGACTCACACTAGATGGACACAATCTCATATACGTTATCGCATATGGCAACCTAATATGTGGACTTGAGAACTACCCTAAGCTTATGATACCAGCCTGTCTTTTTATATGTCTATATATTCACATATATCCCCTTTGTTGTTTTTGTTAACCCTTTCTGGACTATGTCCAACCAAAAACACACAAATCTAGCCATAGCAACAGAGCAGTGGGCCTAACATGTCACTCACAGACACTCGATTATACCCACGCAATGCTATAACCACACTAATTAACATGCACCCATGGAAAGTCAGCTAGCTCATATAGATACACTATACTCTATTTGCGCTCCCACACTAGGCGTACACCACGCACTGTAACACGGTTGATTTGTAGATTCAGCTATTATATCTAAGGGGACAGAAGGGGAGGCTGGCCAGCAACTACATATACTGGTCCCAGTCCAGACATGGTCACTATGCTACGCAACCTTATTGCTTTAACCATAATCTCTCTACCTATAATATAAAAAAATTGTGCAAGAACTTTCAAATACCCCAATAGTTTACTTTGTTGATATGTTATGTTATGCATGAGGAATGTCGTTGGGGTACCTTGTGCCTGTTTGTAAACCTATAACTGCACTGCAAAAATACTAAATAAAAAAAAAAATATATAGGTAATGTTCAATGTTTTATTCTTAATATAATTTTAAAATAAGTGAAGGTCCCCCTTAACACTTAATGCTACACATCCAATGCAAAGGTTCAAAAACTACAAACATGCCAAACTCTACAGCTGCAAAACAGCCACCCACCAAAATGCTTAGATGATGTGTATGTTCAATTTAAAATGATTATATCATCGTCAGAAAAAAAATAATGTGTTCCTGGTTTCCAAGTGCATTCTGGGCACAGAGCATTATCAGAGTTCAAAGACTCATTTCCTATTTCATATACAATAGAAAGCTGGAGGTTACTATGAAAAACACATACTCTGATTGGCTGCTGACATCAAATGCTTCTGTCTTGTTTTTTGTTATGTTTTTTTCTGATTGGTAACTCTCACTGAGGATTAAATTATTTGATGCAATTCCAAAATGGCCACCTCTATACTGAAACCCTGATATATCTTTAAGTGGTCATTCTAGCTTAATTTACCATAGCAAACTCAGTTCAAAATGATATTAATTGACATCCATTATTGTTTTAAACTGATTTGTGGAAAGACGTGTTTAGGTTACAGTGGCATTTTAAGCATTCAACAGACTAAATTTTTATATAGAGAGATTTGATAGGAACCTGTCAAGTCCAGTGAATAGATTAATTTGTATCTGAATTACAGATAAAGTACCATCGTGGAATAATACCAACATGCCACGCTTTGCTTGACAGGTGTACTTTAAATGTTTCACAATGGATTGCTCTTTTTAATAAACACCTATGAAAGTCTGACCCCATGCATACATTTTCCAAGCTAATTAAATATGATGTGTTCTTAAACAAACATGATCGCCTCACTCTCACGTGGATTTTTCCTTCATTTGCACTCAATCTTGCTGAAAGATATAGCCCTTAAATGACTAAAAGCATCATAATTATGAGGGGGTATCTTCCTGAGGAAAAATGTGCTTAACTTAACAAGGAAAGAAATCAAGGTCATATAATGGTCGCTGGGCTTCCTCTGCTTTCAGATTATGAAACCTTGGCTGATGAGCGTGCCAGTTTTAAATCGGAAACGGCCTCTGGAAGGACAGCATGATTCCTGATACACCAAATACACAGTACTGATGGACATAAAGAATTTTTTTTAGTTCCAGATTTTCTAAATAGAAGCAAGGTTTTCCATTGCCGCCCATAAAAAAAAAAAAGAAATAAAAAAATAATAATCCTGTACTGATTTTCCAGATATCAATTTCTTTATATATATGCCTCCCAACTGACCTGATTTTCAAGTCCTGTCCTTACTTTGTTCCCTGGTGTCCCTATGTTTGGCACACCAGGGAAGTGTCTCTAACAAGCATAGTGTTTGCGCATCAATACGGGCTTACACTATGATTAGGGAGTCGGATTCTGCTGTAGAGAACAGTGAAACAGTGCTCCCTGCAGGATCCGCCTTCAGTGGGCTAGCCTGGATGACTGATAGGCAGCCACTTGTGAATTCACACCAGGCCGACCTGCAAATCCTTCGGGTGGACTTGCCCCTTTCTGTGTAAGTTCTCCCCCGTAGATATGATCGTGTCACTGGCCCTCACCCTCCCACGGCTGTCCTTATTTATAGGACATTGAAGTTTGAATGTGTGTGTGTATATATATATATATATATATATATATATATATATATATATATATATAGTCTCCAAAACGAAAGCCAGCACTCAAGGACTTCAGCATGAAAAAATAGGCATTTAATCCAAGTGGTCAACGTTTCAGTTCACAACTGTGAACTTTCCTCAGGACACTTTAAAGTGAGATTTCTGTGGGAAAAGCAAGTCTTATGGCTTGACTGGTGTGTGTATTTGTGTTTAACATTGCATTAACTATATTTGAGAAGGGGTTCATATTATTTGAAGTATACCTGTCGTGGTGGGGGGTGTTAAATGACTGTGTGATGCTAAAAAGAAAAAATACATATTGGGGGATATTTACCAAAGGTTTGCGAAGTGACAGTTTTCTTCATAGGCAATTCCATTTTAAGACACATACTCTTCATGATAGCTTCAGGCAAAAGAATTGATTGGGCTTTCCTGGCCAGTCATATTGCCTGAGTTATTTTCAATATTTTTTTTCCTTCTAATCTGTTTCCTTGCCTAGATATATGCCTGCGGAGGCTATCAAAGCATCAGTCAGCTGTCACTGTCTAGTCAGAAACTAGAAAATCTGTCATTGCCTCCATATACTTCTAAGCATAGTATACTATTTCATAAATTGGCAAATATTCATTTATTAGCCCAGAGGAAGATCTTATTCATGTATGAAAGGCCTTAAGAATGGCAATTGTTTATTGTGTATATTCCTTGCAGAGAGCATTTTAAGCCTTTGGGATCTTCATTAGCTTGAAAGCCATGCTGTACTGAGCAGGACTGGTTAATTGTAGTCATATAAGCTCTATAGAGCTTTGATGTACGATGCTTTTATAGTTACTTTTGTTCACGTTATATTAAAGCAGTGTAATACTATAGTCAGCCAATTTTTAGTGTACCAGGTGTGCTGGATCTACATTAATTTCTCTGTCACATCTTGGTTAAGATGTCTGTGGAAATATTACATTTTCACAATTTATAGCTGCCGTTCAGAGAGCAGGTTTTAATATTTGTACGGTCCTTTATTCTTCAAAATAGAAATCACTAAAGTCAGCCTGACCACTTCATCTCAATGAATTAGCCTGGGTGCACTTGTCCTGTACTTTTAACCCTTCAATGTAAAACATTGTAATTTTGTAAAAATAGTAATGTTTACATTAAAGAGTTAAGAAGCTTCTAGTGTCGATCTTCTTGACAACCATTAGATGCGCTTCCGCCTTCATGAAAGAGTAAAACACGGTCATGCAATCAAATGCTGCTTATAGCTAGCAGGATTTGTTTGGAGGAGCATTTTGTTTTGGCATGCATATACTCTCCAATCCAATGCTTCTCTATTAGAAGCAATGGATTGGACGAGATCGCGGATGAAGTCAGCATGCTTGCTGATCTCACCAGAATAGGTGCTGGAGATTGCAGAGAAAGAGTTCCGGCCCTGGAAACAAGGTGAATAATATTAATTTAACTTTATTTTTACAGGCAAAGGGGAATGGTCAGTGCACACAATACAAGATCAGAGCCATTAGTCCAGAAAAGACTATTATAATTTTTGGGCCTTTAGTGCTAGGATGGTTTATCACTGCCAGTACGCTCAAGATGGCGGCACTATGGTAAAAGATCTGGCACAGTAAACAGGAACATTTTGGACTAGCAGAGTCACGGGTGGATATAAAACAATTAGGTCAGGACATGACATGCTTTAAGAGCTAGGCATTGTGTATATAGGTTAATTATATTTTTTGTATGCAGTTTTCTTCACTTGCATTTCTCAGTGGTAGTGCTGCCGTAAACACCAAACTATGAACAAAATACAGATTAGGGTGATGCTGTGTAGACCAAACTATATACAAAATAAAGGTACAGTACTGAGAAATGCATGTTCCCAGGTGTTCCCCCTTTTTTCCTATGTATATTTGAAAATCAGACTACGGTAGATTCCAATTGGGCTGAGCACCCTATCCACCTTTGGAGGTGGCCACAGGAAAGCTTAAATTGAGGAGAGCAGTCTGGGCAGTAAGTATTGCAATTGGCATATATTGGGATATTAGGACACAGTGGTGGGCTTAACACGATATGGCCATGTGGTCTAACTGAATCCCCATATTTGTTTGCAAAGACAGGCGATTTTAAGTACAGGTGATCCTCGTTTAGCGACCAACCTGTTTTACGACGGCTCGCACTTACGTCCAGGCGTAAGTGCGAGCCGTCGTGGGTATTTCCTGCTCTGGTGCGCATGTCTATGTTTGGGGAATCTTCCTCAAACATAGACGAACGCACGAGAGCAGGGAATCCCTCCAATCTATGTTTGGGGAAATTTCTGACAAGAAATTTCTGAGAAGTTTCACCGAACATAGACGAACGCACCAAAACAGGGATTCCCTTAACACTTACCGACCAATTAGTTCTACGACCGGGTCATAGGAACGGAACCCAGTCGGTAAGTGAGGAGTGTCTGTAGTCTTGTAAAATTTGAAGCTGTATTTTTTTTTGTGTGCGCTGTTCCTTTATCTGTATTTTGTTTATACATTGGTCTTTACGGAAGCACCATTATTGTGAAATGCATGTTTCAGGTGTGCCGTAAACACCCCATTTTTTTATTATTATGATTTATGCCGCAACTGTTAAAAATGACGGACAGCCTGCCACTTAATTTAACTACATACTAGTCACTAGTAAGTTACTAGTCAGTTACTAGTTACTAGGATGAGGTGTTCCAGGCAACATAGAGTTAAATGCTGCAACGTCTTTTGGAAAAGGGGAGATGTTTGCTTTTCATTGCTGCTTTTTATGACGATCAACAAAATGCACCTTTTTCACATGAAAACAGGTCTTACTGGCGCACATGTTTCCTAAGATAAACAGCACATTGTTATGAGAGGCAGATAAAAACTTGCCTCTAAAGAAAACCAGAGCTCACAATTACAGTAACTTCTTTTTGACAGGCTGAACAGAACATAGTGTTGGGAGAGAACAGATATAGAGGAGATTGATTAACTTCATCAGTGCAGTAGTCAAATCACCACACTCACACTATCCATTGTTATTTTACCCGTCATGTGCCAGAGAGATGGACACTGCTCATTAATCACTCTTGTTGCACGGGTAGGGTTAAGAGTGCAAATTAAATTATCTTTTATTTGCTTATGAATTGTTATAAAATCTCTTATATAAAGAAAATGGCAAAATTGTGAAAAATTCAGCTCGCCCAATAGCCATCACTAATTGCTACGGAATCTGTTGGCGCTATATAAATGGCAATAATAATAAAATGCCTAATGTTTGTGAAAAAATAGCATATATTTCAGTCTCAACTGAAAAAAATAACAATTATATCAGGTTTATCATGTTCTTACACCTCACACTGTGATGTCACACAGGGACAGAATGATGTTGGCAGCAGCATAAACACATTCATGGTCAACTCCAGGAAAGGTATGGAGATGAAGGTTAGTCTTGCTGGGCAGATGGAAAATGCTTCTTACTATAACTTGTAATTTTAATTGTTGTGTCAGTGCTGACCTTTGTTCAAATATAAACAATGGTGAATCGTAAAGAGAGCTCATGAAAAAGTTTATAAAGTCATTTTACAGGAATGCCAGTCAAGTCAATTAAATTTTTTGGATGCTACTGGATCCACACTAAGCTATTAATATTTTTATCCCACTACCTGTCAATGTGTCTTGCGTAAGCAAAGACACATTTTATGATTGTATGTTGAGATTGCAATTTAGTATCTTATATGGCCATTCACCACATCCCAAAATATTTCTACAGAGACAATTACATTTTGATTGTTTGAAAGTTAAAATCATTTGTTTTTTGTAACTATTACTATTATAATTATATATATCTACAGCAGACACATACTTAAAGAAATCCATACATAAAGTGGAATTTTGAGGCAAAAATTGGTTCTTTGTTGAGCTCATTTGCATACGCCTACCCAGAATCCCTTTCAGTAGTGAGAGTACTGTTACAGTGAGATTTCTGTGGGAAAAGCAAGTCTTATGGGTTGACTGGTGTTTGCATTTGTGTTCAGCAATGTAACTATCTAATAATATATATATATATATAGTGTTCAAGTAGAGATTGAAGCCATATTAGTCCAGTGATGTAGATGTAAAAAACAGATAAAATTTGTATCTTGTAATACGTTTTTTATTGGACTAACAGAATTTTTTAATGACATGCTTTCGGGAGAACCTCCCTTTCTCAAGTCTGAAGCATTTCTGAGCAAGACGACACATAGAATTCAAAATTTTTGACCCTCTGCAGAAATGGTGTCTATTTTCTAACAAACCTGTGTCTTATCTGCACTCATGTCGCTTTAACCTATGTATCACAACTCAACTTTGAATTCTATGTGTCGTCTTGCTCAGAAATGCTTCAGATTTGAGAAAGGGAGGTTCTCCCGAAAGCTTGTCATTAAAATTTTTTAGTTAGTCCAATAAAAAAGGTATTACAAGAAACAAATATATATATAGTTAAGAACTAATTGCTACTTGTATTAATTAAAAATTATCCATTAATCTTTCTTGGAAACAAAATAATTTGATGAAGTTTTATTTTTTACAGTAAATTGCAACTGTGTTAACTTTAAAGGGACACTATAGTCACCAGAACAACTACAGCTTATTGAATTTGTTCTGGTGAGTAGAATCATTACCTTCAGGCTTTTTGCTGTAAACACTGTCTTTTCAGAGAAAATGCAGTGTTTACATCACAGCCTAGTGATAACTTCACTGGCCACTCCTTAGATGTCTGTTAGAGTTCCTTCCTGGGTCGTGGCTGCCTAAAATGCATCCAAACATTCATATCTCCTCCCTCTGCATGCAGACACTGAATTTTCCTCATAGAGATTCATTGGTTCAATTCATCTTTATGAGGAGATGCTGATTGGCCAGGGCTGTGTTTGAATCATGCTGGCTCTGCCCCTGATCTGCCTCTTTGTCAGTCTCAGCCAATCCTATGGGGAAGCATTGTGATTGGATCAGGCTGATGATGTCAGCAGACTGCTTGTTTTTCTGAGTCTAACAGCATGCTATATTTATGGATTAAAACAGCATTACTATATTTATGGAGACATGAGGGGCCCAGGGGGGGCTAGATGGTGGTTTTAACACTATAGGGTCCGGAATACGTGTTCCTGACCCTATAGTGTTCCTTTAAAATAATACTCCACAAAACCTGTTAGGTGCTGCTAATTCACAGATTACACTAAACAGGGAATATTTTGAATGACCAATAAAGGGAGCTTTAAAAGTGGGTTTTTACAAGTAATACTGAGTGATGGAAGAATTTAACATTTTCTGATCTATAATTAATGAGAGTTACAATAGAAGGAGCGACGTGAAATATGTAATGTTTTCCTGCAGTATATTTGACCTGTGAGAATCCCTGGTAAAAACTGACATGTGGTCTTTCTAAGTTTGAAAGTCAAATATTGTCAAGACAAAATAACTCTTCAGTGTCACAATGGAGGAAGAAAGAGGTAGTAGAAAATCTGATCACAATGAATATCCTGAATAACAAAATACCCAAAAGCTATAGAAACAGAAATATATATTAGGCTTGCTTCAAGTCAGAGGTAACGAATCCAAACAAGAATCCAGATTTAAATTTCTCATTTTACTCCCTGTGTATGAATGGAGACTTTTATTGACTACTTAGTTTATAAATCCTTTAAAATCATTTTTGTTAAGTATTTTTTTTTTCTCAAGTTTTGATTTGTGTGTTGCGGGTTTTGTGGTTTTCCTTGTGTGTTAGTCTTGACCGGGGCTGTGTATAGAAGATTCTTTCAGGAAAATTCAATTATGTCATGAAATAAAGATAAAGTAGGCCTGGTATGAAACAATGCATTTTCTTTGGCCATTGTTATTAGGTTAATGAGTGGAATTTACTAAGGGTAAATATGGGTCATACAAAATGTGTTGATGGCAAAGAGTACAAAATCAGGAAAGGAACAAAATAGCATTGTTAAATTGGCCATTGGGAGAAAAAGCAGCCACATACAATTATGTAATTACACTTTCCCAACAGAGAGGACCACTGCAGAGGTAATTCATCAAAGTCGGTTTGCATTGATATCTGCTGAATCTCGAGCATGTATATGTATTCATAGAAAGAAAGACAGAGACTAAAAGAGAGATAGAGATTGAGAGAGAGAAATAGAAGACAGACATGGTTATTCAATAAAGTGAGAATTCATAGGAAGTTCAAAGTAAATATTACATTTAAGGTCAAAATAGCAGAACTGGGGGGAGGGGGAGGGGTCTCTAAATCAGCTATCCTTTCAGTTTCACTAATTTGGCCTTAAAGTTGAAATTCACTTTGAATTCTCACTTTAGTAAATAACCCTGATTATGTATTATGGTAAAATAATGCCATCTCAGGGTTCGGGAGACATCATAATAAACCCCAGGTTGGCTTTATATTCCCCTAATACACAATTCACCATTATGTATCGTTCATATTACACTAATTTTAAAATGGGGTATACAAGCCCTGGTCTTCCCAAGCTTGGTGAAAGTTACATTTATTGGCAACTGATGCTCTTTGGTGCTACTGTCCTTAAAGGGGCACTATAGTCACCAAAACAACTACAACTTGCTGCAGGCTTTTTGCTGTAAACACTGCCTTTTCAGAGAAAAGGCAGTGTTTATTTACATTGCTGCCTAGGGACACCTCCAGTGGCAGACACTCAGATGACCACTAGAGGTGATTCCTGGGTCAGTGATGTACAACATGCAGCAATGACTTTCAGCGTCTCCTTTCTCCATAGAGATGAATTGATTCGATACAGTTCTATGAGGAGATGCTGATTGGCCAGCTGGGTGCTTGGCCCTGCCACTGCCTCTTCTCCTTGGCTGAAATCTTTCCTATGGAAAAGCCTTGGATTGGCTGAGATCTTCAATTCTGATGATCTCAGCCAAGGAGGCTGAGTGGGGGCGCAGCCAGCACCGGTGGATCAACACGGCTCTGGAATAAAGGTAAGTAAACTACTTATTTAAGGGGGAGGGAGGGGACTAGGGACCTAAATAGTGTTTTTAACACTTTAGGGTCAGGAATGCACGTTTGTGTTCCTGATCCTATAGAGTTCCTTTAATTCAAGTTCCTCTAGGCTCTACCAATACTGATATGCCAGGGGAAGAGCAGAGAAGACAGAACTGTCTCATACAGACCATCTCCTTGCCCATCATTACAGGAGACGAGGTGAATGAATGCTGGTAGCTAGAAGTAGCAGCGGATACCTGAGGCTGTTACTCCCACTAATCTCAGACAGACCAGGATTTTTACAAACCCAAAATACAATATAAATATGCATAGTAGACCTAATGTCTGTAGGCTTTTTTATTATCATCATGCTATTTAAGCATAGTTTCTCAGTTAGAAGCACAGGTCAGAATCCGTGTTATCGCAGAGCCTTATAGCCAATTAGTGACAAAACCCCCACAAGTTAAACTAAATTCTTAAATATACACGCAACTGTTACATGTCATACAGAATCATTTCTAAATCTTTGCCCCACCATGACAGTGCCTAATGACTGTGTCTCTGACCCCAAATTCCCATGCAGAATATGCAAATCCTGTGCAGTTTGATGCAGTGCACAAAATACACTTATTTCCATACATATAATTACACACATACAGTCCAGTCATCTTCGGCACGTGTTAGAGACCAAAACTGTTTGTATATAGTATCATTAAATTCCCAATTCCATGGTAATGGTCTCCTCCAGGAGTGCATATAAAAATAAACCTCTACCATACAAGTATGTGTCTATGAATTTCATACACGCAGGATGCAGTCCAGTAATGCTGTTATATTACTGGATCCTCTCCATGGACCTTAATAACTCAAAGGTACTTTAACAGTTCAAGTGCTCAGCAAGGACCAGCCTGGTATATAGATTTCCCTTCATTGGCGTTTCTCATTATGCTTTTGCGTGCCAGAGGAGTGTGTAATATAATTTATTCTAGGCTGAAGAACTCTTTATATTTATAGCTTGGATGGGTGTCTTCTTGGTTCGCTTTTCCCCTATGAGGAAAACTACAAACTTGGCTGTTCAAACACACATACAGGTGGTAATTCACTAACTAACCTCTAGTTTTACAGCCAGTTGGCTAGTTAACTGTCTAACTGCAACTGAAACTAACCCAGGTTTTTAGTTTTGGGGCAGTTTCTGGAATTTCAATCTAATATCAAACAAGCAAAAATAATGAAGGCTGTAACAGATCCCCCTGTCCCATTGATACTGCATTTTCCATCGGCTGATCGGTATACGAACCTAACCGAACAGATTGCCTCATCTCGTTCGTATACCGAACTAGGTACCAAACAACTAGACCACCCAGAACTGTCGTGTGCCGCATGTTGACCCACTTGACCTCTATAACACCTTCCTAAACCACAAACATCTGAACATCGGCTGGGTGTCCGCCGTTCGTATGGCCGTACACGAGGCGGTGGCCATCTTGTTTTGTTGAACACATCCAGCAGACTTTGGTCATCGAGTGCATGGAACTATTATTGGACACTCGATGGCACGAACACCACTGAGACTTCCACTCTGAGGAAAGCGACATTCGGTGAGAACAAGCTCCCGAACAAGAGATACTCGGTGAACATACACACGGCAGTTTATTCGTCTATTTTATTGGCTTTTAGTACTCCCGAAAGAGACCGACCGCACAGCCTAATTTCATGGAACTCTTTTGGGTCGGCTCCTCGTGTGCAGTCGGTCTAAACTATACCCTGGTGGCGTTTCGGCTATGTTCGTGGGATCTGAGTGATTTCGATATATGTGGGGCGTTCAGATCCAGGCTATTCGGGGATATAGGACTTGAAGGGGTACCTCATTGTTAACCGTATATTTTTGGGGTATTTGTTATTATGCATGTCCTGGACCTGAGAGATAATGTAATTATGTGTGTGCTTATGTTGCTGTCCCCTCTCAGGTCCAGTGGGGAATGCCCCTGGAATATGTCACCAGAAACCCCTTGCATGGGGACTTGCATAAAAAGCCAGCTGTAGCTCCATTAAAATCAGTTCAGCTTTACCCTCAACATAGAGCCTCGTCTCGTGTTTGTAGAGGCCCGCTATACAAGCTATACCTGCTTTTGTACTGCTTGGATTTATGCTTTGGAATACTACAGCACTCTTCGTACTAGGGGGAAAGGACATCTCTGGCGGCGGAAACCCCTATACTCACGAGGTGGCCGTTACAAAGCCTACACAGCAAATGATCACAGGGTGTAAAAAAAAAACACATACCCACCTGACCATCGTTTAGATAATTTCACTTTCCCATTTCACCCTTTTTTTCTATTTTACTCAGTTTTCCTATTCCTACAAGTGCTGTCTTTATCCCACCTATCCAACAGAGATACATTTTTCATCTGGTGGACATTGGATGCATTGGGATCCTTCGTAAAAAGAATTTGTAAATGGATGCCCGGGGAACTAAAGTGGGACCAAATCGGGACTGTTGGGAGGCATAAAATATTAGTTTGTGTCAGTTCTGCAATTTTCTTTAAAGAACTGAAAAACTTACATATCTTTTCAGGGAATACTTACAGTAAATTACCACAACTAACTAGTGACCTTGAATGATGCCCTTGGACAGTGTTTAGGGATGAAACATTTGTTTGTATGCCCTGTATAAGACTTCCAAGAACGCTAAGGTGGTTTTAGCCCTAGCATGGCATTAGCATGATAACACGTCATTGCAAAACAAAACTGTTTGCCAAAAAACTGAAGTAAGTCAGGAAACAGTTTTATGATTGTAAGGGAGAGTACTAGTTGTTTTTCAAGTTCACCAAGTTTATGATGGCATAAAATGTCATTGTTCTTTAAGGGGTTAAACTTTTGGTTCTAGCAAATTACTTCTCATATACCAGTAGACATAAGCTGTACAAATAGTCTTGGCATAAAAGATACCAATTGTAGGTGATTTACATTTATTTTTTTTAAATTTTCTGTGAAATTTTGGTTCCTCTTTAACCTTATAACTATCTTAAAACATTTCTGTAAACATTAAGTTAATGGCTAAATTTGGGAGTCATTCAAGGAAAAGAAAATAATTGGTGATCTGACTATCCTATCTCTTCCACTTAAGTCTGTACATAATGGAACCAAAAATATGTAATGTAAAATAATGTAATTTCCTTATATTTAAATCCCATGTGCCACTATTTAACACACATGCTACGTGATAAAATATACAAATGTGATGGAAAGGAATATTTTATGTATAAATGTATGTGTATTTTCATTCTTTAGAAATGTATTGGATTGTATTTGATTTTCACCAAAGGTCTATACATGTTTTTTTATGTAAAATATACATGTATATATTTATGTATTGATATACTACTCTCATTACTACTCTCATTATATATTGCAATTTAATCTGTAACTCACATCCCATAGTGATGCTAGCAGATTTGTAAGATTTGTTGAAAAGCTGGCTGTTAAATTGTTAAATTATTTTAACTGGAGTGGTGATGAAATATTAGATATATTTAATGCAAACTCTGAGTTCCTATGCTGCTAAAAGGTTTGAAATATGTTAAGGAATGTATCCCTTGAAATTTCATTTCTTTTTAGCATTTATTTATGAATCCATGGCCAGTGAAAGTCTAATATTTCTATTATTGTGTGATATTGTACTTTCTAAAACGTTACACGAGTAGAGACTGGTAAAGCTCCAAAAATTCCAAAGTAAAATGGTTCCTAAACATTGCCAAAATAAAATAGTGTTAGTTGTACTTTTGCTTTGAATTCAATGCCCAATTACACAGGGTTATTCACTAACAGGGTTAGTCACTAAAGCCCGAAAGGGGCAAAATTATCAGGCTGCACGCAGGGCCATTCGGGCTGCCAAATCTGAACATTGTTGATGGAATTCAGAAGTGTCCAGACTTTGTAAATCTTCCTGAATTTGGCCTGGAGTTCAGCCATACCGACCGCCGCCAGACAGCCGGAATCCGGACCAAATTGATTAAGTCCAGGCCTGGAGACTTCAACTATGGGCTGGGATTAAAAAATAAATCTGAACTGTTTTGGAGGTGGTCAAGGGATGGATACTAGCTTTCTCCTTTATTATTAATATTAGGGCCCCTTACCTGCTGCACATGGGTAGAGGCTGGGAGTAGGGGTCACTAGGTCCTTCCCCCTTTGTTATTAATACAAGGGCCACTGCCCATCTCTAGCTTTAAACATTTAGGAGAAATGTCCTACCATAGACTCCTACATGATCAACCAGAGTAATATTTTATTATTTCACACGTCAAGTAGGTTTATTTACTAAATACGGAATTGTAGTGAATAGTAAATCAAATAGAGAAAAAAAAATCAGGCTAAAATAACCAGGTTGTTGCTACAGCTGAGTTTGATACTCTTCCCAAATAAGCATTTTTTTAATTCTAGTTCTAATAAATAGCTAACTATATGACATTAATGCATTGAAAAACACAAAAGCGCTAAAGATTTACAATCAGATAAAACTAAGCAGCAAACCCTAAACATGGAGATCCCTCTATAGCCCAACATTACAAAGTCAAACATACAAAACCAGGTTATGCCTAATACGTACTGGGTTAATATAAATAATAATAATATACTTGACTTCAAAGTTTATATGTCCAAGTGGCCTTATTTCTTATGTATCTTGGATCTTCCTCAGAGGGTACATGCAAAAAGCAGAAAAAGTTCAATAGTGTAGTAAGTTAAACTAGAAAAGCTACAATTTCTGGGGAAATTGTGTGAAGTGTTCTTGCCTCCACCAGTAGTCTACAACTGGAGTGAACCATTCGGCGAAACGTTCCACAAAGTAATAGCGATCCAATCGGGAACAATCCGCACGTTTCGGTATATTACAGTCTATGTAGTGTAAAAACTGTGGGAGGAGTTAGGGTGGTAAATTTGGCTATAATAAGAATAATAAGAACTAGAAAAGCTACAATTTCTGGGGAAATTGTGTGAAGTGTTCTTGCCTCCACCAGTAGTCTACAACTGGAGTGGGCGGAGTAACTGTTATTATTTATTTATATAGCACATTTAATTGCAACGTTGATGCCCAAAGTGCTTCACAGTTACATTAAAACATACATTTATAAAAACATTAGCAGGTGTACAAAAGGCCCTGTCTATGACATCACTTGCTGCTCCAGCTTGGCACAGGTCAGAGTATTTTGGCGGTTGCCATTTTCAAACGGTCGTATTTAGCAAGAACACTTAATAATATATATGTGAGATAACATTAAGTGGTCTTGCTATGCAAGAACACTTAAAAATAATAGATAAACAACAGCAGAGTGTATACATGCCCACTCACATGGTCTAGAGCAGTGGTTCCCAAACCAGTCCTCATGGTCTACCAACAATCCAGGATTTATGTATTTTCCTGTTTTCTTTTCAATGGAGATTCTGACAAAACCTGGACTGTTGGTTTGGGAAACACTGGTCTAGTGCTTCATACAAGCTCCAGTAATAACAGCATTTTATGTTTTAATCCCCAATAGTGGATGTAAGCATTGTCTAGATAGAAGCTGCCAATGGTTCTGGTTTGTAAACGTAAACTGAAAGCAGAAATAGTGCAATATGGTAAATATAACATGAATTCTTTGCAAATCAAAAAATTCTTATATTGTGTGTGCATTAGATTTTTTTTATTTTTATACATAACACACAATTAATTCCCCTAAGAATATCTGTTGCTGATATTGAATTTATTTGTACATAGTAATGAGATCGACTGCCAGGCGCCTTTTTCCTGAAGACACAAAACCAGTTTGACAAGACAGGCTTCATAATTAGGATCCTCTAGTTAATTTTCAACATTCATTCATTTTATTTTACTTCATATTCTTTTCAATTCCAAAATATATTTTAAATGAATTGATAATGTGAATCATATCACAAGTGGAATCTAACGAATGTTTTTTTTTATGGTGGCAAAATAATGCCTATTCTGTTTAATTCAATACACTTTTGATGAATGACAATAATAATTGTATCTGCTGTTAGTGTAACTTGTATACAGTTGTTGTGTTTACTGTTACCTCCGATACCTTATCCACAAACTGTTTTTCTCTTGTCAGATTATATTTTTAGAACCCATCACTGACCTATATTATTTTGTTCCATTTTAAGGTAGCACTCCAAACACATAAAGTACTTTCTGTAGTGCTTTCATGTGTCTGGAGTCTGTCATATTTTTTTCAAATGATAAAAGTGCCGATATCAATGGAAATTGTTTTTTTTTTATCAATCAAAACGTCAGGGAGACTTTATTCTGCTTCCATTAGCACAACAGAGTCAATGAAAGCTGCAGGTCTGCTAGGCTTTAGCATACCCACCTGTATCTCCCTTGCTTTGTGCAAGACTGTGTGTGGGAAGTCTATGGAACATACCTTTTCCGAGCCAGTTTTGTGAATGGGTAGTCACTGATTGGCTGAAAGCAAATCAGTGGCGCCCCTACCCAGCGGCACTTCGCGCTTCCTGTAAGTGAAAATTCTGAAGTCAGATGCCACTGGTGGAAGAGTAGACATTGCCGCTGGAGGCAACTTAGGGGCCATACAGTTTAAAACGGTTTTGCCATTTGTGGTAACAGTGCCTCCTGTGGCCTCTTGGCACCATAACAACTTAATTTAGATGAAGTTGTTTTGATGCCTGGAGTGTCCTTTTAAGGAAGCTGAAGTGCTATACGTGCCTGGAGTATTGCTTTAACTTTTGCAGTTACTTAGGAAGATGTTTGACTAAATGTCGCCAAAGTTGGCAGTGTTTGGTTACACTGCAATCAGAGTTTAAGATTATTGCATGGTCTCTTTTCCTTCACTACTGCAGAGATTAACGCATTCTCATTTTCAAATGATTTTTCATTGCCTTAAATTTACATTTTAAACTTAATACAAATTTTACCATTTAGAGTAATAATTAATTATTAATGATCCATCTGGCATCTTGCACGGCTCTTTTGTAATACGGATGTACAATATTGCATTTGATTTACATTTTTGGCACTAAGTTATTAAAATGTAAGTGATATACTGTTATGTAGCATACATACCATGTGTCATCAAGTACATTTTAAGACACGTGAGCTCTGGTATAAGCATTATTGGGGCACCCTGCTGTTTAACAGCAATTACGTGTTATATAAAATATAACTAATTCTAAACCTTGACATGGTACCTCTCATTCTGCCTTTCTATCTATTGCAGTTATAGCAGCCCTAATAGATATTCAACCCCAGTGAAACATGTGCCTTGTGCACCATATATACAGAACAACATTTACTGTCCCTTTGAATAATAACTTGTTGAAGTTCTACACGTTTTTAATTATATTAACCCTTGAAGCTTCAGAGGGAGCAAACATAATGATACATGTGCTACCCACCTGCCTGACCCGCACTGGGTAAGTCATTTGATGCCTAATTGAGATTTTGTTGGAATAAAAGCATAGAAAGTGTTTGGAAGAATTCCAATCTCAATATGTTGGCTGGTTTTTATTAAATGAACTGTTTGCATTGCTCATGTAAAGCTCAGATTTTGCATCGCCTGCCATGAATTAGATCATAGTTAAGGATAAAACCATATAAACCATCACAGTAGGCATTCTTAGATTGTCTGGAAAGTACTGATAGATTGTCATCTGCCATGGCAAATACTAGATTAAAATACTAAGAAATAATTATTTTGTCTAGTGACTCCCATAAAGATTACATTTTTTAAACAACGTCCCTAAGAAAATAAATATTAACATTTATTTTTTCATTAAAGAAACAAGTATTTTTTTTATTATATTATGTATGCAATGAAGTACATGGGACTTATTGGAGGATTCATATGTTTATTACTAGACCACAGGTGACAATGTTTCAGCTCTTCAGAACCTCTACCAAGGCTGACATTAGCAGAGTATCACAAATGCACACACAAACACAACTTGGAATGATTTACAATTATCAATTTTCTCAATCGCTTAGTGTCAGCCAGTATAAAAGGTATATTGCTGTCAATAAAGCCTCAATTTTATCTAATTTTATCCAAGCTGATCATATTCATTGGCAGTTTTTCAGCATCCGATAAGCCATTTAATGGTTTGGATCAGTTTAATTCCTGTCATTAAATGCTTATCAGGAGCCAAAAAAATTCAACTCACATTTTAAATCTGGAGCCTATATTTTACTTTTGAAAACACAGGCTTTGGTGATTCAATTCCATTAAACAGGCACACAGCCAGGTTTGACTGCTGAAATTACAGCTGGATTAAAATCCAAATGGAATTGGAAAAAAAAATGTTCTAAAACAGTCAATATTTTACATCTGTTCTCGGGCAAAAGAATTGAATCGAAGCCTAAGTGTCTAAGTGCTAGCCATGGTACCTTCAATGCAAGTTGATAAAAGTCATCCAGAGCTATTAGTAAAGGCAAAATTGTAAATATGTCTAGTCTTCTCACTAATGAGACATTCCATGAATAGCCTCCCAATGGTTACCCCAGACAGCCAATCATTTTGGCACCAAACTTATCTGTCAGATGCCCTTTGTCCTAGGAGACTGTAGGGACGCCTAGGACTTCTGGCAAATGCTAATTGTGGCATGTAGGTCATCCCACAATATATTTAGGGCTAGATTCAGGGCTTAGTTAGTATTGTAGAATAATTGTTAATAGCAGGGTTACAATTAAAGGTTAGAATTATGATTGCTAGGTTAGGTTTTAGGCTAGAATCAGGATTAGGTTTAGGCTTACAGTTATAGTTAGAGCGACACATGTTCGTTTGGGATGTTACTTGTGAAAAAAATGAAGATTGGTTCAGTTTCAGTGGTGAATAAAGAGAATAAAAAGAAAATTACATTTACTTTTGTAAAATCTAAATGTAATAATTTAGAGTGTATCAGTATTTTATTTCTGCGAAAGCATATGTCATGATGTAACAGGCTTTGCATCAAAGTTTGACACTGGTCAGTATGGTAACAGATAAGTGTCACCTTATCAAATAGCCTCAGCAAGGAGCAGGTTAAGAGATATATCAAGCTCCCCTTGCTGGACTCCCGTTTGTAGCCTCTCTTCTAAGTTACCTGTTGGTTTTAATGATTAGCCATAGCATGCATATATGTAGAGCGTCTAGGCAAACCATAATGTCTAAACCTTGTTACTCACTCGGTAGGCACATGAGCAAGCTCCTTATTTTATTTTAGTCCCTTGTAGACTTTTAAGACTCGACTATACTGGGTAACGATGTTAAAAATATACTTATCTGACTAGCCTGTATAGTGTTACTGTTGTTATATTTTTGCTTGATATCTCACTTCAGTCTAACCACTTACATTACTACTGCGCTAAACTTACTAGAACTACACTTCTTAATATAAAATGGGGCTACCAGTTACTCAGAGATGACATAACTTGCATTGTATTATACCCGTTATGTATGAAACTTTATCGTCTCCCCTCTCTCATTCTGTTCCCCATATAACTCTCTGCCTCAATAAAAAAAAAAAAGAGAGATTGACAAAAAAAGAGATATGTCAAGCCTAAAACTGAAGAAAAAGCCAGGCTAAGGTACACTCATTTACTCGGGAGATGTAGAATACAATTTGAGGGGTTACAATAATTGGATATGTCAGCCTTAATACATTCACAGTAAAAAAACATCCTTGGGGGGGTCTTGCTTCACATCCAGAGATTCATTGAAATCCTAGGCATATGAGGAATTTCTACAGTCATGACTAATAAACTAATAAATAAATCTATTTTGCTGATTTTTTTTCTGAAGCGGCTCTAGATGTGTAGTAGTGAATATGAGCAAAACTTTATATCAATTGATATATATATTTATTTATTTAGGTCACAATTCTAGCAGCATTAAATCCTGAATACTCACGTACAATACAAAAATGGAATCATACTTTTCGCATTAGCTGGGAATAATATCTTAAACTTAAACAGTGAATAGTAAATTGCTCTTTTTAGTAGGTATAAGTAGATTGCCTGGTACAAGTAAAAGAAAAATGTAATATCCACTGGGAAAATACACAAAACTTGTTGCTGGGGTGAATGGTGGGGAGCATACACCCTGCTTGGAAACACTTCTCAGCTTGAATAGAGCAAGAATGCACATCAAAATTAGGAAAGGGAAGAAAAGTGCAAAAAGTAAAATAGTCAAAATGGGAACTGTCCCTCAACAGTAGTGAACTGAAACTTTTATGGAGCCAGTCCACTTGTCTTCAAAGTCCCAGACATGGACGCAGGACGTTCTTTCAGCAGACTAAGTTGGTACCTGCCTGAGGGATAAAGGGTGGGGTGGACACTATGTCCCAGTGACACAGGTAGGGCATAAGAAGGGCTTTGAGGAAAGTAGGAGCATCTAACAGGTAAAAAAGAAACGACCATACTTGTCAACTTGAAGATGGCATGCTCCCCATGTATACGGTATCACAGTGTGCCGTGATAAGTATGATAGGGTATCAGAAGAAAACCCTGTCGTCTTAAAGAGACTTTCCTTTTTAAGCATTTCCTATAAAAAGAGTAATAATGTTTACATTTCTTTTAAAATAATGTTTACATTTCCTTTAGAATTTCTTATCTCCTGCTCTGGGAATAGCCTACTAGATCCTGCAGGAGCATCCTGTGTGTGATTAAAGTTCAATTTACAGAGCAGGATATAAAAACTTCTAAAGCAAGTTAACATCTGATTGATTTGCCAGTCGCATCCAGAAGGGGTGTGGCCTGGTCTGCATTAACAACAGTGATTTAACTCTACCTTAACCAAAAAGTTTCAGGACTGAAACTGCAGGGTCATGGTCTATACACCCAAACTGCTTTATTAATCTAAAGTTGTTTTCAGGCCTATACTATAGCATGAAATAAGAGAAGAAGAATTGCAAAAATGCTGAATAGGTCTTCATAAAAACAAAAAA
Source organism: Pelobates cultripes (assembly GCA_933207985.1). Lineage (NCBI taxonomy): Eukaryota > Metazoa > Chordata > Amphibia > Anura > Pelobatidae > Pelobates > Pelobates cultripes. The sequence goes on from OW240915.1 coordinate 61,631,822, forward strand.
CTTAAAAACTGAATCTGAGAAATAACGCATATGTTAAGGGATCCAGAAACCGAGTATCACTTGCACCTTTGTTTTACCCTTTTGTTTCTTAATTCTAGCAATTAGGTATTTAAGTTAAAAACTCACCTGTACATATTCCGTGAATCCTTCAAAATTTTGCATTTCAGAATAAGATTTTTTTTCATCCAAATGTTTACTATTCTCAGTTTTTGCAATTCTAATGGTAACATAATGGCAATTAGGGAAATTTTAAACCTAAAGAGTGATTTTTATCTTTAGAAATATTGTATTTCCTATCTACAGTTGTGGGAGGTGGGCATGACTAATTTACTGCACTATTTTCTACAATTTATTTCTTCTTTTTCCTGTATGCCAACTTTGCCATAAAGGCACATTCAGGTGTTAGGCCAATAATTTTATTTCAGGTTTTTGACGCCTTATTTTAATCATTATTATTGTTGTATAAGGCGAGGCCTATATATAAAGAAATAAATTAAAAGGCATGGACATTACATCATTATAAATGGGCATTAATTATTTACTTTACCATTTATTGATTGCCCTAATGTAAATAAATTAAAACAGACTTAATTGCTAAGTGACAAGGTAAGCAATTAAATCTATTAGTACACATTTAATATTATTTGGGTTCTGAAAAAGCTTAAAGTTTTGCTTTCTGAAACTGATGTAAAAATTATAAAATATTTGAAAAGGCATGTATTAAAACACCAAGTCTCCATCTTATTTTAGTAGTGTGACAATTTTTGATTAGCCCAGGATTCCTTTCAGTATTATTATTAATTAGACTACAGTCTAAAATGGAACATTCACACTATTAAATAGCTCTACATAGAGGCAGTGAAACTTGGTTCATAAAGTTTTTATTAACACCCCAGAGCTATGTGCTAATATAGGCAAGATTAACACTAATGGAGAAAAAATCTTGAGTGTCAAAAGAATGGAGTATAAATGTACTTTTTGGAGATTATGCCTGTCAATATTTTTTAGATAAAACATAGTTCTTGATGATAGTATAAATAGATATAGGTAGCTGTACTTAATCTCCCAACATTTCAAATGGGCAAAGTGGGACACTTTAGTCTATAATGTAATTTAGAATAAGAAATATGTATTGTATTCGCACAGGCTGATTTTTAAACACATTTATTTTAGACAAATTACCGTGACTATTGTTACTGTGGAGATCTATTATTCTCCGGGAGCTGTACCAGGTATTTGGAAGCCATTTGAGGTTTCCCAAACAGCAGCAGTGTGAAAGAAAAGGTTGCTATCCACGATGGCGGACTGATGATGGCACTGCATCCATTTGTTATAAAAAGATAGGACCACTGCGCAAAGACCACTTCATTGAAATGAAGTGGTCTGGGTGACTTGAATGGTACTTTAAATTCGGACACTACATTACAAGACAAGAAAAAAAAAGAGAAAAAAACATCCAATAACAGGCTCACTTTCATCAGTAAAATGGCAAAGAGAAAAATGAAGATGCTATAGCTAAGAATAATTATTGGGTTTTAGGTTTTGTCGTGGTTATGGAGGAGTCCCCTGGTAGTGTTCCACAGTAATTAGTCAAATAATTTTCAAAATGGTTGATGCTTGTTTGATTCCGCTGAATGCTTTTTTGTCAGGCTACTTTTCTGATAGAGAAGTTCCCTTTTCCAATAGTTATAGGTGAGATTGTCACCCGATGCTCCCAGCCAGTGAATTCCATCCAGACAAGAATTGGCCTCACTGGTGAGGAAGCATGACTTGTGCATCAATGGTATCAGAAAATCAGACTGCATCTTGAAAAGTCCACATCCTTATATTAAAACATTACTCGATTTCATTTTTATCTTTTCGGTTTATATATTGGTGAGATTTTCATGAATATTCAAGTACAGGTTAAATTGTAGCATATTCTTGCATATTCCCATTCAAGATTATATTTATGTGGCCTGCTGAGTTCATCGAGACATGCATTTATAATAGTGTACAATAAAATTACAGACCCCAAGGATGAGGAGCTGAGATTCTGTATCACAGCATCTGCATACACTTCTAGTTTTGCTTCATGCTTTAGTTTAGCCAACTGCAAGGAAGTCTGCTGTGTTATACACATAAAAAAATAAAATGAATAATTACTAGGTTCTCCTGTGCCTATGGTGTATTTGATGTTTTGTGACTTGTTTTTCACAGACTATCACCATGCATAATACTGTTGGAGGAATGACTGGACCTGCTTCACACCAGCTCTCAGGTTCAAGAATGCCAAACCATGACACCAGCGTTGTAATCCAACAAGCTATGCCATCTCCACAGTCCAGCTCGGTCATAACTCAAGCACCTTCCACAAACCGCCAGATCGGGTAGGATGACTATTTTAATGTATTGATCTCTTTTATACTGAAGAATGGTTTTCTTTCCAAAATAAACGGCTGTTTACATCAATAGTCACACAGTGGATTTTGCATAAAGTACAATTCAGGCATAAAGTTCTAAAAGTTCAGCAGTCACCATGGAAACTAATGGAATGTTCCTGCTGATTACTCCACTTTTAGAACATTTCCCTGATTTGCTATCTATACATAACGTTCATAACTGTTTATGATACAGTGCTCGTTGGTAAAAGACCATATTGTTATTAAAAAGATAAGAGCTTCATCTTGTCTCTAACAATACTGTAAGGAACAGCTGACATGTGGTTTTGCTAAAGAGCATTTTGCAGCAATATTTTATGATTTGTCATCTATCTATCTATCTATCTATCATCTATCTATATATCTGTCTGTCTATCTATCTATCTTTATTGTTTTTGCATCTGTATTTGTGTATTTTTTATCTTTGAAATTGATGCATTAACTGAACACACAGGGCACCAAAACCTCTTTATGTAAGTGAAACATATGTTTCTGTAATTTGCAAGCAACAGAGATGATGAAGAAGTACCGGTGTCTGGCGGAATCCACTTCAGTGTTAAATCATTTGACATGAAGTAGTTTTGGTGCCTGGAGTGTTCCTTGAATTACAACACATAGAGTACGTTGAACATTATTTTGGTTGGGTTTCATGACAAATGGAGTGAATAAATACAGGGTTTTTCACTAAAGTGAGATTTCAAAGCTAATTTCAAATGTAAGTCCAGAGTAGCCAAATTGACAGCATAGCTCGCTTAGAGAATTTGTCCAGTTTAGCTGGATTTTAAAATTGAAATTCACTTTGATTTCTCACTTTAGTAAATAACCCTGTGAGTAAATATATGTGTTGGCGTTACACAAAATGCTATTATTTCTTCTTAGTGCGATTTGCGTTAAAGAGACATTTATAGAGAGTATCTGAAGCTTGGCTATTTTGCCATTCATTGTCTTGCTCAGTGCTTTGGCCTTATTGTGTGGATGTGTTGTCTAAAATAAATTACTTTGATTGTTAGTTAAAATTACACATTTTACTATTTATTTAGTATGCTCTGTTTCTTAATTGGATACTTTATCTTAACATATTTTTTAACAGTGTACAGAAAAGAAACTTGGGTACCTGTAAATCATTAATCCTGATTTATATCTGGGCTTCATTTTGTGTCTGTGTGTTTTTGGGTGTATGAATATCTGTACATATATATATTACCCATGGTCCTCCACTCGCATTTGTGTCTTTAATGCCACAGTGCTGCTTCAGCCTACTAACATAAATATTCACAAAGAATCGCACACACTGTTCCTATTAATCAAAGAAGTGTGTCTTTATTTACCACGATTAAGTTAAATCACATCAACGTTTCAGTCCTTACCTGGACTTTCATCATATATACTTAAAGACAAAATACAGTGGTAGCAGTGTTAGCCAATCACAATACAGCTCACCCACTCAAGCATGCTGCCTACTTAACACATGATGTCATACATATTGCTGGAAGTGGAGATGTAGTTTACTTGTCTGAATTGGTTTCAAGATACATTTAATAGTTTCAAGGTTTCTAGCCATGAAATGATCTGGAGCATTGGAATAGTAACTTAAATCAACCATACCACTACTATGGAGGTCACAGTATGCATAGCGTTACAAGAGGGGCTTCTATAGCAATTTCACCAAAATTGTCAAAGAAAATCATGGAGAAATTAATGGTAGTTTGGCTGTTAGGCATTACATGATTCCTAACTATTTATTCTGGAAAAAAGAATGCATCACTTCTCCTTTAAATAATCTTTCTTGCTTACAGCATACGATATTACAGCTGTACAGCTACAGTATAATTTGTTTGATGAGTTTATAAAGTTTCCAGAGCAACTTTTGAATTGAAGTCAACACACCCAAACTAATTGGAGACTAGGGGAGAGATTTATTAATGCCAATATAGGTGCTCTAGCCACAAATTAGTTATGTTTGTCAAAACAAATGCTTGGTTGAGAATTTAGTCAGTTGGTAAACCCGGTGATAGAGGGTCCATATATTTTAGGGTCGTTCTCCAGAACTTGGATAAACAGTCCTTTTTGGTGTGGTAAACTGTGCCTCTAATTGCACAGATATTGCTTTACACTAAGCACCTAGATATAAAGTAACACTACAGCGTTAGGAATACAAACCCGTATTCCAGATACTATGGTTTTCTCTTTATTTAGATTCAATCCCCCACCCCCAAATCTAAATGCAATTTGGAAAAAGAGGCTTTACTTACTATGTTTTCCAGAGCTAAGAGCGACGTCACATTAACACTTCTAAAAGTCCAATCTGATGCTCTTTTAGTGGTCCTTAATGTAATACCCAGGCTATTCACTAGGGGCACACATCTCAACATCTCATTGTTACCTTCAAGTGACCAGAGCCTAGAGAGACACATTTTAATGGCTGTGGCTGAATGTATGTAAATTCCTGCAAATTGTAGGTATCTACTGGTGGTCATTAGAGATGTCGCGAACCGTCCGCGAACTTTTCACGAACGGTTCGTGGCGAGCTGTTCTCGGCGAACTCCGGTCAGCTGACACGTCCCGGCCAATCTCCAGCAGACCCTCCCTCCCAGACCCTCCTACTTCCTGGACAGCATCCATGTTGCTGTCCAGGACGTAGGAGGGCCTGGGAGGGAGGGTCTGCTGGAGATTGGCCGGGACGTGTCAGCTGACCGGAGTTCGCCGCGAACAGCTCGTGGCGAACCGTGGCGAACTGTTCGCGTGAAGTTCGCAGACGGTTCGCGACATCTCTAGTGGTCATGTATATAAAACCAACCATATATTCCTCTGACCTAAAATGAGAACCCCAATCCTCCCACCCTTCCAGCCCCCCATTTTACCTCATTGTGTTGTCCGTTTTGATACTGCATATTTTTTTGTCAGTGGTGTTTTATGGTTTTCAAATGCAATTTTTAAATATATGGAAATGTATACTATTATAGTAATATAGTTATTACTGTAGTGTTTAAGAGTATAGAAAAAGAGGGACATGTTTACAAGTCATTCGCCAGCTCTTCAAATACTTTCTATAACCTCACTGTGTTTTATGTGTGTGTGAGAGGATGTCTTTATGTGTTTGTTATGTGACCTTGTGATTGTTGTGTGTGTCTTGTCGTGTGTGTATGTTTGTTGTGTGAGTGTGTGTTTGTCATCTGTGTGTGTGTGTGTGTTTGTTATGTGACTGTGTGATTGTTGTGTGTGTCTTCTCATGTGTGTATGTTCTTTGTTGTGTGTGTTTGTCATCTCTGTGTGTGTGTGTGTGTGTGCAGTGTGGGAGTGAGTGCGTGTGTTTGTTGATATTAACTACCTCTGTGATGTAAATATTTCCTTTATTATGCCTCCCTCTGCCTGGGCTGTTACAAACAGGATTATGAATTAGAGAGACTTATGAGTTTTCCTATTTGCCATAGGAGGATAAGCAAAAATAAAAAGTGTGAGTCTTCTGAAAAATGTATGGCTCTAACAGTTGTAACGCGAGCATGAAAGGGGAAAGAACTTGGAATGGCTTTCTCTCATTTCCATTCCCTCCCAAAACACATTAAAAACGAAACATTTGGGAATAAGTAGTATACTAATTTCAAACGTGGATTTCTTAGTGGTCCCCGGGGAATGCATCTTTTAACATACATTTCATATTAAGGATTGCACATTACACTTTGTATAGCGCCATATTGTAGTAATATTCTGATTTTATCACGGCCTCAAATATTTAAGTGTCAAAGCATGGCCAAGCCACCTGCGTATGTTTGAGATGGCTATCGTCCAACAAAAACAGGCAAGAGTTATGAAAGTCTTCTTTCAGGGCTACGCGCTGAGTTCTCCTGCAGCAGGAGACGGGAACCCACCTGTGCCCACGCAGAGCTCAACGAGTTGGGGAGTGGAGAAGTGTTCGCAGATGGTCCTCTCTAGGGAATATTGTCCTCCTCCCTTTTAACTTGCTTGCTTTTGTGTTGCCGTCCACACACATAAAACTTCTCTGCCTCCCTTCCCATTCATGCTCTGCCTTAGTATTCAGAGTATTAACGGATAAATCAGAGGATCATGGAAAATATCATAATAGCAAGAGAAATTATAAAGAGGAATTAGCTGAGGGCAACGCCTTTCTACAATGAAACTTCAAAGCGCCAGAAATGAATGCACAGTGTGTTCATATAAAATGCAGCCTGCAAGCGTTGAGATTTTAAGTGAGCTATAGATACACTTGCTTAATGATTGCTCTGCTGCACGGAGACCTAATCCCCAGCAAAGGAATTTCTATAGCTCTATTTAAAAAAAAAAAAAATCCTTAAATTTAATTATTTTTTTATTTGTTCATTATTTGTAAAGTCATTTTCGCATACTTCTAACTCTTAACAAAGTGAGTGTTTTAACTTGTAAAAAAAAATGCATGTTTTGTGTAGTACTCTTTCTGTCACTGTTTACCTTGTCTTTTTAAACTATGCTTGGCAACATTACTACTTTGTTGATTTGTTTAAAGAATTGTGGTACTTTTGATTGTTGTGTTAAGTATATGTCATAATAAAAGTAGTTATTGCTTACATTACATTTATTATTATTTAATGAACAATAAAAAGAAATGCCCTACTTTTTATTGAATAACCACCTTCAATTTCATAAGTGAATCCATTTGTAAGCATACATTGAAGGAGCCAGAAAAATAATAGCATTCTATTATTATATGGGTAAAAAAAAAAGATTCTGGTACTCTCCCATAGTATATGATAGAGTTGGCCAAAAACTAGATGTCCAGTTGCTTTGTGATTACTGCTCCCATAAAGCATCATGGGATTTGTAGTTCTAGTGTAAACCAATAATACTGCACTCAATTTGTATAGAAATATAATCAATACAAATAATGTTGGGGGAACAATTCTTATGTATTACTATATGTTAAATAAATAAATAAATAACTAAATAAAATGACCCAAGAAATCATATCTTACTTGTTATACCTAAACATAGGATGATGTCTAAGGATTTGTGGGTACTACCACCATGTGCAAAATGTGACATATAGGCATAAAAACGACCACAATCTAGAATCTCAATATTGTTCAATATATGTTACATGCAGCATAAATATGCAGAATATTAGGCAATACTTTAATCAAGTTACAATAGAGTTCTTTGAAATTAAGTTTACAATTTCAGTGTTACTCCACAATATTATCAGGATGATCACACTGGTAATCTGGTTCCTTAATGTTGTATTCCTTTGGTCCCAATAGTAAATGAAAGGTTGTTAAAAAAAAAAGGGGGGGGACACCCCCCCAGCCCCCCCCCCAAAAAAATTTTGAAAAATATTGGTATTTTCCAGGATAATGTGTCTAGAAAGGAAATTGGCCACAAGAACAAAAAGCAAAAAAAAAAAAAGATATGTATATATATATATATTACCAGGGTAGATCTATTAAATATTTTTAGTCAAGCATATATAGAATTTTTTTATTTTTTTTTGCAAAGACTATCCGTTGAAATCTCACCCAACTTATGGGAATCAGGGTTGAAGTTCCTGTTGTAAAAGACCCTTGTATTTGGGAACAAGGGCCGCTGCCAATCAGTTCAGTTCTGTCAAGAAGATTTCCAGTTGGTGTACAGTGACCTGGGCCCAGGACAAATTGAATTTTCATTTTTTCATTTACATAACTTGTTTGGGTTTATAAAAAAATATATTTGTGCGCACAATATATGCTTGACAACCCATATTTAGTAGATCTACCCTCTTGTGTTAATCAGTTTATCTAGTTTGTTTGCAAAAAAACATTTTGTAAACTTGTCTTTTTTGTCTTATTTGCTATTTGTTTTTGTAGTCAATTTATATTCCTCCTTCTTTTGTGGACACATTATTCTCGAACATACAAATACAAAATCTGAAGAATTTTTTAAAACAAGATTTTTTTGTATTTCCCCCCCATTTTTCTTTCATTTTACATTTTTTTGACAGCCTTCCATTTAATGTTCTCATCAAAGGAATAAATTGCCAGTGTTATCACCCTGTTAAGGGAACAGAATATTGTGGCATACCATGACCTGGTTAAATTTAGTTTGACAGAACTTTACTGTAACTTGATTCAATTATTCCCTAGTATTCTGCATATGTATGCTGCATTTAATATATATTGCATTTATGAAAATATTGAGATTTTAGCTTATTGCCCCTTTTAAACCTATGTCACTTTTTGAACATTGGTGATAGTACCCACAAATCATTAGACATCATCCTACGTTTAGGTATTAGAAGTAAGATACGATTTTATGTATTCTTGTGTGAATTCTTTGTTTTCTCTTGTTTACGTACATGCCTATAGTAGTGCATAAGGATTGCATTGCTAACAATATTTACATCTTTTGAGTTTTTGAAGCAGCTAAAATAAGAAAAAAATTGTCTTTATTTCTATACAGTTTGAGTGCAGTATTATCGTTTTTTAATATTCTATTTTAGAGGCACCTTTATGGTGGGTTACCCCACTACCAGCATCATCAGCCAGCTAAGTGCCAACATTTATATGTTGTTCTGATTTGTAGTTCTAGAACTGCCAGGTGGTTTTAGATATATTATACATCTAGTTATTTTAACTTTTGTTGTTGTTGTGAATATTAGTATATTTAAAGTGAAACAGAGAGCCGTAACAAAGAAAACTCAAAATAATAATTATTTTGAACTGAGACCATCTAAAGGCACTCTTTAGGTAAAGTATAAATCCTCTAATTATGTTTTTGAGATTCTGCTGTCTAGTCAATGCAGATTCCTTCTGTCTACAGAATTCACTATACATGTACACAGATTGAAATCTGAGCTCTACCTTGGATGTTTTGCACAAAGAAAATTTATTTTTGAAAATATTGCTTTGCACCAGTTTTAGAAAATTATTAGAGGTAGAGAAATAAACAATCAACTTTTATCCTATCCACTACTATTGATCTCGTGGCATTTTCAAATTATTTTTCCCCACTGCATTCTGATCTTTTCTATAAGCTATAACATGTTATCATGCAGAATTATATCTAGAGCTTAATCCTATGTGACTTTATTCTATGTTTTTTCAACTAATCCATGATTAAGAAAAATTCTCATGGAGTAAAGCAATGAACATAAACTGTCCACTGAACAAAAATAAATAAATGGTTAGTGGAACTCGAATTTAAAAACTAATTTGTGTTGGCAATTTAAATTGTTTGATACTTTTTTTTTTTTGTAAATGAAGGTAAGGCCTAATTAGAGGAACTTCTAACCTTTACCATGTCACCCGTTTTTTCTTAACCTAAAAAAAGCAGTGCTGTGAAAGTAAAGCTGTACAATTGATTGAGGTCTGGGAGATCAGTCTACTTAAAAATCAATAACAAAATAAATATGGGCTTCTGCTTTAATCATCATCGCTGTTGGCTGTAAGACTTTACATTAAGCAGATGAGCCAGCAAGACCTATTTTGGTAAAGCTCTTTGTTCCTTCTGCTTTAAATAATATTGGGTAGTTGGCAGCTGAATGGAAATAGCATAATTAAAACCTTGATTTTTTATGGGCTCCCAGCTTTACAAAGTAATGTATATTTTGTTTTTCCACCAAACCATCAAATTCAACTTTCATTTAAGCATTAGGCGTGGGTAACAGGTCACAGGTAAAATGAAGCTTTCTCACACTGTGAATATATAACAGCAGAGTAACGTAGTGGAAACATTAATTCTTTTGTCCACAAAAGTAAATCGAATGCGGCCTAGTGAACTATATGAAAATGCCATGCAACTGACTTTAAAAATCCCAGTTCTATATATTATTATTATTGCTATTTATAAAGCGCACACAGATTCCGCAGCACTGTACAATTAGTTGAGAAACGTACAATATACACAAACAAATACAAGAGGTAAGAGAGCCCTGCCCATAAGCCGATATCTAGCCATTGGAGCTCTTTTACACAAAGTGCTTAGCTAGATGGCCCGTGAGCTTACAATCTAAAGGATACGAGGGGGATTTGAGACAAGAGGTAGCAGGGGAAGTTTGGAGGTGATGGCTGAAAGAGTTAACAGAGAAGCAGCTATTGTTAAGATGTTAGGGGAATGAAGAGGTAATTGGGTGAGAATCTCAAACTGCTGGAGGAGCAGTTATATATATGGGTGGGGGGGCTAACCCGGGGGTGGTCTTGAATAGCTACCTTCTTCTTGTGACTGCAGTCTGAGAGAGTGTTGATGCGCGCGCACGATTACATGTGTAATGTAAGATGGAGGAAATCCCACACATCACTTGACTCCTGTGTATGCAGTCTTGTGACCTCTTTGATCAGCTGCTCCTATTTCCTCTCTTGACAATGCATCTTGGTGCAGGATTACATAAAGTTTAAATCCAGAAGCTACTTACCTTTTCTTTTATGAACAAATGTAAAACAAAGTACCTTCAGCAGACTGGATGTTCCATTAGTTGTCCATTTTTGGAAGCAGAGAGACAGTTTAGCAGCTCTGCAACCGGTTGCCACGTCTCTCTGGAAGTTCTCAGTGCTTTGTTACATATAGTATGATAGGCAAGGCCATTTGATATCTGCTTATATATAATTATAACAAGTACTGGTTATTAATGCAATCTCACAAGTATACTTGTCTCTATAAAATAAAAGATTGCACTATATTGCAACATAATCACCAAAACAACTTTAGCTTAATGGAGTGGTTTTTGTGTATAGATCACGGCCGTGCAGTTTTACATATGACCTCTGATTTCATATACCTGCCTTATGAAGTTGCTCACTGTTTGATAAACAAACAACTTTTTGGGTGAGATTATCCCAATGGATTTGAATAGTTTTGGCAGTTTATCATTGTTAGCAGTTGCTTGGTTCCTGTTTGTACCTCTTTTTCTGTTTGGCTTTTTTTATAACTCTGGAGCTTTATTTATTATACCCTTTAAAACACTCCGTCTCATCATAGATTAGTAATTATGTACTTTGGGGGAGGTGCGAGAGATGTGCTGTGATTTGAACTGCAGCAAGTACCATGCGGCGTAAGTTGTTATGGTATATTCCAGTGTATTACAATGTAGACAATGCCCATTTATTCATCTGCATTGTCACAATTTTGCCAATGTAAAATTCAATAGCGAATCATGAATTAAATATTCTATCCTTTTTTTAACCAAGCTATGCCATCATTAATTAACTCACAGAGCATAGAAAGCTTTGCTAGGCTGACACCTAATAAGCTCAAAAAAGTGCTCTACTACAGAAAACTGCAATTTACCATAATTATTAAATTTTATATGACTGGGTCAGGTGATGTCACGCTTGCCTACACCCATATTACATGGTAGTTGTTCAACATCCCACCCAGCCTGGTTACTAAAAACACCCGTTTGGAAAATTTGAGCATTGGTCAGGACAACTAGCCAGTGGAGCATGTTGTAAATCGACTGCCGGGGCGATGCCGAATATATTGCAAGATGCCCATATATGATATTAAGTTAAGTTAAAATATATTTCCTTTTCTCTTTGCTTTAATACATATTGTTGACTCTAGTATATTGTTCAAAAATAAGATTTCTCAGTTAGAAAGTGTTATTTAAATAAAATCCCTTGCAAATTAATTGAGTATCATATTGGTTGTTTATGCCACCTACATCGGACCTGTGTTGGGGCAGATGTCATCATATGCAAGATAGAGAATGACAACGTAGTGTGGCAATTGTGAAAAGCATATATATTTGGAAATAGAATACATGTTATTGGCTAGATACCTGCTAAGATATTCTGTGGATTGAGAAAAGGGATCTCGATCAGAATACCACATCCTGTACAAGGAAACAGAGTGAACGTTACATTGCCATCTCTCCATGTCTGCGGCAACCTCCAGAGAGAGCATTAGAGCTCAGTCTATCACTATGAATACCAAATGAATTAACACTGTGGACTAATAATGTTTAGGATGCAAAATACATATGTCTAGACTGGTAATCTGCTTAGTTTCTTAATGGCACATTAACAATTACTTAGCTTGTAAGTGGAAAGCTGATTTCTTATTTAAAGGGATCCTATAGTGCCAGGAAAACAAACCTGTTTTCCTGGCACTATAGGCTCTTGGAGTGCCACCCTCCCTTGGGGCCCCCCTCCCACGGGGCTGATGGGGTTAAAATCCCTTCACCCACTTACCTGAATCCAGCGCCGATTTCCCTCGGCGCTGGGTCATACTCCGTCCACGCTTCTCCCCTGCCGACAGCAGCCGGCAAGGGAGACATAATGGTCGGCGGGGGAGACCTAATGCGCAATGGCCACGCGCACATTAGACCTCCCCAAAGGTAAGCATTATTCAGTGATTTCCTCTGGGGAAAATCTGACGCTGGACGCTCAGACCTTGCGAGAGGAACCCGGCGGAGCTGCTGGCTAGAGCTTCCCGGGTCCTCTCCTGCCTCCCTTTGATCTCCCCACCGGCCTATGGAGGCACACAGCAGGGTCGGCTCTCGTATATGCGCGGGCCACGGGGATAAGGGTGTTCCCAGGCACACTCGGCACACCCAATGCACACGCCTATGATGGGTACTTTGACAAACGACTCTTGCATTTACCCACAGCTCTAACCAGTAGGAGATTGCATTGGGCTTTACTCAACTTTTGCATCATTTTTGCTACAGAGTAAATTCCATGGACATATTTACCTGGGAAATAAGTGTGCAGAATAAGTCACAATTGCACTTCTGATGCATATTTTTTGACATGGACAGCCGACAGACTTTTAAAACCCTTTTGCACGCAAAATCAATGTTTTTTTATGCTTTGGACTCTTGGGTTTTATTTCCTGTGTTGTCAGTAGCATTTATCAACCATCTATTACTTGCTAAATGACCATCGGGGTGAAGGGTAATGGACCATGGGACCAGAAGATACAAGTCTCCTGGGCCTGTTATATTGTACCACTCATCGGGTCAGTCTTCTAGGCTTTTACATGTGCCACACTGACCAAGCCCATAAAATTCCTTATTTTACATAATTTATAACGTTCAGAAGATAATATAATCACATGGATTTAAAAGTGGCCTCATTTATTAATAAAAAGCAAACAGTGGGATATATAATAAAACCGTGAATTATCCTCCAGCTTGTATCACAGTTCACAGTGACAGACACAGACTCACACATATATCTCCTTAATGAAGGGGGAGCATGTGTGTGCTTGAAGATAACTGAAATTCTTTTGTTTCTTCTTTGACATGCTTTGACATCGAAATGTGTGAAATTAGTAGCTGCATTTGGTAGTATTATATGTTTAGCAAAGGATCAACTTTTTATTGTTCTTGAACAAAGTTTTTTTATATCTGCCACTAAACCTGTCTGCTGGAGCAAGACTCAGAAAGTCTATTTACTAAGAAGTGTCTTACTCTACAAAAAAAAAAAAAAAACTTGACAAAACTCATTGTTAGTGACCTCTTTCTAAAAATTCTGGGGGAGCATTTTTTTACTGCAGTGAATAGAGAGTATCTTCACCCACTACATGTGCAAGAGGTTGGCTTTGTCTTCATCTCATTAGACAGTGAGACTAAAGAAACACTATAGTCACCAAAGCAAATTTATCTTAATGAAGCAGTTTTGGTGTGTAGATCATGCCAATGCAAGTTCATTGCATAATGCTCTGCAATTAAGTAGTTTAATCACTTTGTTTATGTAGCCCTAAACACACCTCTCTGCACGTGACTTGCATAGCCTTCCTGTAAAAAATATCTAATATTTAAACTTCCTTTATTGCACATTCTACTTAATTTAATAATGTTTCATTTCCTGCTCTGTTAATAGCCTTCTAGATTCTGCAGGAGCCTCCTCGGTGTGATTAAATATCAATTTACAGAGCAGGAGATAAAAAAAATTCTAAAGCAAGGTAACATCTGATTAAAAATGAAACTTTTTTTCATACAGGCTGTGTCAGCTGTGTCAGGTGGCATGATCTATACTCTAAAACTGCTCAACTAAGTTGTTTTTATGCCTGTTTTATCCCTTAAGCACTCTAGAGAGTATAGGTGCCAACAATCCTACATTGTCTGGAAAAGTCCTGCATTTGGGGTACTGTCTCTGCATAAACAGGTTGTGTGGGTTTCATGTTTTTTGTGCTGCAGGATGTTCATCTTTCTACACACTTTGAAAAGAAATACAAATCCAATAATTTTGGGCTTCTTCACCTTACCGTGATGCCATGCACACATATGAATACATGGAATCTATTAGTGACAATATGTCTGTATGGAAGCAGGAATCACAGCTATCAGAAAGATTTTGCACTCAATACAAATGCAAATAATATAAACATGTTGGATTTTTAGCTCTTTTTAACTTTTAGATATTGGAATGTGCCATTAACTATGTGATGATATTTTATCTTTTGATTCATTAAACTTAAGTGAAAATAAAGCAAATATTAGAACAGACGTTTATATTTTGCTGTGTTTCTCCTTGGTAATTATCACAGAAAGAGTTATGGACACATTCTCACAGACTTATAAGAGTCAAGGAAATATATTTCTTTAGAATCTCATGTGTCAATTTCTTGCCAAAGTTCATGTAATCTTGCATTTGTTTTCTACAAAATTCAGAAAAATTATTTCATTTGGTTCTGAAATTCAGGCAGCACTATGTCCAATTGGGAAAGGCTGAACCTTTGACTTTTCAACACATTTAATTCAAATAACATAAAATTTGGCACATATCATGACCGTCTCCTGGAAACAAATTAAAGTTAAATTTCCAAACATACTCTAAGCCATTTCAACATCAGATGTAAAACATATCAATCAATCTATCCAATGAGAGAAAGGAGTCTATTCACTAAATTTAGGTCAAGACCTAGGTCATTGGTCATTTCATTATACAACATCAACAAGGGGACACTGGGCTTGTAATATTTGAATTCAACAAAAAGTCTGACATTTGGGAAATGGCCAGAAAAAGGATCTGTTAAGAGTATATGATTAAGGGACCGTCTGGATGCGTCAAGAATGCAGCTGGATGGAGTTTGGAAAGTCTGACATGTTCCTGGTGAACGGTACCTATTGATTGTAGACTATGATACTGGCTAAATGTTTTTGATGGATAAGATGCTGAGACTTAACTGCCTGATACTAAGTATCAGCGATCAGTCTAATGCTAATCTTGTGTTCTCATCGTAAAGGTTTTTTAAGGAATATACATAATAGCTGAACCCTGGCTCTTTTGTTGTTCATTTGTAATGGTTTAAATATATTTGGTGCAATCTGCAGATTAGGATATACTTATGGCTGGTAGATTTTTTTTTTTTTTTATTAATCTTGTGTTATTTATTAAATATATTGCTGTACCTGGCTCCACGACTTGTTCCTATCTTGAATTTCAGCAATTAGCTTTCTACACCAGAAAACGTACAATTTATATACAACTCCCAGAAATCGCTGTTGTGACTATAATGTGCTATAGATAGTTAATATGGCATTTTGGTTGGCAAAGTCACTTCCTGGATGGGAACCTTCTGAACTTTGTGATTTTTAGCGAACCAATGAAATTCAGATGTGCATATTATTTGCTATTTTGCATATATATATATATATATATAGATAATTTTTATTTAATTAATGTTTTAAAAATAATGTTTCAACTCCAGCTTAGAGAGTATGAAACACGCTTTTATTATTTATTAATATTTTTTATATATAGGTTAAATATTGTTATATACAGTGGCTATTAATATTTATAATTAAGATCAGTTAGTTTGTGGTATTTGGACGTTTTGAAAAGTAAACATTTGTTACATGTTTAAATTTTTCTTTAATAATTGTATTGAACAAAAATATTTAATTGATATATTAAAGAGTAAAAACGTTTGAATTGCTATGTTGGCTGTTTTGGGATTTGAGTTCCTGTGATGGGTGCTTAGTTGGATCTCTGATTGGAAAATGTCTTGTGATTTTCTAGGCAAAATTATTGGTGTATTTCAGCTTACAATAGAAAATATAATTTTTTTTTGTTGCGTAATACAATAGTGTAGTCATTTCCATCATAAATAAAATGCCAGTAGGTTTAATAATAGCAAATGATGCAGTCTTTTAAGGGTGGGATACAAATGACCAATTCTATCATTATTCATGCATTTGCTCATTATGTCTTTCCAAGCCAACTGATCTCCAAAGACCATGCATTACTGTCCTACTCAAGCTGTGATTATTTTCCTTTACAAAAATGATTACAAGAAATTAAATTTATCAGTGGTAAAAAGGAAGATTCCCATGTATGCATGTATACCCTCAGGCCTCAGTTTGAGTGTTCTGTGCAGTATATTTCCTAAAATCTTCTGGACAGAGATCTCAAATGTTTTAACTGGAATCCACTAAAGACGCTTTTCCAACTTTGTGGTTACAGCCCCCAGTGGTCCTATCATAACTGGGACTACTACTGCCTTGACTTTCCAAATCCGTTCTAGTTCCTCTTTCAGCCCCTGGTATTATGTGCCATCTCATGTTCTGTCTTCTTGATGTTATGATCACTGGGAATAGCAAGATCCACACTATTGTCTTCCTTTCCTTGTCTACAACCACAGTGCTGAGTTGGTTGGCAAGCATTTGTTGTCTGTCTGGATCTGGAAGTCCCACAAGATGTTAGCCCTGTCATTTTCAGCTACCGTTTGTGGAACCTCCCATGTGGACTAATGTAAATTCATCCGATATCCTGTACAGATGTTTCGCTACACAAACCCAACAACTTGGTTGTGCTTCTCAGTGTATGCTAACATCTTGCACCTGGCTACTGTGTGCTTTTTTGTCTTAGAGGCCAAATATAATTAACTTGTACATACAGTCAACAAGTTCAAGTATTTGGGATAATAGATGGTTCTTTTTAAATAGTCAAGGTGAGTCTTTATACCAGTGATCCCTATAGGTTATGGTACAGGGAGGAGCAAGTAGGCATATTCCATGGTGTCCAGATGCAGGACACCAAGGAATCAACCCAGAACGGTTGGACAGGATGCTGAAATTCCGTTCCTGATGAGCAAGGGGACTGCCTGCAGCTGGGGGCAAGTCCACTAAGCATTGCTAACATCTAAAAATTATCTCTTTTGTATTATTTTAAAGTGACACTATAGTCACCAGAACAACTACAGCTTGTTGTATTTGTTGTGATAAGTACAATCATTCCCTTTACAGCCTAACGACACCTCCACCGGCCACTCATTAGATGGCTACTAGAGGTGTTTCCTGGGACAGCAGCACTGACAGTTAGTGTCTCCACCCTCTCTGCATGTAGACACTGAACTTTCCTCATAGAGATGCATTGATTCAATGTATCTCTATGAGGAGATGTGATTAGCCAGTGCTGTGTTTGGCTTGTGTTGGCTCTGCCTCTTTGGCAAGCTCATTCAATCCAATGCTTTCCTATGGGAAAGCAACACAATTGGCTCAGACAGCACTTCTGATGATGTCAGCCAAGCAGGCATATCAGGGGCAGAGCAAGCAGACTGAAATAAAAGTAAGGGTTTATTTTATTTATGGGGGGAAGGTGGGTCAAGGGGGGCTAGATGTAGTTTTTAACACTATAGGGTCAGTAATACATGTTTCTGTGTCTGACCCTATAGTGTTCCTTTTGTTTATTTTTCTACTGTATATTATGTGTTAAAAATTATTAACCCTATAGTTTATCTTTCATACACTCATTTGATGTTTGGATCTGTTACTTTAAAATATTTGATGACAAAAAAATTAATAAAACAAAGTGTCAGAAGTTTCAATTCCAAGATGTTATTGCTTATATCTTGACACACTCTACATATTGTACCCCACGAATTTATGTGTGTTTCCTAACCAGAGTTATAAAGTAATAAGGTAATTTAAGAGGAATATACATTTTTACACAGAGTTAGCATATTATTCCTTTAATTTTATTTTTCTGGGACTCCTGATATAGAGGGATTGAATGTATAGTGAAAACTGAAATCAACTTTGCAATACACAGTAATAGCAAGGCCTGAAATACAGACTGAGAAAATGACATGCACAAAAACAAAAGCAAATTTGGATCAATTTCCCTTGAAATCTCCTGGGCAATGGACTCAATTTATGCTCGTTTCATGTGGTTTATTTTACTAAGGTTCATGGTGCAGCACAGGTTTTGAAATTCGCCCTTGACTGCACACTTGTGGCCAGGCGGTTATAAAAAGAGAGCAAACTTGCTATCAACTCGGTTTAGGTTTCTCTGTTATGAAAGTGTTTGGGATTTCTCACAGTTTACTTGTGTTAGAGAGCTATGCTCCTGCTACATATCTAAGTCTGGAAGTAGGACCACTTCCTGTCTTATCTGCTGGGAATGTACAGGTTACATACAGCTGAACTTGTGTATTCAACGAGGCTGTGTCTATTATTTCTTATTCATTGTTGGTTTTGACTGTCTTTTCCTATTACTGTTGATTATATTATTGTGATCTTTTTATTTATAAAGATCCAACAATAAGGCTTAAAGGACCACTATAGTGCCAGGAAAACAAACTCGTTTTCCTGGCACTATAGTGCCCTGAGGGTGCCCCTACCCTCAGGGTCCCACTCCCGCCAGGCTGAAGGGGGAGGAAGGGGGTTAAAAACTCACCTTTCTCTAGCGCCGGGCTCCCTCGGCGCTGGGGACTCTCCTCCTCCTTTTCACCGCAAGAGCCATGCGCGCATTCAGCCAGTCCATAGGAAAGCATTATCAATGCTTTCCTATGGACGCTGGCGTCTTCTCACTGTGAAAATCACAGTAAGAAGCACGGAAGCGCTTCTAGCGGCTGTCAGTGAGACAGCCACTAGAGGCTGGATTAACCCATATGTAAACATAGCAGTTTCTCTGAAACTGCTATGTTTACAGCAGGCAGGGTTAATCCTAGATGGACCTGGCACCCAAACCACTTCATTAAGCTGAAGTGGTCTGGGTGCCTATAGTGGTCCTTTAACACTGAAGTGGACTTCTTCATACATCAGTACTTTTAGGATTCCAACCATTGCTGGTGAATTCAAATGCAAGGCCAAAATAGCTGAAATGGAAGAATTCTCCAAGTTAGCTATGCTTCTAACTCAGCTACCTTGGCCTTAAATTTGAAATTAATTTTGAATTTCACACAATTCTCACTTGAGTGAATATCCCTCTGAGAGAGTGACTGGAGCAATATTATCATATCTGCTTAACGTGGCTGTCACCTTCTGGAGTCTTTGTAAATTTTGCAAAGACCCCCACTGGTGACATCGCCGCTTGGGAAGCGATGGCCTATGCAGCACCAAAGCTGAATTGTACTTACTTGATGATGCCTTGTGACATTGCCATCTTCAATCTTCAGCTCCTGATGCTTCTCTCACCAGATGCCCACGTCACCGCTGTTCTCTCGCACATGCCCAAGAGTACAACACTGATGTCTGTGGTGGATTCCTTGAAATTCCAGCAGAGTGTTAATGAGCATTTTATTTCATAAAGATTTTATCTTTATGATATGTTCAACATTTGTTGTCACAAAGACACTTTGAGTAACACTTTTACACGTGAGTCCTTCACTAAAGCTAAAGTTGTAATCCCCGTAATAGCAGCTATTTTCATCCATTCTGTCTAACTCTTACCTTCAAGGTTGTGGTAATAATGAGTCTCCGTGATTTTTTTATGAATAACCACATATTGTCACGTGCCAGCTAACTGCCCACAGTAAATAATTAACATGGGCCTGCTCTACCCAAGATTATGTCAAACTATATAGGAAAGGTGGAATAAAAATGTTTTGTAGTATAGAAAAAAGGGTGTGTGCTTTCTTGGAGCCATTAGGTTAATCATATAAACAACTAGGAACTTATGGATAAGGGATATTTTATCAATACCAAAAATATGATTAAATATAAAAACATCTGGGATAATTGGAATAAATGACAAGTCACAAAAGGTCTTTAAAAAAAAAAGGAAAAAAAGAAGAGGGAGAGGAAGTGGGAAAGAAAGAAAAGGAAATAGAAGAAAAAAATAGAATGGTAAAAAAATAAGGGAATGGAAGAGTAGGGGGGAAAAGGGAAGGAAAAAAGAAAACAAAGAAAAGAAGGGGTCATGTTATCGGAGCGTCATGAACAGTACAGTATGCTGACTGGGAGCAGAGTGACCCTTGACTCGTCATCACCCAATTGCAATGGGTGAACATGCAGTGATAAGAAAATTACTTAGTGTGTAAAATGTGTAAATAGACTGCTTACATAATTACCCATCTACGTATGGGGTCATAATAATAATGATTGGCCTTAAATTTTAAATTAATTTTGAATTCCGCACAATTCTCACTTGAGTGAATAACCGTCTGAGAGAGAGGGACCGGAGCAACGCGATCCTATCAGGTTAGAGCAGAAGACATTCGTAAATGGTTTATTATAATAAAAATAAAGGACCTGTGGTTTAAGGTCAAACTATCCAAACTGGAATATTGGCCTTAAATTTGAAATTCACTTTGAATTCCCTAATAGATTACACATAGTCAGGGAGTCCCCAATCTTCTGAAGTATGGCAGTACTCACTAAGAACAGTGCACAGGGATTCACATTGTTTTTTTGTTTTTTTTAATTCTTTATTTTTGGTATGCAGGTAGGTACAACATTACCTGTATCGCCACAACAGCGTTAGCAGGCTCAATAATCACATTTATAACAATTGTGTGGTATGTTAAGTTTGCATACATTTTTTAAATAAAATAAAATAAGTAGTGGTAGAGTAAACAAGCTATTATCAATATAGTTTTGAGTTCAACTACAAGTTTTGTTCCTTTCTAGGCCTAGATATAACATTCCTAGGTACTCACAGGGTTAAAAAATATGTAGAGTGGGTTAGCGGTTGTTTTTTTTTAGAGCTAGAACAATAACATTATAATATTGAGGTTAGGTTGTCACTATGAAACAGGTTAGCAAGTTTTAGGTAAGACTTTTTTAGTCTATTAACGACACTTATACTGTAGGTATCCATATCGAGGTAGGCGTGCCATGAGTGATTTGTACGAGGTTCTGATATAAATGTGAACTAGTTAAAACACAATAACGATTAATCAGTAAGTTAGCTTCGGTGAAGTAACTGAGGGGATCTAGATAGATGAGTGAGTGCAATCTGCTGAGATACGATCAGGCATAAAATTAACTTTGACATATGTGTATTAATATTGCCTGGTTCGGTGCCGGCGAACTGGGTATGACTGTAATTCCTGAGGGGGGCATGGGTACCTTGCTCGAGGGCACATGGCACTGACAGCCAATGCCTCGGCTCGGCATAGCCATATCGCCTCTGGGGGGTCCCGTATATAAGGCTTAAGTCTGATTAATTTTGGATCTAGTAACAATGGGGGCGTTAAGAAAACATACGTTCAGAAGGATAGTATAAGTCTAAACTTCGGGCGGTCATTTTTATCTTTGCGCCTTTTAAAAGGTGTATGACTTGCGTGTTGCGCATAAACAGATTAACTATAAACAGGTTAAACATGAATGGTTGCAGACTGCCTTAGGTTATCACTGGTTAGTGGATGTCTAGACACCTGTGTCAGCTGGAGGGGCTAGGTAGCATGTCATCGTAAGAAATACAAGTTTGAAATCATATTTACTATATATCACAAGTATGTTAATTTTAAACCGCTGCATCAGGGTTAATGAAAGAATTGAGTGGTGATGTCTCTGGGAGTGGGACTCTTGTGAGTGGCTGGCAAAAAACATAGAGCGTACAGTGCTCTCGAGAATATGGGTAAAGATGTCCCAGAGTAATATATAGTCCCCATGTTATTTTTCTGTGGTGGGCCCTATCGAGTCCGTAGTGGTCGAGAGTAGGGCAAAGCTGTAGCCATCGGTATCTTGGAGTCAGCATTAGCCGTCTATGTGACTGTTAAGGTTAGTCGGGTTGTTGGTCGGGTAGCTGTGGGGTACTGTGGATGCTTCCGTCCACTTCGTTTGTATTACCTTCCCAGTGTCTGGTGTTGTGTCAGGTTCCCCCAGAGCATGTGTGGTGTCACTCCTAGGAGGTGACCGCTGCATAGGTAATCGGCGTGGAGTCTCGGGGAGTGAATGATGTGGCTTTGCCCAGTGTCCTGGTATGGGTTGAAGGAGTATTGTTGGTTAGCTCCGCCTGGGTGAGGGATTCAAGTGGCAGGCCCAGGGTCTGCAGTAAGGCCCGTGCTTCGTGCATGTCCTGGATGCTATGCGTAGTCATCCCTTGTTTCACCGTTAGTGCCCTTGGGGATCGCCAGCGATACTCGATGTTGTGGGACTGGAGCACGGAGGTGATCGGCTTGAGTGACCTACGCCAGGCCAGGGTGCCTCCAGATAGGTCCGGGTAGAACGTCAGGTTCATGGCCTCAAAGCGGAGGGGGGTTCTTCCCCGTAGGGCTGCAAGAATTGTTGCTTTTTCTTTACGTTTGCGGAGAGTGATTATCACATCTCTTGAGGCTGCGGCCGGAGCATTCGCAGGTTTAGGGACTCTAAAGACCTCCTCTGGGGCAGGTATTGTGGTTTGACTGTTTGTCAGAATCACTGGCAGTAAGCGTCCCATGACTTTTGGCAGATCAGCCTCCGATATTTCTTCAGGGACTCCCCTGATCTTGATATTATTTTGCCGCCTGGAGTCTTCCTGCGCTGCCATGCGACGTTCAAGTTGCTGGTTCTGCTGTTGCAGCTCCTGTATGGAGTGCTGCAGTGCGGTTACGTCCTGGGCCTGGGCCTGTGAGGCTCCCTCCAGAGTGGAGATGCGGCCTGTCAGGCCTTGTATGTCCGTGCGGAGCGCTGTGACATCCTCGTGGATGTGTTTCTGCAGGTCCGCTAGCAGTGTTTTGAGGACTGCTGTGGTAACTGGCTGTGAGTCTGTCCCGGCTCCCTGTTGTTGTACCTTTTGCTTGGGGTTGGGAGTCGGTGTGTAGTCTTCCTCCATGTCGTCGGATAGTTCCTCGGAGAAATCCGAGCATCCGCCATGCAGCGCCGCCATGTTTGACTCGCAGGTGCCCCGGGCCTGACTCCACATTTCCCCTATCGTAAGTCCCGATGTGGGCTTGTGTGGGCCCATTTTTTTCCCCCTTCGGCCCATACGTACTCAGGGTGGATTCCGTTGGTCCTGGTGTAAGGGGGGGTTATTTTATGTAGTTTTGACTTCGTTTAGGGCACGGAGCTAGTCTCTCTTGCGACCGTTCTCTTCGGCGTTCAGGCTCCGCCCCTCCGCTGAACACATATTGAGGTGTTCTTTGGCAGTAATACATAACAGGAGCTGAGAATCCATGTCAAAGCTGCCAACCACTTGCAGAACACTCCAAATCTGCATGTCACATGCTCCACCTAAGATTTGCAAGCTACATGCTCTACCCAATCAGATCTGCAGAAACCGTGCCACAAATACCAGATCTGCACACCACATGCTCCACACACGATCTGTGCACTGCATCGATTCACATTGTTTTTCACTCAGTTCTGTACTGGGATTTGCTGAGTGATTTGCATTATGTTTCTGTGTGATCATTTTATAAAATGTTATTCCAATCAAGATTAAATGGATTATTGGTAAAGGGACTGAATGGCTGTTAACAGGGTTTTGATGCAGCTATTGCCCGTCTACTTTTTTTGCATAGTGAGCTGTTTTCCCTATTTTCCCTTGCAAAACAGCCAGTCAAGGGAGCCATAAGACTGGATGATATACTCAAGAGGCCATTCGCAGAGAACTGTAAAATCTGTCTTTGGAATTTTTACCGACCCAAATAATATAGAGCCATGAGCATCATTTTGCAATCAACTTGCCCTACAACACAGATGACAGCAAAATCAGGGACATTTTAAATAAATCAATAAAATAGTTTTTTTAAAAATACAACTAGCAGAACCTGCTATCAGGTCTAATTCATTCTTTATTGCAGCACCATGTCTGTGTTATTTGAGCTGGCTTAACTGTAAAAAGCATTTTTGGGTCCACGTGTTACACATTACCGATTACCAAATAAACGCAGGGCAGTCAAGCAAATGTAACTTTCCAAATGTGAAACATATGAGCTTGATTTCTTTGTGGAATTGCCTTCCTCTTGCTTAGAGGTCTTTGAGATTTACCTGTTTAGCCAATTTGTGGCTGTAGGGCCATATAGTAAATAAAATGCACAGTTTTGGTGCACCTTTAAAAAAGAACATGCTGGGGGGGCGTGGCCTGGACGCCGAAGGAGATGGCTGCTTGATCGCGGAGCTCCGTCCCGCTCAGCAGCAAAAAGCGCACCCGCAGCACACTGACCTGTCAGATGGGTCGAAACAAACGGCCGGATTCCCACCCAGCAGAGGGACGGCCGCACCAACAGCAGACCCCGGGCACACTAGACGGGTATCTCCGAACCCTGACCAGGCAGACACGCGCGGCTCCGGGAACCAAGATGGCCGACGGACAGGCAGCAGCACCACAGACCCCTGAGGTACAGAGCCCCTCCCTGGCAGACATAAGAGCTGATATCAGGGCCCTCACTGCAGCCATGGTCACCAAGTCAGACCTTCAGGCTCTGTCTGCCAACCTGCATGAGGCTATCAGATCAGAAGTAGCCACCATACAGAGGGACATTGCAGCACAAGATGGCCGCATACAATCCCTTGAAGCCACAAATCAAACAACAGTGAGCAGGCTGGAGGCTACCAACACAGCATTAACAAAACAGGGCACGATGCTCCTGCAACTGAGAAGACAGACGGAAGACCTAGACAACAGGGGGCGCAGAGCAAACATACGGATACGCAATTTACCAGAGGCTCAAGGTGCAGAAGACGTTGCAGCTACCCTCACGGCTCTCTTCATGGAAATTCTGGGCCCTGACGCTCCACAGAACATCGAGTTCGATCGGGCGCATAGAGCCCTGAGACCTAGGATGGACGGCGGCCCGCCACGAGACATAATTTGCTGTCTTCATGAGTATAAGATAAAAGAGCTCATTATGGCGAAAGCCAGAGCCAAACCAACGTGGCGGTTCGGCAGCTCAGAAATAGCACTATACCACGACCTGTCCCCACTCACGCTAGAGGCAAGAAAAGCCCTGAGACCAATTACGCAACTACTGAGAAGCCGCAATATCCCGTACAAGTGGGGTTTCCCATTCTGCCTCACAGCAAAACACAACAACGAGTGGAGATCCCTACGCTGGCCCGATGAGGTGCCACATTTCCTACGAACCATGGGGCTGCCAAACACGGAAGTAGCAGACTGGGTCCTGGGCCCCCTGGAACAGAGGAACAACCAGCCAGTGCCAAGAGCCCCGAGACGCCGCAGAGAGGACTCACCGCAAGGCTTCCCAGCCCGCAGACACCAGCCACCGGCCCACCAACAAGCACAACCCGGAGACCACTAGGCCACACGGCAGACGACTACTGCCACGCTGCAGCCCAGCCACAGCGAGGAATCTCCCGCAGACGAAGAAGACTAGACACAAGACACAATGGACGCACAGATAAGTAACCTACACAATTACACATACAACGCTATAGACTTTGACACATACCCCCATGGCACCCACCCCACCCAGAACACTGGCTGAAGGCAACGTGGCTGGCCTAGACCCAGAACCACCCGCCATAAAGACGACCAAGGGCGGTTGCCCAGCGACCCCACATAGACAACTCTGGGAAAGACAACATGTTGGGGAGGGGGGATACGACAGTCACGTGCAGAGGGAAAGGGACTAAAGGTCTTGAGCAGGATACACTGCACCCGGATGAGGGGGAAAAACTAGAGTCCTGAGCACGACACGTGCCAATAGAAGCTTGGCACAAGATGGCAGCTAAGTACTTTCTAAGGAACTGTGATGGCGGACAGGGGGGAGACGGGGGCTTGAGTCCTGGGTATTGGACATTACCCCCGGGGGGCGGGGGGGGGAGGGGAAGAAAAGAAGGAAAAAAAGGGAAGGAGAAAAGAAGGTCAAAAACCCTGAGACTCCGGGATGAGGGAGAGGGGGAGGGAGAAAGGGAGGCAATTGGGAACATGGACAAGTGGAGACATGCAATACATGCGACAACGCTTCACCTCAATGTGTATCTACATATATCCCCTCCTTTTTTTTTTCCTCTCTCTCTCTCTCTCTCTTTCCTCCTAATGTGGCTACACTGGTCGCACCCCGAATAAAGTTATATGAGGAGGGATGGGGGGTGAGGGGAGGGGAGTTGATAGGGGAGAGGGGGATAGGGGGGGAAAAGTTTAACCAGAAATGTATGCAAATGTATGTACATGACTCTCTGTATACCTGAATGATGACATTACCCCGCCTTACAGTAACCCGGAGGGGATACGGAGGAGAAACGAGGTGGCGAGCTGAAAGCCCAATCTGTTAAGGTCCCTAACATGACGCAGAGCGGAGGAGTGCACTCCCCCACACAAATCACAGACCCTGACGACACCCACGACGCGGTAAGCCTTGACGGCACCACCACCACCACTCCCTCACAGCAAACTGTAAGGGGCAGAACAGTAATTGCACGCCAGCTCATAACCATGCCCGGGGGCCCTCAGAAACTCCCCTAACGGCAATACAAACGCCCCCCGAACCGGCCCCTACGGGACACGCCCCCTTGAGAAAAGACGACACCCCGACTTCCACCGTGAACAAGATGACCGACAGCTTTATAGGGAGATGACTCGTTATGCTAACTGCGCGTGATACATAGAACTAGGCCTAGGCCACGACAGACGCAACCACTACCTCACTGACATGGTTATCATAGAACTACTCATACAGTACAATATGGTGCACCTTAGCTACACATATAGCGGGAACGACGTCCCACACCATATTAATAGACTTCGAACACACTACAAGGTACAGGCTACTACCTGACGTAATACCCGTGTAGACTACCACTGGGAGACTCACCGCCGACGCCCAGCCGGACGTAAATTCTGGCGGTACGGCTCTGACTATCTACCCAGTTGCACGGAGCCTTCCCACATTGGGAGCTAGAATACAACCAAACGACACTTACACCAACACACACGGCAATAAAAGGAGAAGTGGACAGCCGCGTCCGACTCTCAGACACGAAAGGGAGGCAAATACCCACACACGAACACTAGCAGCTCACGGAAGGACACACAACACACGAACACCACCTAGTCCTACTCCTACCCTACCTTACCCTCCCTGATCACCCGTGACTGTCCAGGAGGGAGCTTGCCGGGACGCGTCTGGGCCGGCCCGTGGGGGTGCGCTCGCGGAGCCACATCGGCTCTGGGGGAGGGTACGGTGACGCTGACCCATTTGGCATCACGGGGAATACGAATGGCGTACGCGCCTTCACCCTTAGTGGTGCACTCCCAAAATTGCAGAGGACTCAACATCCCGGAACGAAGGTCACACCTCTTACGCAGTCTCAAACAACAACATGTGTCAGTGGCAATGCTCCAAGAAACGCATCTCAGACCAGAAACAAACAAACTGCTCAAGGATAAAACGTATCCAACGAATTACTATAGTAATCACCCAACGGCGCGCAAAGCTGGAACGGCAATCCTCCTGGCATCACACCTACAATTCAAACCAATAGACACGCAATCGGATGCAGGAGGCAGATTCCTCTTCGTCAAGGGCGAGATAGCAAAGAAGATCTATACCTTTGCCACGGTATACACACCCAACAGCGGCCAAGCAAGCTTCCTCAGGAGAACACTGACGAAGTTATCCCGATTCACGGAAGGTGCCCTCGTACTGGGAGGCGATCTTAATGTCCCACTGGATCCCAAGATGGACACCTCCAAGGGCTATAGCAGTGTACCAACAGCGACGCTAAAGATAGTGCACAAAGCCCTCAGGGATCTGAGGCTGGTGGATACATGGAGAGCGTTTAACCCCGAGGGAAGGGACTACACGTACTACTCCACGGTCCACGACAGATACTCCAGAATCGACTATATCCTAGTACAGCAGGAGGGACTCACGTACATACAGAAGGCGGCTATCCTCTCCACGACATGGTCGGACCACAGCGCGGCTCAGGTTACTGTGGCTTCACCCCTGTTCAGACCGACTAAATCAGCCTGGCGGCTAAATGATTCCTTGTTGACTGATGTGAAGATGAGGGAAAAGATCGCAGAGCACCTAAACCAGTATTTTGAGGAGAACGACACAGAAGACGTGACTCCCATGTCGCTCTGGGAAGCTCATAAAAGCGTGATCAGAGGCCACCTTATCCGCATGGCCACCCAGCGCAAGAGGGAGGCCGGCCAGCAAACCAGGGAACTCGCACGACAAATCTCAGACCTGGAAGCAGCGCACAAACTGGACCAACAAGCACAGACCTACAGGACCCTGATGGCTACTAGAAAACAGCTGGCAGAGATCTTAGAACGCAGACATACAAGAACAATACAGCGCTCGCGCGCCTTCTTCTACACACACGCCAACAAAGGAGGTAAACTCCTAGCACAGATGCTGAGAGGCATACAGAGCAGGGCACAGGTACAAGCCATACGTACAACACACAACCGTACCACACAATTTCCGGAAGAAATTGCAAACGAATTTAAAAAGTTCTATACTAAACTCTACAATACAAACAAAGACGAAGGAGACCCCCCAGGGGCTGTGAAGCAGAGAGATACGACAGCGTACCTGAGGAACTTCCAACCGAACGCCCTCACATCGGAAGAAGCTGAGGAACTGGAAGCCCCGATCACAGAAGGAGAAATCCGACTAGCACTGAAAGAAGCGAAAACAGGAAAAACACCGGGCCCGGACGGCTTCCCGGTGGAATACCTTAAAAAATTCGGACACACCCTCGTACCACATCTCACCAGAGCCCTGAACAGCCTGAGAGACGGCACAGCCTTCCACAAAGAAACCCTGACCGCAACAATAGCGGTAATTCCGAAGCCGGGCAAGAACACCGAACAGGTCGGAAACTACCGCCCAATCTCACTCCTCAATGCTGATGTCAAGCTGTTCTCAAAGGTCCTGACTACAAGACTACAAAGACACATGACTAGACTAATACACCCAGACCAGACGGGCTTCATACCTGGCCGAGAAGCCAGGGATAACACCCTAAGGCTTTTCGCTATACAACATCTATCAAAGAAAATGGGAACGAAGCTACTACTACTATCGACGGATGCCGAAAAAGCCTTTGACAGAGTAGATTGGCACTTCATGACGGAAACACTACGTGCGATAGGTCTTGGAAACGGCATGCTCACATGGATCACGGCACTATACAACCAACCAACTGCTAGGATTCGAGTAAATGGGGCACTCACGGATGACTTCCACATCAAGAATGGCACGAGGCAGGGCTGTCCACTATCACCCCTACTATTCGCCCTCACACTAGAGCCGCTTCTAGACAGCATTAGGAAAAATGAGGGAATACTGGGCTTCAGACACGGAACGCATGAGCACAAAGTGGCCGCATACGCCGACGACATGCTATTTTTCCTCGAGAACCCGCTTACCTCCGCTGCCCAGCTAATGTTGGAATTCGAAAAATACGGACGTTTATCCGGACTCAAATTGAACCTGACGAAATGCGAAATCTTAAACGTCACCGTCCCGGAGGAAGAATGCGCTCAGTTTAAACAGCAATACCCTTTCCATTGGTGCACAAGCCGAATGAAATATCTAGGGCTATGGGTAACACGCGAGGCAAAAGACATCTACACCCAAAACCACATACCCCTCCTGAGGACCATACTCGAAGACCTTAAAAGATGGCACTACCCCCACATATCTTGGCTGGGGAGAATAGCAGTGATAAAAATGAATGTTTTACCGAGGCTACTCTACATATTTCACACAGCCCCACAGGCGATTCCGCAGACATTTTTCAAGACACTCAAAACAGCAATCACACAATATATTTGGAGAGGAGAGAAGGCCCGCATTAGCTTTGACAAGCTCTGCTTACCAAGAAGCTGGGGAGGGCTAGCTCTTCCTGACGTCAGAAAATACCACCAGGCCACAGTACTGCAGAGGCTCAAGGAACTCCACACGGATACACCCGACAGAAGGTGGGTAACGCTCTGGAGGGAATCCACCGAGAAAAGACTACACATACTGATTTGGCACAGAGAAGCAGACGCACACATAATGCTGGGAGAAGACTCCCCACTTACACACACCCTGAGACACTGGAACGAACTGAGGAAAGGACAGCAGATCTCACCCAAACCCAGCCCGCTGATACCGATCACGTACAACCCTGACCTGGGAGATAGCCTCCCGCCAACGGCTTGGCCGATGGAGCACCAAGATGGATACATACCTATCTACTCCACTTTAAGCAACACGGGAGTGAAACCACTACGGGACATATTGGAAGAGAGACCACACACACTACTGCACCAATTCCGTTACGCCCAACTAACACACTACTACCATAATCTATCTCATAGAACCAAAATCCACAGGGACCTCACGTGGTTCGAAAACTTATGCACTCAGCCAACGGCAACTACAGGAAAGGTCTCCATGATATATCAAAGCATACTGACAGGACATAGAACAGAAAACACCCTGTACAAACGGCAGTGGGAGGAATGGACGGGGGAGTCTTTTGCGGATAACCAGTGGGAAAAGATCTTAATCCTACAACACAAAAGTTCCATTAGCTCCCATTACCAGGAGGTGAACTACAAGCTCCTTGCACACTGGTATCGCACCCCCTCTCTGATAAACAGATACGCACCAAACAACCCGAACATCTGCTGGAGATGCGGAGACAGCCCCGGTTCCCTGAAGCACATCTGGTGGGACTGCGAAAAAATTAAACCGTACTGGGGGAATATTAAGCAAGAAATAGAACGCATCCTAGGAGACCCTGTGGACCTTACAATGGGAGCCGCTCTCATACACCACACGGATAGACCCATATCCTCTTATAAAAAATCAATTCTGAGACACCTACTAAACGCGGCGAAATCCCTAATCCCACTACACTGGAGGAACGAACATATACCCACACTGGAACAATGGAAGACTAAAGTCGAAGACATAAGAAGGGCAGAAGCCAAAATAGCTGAAACAATAGGCAAGGAGGAAAAACATACAGAGCTGTGGACACCATGGATACTGTACATTTCTTAACACTTGACGCAGAAACGATGCACCCAGCTGGAGCGCCGGGGGGGGCCCGGGGGCAGACCCAGACGCGGCTCGGAATAAGGCGGACACCCGCCCTCCCTCTCCACATCCCCGACCCCCTTCCCCGCCCCCACCCAACTTCCCTCCTTATCCTCATACAGGGAAAGCCTTTACACACACATAATATGTAGGAACGGAGACGACAAAGGAGACACTCGCACCAGTTGCGGATACCACACACGAGTAGAATAGAAAGGACACATAACGAACATCGCAGACAAGGAACACACAAAACAGCAATACACACAAGCAACGCATGCTGAGCTACCACGGACGCAACAACAAACACATTAAACGCTAGAAACATGACAACGCAACCCTTTGCACCCATGTCAACATCTAGACACACAACTAATACGAAACGATAAAATGAAAGTTAAAAAACCCACGCACAATGACGTCATAGGACAGGAGACGGAGATAAATAGTGAGGAGACATGCCACAACCATTCAGAAACGCAGAAGGAACAGACAAGACATCTGAGGACAGAACCACAGACTCGCGACAAATAGAAAACTCAGGTCAAAACATACTAATCCTACTATACCCAGACGAGCCACAAACATTAACTGAATAATTCCGACACGTAAACAGCACTAGCGGGACTGAACGAAGCCCGGACAGCTCCATACCCTAACGCCCAAGATCAGACTAACACCTGGGTACACAGCAACAACTGGTGCACTCAAAAAACATAGCTGTGCCGCTAGAAATTACCAGGGACCTGCGAGTCCGGCAACATTGTGGGCCTGCGAGCCCGAGAATGTTCCCACATGTCACGCTAACTCCACCAACGAATGGTGCTAGTATTGTTGTCGATTATGATGTGCCTCCTGAGACCTGCGAGTCTGATTTTTCTTGACTTTGATACCACAAATAAAACGAATTTACAAAAAAAAAATAAAAAAGAACATGCTAACTCATTCACTACTAACCCCATGTATATTTGCAGGCTTTGTATTATTTAGCATTTTTAAATAAAAATTAAATGAATAAAGCCCCATTTATCTTCCCTCTACTCCTATGCTGGTCATAACCCAATAGGACCCACTCCCGCTATGTTGCTGTAAGCAAATGTAAATGACAAGACCCAATCTGGCACTGTACGAGAGCCTTCATGGCTCAATCTGTACAATGCTACTGTGGAGGGTTCTATACATATGACATAGATATGTACAGGCTGCAATATCATAAATACTCCAGCAGATTATTTATAAATAAGCAAATACTCATTAGCTAAGTATATGAACATTTTATTTTGTATATAATCTGCACTAACACATATTATAAAATTACAATTTGTCCTACACTAGTTTATCAAAACATTGCAAGATAATCACTACCATACTGTACCTAATGTATTACCTCACTGTGTACTAAATGTATTTTGCTCCAAAGTCTTGAAATATTAGCCAGACATAATATGTACTTGTTACTTTAAAATGCACACGAGCAGCACCGGAGTGTCACTGTGTAATTACAGGAATATATTTGTTTGCATTGTGAGTTGTTTTTAGACACAATATGTGGAGTCTACGTGTGTTTAGTAATTCTCTATTCCTTTCCTATCTAGTGTACACATTCTCTATCAATGTTCCACTTCACTAGCGGTGTCCTCCCTTTTTCCTGAGTACCTCTCACTAGGAGTGTCCCCATTTTTTGTTGTTATCAATGCCCCCTTTTATCCCTCTCAGTCTCTCACTTCTCTTCTTATCAATGTCCCTCTTCATCCCCTATCAGTGTCTCACTTTTCTTCTTATCAATGCCCCTTTTCTCCCTTTCAGTCTCTTACTTCTCTTCTTATCAATTCCCCCCTTCTCCCTCTATCAGTGTCCTACTTCTCTTCTTATCAATGCCCTCGCTTCTCCCCTATCAAGGTCCTACTTTTCTTCGTATCAATGCTCCCCTTCTCCCCTATCAGGATCCTATTTCTCTTCTTATCAATCCCTATCAGGGTCCCCTTTCTTCTTATTGCCCCTCTCCCCTATCAGGGTCCCGCTTCTTATCAATGCCCCTCGCTCCCCCTATCAGGGTCTGCTTCTCTTCCTAGCAATGCAATGCCCCCTTCTCCCCCTCTCAGGGTCCCACTTCTTTTTTCTTATCAATGCCCCCCTTCTCCCCCTATCAGGGTCCCGCTTCTCTTCTTATCAATGCCCCCTCTTCTCCCCCTATCAGTGTCCCCTTATTTCCTTCCCACTATCCCATTGTCTCCCTAGCAGATTGATGATCACAGCCAATCCAATATTTTCTCATAGGAAAGCATTAGGAGGCTAGTACGTATGCACGTCAAATTGCCACACTGAACCAATCAGATGGTCTCTCGGAGATTGATAGAAACAGCAGAGTTGTACTGTGCTATTTCGTCAGAAGTGATTATAGTGGCTGTCATAGTGACAGCCACTAGAGGCATTTAAACCCTGCAATGAAAACATTGCCGTTTTGCAGTACTTGATTGAGATATAGTGGTCTGGGTGTCTATAGTGTCCCTTTGATAAGTGTGTAAGCACACTATCATTGTCCACAAAAGGAGTCTGTGTAGACAGTTGCACAGAGGGGGTTGCAACTTTTACACCAAAACAGGCAAACAAAATTTTTTTTTTCAAACATAGCTATTTTTCCAGCCTTTGCTTTTCTAACCTAATATTTGCAACTGCCATTGTACATTTCACCACGAATAATGAATAATCCTGCCAGTTCTTTAAGTAATTAACAAAATGTATAAAAATTGAACGTTATAAAACTGAGAATAATTGAGTCATAGCAGGTATTGCTATTTAAGCAGGTATTGCTATTTAAGTGTCTTGAAATGACCAAACCCATTCGTACTAACATGGACATGCACAGTTCATTGTTGTCACTTCATTAGCACTGTGTGACCCAAAAACACCTGCATGAGCTTGATGAACATTGTGTGACACATTACAGATGCCTGTGTGTACGTGTCTGTTGTGGCAAAGATTTCACACACATTGAGAATAAACACCTGAATAAAAAATACTCTCTAACACGGACCATTTTTATAGCTTTCCAACGAGCAGACCTGAAGCCTTGCACTTTTGTCAGTACCTTTGAGAGAGTTGATCCGCACAGGCCTTGTGCATGTTTAGTGTAGCTTGCAAAACACAAAACTCTAAAAACACATGTAAATACCAAATGAATAAAAAAAAAAAACACTTCCCCATATGGGGCAAATTAGAACATATTTGCCCCCTTCTTTCAATACGGCTGTAACGTTTGTGATTGACCTAACTTATAACTGCTCAATCTCAACTAAAGCTCAGTTTGTGTACGAATAGAAAAATAACTAAGATACCATTAGAATAAACAGCAAACAATAGTATTAATTAAAACAAGGGTACATTATGTATGCTGGAGCAAGCAAAAAAAAAACAGCTCATGTGCTGGCCAGTAGCTTGTTAACCCCTGCACCGCCAAGGGTTATTAACTATTTGCCCAGAAGAGAAATAGTGCTGCCGGCAGACCATAGAGTAACGGTCAACTGTAATTCAGTAATCAACAAAAATTGTCACCGTATTTCATCTGAGCCGAATAGACATGTGGTTGATATTCGGTCAGGCCAAAATACATTTTTGGAGTTTAAATGAATGAATGAAAACAACTAACATGCACATGCACATCTCTCTTTACTATTGACAAATTATTGACAAATATGTGTGTTCCCTTACCTCTACAATTTGATTGTCAACTCCAGTGTATTCCCACATATAATTTCTTGTTTTAATAATGTTGTGCAATTTTATAAATTCCTGATGTAAATCTAAAGTGGATTTCATGAATTTGCTATTTGTTGGGGTTTTTTTTGTCACAGTGTTCAATATCTTCAACAGGATCTCACCTTCATCGTAAGTGGATGATGGCTATTGGCATGTCCTTTTCAACAGCTTTCATTGGATTTGAAATAAAATATTCTTTTACTGTTGAAGTAATTCTGTGCCTTGTTTGAATAAGGGTCATCTTTGGAATGTTTAGAACCATCTGTAAGAATATAGAACCCTGAAATATTATGGAAAGTATTACAATATGGTTTGATTCAGTGTCAAGGAGAGGTGAAAGATGAAAATGTAACTTTACAAATATACTGTTTACATTATACTTAGGACTTATGTAACCTGCCTGACATTACTTTAACTTCAAGCCATGTGCCCAGCTATCAAAACATATTATATTGAACTGCACTGTACAATACCCAGCACACAGTAAATATGCTATACATAAAATAACAGCAATCTGAAATATTGACACTGTGCACACTCTGTCATTTATAGTATAAAGAGAGGCATGGGTTTCTGTATCAAAATTCATGAGCTATCATTTTATTTTAATTGAGCTAACATTGGTGCAGATGTGGGCTAACTTTGGTTCCCTTATTAAAATGTTATGTTGAATATATTAATCATTTGTTCTGAGCTTCATTGATTGCTCATTAGGCTTTTTGTATGTTTTTTTTAGGTTTTTTTTTTAATGTTTTTGCAAACTTTATTTTTTTTCCATTGCTTAGTTCCAAGCACATCGAATGCGCACCTTTTTCCAAAATTTGAATGCGCATTAAAATCGATGACGCTTTACATTCGGGGCAAACTTCAAAATCTTTCAGCAAATTAAAACTAGTGAATTCAAACGGGTGAATTCAAACAGACTAATTTAAACAGACTAATTCAAACAGGTGAATTCATACAAGCGAATTACATTACAGCTAATTCACACAGGCAAATTTTGTTTCTGAAAAAGGGCTTAAGAAAGAAAAGACTTAATATGTAAAACTAAAATTAAAATACCAACAATGATACTATGGTATATGGCAATAAATGTTTTCATTGTAGCAAAATGTTGTATAGTAGTAGTATCTTCTTGTATAAATGTGCAATACATTCACCAGCATAACATTTTTTAACATCCAGGTTTCAAAAATTGAGGTGCGTATTAGATTTGATGGTGCATTAGCTTCAGGTAAATACGGTATATATTCGCAAACATACAAACAGTCCAAACAGGTTATTTTTAAAAGCTTCTCTGATATTTAACTTTCAAATAGTGTAGACTACCTGTATGTAGATATATATAATTCATTCTGTTCCTACTTTTTAATATTCAGGGCTTTGTTTTTCTTTTGTTAAATTTACCTTTATTCTAATGCCAACAGTCTCTTTCTAGAAGTTTGTGCTTACGCTGGTGAACTCATCAATGTTGTATTTTGTCCACAAAGAAGCATTAAGGGCACACGCGGCATCCATGGAAATTACCGAGACAATAAAATTCTGTGCTTCTCGATAAGAAGCATTAAATGCACACACAGCACATAGAGAAGTGTCCAGTATCGGATTAGTAGATTAAATAATTCAAACTATTTCAGTCCAAAAACCTTTATGACAGCCATTTTTATTATAAATGACATTGTTTTCATATACAAGGCTACAAAAGCACCTGCACTCCATAATCACTTCATTAACCCCATTCACTACTTTAATTTACATTGCAAAACTAAATTTAGTCCATAAAGTCTTACTTCACTTGATTTATACTCCGAATAATTACCAGCAAATTTCCATAGATGTGATTTTGGTGTTCAGACTGACTGTTTATGTTATGCAGAGAAAACACAGCAGAGTTATCCTCAAGGAGGAGTTCTTGAAAAGAATACCACAGTTTAAATGTTATTATTATGAAATATATAAGGCATGTTTGCTATTTCTCCAGCTCTGCAATATTTCCAGCAGAACTTTTTTTGGTTTAATGTTTTCTGTGACAACTTTCTGCGATTCCTATTATAGTGAATAGCCCTGTTTGAATCATTGTAAAAACATTTGCATTGCAAGATTCAAAGGAGGTTATTATTATTATATTATTATTTATATAGCGCCATCAAATTCTGTAGCACTTTGCAGTGGGTGGACGAACAGACATGTAGTTGTAACCAGACAAGTTGGACACACAGGAAGAGAGGGGTTGAGGGCCCTGCTCAATGAGCTTACATGCTAGAGGGAGTGGGGTAAAGTGACACAAAAGGTAAGGATAGTATTAGACTAGTGACAGCTGCAGAAGAGGAATCAGTCAGGAGCTATTAACAGTTTAATTGATACGCTTTTATGAAGAAGTGGGTTGTTAACGATTTTTTGAAGGAGTGGAGACTGGGTGAGCATCTAACGGAGGAGGGAAGTGAGTTCCACAGGAAGAAGTCTTGAAGGCGAGCATCAGAGCTGGGAGTACGGACAGAAGAGAGACTTAAGTCTTAAGCAGAGCGTAAGGGCTTAGATGGGACATATTTGTGTATTAGGGAGGATTTGAAAGCAAGAACCAGAAATTTAAATTGAGCCCTATATCTTACAGGAAGCCAATGTATAAAAAGTGTCATTTTTTACAAATTTTTTCTGTCACTTTCCTTATTTTCTCTTATTTACCCCTGAATTTGCTCCCATTTATTCCCGTGCATTTTCCATCTTGTTTTTAGTGTTACTTTTTCTTATTTTTATTTCTGATTCACAAATATCTTGCTTCCAATGTGTAAGAAAAAAAGAGGTGCGAAATAGCTTGCTCGTTATCTTTATTTTTCCACCACATTCTGAGTGTCGGGTTTTCCATGACAAGTAAGCAGTTTTCAAAGTCCTCCTTTTTGTTTGTACTTGGAATGATTTTTCCTCGTATCATTACTTGTGTTATTTTTTTAAATCTAATTTATGGTGGAAAAAAAGTCAGTAATGAATAAGGATAGAGTTTTATTTAGTTCTTTTTATTACAATTCAAATTTGAAAAGTGTAGTGGGATAGATAGATAGATAGATAGATAGATAGATTATATATTATATATGATTATATATATAATTAAGCTTTTAAAATAGTTTTTTTTATTATTGTTTGTACTTTCTCATTTCACATTTATGAAACATAAATAAATTTAAAAAAATGGCTTTGTGTCCTGTTCTCCTGTTCTCCTGTTCTGCAAACATGAGTCAACATCTTGTAGATTATGATTCTTGAGTATTTATGTATATGAGGTGCTGCTGGTGTCTTGTTCAAAAGATTTCTTTTTTTTTTCTTTCTTTTTTTTAAGGAGAGTGCGGAGGATAATTCTTTAACCCCTTAAGGACAGAGCTTCAGAAGCTTGTCTTTCACATAATGACAACAGCATAGGCGTGCGCAGCCTATTGCATTAGGGTGTGCACCCTAAACCACAAACACACGCCGCGTGTGTGTGTGTGTGTATCTATCTATCTATATATAGATAGATAGATAGATACACACACACACATATATATATATATAGATACACACACACACACACACATACACTGCTGTGTGTGCTGTTAGTGTGCTGAGTGTGATGTGTGTGTGAGGGTGCTGTTAGTGTGATGTGAGAGTGTGTGTGTGTGTGTGTGACTGTGCTGTTTGTGTGTGAGGGTGTTTGTGTGTGTATGTTTGTCCTGTGAGGGTGCTGTTTGTGTGAGTGTCGTGTATTTGTGAGGGTGCTGTTTGTGTGTGTGTTTGTGAGGGTGCTGTTAGTGT
Organism: Pelobates cultripes; assembly: GCA_933207985.1. Taxonomy (NCBI): domain Eukaryota; kingdom Metazoa; phylum Chordata; class Amphibia; order Anura; family Pelobatidae; genus Pelobates; species Pelobates cultripes. Next base: position 61,670,851 of record OW240915.1, read on the forward strand.
GCTGTGTGTGAGGGTGTTGTGTTTTTTTTAAAGGTGCTGTGTGTGTTTGTGAGGGTGCGGTTAGTGTACTGTGTGTGTGTGAGCAGTATGTGTGTAGGTGCTGTATGTGTGTGTGCTGTATGTTTGGAGGGATTTGGCAGATTAGTAAATCCTTGCTGCCATGTGCCATCCCTGGTGGTCCAGTGGAGAGTGAACTCTAGCCTGCGGGGCTAGAGTTAACTATCGCGAGATCTGAGCGTTGCCGCAGCAACGCTCAGATATCGCGAGAGGAACCTGGCGGAGCTTCTGTCTAGAGCTCCCTGGGTCCTCTCCTGCCTCCCTCCATGCTGCTGTGGGCCTGTGAGGTAGATCTTTGGTCTCCCCACCAGCCCATGGAGGCTTAGAGCAGAGCCGGCACCCAGATAGCGCCGGCTCTGCGAGTGTGTGTGTGTATATGTATATATATATATATATATATATATATATATATATATATATACAGACACACACTCACACAGACACACACTCACACACACAGATACACTCACAGACACACACTCACACACACAGATACACTCACAGGCACACTCTCTCACATACACACAGATACACTCACAGAAACACACTCACACACACACAGACGCACACAGACACTCACACATACACACAAGAACAAATTATTATATTTTAACAAAAAAAAATGTCCACCCAGCCTCCTACCTGGAGTGCTGGCGTGGACTTGTCCCTGGGGTCCAGTGGGGCGGGCGCCTCTCTGCAGTTCAGCCGCGGCGAGGGAGCTGTCTGCTCTCTCTCTCCGCGCGGGCTGTCTGCTGTAGCTGGGAGCCGGAATATGACGTCATATTCCGGCTCCCGGCATCAGCGCGCGGCGAGAGGGAGCAGAGAGCAGACAGCTCCCTCGCCGCGGCTGAGCTGCAGAAAGGGGGGGATCCATCACCTCTTGCCCCCCCTCCCCCCCCCAATGACAGGGGCAAGAGGTGAAACAGGGGACGCTGAGTGCCTGCAGGAACAGCGTTCCTGCTCAAAAAAAGTGCAGGAACACTGTTCCTGCTAGGGATCGACCGATTATCGGTCTGGCCGATATTTGGTATTTTCGGCAATATCGGTATCGGCCAATTCAGATACAGATATTGCCGATAATATATAACAGGGCCGCCGGGCCCATTACAAGCCCGGCGGTCCTGTGGGGGCCAGCAGCAAGCGCTGACTTACCTTGCATGCAGCTCCCTGTGTAAATCTCGCGAGACCCGCGGCCGCAGAGCGTTGCACGGGTTACCATGGCAACGCTCCGCGCGGCACTAAGAGCCGCGAGATTTACACAGGGAGCTGTAGGAGCTGCTTGCAAGGTAAGTCAGCGCTTGCTGCTGCTGAGCCACCACTGTACTTAACAAGCCACTGGACCACCAGGGAATACTATATCCCCCTCCCTGGTAAGAAGCAGGGAGGGGGGACTAAACAAAAACATTTAAATATTAAAAAAAATATTAAAATAAAAAATTAGACAAATTGCATCACTACACACACACACACACTGCACACATACTGCATTACATACACACTACACAGACACAAACACACTCTACACAAACACACACTGGGGGGGGACTAAACAAAAAAACATTTAAATATTAAAAAAATATTAAAATAAAAAATTACACAAATTACATCACTACACACACACACACACACACACTGCACACATACTGCATTACATACACACTACACAGACACACACACTGCATTACATACACACTACACAGACACACACACTGCATTACATACACACTACAAAGACACACACACTGCATTACATACACACTACACAGACACACACTGCATTACATACACACTACAAAGACACACACACTGCATTACACACACACTACAAAGACACACACACTGCATTACATACACACACACCACAAACACACACTACACAAACACACACTGCACACATACTGCATTACAGACACACACACTGCACACACTACACTGCACACACACTGCATTACATACACACACACTACACAAACACACACTTTACATACACACTGCATTACATACACACTGCATTACATACACACTGCATTACATACACACACTGCACAAACACACACACTGCATTACATACACACACAAAAACACACTGCATTATACACACACAATACATAAACACACTGCATTATATACACACTACATTCATTATACACACACACACTACACACACACTCTGCATCCACTACACACACAGTTCCCCTGTCTAAAAACACTTCATCCACTACATGTGGCATGCATATTTTGTGCATTTACCTTTCGAATTAGTTTATTTATTCAAAATAGTAAATGTACAGAATATCGGCAAGATATCGGCTATCGGCCTGAAAGTTCGCAGATTATCGGTATCGGTATCGGCTCTAAAAAATCAATATCGGTCGATCCCTAGTTCCTGCAGGACTCAAACCATAGGCGTGCGCACGGGGATTAGGGTGTGCCCAGGCACACCCCGTGCGCACGCCTATGGACAACAGCATTATTTTCATTTTTTGCTCTTTGCGTTCAACTGCAATTTGCATTTTACTAATTTATTGCACCGACACATATTATATATCGTTTTTTAAAGGTCATAAAGGGCTTTAAATTTGATGTAACACAAAAAATAAGCATTTATATATATATATATATATATATATATATATAAATGGTTATTTTTTATAAAAACAAAATACAGAAAAATGCAAACAAAATGAAAAGTTTTTTTTGTTTTTACAGTTTTTGCCATAATAATGTGTGCATAATTAGCGCAGGTTAAGGAAAGTAATTAAAAATAAATTCATTTAGTTGTTCCGATTTACAGAATATATAATGTGTCTGGGATTTTAAGGTTTTTTTTTTGGTAGTTACAGGTCGTTACAAGGAGTAAAATAAACTTTTAATGTGGAGCGATTTTAGAATTTGGTATGTTTGTCTTGTAAGCTTAATAGCCATAAAAGAAAACAAAATTGCCACACAAAAGTATACATTTATATAAAGTAGACATCACAGGCTATTTACCTAGGGTTGTTTTGACACTTTCTACGTAGCCATTTCACCGCCAACCTCTACTAAATATTGGAGTAAAATTGTGTTTTTTGGGGTTTTTGGCACACAAACTTATAACAAAGAAATTTTCATGTGTATTTTGTAAAGTTGGTGTGTGCTATTCCTGTACAAAGTTTTAATTTGTGTTCAGTTATATCTGCTGAGTAAAATGACACCCCCATTGTATGTCTTTGGCACTATTTCGTGAAGTTACAGTGCCATATAGGAGGCCTGTTCTTTTCAGTATTCACAGTAGAATTTTGAGAGACGGATTTAATGAGCCTATGCTTCCATTTGGGGTATTATAACAGTTTGACTGTTCAAAAGAGCCCACAAAGGCCTACCATTTGTAAAAGTCGACACTCAAGGGTATCTCATAAGGTGCATATTGTGCCTTAACATGCCCCCATTTTTTCACCAATATATGCCAAAGTATGTGGTAAAAAATAATTTTGTGCATTTTTTACACATGGATTGCATTTTTGCTGGGCATTTTGTATATTTCACATGTGCCACTAAGTTCAAACTCCCCAAATTATGCTCGGCTAAGTCTTCTGAGTAAAAAGACACCTCCAATGAATGTCTTTGGCACTATTTCGTGAAGCTACAGTGCCATATAGGAGACGAAGCCATATCAGTTTTTACTGAACTTAGAATTTTGACGCTGGGCCTATGTGCAATTTCCAAGCATCTTAGCAGGGTTTAAATTCAAACTACGCCACAAAGGCCTACCATTTCTTAAAGTAGACACCCCAGGGTATTTCAAAAGGTATATTTTGAACCTTTGCTTGGGATCATTTTTCCGCTAGCTTGTACCAAGTGTTTTTTAAGGTAATAAGTGTTTTTTCTGCGTTTTTGACACACAAAGTGAGTTTGCACAGTATATTTTGCAAACCTTATGTGTGCTACAACTGTATAATACTTCATATGTTGCTCAGCTATGTCAGCTGAGTACAGCAATACTCCCATATGTACCTTTGCCAGGTATATGTGGACGTCGGAGGGGCACATTTGGGAAACAGCCATTCCAGTTTTTTTTCAAACTTTACATTTTTACGCTGTGCCCATGTCCCATTTTAGAGTATTTTACCAGGCTATATAATCCAAATACCCCATAAAGCCATACCATTTATTAAAGAAGACATCCCAGGGTATTTCAAAAGGCATATTTTGAACCTTAGCGTGGGATCATTTTTCCGCTAGCTTGTACCAAGTGTAGTGGTAATAAGTGTTTTTTCTGCCTTTTTGACACACAAAGTGAGTTTGCACAGTATATTTTGCAAACCTTATGTGTGCTACAACTGTATAATACTTCATATGTTGCTCAGCTATGTCGTCTGAGTACAGCAATACCACCGTATGTACCTTTGCCAGGTATATGTGGATGTTGAAGGGGCGCATTTGAGACACAGCCTCATTTTCCCATAACTCCCACCCACCCCAGCTAGAAAAATATATAATTATAAAATATTTAAATTAATTAAATAAATTGAACCCCTGAGGGTTAAAAAAATAGATAAAAGTTAATCCTCAGGGGTTAAAAAAAATTAGATCACAGTATAATACAGTGATCTGTATTTTGATCACTGTAGGCAGTGATCGACTGGCAGGGAAGGGGTTAATTTTTATTTGGACTGGGTAAAGGTTTTTTTTTTATATTTTACTTAAACGTTTTTTTTAGCTTAATTTTTTACTTTTTAAAGTTTATTTTAAAACTTTTTTTAACGTTAACCCCTAGTTAGCCTAACACCAAATCCCCCAATTCCCCACTAACTTCCACCCATGCCTATAACAATATATAGCGATAGCGGCGATCCGGGGTTAATTTTAACGGGTGACGGACAAGGTCCATCACTGGTCGTTATGGCAATCCCCTGAGTGACGGACCTTGTCCGTCATTCGTCGTTAAGGGGTTAATGAACACTTTGTTCTAACTGTGTAATTTTACTGTGTGCTTAACTACACATTAGAAAGGCGTAAAAAGGAGTTTTCTTCCCTTATGAAAGTACCACACAACATGCCAGTGCTCACCATGGCTGCTGCTGTCTGAGACCTGCACAATCTCACCAGTGTGCATCTTTAACAAGTACGCCGGTTAATCTTTTTGGGGGCTGGAAAATTACACAAGATTAGAAGCATTTTTCAGTGCCTTTGTAATCCAATCGGCCCCAGGTGACTGACAGAGTCAGCGAAGTATATTTTTAGTAATGACAGATGGATTAGAAAGCAATAGTTAAAAAGACATTATGATTAACCCCCTAAGTGCTTGAAACTCCATCATGTAGTGCTGTACTGGCTTGTATTATGCTACTTTGTTTGTTGACATATAACAAAATAAGTGAATATTAAGCCAACCTTATAACTTAGCTTTTTTGTTTGTCTATGTGAATATCTTGCATTCTAAATCTGTATCCATAACTTTTAACTTTAGACTATTCCTTGCAAAATTATGAAAATGAGCAGGTGAAACCTATTTAAAAGTAGTGAGGCAGAACAACAAATACAGGTTGCGCCAAATAGGACAGATTAATAAACTAGATATCGAAAATTGCAAAAAGGTACCAAAACCAAGCAAAGAAAGGTCTATAGGTATCAATTTTCATCAGGAATTCACAAGACATCTTTGGTCAAATCCTCAGCAGCATATGAAAAAGAAAAAGCAGAGTGGACCAATGGTGCAATAACGTATAGAAGTTTGGCCACAAACAACACTGAGGTTAAAAAGTGCCAACTCACATTTAAGAGAGCTATTACCAGCTCCAGGTAAAACAGAATACAATAGTAATTAAACGCCCCACATGTAGGCTATTCCTCTGACGGTAATTGCAGTGCAGGTCGCATGTAATAAAATAAAAAGAGAAGGCCCATAGTGCTCTCTATATGTGTAATTGCAGGATATAATGAGAGTTGTGCTTACAATTTTCAGAGCAGACAAACCGCTCTATGTGCCAGGCGTGGGTGGAACAATCCCCACCTAGGATTCTTTGGGTGATGGTACTGGTACGTGACAACTGGTGTATGTATACAGTAACATTGAATGTAATGTATGTATGTATAGCAGGTCGCCGGCAGTACTCCTCCCTCACTGAGCTTCTTCTGCAGGCTCAGACTGCCCTTTTCCCCAGGTGTACAACCTCTTTCCATACTGTGATCAGTAGTGCTGTTCCATCCCATTTCCTTTTTTTGAAACCTATTTAAAAGCACAGAAATAATAAAACATAGCTCCCAAGTGTTCCTCTTTTGGAGTGAGAGTCCCTTTTTAGGACATAATCCACTGTCCCTCTTTACAACCATTGTGTTCCTTTTTTGCCTGGGAGGCCAGAATAAGAGTAACGGAAGACAGCATTGGCAGTAGTAATTGGAGTTTAACATGCAGTAAATGCGTTTTTAAATGAACATGTCTAAAACTGTTCGTCTTCTTTCCTGGTTTCACTGGGGGCTCCTCTCCCAGTCTGTTTGCAGCTTCCAGGAGAGCCAGAGGCTCCTGCTTAGGATATTCTGTTAGTTATCCTGAGGTAAACAGTGATTACAGTGCAGGGTCAGCTAATTGGCTGAGCGCGTCAGCTGATGGCACTCAATGAAGGCAGGGCTGGGGCCTGATGTAGTTGTTATGGTGCTCACAATGTTCCTTTCAGTATATAACCCTGATTACTTTAAATATTTAAAAAAATGTTGCTTTATTTTATTTTTCTATTCTGCCAATAAGCGTATCTGTACATCTAACACATATCTAATAGTGAGAGATATTTTATTAAAAAATGGTTTTGTTGTTTGCACCTTGGAGCTGCAACAATTCCATATATGATGCTACTGATCTTCATTGTTTGAAATTTATTATGAGAGCAAAAGATTATGGACTAAGAATCATAGCTAGGATGCTTGTGAATAGGTCAGTGAGGCTCCGAATTTGCACATTTCAAAAAATTAGTAGGAAAATAGTTGGAAAAATATACAAATGTATTTAAAGCTAAACTCACTTTGCGATATTGTATCGTGTGTATCCAATATGATAATTACGTCATACCAGGTCCTCTTTTATGAACAATGTTCTGATGCACTGTATATAAGGAAGATTTATGAAGACAAACTAAAAAAAGCTTTCTTGCATAATGGAACAAAACAGGTATTATTGGACTTTATTGCTTTATCGGCTGAGTGAATAAAGTATTTTATAGCTTGTGGGTGTCTCATATGCTTGTAAAAGGATTTCTTCTCACACTTTTAAAATCAGTTCATGCCTTTCACACCATTCTAAGTATGAATTATTTAACTCTTCCACCAATCATTTATATGGTGTATTGTATTATGGTTAATGTGATCCCTCTCATTGCTAGATATACTTTTTGGAACACAGATTTTCATCTCGTGCCTTTTAGCGGTGTGAATAAAAACGGCAGAGCCCCTCAGAGATTGACTTTATTTAGAAATGATTTGATGTCATTAGTGAGTTGTTTGAACTAGGAATACACACAGCACGTATGTATTGTAGGTTTTAATTTGCCTATTTAATGCTAATTTGTGATTGGTGGCAATCTTGAAGGGTGGACTATAAATGTTCCCCAGGGATGGACACATAATGCGGTGGGTTTCCATTTTCCTTATATTAAATAACTAACCTTTATTCACAAATTCAGCTAAATAACTGATTTACTGGCTTAAAATTAAGACAATTAAATGCAATCCAGAACTCAGTGGTAAACCAATACAAATGTCATGTTCTTTCTAGCACGACAGTCATATCCGATGGTTTGCAAAGGTTCACATGCATTTGGTTAGCTACCGTATATACTCGAGTAAAAGATGAGTTTTTCAGCACATTTTTTGTGTAAAATTAGGGGTCTCGACTTATATTCGGGTCGACCTTTACTCGAGTATATACTCAGTGGGAAAGTCTTCTGCAGTTTACCCAATGTTGTCATGTTGCCGTCATTACAACACTTCAGTGATACAAATAAATACAGATACCATTTAGTCAGAATTTAACCAAACGATACATAGGTATCTTTTCCAACACAAGACACAAAAGCCGCATTCAGCATATGTGACATCCTAGAAATAGCCATTGGAGTACAGTTAGGTTTGACCACGGAGGAGGTTCGTGACCAGTAACCGGCAGCTGTTCAGCATGTGGTGATTTGTGTTCAGTCTTTTTAAAGGGACACTATAGTCCCAAAGACCACTTCAGCTCATTGAAATGGTCTGGTCGCACTGGCCCTGTCCTCTTAACTCTGCAATATAACAAATTGAAGAATTTTAGAACATTGGATTGTACCAGTTGGGACACACACAATCACTTAGACACACACTGACAGCCAGAAAAACACTGATTTACACACACTGACAGCCAGACACACACAATCACTCAGACATACACACACTGACAGCCCCCCTCCTTGGGGACCAATGGGGTTTCTGACAGGAAGGGAGGCAGGCGGTTGGGCGGCTAACTAAAAATCCAGGCGGGCGGGCTGGCGGCACTGGCGAGGGAGCACTGATTCGTGAGCTGTCTCTGCTCAGCTCCCTCGCGCGCTGCAGAGTGATGCCGTAGCCAGCTCCCGGCATCACTCTGCGGCACGCGAGGGAGCTGAGCAGAGAGCCCCCAAATCAGTGCTCCCTGGACTTTTAGTTAGCTGCCACCAGGCTAACAAGGTATTTGCCTGGGCATTTGGGGGCGGCCCCTGAAAAGTGCAGCCCAAAGCAAATGCCTTGTTTGCCTTGCGGCAAATACATCCATGCTTGCCCCCACAACTACTGGGGAACTGGGGTTATAATTCCCCATATGAATATTTTTAGCATAACCTTGCTTCCCTGATGCTTATTTCATATAGTGCTATACATCCCTATAGTTTCTTTCCAGCTCTATCGGCATCATTGGGTTTAGTTTAATTTATACCACTCGTTATTTTAATAACTGGTAAAAACATTGCTTTAGTTTGCATGAATCAATAGCCTGAAGCAACATCATATTTAGATTAGTGTAGACTAAATTATGCCCTCCCTGCCCCTTTAGGAAAAAAATATTTAGAGGCAATTTATATGTGCTACAATTCATGGTTCTTTGTGCCAACAAAAGCCAATAAATAGTAGAAATAAACTTTCCCACAATGTAAATAATTTTGAATAGATTTTTTTCATTCTGGCTGAAACACAGCTCAGCACCTGAAGCATTTAACGTCTGTGTAATGTGTAAAAGCTGGAAGAACACAGTAGGTTATCTTTGTGTTAACCAGCTCCGGTACAGGTGCGCTGCATTCCCAGTTTTTTCACCACCGATGGGAACTTAGTAAATTAGCTGCTCTGGGAGCACATAAATATTAACCCTTAACAAGTACTTAAAGGGGCACTATAGTCACCAGAATAACTACAGCTTTATGTAGTGGATCTCATGTCTATAGCATGTTTCGGTATGCTTTTTAATGTAAACACTACCTTTTTTTAGAGAAAAGGCAGTGTTTACATTGCTGGCTAGTTACACCTTTAGTAGCTTTCTGTGTCAGTGAGTTCAGCATCTTCACGCTCTACATGGAGACGCAGAACATTTCCCCTCTAGAGATGAAATAATTCCCTAATTGGCACAGAGCAACGTTTTGCCGTACATCTGCAATAGCCTCCCAATGCTTTCCTATGTGAAAGCATTGGATTTGCTGAGATCATCATCAATCAGGCGGGGCCAGCTGCAGCGAGAAAAAGTTTCAACACCTTTTTACTGCTCTGGAAGGGGGACCGCAGACCTAAATAGTGGATTTAACACTATAGTGTCAGGAATACATGTCTGTGGTTAAAACAGCCTGATCTTCTTTATACTGGTCCCCATAAATTTTTTTATTTTTTTTTAAATAGTCTTTTTCTTTGAGCTTTATACCTATTGCTTATAATCTATATTATACTTAGTGCTGTAGAAGTAGTTGCCCATATATAAATAATTGATAATAGTTATAAAACTTACAAAGTTATAAAAGGCACCACAAACACTTCAGAATAGTACAATGCCATGCATGATCTAGATCTCCAAAGATTTGGGCGGATAAAGAGGAACAAAATGTCCTCGTTATGAAATCTCCAGCCGGTGGATGGGCTTAGTTTGTTGAGGAATCACAGTTTTTTGTAAGATCTCTTTAAAACGATATTAGAAAAACCTGGACTCCACCTATAACCTTTTGGCACCATAACGACCAGTAAGATGTAGTGGTTGTGGTTTCACTTTAAAGATTGAGTAAGAGATTTTTTTTTATTATATTTTGTTTTCTAGCAGGAATAACTGTTCACTCCATTAATGACTATCCTAGTTCTGTCTAAATGATAAATCCAGATTTAATATGTGTGTGATGCTGACAAGTTTCTCGCTCCTCTTAAAAACAGGCCAATGCCCTAAGAGTTAGCACCTGTGAAAGGAACAGGTTTTGTGTCTACATATAGCTTGCCCTCTCGTGTATTTTCCATTGACGGTGGATGTAGAATGCCAGATACTGTGCAATAAACCTTATTCACAGGATTCCATCCATGTACACCATAGCATTATCCTAAGTCCTCCCGGATGTTTAAGGATAGGATTAGTAGTAAGTAAATTATTTATTATGTTCTGAATGCAGGACCGTCTTTAATACTATTTGGACCCTGGGCAGGTGTTTGATTGGGGCCCCATGACCAAGCCCTTCCCCTTCCTAGCATGCAATCACGCCATCAACACCCACACACACAAAAAAAAACCCAAAAAACACTTAGCCCTTGAAGGGCCCCTGAAAATCCATCGCCATCGGTTGGCCCTTAGAGCATTGGCCACCCGATGAGCCTCCACATCACGCGGCTATAGTTCCGGCAGCTGCCCCTTTTGCCCAGTGTTAAAGACGGCCCTGTCTGTATCACAAATCATTAAGTACTGTGCCTTTTATTTTGATCAAAACTAGCAATGTTTTGGCAAACATTAGGGTAAATGCATTAGTTAAAAAATAATAGTAAATAAATAGAGTTGGCAAAAACTTCACCATCTAAGCTCATCACAGCTCACTGTTTAACCCCCACCCCTTATTCCGTTACGGCGTTCTATGCCGTCGCGGCTTTAATGGGCTTTAAAGCCGTTGCGGCGGCATAGAACGCCATAACGGCTTTGAGTCCCAGAGGACTGGCGGTACTTACCTCCGCCGCGATCCTCTTCTGGATGGCTGCCAGACCGCCCAGGCAGCCCTCCTCCGGTGAATGAGGCCCCCGGGGGCCATGTGATCGCTCTCAAAGAGCGATCACATGGCCCCCCTATAGCTGGCTGTGGATCTGCCAGCAGGGGGACGGTCTGAAATATCAGACAGTCCCCCTGCTGGTGGAAAGTGTAAAAAAAAAAAAACATGTTAAAATAAATTAAATATATTTTTATATATATGTATAATATATGTGTATATATTATATATATATATACACACACATATTATATACATATAACGTCATACGTAATGTATTTTAATATTAATATAAGTATATATTAATATTAAAATACACTTAGAATGACGTTACATATATATAATATATATATATATATATATATATATATATATATATATATATATATATATACACACACACACACACACACACACACACATTATTACAATAATAAATAAATTAAATTAAATAAATAAAATATTGAAACAAAATTTAATATAAATTATATATTCATATGTAATTTCATTCTAACTATTTTGTTATTAATGTATATATATTGGTAACAAAATACACTTAGAATGACATTCTATATATATCTATCTATATCTAAAATACAAATAACCGCAAATAAATATATACATAGATAAATACATATAATTACATAAAAGATTACATTAGTATACACGTAGAATTTAAATACCTATAAATGCATATATATTAAAATTCTACGTGTATATTTAAGTAATCTTTTAACATAATTATGTGATTTGATTAATTAAAATTTGATTGACATGCCTGACAACACAGGGAGAAAGTGCAGAGAATTTAATTCGCAAGCACTATATTTGACCCTGTAACTCTCCAAGACTCCATAAAACCTGTACATAGGGGGTACTGTTTTACTCGGGAGACTTCGCTGAACTCAAATATTAGTGTTTCAAACTGGTAAATTGTATTACAACGATGATTTTTTATTAAAAGTGACATTTTTTGCATTTTTTACAAACGAACGTCATGTTTATGGATTATATTATTGTTGTAATATGTTTTACTGTTTTAAAACACTAATATTTATGTTTAGTGAAGTCTCCCGAGAATAACAGTACCCCCCCATGTACAGGTTTTATGGTGTTTTGGAAAGTTAGTGGGAGAGTCACATATAAGGCTTGCATTTCATTTTGTTGACATTGAAATTTGCCAGATTGGTTATGTTGCCTTTGAGACCGTATAGTAGCCCAGGAATAAGAATTACCCCCATGATGGCATACCATTTGCAAAATTAGACAACCCAAGGTATTGCAAATGGAGTATGTCCAGTAATTTTTAGTAGCCACTTAGTCACAAACATTGGCCTAATTTTAGTTTTTTGCTTTTTTCACAAAAAAACAAAATATGAACGCTAACTTTGGCCAGTGTTTGTGACTAAGTGGCTACTAAAAAAGACTAAACATACCCCACGTTCAATACCTTGGGTTGTCTACTTTTTCAAATGGTCTGCCATTATGGGGGTAATTCTCATTCCTGGGCTACCACACCGTCTCAAAGGTAACATTACTAATCTGGCAAATTTCAATGTGAAAATGGAACGTTCTATATTTGACCCTGTAACTTTCCAAAACACCATAAAACCTGGTAATGGGGGGTACTGTTGTACTCGTGAGACATCGCTGATTACAAATATGTGCATTTTTTTGCAGTAAAACCTAACAGTATTATGACATTTACAGCTAAAATGTGAGGCGGAACTACAAATTTTTAAAAAAATTTAACATTTCTCACAGTTTTTTAAATTTTATTCATAATAAATTATGTTTCATATATAAATATTTGATATGAAATGAAAGCCCTGTTTCTCCTGAACAAAATGATATATAATAAGTGCGGGTGCATTTACTATGAAAGAGTTGAATTACGGTTGGACAAACATGTGGCGCAAATGCCAGGTTTTGTTTACATTTAGAAACATAGAATGTGACGGCAGATAAGAACCATTCGGCCCATCTAGTCTGCCCAATTTTCTAAATACTTTCATTACTCCCTAGTCTTATCTTATAGTTAGGATAGCCTTATGCCTATCCCACGCATGCTTAAACTCCTTTACTGTGTTAACCTCTACCACTTCAGCTGGAAGGCTATTCCATGCATCCACTACCCTCTCAGTAAAGTAATACTTCCTGATATTATTTTTAAACCTTTGTCCCTCTAATTTAAGACTATGTCCTCTTGTTGTGGTAGTTTTTCTTCTTTTAAATATAGTCTCCTCCTTTACTGTGTTGATTCCCTTTATATATGTAAATGTTTCTATCATATCCCCCCTGTCTCGTCTTTCCTCCAAGCTATACATGTTAAGATCCTTTAACCTTTCCTGGTAAGTTTTATCCCGCAATCCATGAACCAGTTTAGTAGCCCTTCTCTGAACCCTCTCTAAGGTATCAATATCCTTCTGAAGATACGGTCTCCAGTACTGTGCACAATACTCCAAGTGAGGTCTCACCAGTGTTCTGTACAATGGCATGAGCACTTCCCTCTTTCTACTGCTAATACCTCTCCCTATACAACCAAGCATTCTGCTAGCATTTCCTGCTGCTCTATTACATTGTCTGCCTACCTTTAAGTCATCAGAAATAATCACCCCTAAATCCCTTTCCTCATATGTTGAGGTTAGGACTCAATCAAATATTCTGTACTCTGCCCTTGGGTTTTTACGTCCAAGATGCATTATCTTGCACTTATCCACATTAAATGTCAGTTGCCACAATTCTGACAATTTTTCTAGTTTACCTAAATCATTTGTCATTTGGCTTATCCCTCCTGGAACATCAACCCTGTTACATATCTTAGTATCATCAGCAAAAAGACATACCTTACCATCAAGACCTTCTGCAATATCACTAATAAAAATATTAAAGAGAATGGGTCCAAGTACAGATCCCTGAGGTACCCCACTGGTGACAAGTCCAAGCTTCGAATATATTCCATTAACTACAACCCTCTGTTGCCTGTCACTCAGCCACTGCCTTACCCATTCAACAATATTGGAATCCAAACTTAAAGATTGCAGTTTATTGATAAGCCTTCTATGTGCAACAGTGTCAAAAGCCTTACTGAAATCTAGGTAAGCAATGTCTACTGCACCACCCTGATCTATAATTTTAGTTACCCAATCAAAAAATCAATAAGATTAGTTTGGCATGATCTCCCTGAAGTAAACCCATGTTGTCTCTGATCTTGAAATCCATGTGTTTTTAGATGTTCAACAATCCTATCCTTTAACATGGTTTCCATCACTTTCCCCACTACTGAAGTAAGGCTTACTGGCCTATAGTTGCCCGACTCCTCCCTATTACCTTTCTTGTGAATGGGCACAACATTCGCTAACTTCCAATCTTCTGGGACTACTCCTGTTAACAATGATTGGTTAAATAAATCTGTTAATGGTTTTGCTAGTACACCACTAAGCTCTTTTAATAGCTTTGGGTGTATTCCATCAGGTCCCATTGACTTATTTGTCTTTACTTCTGACAGTTGAAATAGAACCTCTTCCTCTGTAAACTCACGTGTAATAAATGACTCATTTATCCTTTTTATCAACTGAGGTCCCTTTCCTTAATTTTCATCTGTAAATACAGAACAAAAATATTCATTGAGGCAGTCAGCTAGACCTTTATCCTCTTCTACATACCTTCCTTCTTTTGTTTTTAATCTAACTAATCCTTGTTTTACTTTTCTTTTCTCATTTATGTATGTAAAAACATTTTATCCCCCTTTTTTTACTGACTGTGCTATTTTCTCTTCTGTGTGTGATTTGGAAGCTCTTATAACTTGCTTAGCCTCTTTCTGCCCAATCTTATAGATCATTTTGTCTTCCTCACTCTGGTTTTTTTTTTATAATTGCTAAATGCTAACTTTTTGTTTTTAACTATTTTGGCCACATCTGCAGAGTACCACAGTGGTTTCTTGAATTTTTTGCTTTTACTGACAAGCCTAATGCAATTTTCTGTTGCATTCAGCAGTGCAACTTTTAAATAATCCCATTTCTCTTGGACTCCATTTAAATTGCTCCAGTCTGATAATGACTCCTCTACCCATATTCTAATTTTAGAAAAGTCTGTTTTTCTAAAGTCTAAAACTTTTGTTTTTGTGTGGTGTGACTCAGTCACTGTTCTTATATTAAACCACACTGACTGATGATCACTGGATCCTAAACTTTCACCTACAGTAATATCTGATACCAAATCTCCATTTGTTAACACTAAATCTAGTATGGCCTCTTTACAAGTTGGCTCCTCAACAACTTGTTTTAGAGACAATCCCAGTAGGGAGTTTAGAATATGTTTAGAATATTTTGTTTTCCAATTTACATCAGGAAGATTAAAGTCACCCATGATGATAACTTCCCCCTTCATTGTCATTTTAGCCATTTCTTCAACTAGTAGATTATCTAACTCTTCAATTTGTCCTGGGGGCCTATAAATCACACCTACACGAGTAACTGTGTGATTACCAAATTCTAACGTAGCCCAAACGGACTCTATGTTTGCCTCACTAACTTTTATTAGGCTAGATTTTATGCTATCCTTCACATACAAGGCCACCCCTCCCCCTTTCTTGCCTTCCCTATCTTTCCTATATAAAGAGTACCCTGGTATTGCTATGTCCCAGTCATTTTCTCATTGTACCATGTCTCAGTAACAGCGACTAAATCTACACTATCAGTTGCCATTATTGCCACAAGTTCATGGATCTTATTCCCTAAACTGCGAGCATTTGTAGACATGACTCTAAGCTTATCATTTTTTAACACACTTGCTACAGGCACCTTCTGTCCTTGTTTTGGGGGACAATTGGATTGATGTTTTATCACCCTTTTGCCCCCCCCTCCTAGTTTAAATACATCCTAGCAAAACCTCTGAACTGCTCACTGAGAACATTTGTTCCCTTTTGAGAAAGATGCAAACCATCTTTTTTGTACAGCTTATCTCCATTCCAAACAGAGCTACCATGAGAAATAAAGCCAAATCCTTGCTCCCAACACCATTCACCAAGCCACAAATTAAAGTCCCTAATACGCATCCGCCTGTTGTTCTGAGTGTAATGCACACATTTTGTTTTGTTCACAACGTGTACATTTGGCTCTGTCCTTAAGGGGTTAAATAATAAATCCACCTGTTTTTCAAAGTACCTGCTAAGAGAGCATCATGGGAATATTAGTACACTGCAGGATGATAAAAATTGCTTATCCCTGTCTTTAAGGCACCCTTACATGTGCAGTTTTTTTTTCCACCTAACAAATTCTTTCATTTCTGATTACGCACTAAACTAAAGAAATTCTGAGGAATCTGGGGAATGTTGCGTTTTAAGCCAAAATTTATAGCCAAATTGAAAAAAATAAATAAATCTCCAGCGAACATCTATTTTTCTTTTTTGGATAGTCTGGCATAAAATTCTCCAATTCACAGTTTAGTAAATAACCATCTGTGCTCCGTCTCAGACAGCCCTTACTTCTGTGATGTAAGCCCACTTTATTTATTGGTGTCTTTATTTCCCATGAACCTGTTGTATCTTTAGTAGTGGTTTTTGGAATCTTTATGCAGGGTGACAGACAGCGGTGATTAGTCAGGCTAAATGTCAACCTTGTTCTTGACTGGTAGCTGGAAACCTGCCAGCAGCTTTTTAGACTTTAAACTTTGGCATTTTTCTTTCTTCTCCCTTGATGGTGTTTGAGCAGTAACTCATGTTGTCAATTACCAAATGTTGTCCCTTCAGACCTATCATATAAATCTTCCAGGACACAGATTTGTAGGGCTGTAGCAGTGTCTCACTTTATGTAATTAATTTTCCTGATGAAAGCCTGGTAGGCAACTAAAGAATGGAACACATTATCAGAGCAGGTGAACTTGCTCACACATCACACTTGCTGCAATACATTTTATTCATGTTGACCTTTTTTCGGTTTAGCAATACCTTTATAACTGGGACAGAATTGCTTAAAGTTATATGCAATGTACTAACGGGTTCTGTTACCAGATTTCTCTTTAGTAGGTCCAATGGGTATCTATAATCTTAGGATCATTTCTCCATCCGTTCTTTATAATCCACTGAAAATAAGAGTACGATAACCTGACAATTAATATTCACATGCAGTGAAAGTGTCTGTTATCAGATTATTATTTTTTTATTGATATATACACATATAAATACAATAGCAGGTGAAATTAGTATCTTATAATACCTTTTTTATTGGACCAATATAATTTTGGAATGACAAGCTTTCAGGAGAACCTCCTTTTCTCATGTCTAAAGCATTTTCAAACTATCCCCTCCCACACTGACCTTCCTCCCACATTGCCCTGCCTCCCGATCCAACATTACACATTGTGTTTTTGTTTGTTTGTTTGTTTTTTTAAGAAAAACCCTCTCCTTCCTTCTCACTGGCCTCAATCCTGTGATTGGACCATGCGTGGTACCTGGAGCTTTATCTCGTGCTGGATTCCAGATAAAAATAACTTTTTTTGTAGGTTGTATTGCAAATTGAGAGAGGGGCCTCTCTATAGTGCCCAGCAGGGACTATTACACTGGAAAGAGAATAGTAACCCTTTAAACATTGTGATGCTTTTGCAAGATGGGCTCCCTACACATGGAAAAACTGTCATATTTTCAAATGAAATTTACATTGTTTAAATGATCATTTTTAATCTTTCGAATGTCATGTTAAACCAATTTGTGTAACTATAGTTTTTAGTTGACAGAGCCATTTCAAGTACACTCACTACAATAGTCCATAATAAACAGTGGATCCTTTGTGATTAAACTTCCTACGTTTCAGCTTTATAGTTTTAAGAAATAACACATGCATACACTTATCCTGTATGACACTGGGTGACAGACGGTATACACCGCAATTACCCGATTTTACTATTTACATGACAAAGTCATGATTTTATTAAGATATGGAGGCTCTTATTATGCTGCACGCTTTCTTTATTTCCCTCAGCAGCAAAGAAAAACTGTAACAATGAAATCAACACAGGAAACAGTCAGTAACATACATCTTCCCTGGCAACCAATCATCCAATCAGGTTCCACTCTCCAGCATAATAGGCAGTGTTCACTAAACTATTTCCTCTTTCTTGCGATCCCGAACATGGACAACCATCCAACCTAAAAAGGAACTCCAATAAGAGGATAATGCAAGCAGCAAACAGGTTTCCAAGTCAAGCTGTAAGAGAGAGAGTAGAATATGGTAATATCTAAGTATAAAACTGGATTCATGCATAAAATAACATTGTGTAAATGAATAGGCAATATCGGATTTAAAATTGTATTCAGTCAACATATTGTTGGAGATAGATACAGACATAAGAAGTTCGAACCTAAATCACCTTAATATTGAACAAGCCCGAATCAAAGAAACTTACCGTATGCAACTTACCTAGATTACACCACCATCCAGGGAAGGGTGGGAGGGATAAATACTCGCCTCCGTGTCGTTAATAATATCATGACTTTACGTCAGGTAAATAGTAAAATCTGGTTATTTTATTAAGGATCGGAGGCTTCTGTTATGCTGGTCTAAAGCTGTGAAATAACCGTTCCAGCAAAATGTTGAATCGGCTTTAAAAAAATTTTTTTTTTTAAAAATCTCGAAATGTAGATTCCGATGTCCACTCGGCAGCTCGTAAAATATCGTCTAGTTGGCATCCTACCGCAGAAGCTTTAGAGGCCATAGCTCCTCGTACAGAATGTGGACAGAATACAGAAGTATCAATGCCTGCCAATGTCATGAATCATTTGACCATCTGGCCAGAGAAGGAGAGGATACTGGAAGGTGTGGTTTGCAGAAAGAGATGAATAATTGAGGTCTCATAGGATTCCAGAGCGAAGCCGTATGGAGTTCATATTCCCGTAAACATGCCACTGGGCAAAGGAGAGGCCTCTCTGGAAATGCCGAGTAGAGTACGGACTTTGAAGAGCTCTTGGTCCTTCTAGAGATGTCAAAGAGGACGCCTTCCGGTGTAAAGGAACGAGCGTCTGTGTCAAGAGCTCATACATCAGAGACTCTTTTGCATAAGATGAGGCAGAAAAGCATGACTAATTTAGCCGAAAGTCGTTTGAGGGATAACAAAACATTCTCCGGCCATGACCCTTAAAAATGGAGGACAAGAGAAACATCCCAGAGTGAAGAATAACAAGGTAACGGAGGGCGAGAAAAATGTACTTTGCTTAGTAGACGATAGACAAAAGGATGTTGTCCAATGGGAACACCATCGATACCCTGATATCCAATGGAAAGCGCCGAACGGAAAAAAGGTTAACCGTGTGATATGCTTTCCCTGCTTCAAAAAGGGAAATAAAAATAAAATGCAAGATGGATGTCAAAGGAGCCGATAAGGGATCTAGATTTCTTTCCAAGCACCAACCATTCAAAGTGGATTTATAAGCTTGTCTCGTGCCGGGTGCCCATGCATTTTCGAGAAGTCAGAGTTGATTGCGAAACGCCCTTGATTGACCAAAGTCCCCTGAAATCAGCCAAGCCATAAGTCGAAGGAGACCCTGGAGGACTAACTGGTGAAATAGTCTGTCCGGATCCTGGAGGAGAGAATCGTACGATGTGAGAAAGCGGGGAAAGTCTATCACCATTTCCAAAAGATGAGGGAACCATGGTTGTGATGGCCATGGGGGGAGGGAGGGGGTTACAAGTACCAACGTCAAATGAGAGGCAAAAATTCCCAGAGGTCACCAAGTGTCTAATTTTCTTGAATGTCAAGGGGGTCCAGACGCCAATCACTGAAGTCCTTGAGATGTCTGGCATACCAATTCGCTGTGGTGTTGGAGAGGCCGGGAATATATTCCACTGTTGCTGAGATGTTGTGCATAAGACAAAATTGCTAGAAATCGCGTGCCGTGTTCACCAGAACTTTGGATTTCGTGCCTCCTAGATAGTTGATATATCTGACTGCGGAAACATTGTCCATCTTCACTAGAATTGTGCATTGAGAATGAGTCAGATAGGCTGCGTACAGCAAAGGATCCGGCCAGAAGTTCCAGGCAATTGATATGCAGCATAGCTTATAGGTCTGACCATCTGCCTCCTGTGGAAGTATCTCCATAACGCGCACCCCAACCACGTGCTCGCATCCGGTTCTGTGATCAGCGTCACAATACCTTACCTTGCCCCTCCGGACCCACGTGTTGTAGCTTCGAGTTCCAATTCCTCTGGGCAACAGCACAGCTTGTCGGACGCCAGCCGCTCCTCACACGACCCCCTCTTGTGACGTGACGCATGCACGCCGACGTCAGGAAGACTACTCCGCGTATATTCTATCTAATCCACGCTCCCGGATGTTTTGGGGGCATGGTGTTAAAGCCACAGAAGCTTTGGTATAAAAGGGTGTCCTTTTTCCTTGTTCAGTGCCCTATTGTGGTTCCATTTCCTGGTTCCCTCTAGTGCTTTGTATTCTTCCTGTTTGTATCTTGGTATTTGGACTTATTCTCCATTCCAGTTTCCTGACTTGGCTTGTTTTCTCATTTCTCCTGTATTCTGGTTCCTTGACTCGGCTAGTTATATAGTTATCCTGTATTCTGGTTTCCCTTGTCTTTGGCTATTTATCGACTATTCTGTCGTGACAGTCAGGCCTGGGGTTGTTCTGAAGATAGCGTGGCCATTCCATGCTTCCATGTGGAGAAGCCACCAATGAAGCTCGTCTTTCGCCTCTTTGTCTAATGTCACCATGTCTTTGTAGGATGCCCCGCCTCTGAGGCTTGTAACTGTTGAAGAGCTCGGTAATGGAGCGGGCCTGGGAAAATGGCTTTGATGGAAGTTGCTAAGAGTTGCTAAGAGTCCGATGACTCATGCCAAGTGTTTGAGGGAGAGCTGGGGAACAGCCAATGTCCGTCTGATTTCTTTTTTGATATTTAGCAATTTTGATGCTGGAAGATGTAATGACAGAGTTTGAATCGATCACTAATCCCAGGAACTCCATATGTTGAGCCGATATCATAATGGATTTTTCCAGATTGATAAGGAAACCAGGGTGTAATGATATTGATGTTACAAACGTTTGGAGTCCAGCAGCCAGATCAGCAATGTTTTCTGCCAGAAGTAGCCACTTATTAACCAGGTAGTTGAGCCCCTGAGCCTTGAGTGGCAGTCTGGTCTTAAGCAGAGATGAGAGACTGGAACAGAAAGATGGTAATCGTAGTGAGGCAAGCCGAGGTCAGTGAGAAGAAGAAGCAGCAAAGTCAAAACGGTCCAAATTCAGCAACAGGTAGGAGAAACAAGAACAAGCTTGATTATAGAGTACAGGAACCACAATAATCTGGCAAAGGTAGAGAGACAGGAAGTGGCTTATATAGGCCAAGAACCAGACACAGCTGAAGAGAGTTGTCACTGATATCATTGCTTGTAGAGTCAAGGTTATCAAATTTGCAAAAGGCAGGCTGGTGAACTCGTAAGGAAGAGGTTTAGCAGCATATAAACCAGGGTTCAAAACAGAGTCAGTTCCTCACACCAGGTTTTGTAGTAATGCCAGAGTACACATCAGATGTGTGTGGAGAAGGTTGGATGACTGGGCTAGAAGGAGGATATCATCCAGATAGTTGATTAGCTGAATGCCTTGACTTTGTAGAGAGCAGAGCATGATCTTGGTGAAACACCACAGGGCTGATGACAGGCCGAACGGGAGACATGTGAACCTCAATTTCCTTCCTTGCCATGTGTATTGGAGAAGATTTGGATGTCGTTCTGCTATAGGGACCGTGAGATACGCATCCTACAAGTCTAATTTGGCCATCCAGTCTGCTGGTTGTAGTAAGTCGTGTATGCCTTCCATTTTAAAATTAGTGATAGGACACGTAATCATTTAAATTCATGACTGGTCCCATCCCTTTGCCTTTTTTGGGTACAAGGAAGAGATTGCTGACATAACCCAGTGTATGGTTTGGGATCACTGTGATGGCTTGTTTGAGCATCAATTCGTGCATTTCCTTGGGTACAAGGAGAGTATCTTGCTGGGGAAAAAAAACTAAACAATCTCTCTGGGAGGGGCGATTTGGATCGGGTACGACACAAAATCTATGCAGTAACCTGTTACAGCTTGAAGGACCCAAGCATCTGATGTCAGATGTGACCACACATGAGAAAAATGTATGAGTCTGCCCCCCACAACCTGAAGGGAAGAAAGGGTAGACACTTACCATAAGGTCATCGTCCAGAAGAAGCTCCTCAGATGACCCTGGTGACCCAGGGTCTGCCTCTTTGTGTGAACAACACTGGTGCTGAAAGCCAGCTCGTCCCGAACAGGAATCTGTTCTGCCTATACGAACCTCTCTGTATACGGCCAGACAGACGGTTCCTTCCTCTTCCGGCAAAAATATTTTGATGAAAGATTTTGCACATGTTGCTTTGGGCTTTATCTAAAACTGTGAAGGTATGCACAAAAAAAAAACCAACTCTTTCACAATAGCCCTTTAGCCTGGGCACCTGGGTCATTAAGAGCTAGATTAACTAGCTTTGGCTCAATTTTCAGCAAGATGGACTTGTGGCACTCAGTAGCCAGCACAGAGTTTACTTTGCCCACTAGGCAAATTATTCTTTGGATCCAACCATGGATGACATTCCGATCCTGGTAGTCTTTGACCGCATCAAAGATTTTTGCCACAGGGCCCAAAACCTTGACTTGACATTTAGAGCAAAATCTAGACCCTTTCTAGGCTTCCACCCAGTTTTCCCTAGAAATTGGACAATTGGAGAATTTTGGGGTCAACAATAGGCGTTTTACAAATGTCATCTGGAACAGTGGGACAGGGGCATGCTGCCCATAATTTATTCCGAGTAGCCTTAAAGGGCTTACGTACTCTGGAAGCGATATATTTCGCCACATGGTCAGAAGGACACCATTCCGCTGAATGCGGATGTCTCAGTGGGTCTGGATCAAAAAGGGGTAAACCCAGAGGCTCCAGGATTCTGGAATAGTCACCAGACCCCGACAGTCTTACCTGGCCCCCTGACATCAAAGTGGGGAAAGTGCTGAGAGAGGAGGCGGATGCCTCTCTAATCGCACAGTTGGAGTCTGATTTGGATTGACCATCCAAGGCGTCCCTTTCAGACTGGTCCCTTTCCTCCTCAATGTAGCTGAGATTTGACTCAGATGAATCAAGCTGGGCTCTTGCCCGTGTCTATAGTCTAGCAGCTCTTTTTCATGGTGGTGGTTGCGCGCCATCTGTGACAGCAGGCAGACTGTCAGCCAATACAGTTTTTGAGGAATGTTTGGTCTTGGCCGTAGCTTTACGGCCTTGAGAGACCGGTGTTGTGCTGTGCAGACTGTTGGGCCTGTAAGAGGTCCTGGGTAATAGTATGCAACAGAGAAGTCGACACAGCGCCCATAGCAGATACCATAGCCTGCGTAATGGACCTATAGACTGAGGCGTCGAAGAGCGCATACATGTCCGCAGATGCGGAAAATCAGGGGACAGAGTCCCTTACCCCGGGTTACCGCGGGAAACCTGAGACCCAGAGGGCAAAGTTAAATCCCTGTTGACTGCATATTGAAGGAATTTATTATAATAAAACTAAGCAGTAAAATAACCTGAGTATAGGGATGAGTAACCCAGAAAGGGAGAAAAAGCTGAAAATACACAAAATTAAAACACAATGTGAAATATGCGCAGAGAGAGTAGAAAAGCCGTCCGTTCACCAAAACTACTAAACTCCAACAAGGTGAAACAGGAAGGGGCAAGACTATCAGGAACAAAGCAGCGCAAAATTTCGCCAAATGGAGAAATTCTGTGAAACGACTGCTCGTTCACATGAAAAGTCTATTAGATTTCTATGAAATGAACGAACATCTAAAAGAAACATATTGCACGCATGCGCAGACTAGTGCAAATGAACTGTTAATGCGAAACACACAAATGGTGAAAAGTACCCGATGTGGGTTCGCAGTGGAACAGAAAAGCTGTATATAACCAACGAACAGCAAAAGTACCGAACGGTATGCACACGCGAACACTATAAACAAAAAAGCTGCAGCTGTTAAAAAATGAAGAGAAAAAAGGGGGCGAAAAAGCAACAAACACAGTAAAACAATAATTTGTAGAAAAAAAACTGAGAGTACAATACCGGAGACAATAATAATCCTCCCGGAGCCCCTAAAAATGGACTAAGGGGAACTGGGAGGGCGGAAATTTACCATACAAATATGATTTATACAAAATATTAAGCATAACATATATTCAATACAAAGGAAGATTAAACCAAAGACAATAAATATATACATCTCAATCCCACAGTTAAAAAACCATGGGATCAATGTACTTAACTGAGGGAGCAGCAAAGAAAGAGGAAGTAGTTAAGTGAACACCGCCTATTATGCTGGAGAGTGGAACCTGACTGGCTGTTGGTTACCATGGAAGATATATGTTACTGACTGTTTCCGGTGTTGATTTCATTGTTAAAGTTTTTCTTTGCTGCTGAGGGAAATAAAGAAAGCGTGCATATGCATATTCAGAGAAGGGGTGGTAAATAAAACAAATTTTCTTGGCAATGAACTGTGCGTTATGAAGATCATGTAAATGCTCCATTTGAAACAATAAAATAGCTTTGGCTTTTATAACCACAGTTCACTTATGCCCTGAATTAAACAAGTAAAACATTTCCTTGCATCTGCACTTTTGTTTTAATAGAACATGCTACAGTTCTAGGTAAACATAGTGTAATCTCATAATGTTTTAGATTCCTCATTCCGAGCATCTGCTACTTGTTTATAAAATAGTAAAAAAAAAAAATAAATAAATAACATCTCTGTACAATGCTATTCCGAGGGGTTTACCTCAAAAAGGTCATTTTATTACTTTAATAAACATACCGTAGCTGACTGTTTACAGAAGATAACGCAGACGAGATGTTATAAAAAAATTTTACGTTATCAGCTAATTTTATTCTCAGATCATAATCCAAGAAAAAACACTCAGTTATATAAATCAATAAATCTGGTAAAGATTGCCTAATTTCCACATTTTACTGGTACTTATTAAAAAAAAACCTTCATGATGTGGAAACTGTTACCTCATTACACCAATTGGTCCACCTTTCTAAATGAGCTGATTCTATTAACCATTTGCGTTATCTTATTGGTTAATAAGTTACAACTAGTCCTCATTGGGATACAGATAAGGTGCAGCTTAAAGGGACACGGTAGTCACTAAAACAGCTTAATGAAGCCATTTTTGGTGTATGACAATCCATTGTTAGGACTAGCACCAAGTATAGCTTTTCAGCGTAACTACTGGGCAATGAGCTCCCAACCTGCTGCTGTTCTGCTTTATTTATTAAATAAATAAATGGAGAAGAGACTGTCCATTTCTCTCTGATACTTGGCATACCTGCTGTATGTTTGGATTGGTAGAAACACAAGTCTAGGGCACCATTTTAGTATTACTGTTTTATTGTAATAAAATATGATTAAAAGGAACACTATAGGGTCTGGAACACAAACATGTATTCCTGACCCTATAGTGCTAAAACCACCATCTAGCCCCCCTGCCTCCCTAAATATATAAAATTCTTACTTGTAGTGAAGTCTGAAGCTGCTGCCCCTGAACTGCCTCTGCCTGCTGACATCAGCGTGGTAGTCTGAGCCAATCACAATGCTTTCCCATAGGGTTGGCTGAGACTGTCAAGGAGGCAGATCGGGGCAGAGCCAGCACAAGCCAAACTAAATTGATTGAATTGAATCACTGCATCTCTATGAGGAAAGTTCAGTGTCTGCAAGTGTCTCACTGTCCAAGGAAGCAGCTTTAGCAGCCATCTAAGGAG
Organism: Pelobates cultripes; assembly: GCA_933207985.1. Taxonomy (NCBI): domain Eukaryota; kingdom Metazoa; phylum Chordata; class Amphibia; order Anura; family Pelobatidae; genus Pelobates; species Pelobates cultripes. The sequence continues at coordinate 61,696,892 of OW240915.1, forward strand.
TGGCCAGTGGAGTTATCACTAGGCTGTAATGTAAACACTGCATTTTCTCTGAAAATACAGCGTTTACAGCAAAAAGCCTGAAGGTAATGATTCTACTCACCAGAACAAATTCAACAATCTATAGTTGTTCTGGTGATTATAGTGTCCCTTTAAGTGTACATGTGTATAATAAAAAGTAAAAAACTTTTTGCTCAGCTGGCTGGCAACATTGTAGCAATGCCACGCAGTGCCTATTTTTCTTTTCATACAAGACTGTCAGTGCTTCAAAATATAATTATTTTAATGATTTCATCTATATATCTCAAGATTTCAGGCTCATCTCAAAACCTGCAGTGGTGTGACGGGTAACTCTTTATAAAGATTTTCTTATCTAAATCCATTTTGCAGGATAACATTTACTGCTGTCCTTGGTCATAAGTTCATAAGAATGAGTAAATGAAACAAGTTTGTTTTCAGTAGTTAGTTTTCTTTAAGAATAGTGGTGTTTTATTTGTATTTTTTTGTTTAAATTCCTGATCCTTGGGTTTGTAAATCAGAGATTCCAGAGAATTCTGTCCTACTGCCAAAAATTGCTAAATTATTAAGAGATTAACTTGGAATCTTTGCACATGTCCTTAAGACCTAACCTGACTTGTCTACAGACAATTTTATATACAACCCATAAAAAAAAATAAAATAAAAAAAAAGGTCTGACATAGATGCACAGTTTTGTTTGACTGCACTGAATTCTTTTTTTCTATTTTATGGATTTATAATTTTATAATGGAATCTGTAAGCTATTTTTTTTAAATGTAAAAACCATGATAAAATATGTCAAATAAAATATGTCAATTCTGATTTAAAATAAAATAATTTAAAGTGATTTATTTTAATAAAATGCTTTTGGAGGAAAAATATATCTAAAGAGTTTTTTTATTTAAGGTATTTTATGGTCCAAAGACTATTCAGCATGACATAGGGATTAATTAGGTCATGATTTAAATAAACGTAATTAAAATCAAAATTCACCTGGATGCATTGACTCAATGCATCTCTATGTAGAGTGTTGCGGCCCCTTTGGCATTGAGTTAATAAGAGGAGAGCTTCTGACAGGGGCAGTACTTCTATTCTTTTGCATCAAGTTTGTGCAGGAGGGTTGAACACCACCAACATCACTCTCTAACACCTTGAGCACCATGAACCATAACCACCGAGTATCGAGCACCGTGAAAACTGTAAAATTACATACAAATACATTTGTTTACAGAGATCACCAAAAAGGGGGTTACAAACAGGATTACAAATGTGGAGTTCAGTTATCTGCACACATTGATTTTACATTAAACATCTGAGGAATACAAACTATATATAGAGGTTTGGACTACACAGCATATCTTTTGACTAACAGCGTGGACACAATTTATGCCTAAGAACATATTTACTATTATAAACAATGCACTTTTACTGTGTACCTCACTCAGCTTGCCAAGGGGGGCACTTTAACTTTAGGAAACCTCAGTAACAATCGCCTTCCCACGAGGTGCTGCTGGCTTGCTTTGCATCTGAATGCTGAGTCACAGAGCCTTTTACCTCCAAAACTAGAGGAACGAGGGGGTCTGCTGCTCAAACATTCCCCAGAGAAACAAGAGGAAGGCAGAAAGGTTCCACCTGTGGCAGTCAGTGCTAAACAAAGATTTAAAGTAATAAGTGGACAGTTACAGGGAGTGTACACCGTTTCCATACAGAGTGTGTGAGATGCCCATATCGGTCCTGCAATATTTGCAGGAACTTGTCCAGGAAGTCCCTCTACTGGCTGCCTGAGTGATAGCCGCTAGAGGTGACCTTAGACAGCAAAGTGTTTGCTTTGCTGAGCCTGCAAAGACAGGCTCTTTGCCCAGAACTACTACATTAAGCTACATTACATACTTTCCAGGCCTAAGTTTCTCTGTGTCCATTACTCCTGCTCAGTTTGCAGCAATTTTCCTGTTTGCAGTGCAGTCATTTTACCAGAGGCATTTCTATACATCTTCATAGCCCAGTGCAGAGGGGATCTGGAGCTAGATAATAATATCAAAAATCTTTATATCTGTGGGTTTACCTGGATACATTTGGGGCTTTAGCTTCTAAAGCTACCCCCAGCAACACCACTGGTCGAAACAACTGCAATGTTCCTGCTGATTCAACTGGTTTCTATTTTTTTTCCAATAAACCTTTAAATGAGAAAGTCATTATTCAAATAATTATAATATATATGGTATAAGCCACAATGATGACACCACAAAGCAATTATATATCCATTTGTTTTAGGAGTTACCATGCAAGCCTCTTCTAGCGAAGTACATCCGGATCGCATGCTATCCTTTAGTGGTTATGGTGCCCGGAGTTCCCTGATGCCATCCCGCAATAAGCGGTCAAACTGTTTATGAATGGTATGACACAGTATGGCTCTTTGGGATGTCTGTAGTGGTTATGTTACTTAGAGTGCCTTTTTAAAGAGATACTTTATCTGTACTCCTAATACTATAGTTCCCTCTGCCTCCCTCACGTCCACCCCTGGCCAATAAAAGGTTAAAAACCCTTTATTAATTCACCTGATTACATCACCGATGTCCCTAAGCCTCCTTTTATGTCATCCATCCAGGGGGCACATGCGCATGCATGAGCCCCTCCTCATAGGAAAGCATTAAATCATTGCTTTCCTATGCAGTTTTTACCGACGCTGGATGTCCTCATGCAGAGCGTGAGGACGTCGAGCATAATTTAGGTGACTAGAGTCCTATAAATTCCCGCTAGAGGCTGTCTTAGTCCTGCAATGTAATCATTGCAGTTTCTATAAAACTGCAATGTTTTACATTGCAGGAGTAAGGGCAATAGGGACACTGTACCCAGACCACTTCAATGAGCTGAAGTGGTCTAGGTGCTGATAATGTCCCTTTAAGTATGGAGAACATTTCTGGTGCAATATTCTAAAGAACTTTCGCTCTAGAACTGTTCCTTATACTCCATAAATAAAGTTTGCCAGTGATCCTTCAAACACTGCTGCAACATCTAGCCACACACACTGGTCACCACAGAGAAGAAAAGAAGCTGTGTGTGTGTATATTGAAGATTGGTGAGACTCGATGATAATAATGTGAGTATACCCCAAGGTTCTCATTTATAGGCAGCATCTTTGCAGCACATGGAAGTCATCTCCTAGTTTTATGGAGCAATATTATATGACACAATGTAGCCAAGAGAGGATTTCTATACAGATGAAAAGGCTTCTTAGAGAGGTATGATACAAATTGCTGGGCCAGTGACAGAATTTAATTCCTACATTATCTATGCTATGATTGCCAGACACCAGTATGGCTCACAATGAGTTACGCAGGAGAAATTCAGGACAAATTCTGACCTGCACATGTTCTGTAACCATCAATTTGGATTTCCTGAGCTTAAGGATTTAAAATATATAAAAAGTACAGATTACATATCTGGACTGAATTATACATATATATCAACATTATATTATAAAGAAAAGCTACTTTAATGAGACTTTCCTCTTCTAAAAAAAGAAAAGATGTTTCTTTTAAAATAATTTATTTCAATTGATATTGCATGGGTGCCTAAGGGGTAATAGGTAATCCTATAGACAAATATTGAAAAAAAAATTATATTTTTTAAAACGAATGGAGGGGTCTTTTCAGATGAAGCATTGTATATACACAACTGTTTGAGGTATTAAAGGCTAGGGGGAATGTGAAGGGATTTGTACAACATGGAATACCGCAAATCGTGGTTTCCAAGGACAACATAAGGAAACTTGCTATGAGAATTTAATGTACGCTTAAGTTTTTAAAAGGAAACATTAATGGTGAAATAAAATCTCAAAGGATAACCAAGCAATAAATTTAATGTCAGAGAATGACCTGTCATCTAGGGGCATTGCAAGCTATGTAGTGTGAAGGAAAAAAATGATTTCACATATATGGAGAAAGTTCAAAGGCCTAACAGCAGCGCACATTTTAATGCATGGACACAACAGGATTTACACGGAGAATTTCTTTTTTAATACAAAGAAAAACAGACCACTATTGTTTAATAGGATAAATCGTGCATTTAATGTTAGCTTTGTTACTTACAAACTATAAGGCGGAAAGAAAAATGAGATTTTTTTTTTTTGTTTCTTTATTTTATTATGAAACAAGAGTGATTAACCACATGCTGGTAAGTTTAACGGAAATTCGTGCTGTGCTAGATTTTTAGCTCCTTGACTGTACGCAGCACTCACAACTTAGAACTAACAGGCGCCTAGACAGCATTTACAAGCTGGCTAAATCCCTGCTGTGGAAATAGTACCCGGGACAGAAATTTTGCAGGGTTTATTAGATGTTAGAATTTTTTATTATTATTAATATTGTTAAATATGTGCTTCAAAGATCTATAAAGTAATAGTTCCATATAAACTAACAGAGACATATCTGAGGGAAAATGTGTTTGTGTCAGATAAATGTAAAACGCAGTACGGTATAGCACACAAAAACTATCTATGCTGGGTGTCAGTGTGTTTTTCTCTGGCTCACTGTAAAAATGATCCCATAAAATAGTAAATAGAGGGGCGGGGCCTGATCGCAGCCCAAGATGGCCGCACATTGCTGACGCTCCTAAGGGAAATCCTTAAATATGCCGAAAATCTGACTTCTACTAGCAGACCGTTGGCACAAACCTGCCTACCCTCTTCGTGATGCACCTGGGCACAAGTTGAGCCTGAAAGTGCTTGATTGGGACGTGCATAACTCATGTAATGCTCCACCTGTGGCCTTCTGGCACACTCGAGGTGGAGGAGGCGGACGCTCCTCTGCCCGCGAATACCAAGCATCGGATTAAGAGCCCTGCCCCCCTCTGGACCGGTGGGGGTTATCCCGGTCCCCACTGGTACCCTCGTGTAACTAACAACTGCAAAGGGCATTGCACAGTGCCGTAGAGAGTTGAGGCCTACAGAACCAAGATGGCCGCCACGACCAGCCCTGCAGAGACAGGTCTCTACCCGGGACGGCCCACCCAAGCTGACCCGCTACTTCAAGCCTTTGACAAGCTATGTGCTCAATTCTGGGCAAAGCTGAGGGATCGGATACCCACCACTACTCCCATCAGTCACAGCAGTGTACCTGGGAGCTGACCAACGTCCCAACGCCCAGTAACCAGCCATCACCCCAGCGGCCAACGCTGGACGACTCTGAGAAGGAGGCGCAGGAGACTGCAACATAAACGCTGCAGAGAGGTGAGAAGAGCACGAAGACCGCGACAGACACACACTCACAGCGCACCGACCATGGCGGCACAGGGTCACGACCTCGCACGAACCCAGAGAACACACCAAAAAACCCTGTGCCGCCTGCGTAGTAAATGGATTCCCCCTCGGCAGGGACAGCGGCATGCGCCACAAAGGTCCAACCGGCGGGCTCTCACCGACACATCGAGCTGCAGGGGGACCTCCCCATGCCTCCATGAACTCTCAACTCCTGACGTCCATAGCCCTCCGTCTGTGGGCATCGGCTGAGGGGACAGACTTTCTGCAGTGTACTACTAACCTCCCGAATCTATCTTTTTCTTATTTACTTGCTCACTAACCCATTAGTATTAATAGCTCATTCTCATGTCACTACATATGGTTTGAAGTTTTTCACCTACAATCTTCTGCTGACATGTATTCTACTCTTCCCTAAACCTATTTTTCAAATACTATAAAAAGTGCTGTATGCTGAAATGTCCTACTCAATACTGACTTATGCAATGCTTATACTTACACTCTTGTGGAATGTCACTATTTAGCTAATTGTTATGCTATGCACTATCAAAAATAAAGAATAAAAAATAAAAAAAATAGTAAATAGAGTCATGCGTCTTTAGATTCCTACACTGTTCCCCGACTTGTAATCCTCAGCCTTTAGTCTAAGTGGGTACAGGAGGGTACCCCGTCTCCCTTGTGCCAGAGGAAATTCTGTGGGAGTCATACAGTCCATTTTAACCTAACTGCAGTTAACTAGTGCCAGCCCATAAGGGGTCCAGATAGGTCTCGGAGACCTAGGCAGCACTTTAATGGGGGTAGCATTACAGCCATTAAGGATGCAGCAGATTCAACTGAAAAATCCTCATGAAGATTGTCGGTGTATATATGTGTGTGTTTCTACATGAACTTAGTGTCTGTGTGTGCATTATGTGTGTGTTGCTAAGTAGGTGTGTCTGTGAATAGTCAGTTAAATATGTGTGTATTGATAAATAAGTATATCTATATGTGATTGTTGAGTTAACAATGTGTGAGAAGTAAGAATGTATGAGGGTGCTTGGTGTGTGCAGGGGTGGTGGCATCATTTTGTTTTTGGACCCAGGCAGCAAAATGTCTGGGGTCAACCTTGTAGGTCCCCCCCAATGAGATTTCTTTTTTTGTTTGTGTCTTTATTTTATTAGGAAACAAAAGTGAATAACCACATACTGGTAAGTTTAACGTAAATTCGTGCTGTGCTAGATTTTTAGCTCATGGTTCTGGAGCTGAAATTCACGCTAGGCCTAAATATAAAATTTGACATTTGAAACTGAATGCATGTGATCTCCATTTGCAGCTAGATTTTGCAGCAGACACAAGTAATCATCCCAACGTGAATGTATGAATTTAAAATCCGTCTTCACAAGTAGTTTCAACCACAGAGAAATTTACTGGGAAAGCAGGAAGTACATAGGGGTCACATCCTGTCCTACAGGTCATGCAGCACAGACCCTTTTACCTTCACTAAAGGATTCTAAAGGAGGACAAAAAAACAACCTGAACTTTTAAAAACCATCTCTGTTCAACCTATACAATTATTGCTTACGAGGTATAAGCAAACAGAAGACTTTTTTTTTTTCTAATAATTCTTTTCAGTCTCAAGTTAGTAACAAGTACTGTGATTTAGTATTATAAACAACATCATACAAACCATGACAAGAATTATTCTAGAATAATAAATTACCCGAAGCATTTCGTCATTCATAATCCTAAAATATAGTCTAAAGCAAACTCCATATATAGTTATCTAGCTGTAGGATAAACAGGTAAGATGATCATACATAAATGGAAAAGTATTATATGATCATATCTCAGTTTTAATAACCTTAAATCCACTTGTGTAATTTAGTCAGCGCCTCTGATTCATTCACGACCAAGGAATTTGTTACCGAACATGAATTAGGAAGGCACGTGGCCTTTAAAGTAGTTATGTATTCAGGTTGGGTATGACTCACATAAGATGCTATATGTATATACACTTTGTAATCTTATTCTGTCTTTTGTGCCTTCTAGCTACAAGTTAGCATATTGTTTATGGGTAATAGCTGTATGTAGGTGAGTGCATTCGATTTTTATAACCTGTGATGCAATGTAGCATTCAGAGGCCTGAAGCAATATGACACATTCAGAGATGACATAATGGGCAGGCAACAACAAGCACTAAAATGCCCACACAGTATATCAGTAAAGACTTTATTTGGTGTTTAGTACAAAGCAAACTTTTAGAGCCATGTGAACACAAACAGTATGTGGGATGGTACATATGTGTTGCGCTTGCAGTCATCTGTCTGTTTTCAATTGAATGCTCTTTTGGTGGTGGAATTTTATCAGTAGTGAAACATTCAAACTGAAATGGCTCTTTTCCATCTAATATCAGAAATGTGAAGATAAATCCCTTCAAAAATACATTATATTTTGTAGTGGAACTGTCCAAGCCCAGGCTTTGAAGGGCCACTGACTCACAAGGCTTTTACTGTAAGTCATAAAACAATTCTTATTGAAACACAATAACACACTGAGAGGTCAGATGGGGTTAGTCACTTAAGCAGAATTTGATAATCAAATTGTCCAGTTTAAGTCCAGATAATAGTTTGTTAAAATTAACCAGCTATTCTCTTGATTTTAGTTCCCTAAAATGAGCAGTTGGTTTGTAATTTCACCGCAATTTCTTGTTTTGTCGCTAACTCCATGAGTGTCGTAGTAGGAAATATTTGCGTATATATGTAAGGAAGGTGGTGACTGCATGTGACAGACTCTCAGCAGAGATGGTAGAAGTTAATGTCTAATAATTCCTAGGATAGAGAGATAGTTGTCAGCGGCATTATTTCTTAGGGCTGTGCTTCATAGCTAGATGACGGAAAGATGTGAAAATCCAATTAGTTCTTGTCTGTCATCACATTTTATGCGTCTGTGTTTCTAACCTTATGGTTAATTAGATGCTTGTAAAAGACACAGTAAAACGTGGATAGATAAATGTCTCTTGAAGACTGGGCTAGCAACTACTGTCTTGTAGCACGCAGATTGGCCAACAAGATCTTACCTGTATATTTAATATTATTTTCAACCCTTTGATTTACATGATATGAGAGTCATTAATTAATATCTGAGATTTCTATCTGACCCTTGTGCTAATGAGGGATGATATACCCAAACCCTGTGCTAGTGAGGGATGGCCTGCCAACCCTTTTTCTAGTGTGGTTTGACCTGCCAACCACTGTCCTAGTGTAGTATGATGTGCCAACCACTGAACTAGTGAGGGGTGACCTGCCAACCCCTGTCCTAGTGTAATATAATCTGCCAGCCCTTGTGCTAGTGATCGATGATATGTCATTCCCTATGCCAGTGAGGGATGATCTTTGAACCTCTGTCCTAATGTTGTATAATCTTCCAATACCTGTGCTAGTGAGGGATGATCTGTCAACCACTGTGCTAGTGAGGGATGATCTTCGAACCATGTTCTAGTAAGGGATGATCTGCCAATCCCATCTGCTGGTAATGAAGTACCTTCCAAGTTCCAACCCTGCCTACTGGTAAAGAATGATCTGCCAAAGCTCCTTGATGGTATTGACGGATTCTGCTGATAGCACAAAGGAGTAGTATAGTTGTTTTTAATACTTTTTATGAGGATACACTCATGTTTAGTGTATTTAGCATGTAACAATAACTTCCGTAATAATAGTTAAAATGCACACTTTTGGTGGAGAGAGTTATTAATGATGGTTTGGTGTTGTACTATGATATGTGTAACATACACATCTGAAATCCTGCCTCCTTTTTGATAGATCCCACAAACTAACAAAGAATAAAGGGGTCTGTGTTCTGACAGTCATGTCTGTGCACATTCACTAATAATTAGTTTAATTGGACTGCCCTCATAGTTTATAACAGCCCCAATCTACTGTAGGGAAATACTTAACATTAAAAGAAAGGAAACCTAATCAGAGCTGAGAAAGTACAGTAACGCTAATTACATATTATAAAGCCTCTGCTAAAGATCAGCCGTGCGGCTTAGAGCTGCTTCTGGGATGTGGGTTTTATGCGTGGAAAGTTTCTGTGCCATGTCAAAAATATTCTTTCTAAAAAGAAACCTGAACCTTTAAGCAATTCTGAAAATACTACACTTCATAAAGCCAAACTGCTCTCAACAGTACAGAGCTGGAGTAATACTGTGTATATATATTGTGGAAGGACAGGGAACCAGACCAGTCCATATCATGATACCCCTATAGATGTGCATATATACTAAATTCATATATAATAAAATTATATAAGTGTTGAGTGCAGTCAGTAAGCTCAGCCCTTTAATTTTTGTGTCCCTAACCTGACTTGAGCGGGTGACATGGAAGAGTTAAAGGAACACTATAGCGTTAGGAATACAAATGTGTATTCCTAATGCTATAGAGCCCTAGTCACCGTTTAGGTGACAAGGGCCCCGTTCTGCAGCGAATAAAGGGTTAATTAACCATTTATTTGATTATCTTAATCCAGCGCTGGGCTCCCTCTGCACTGGTGACCTCTGCTCCATCGCCCTGAGCTCCCGAGTGCACATTTAAACCCGCCCACAGGAAAGCATTACTCAATGCCTTCCTATCTGGATCTTTTTTTGACACGTTAGGTCCATGAGGACGTCCAGCGTCAAATAAGTGCGATTTACTCTGTGTAAATCACGGAAGCTCTTTTGGCTGGATTAACCCTAAATGTAAACATAGCAGTTTTTCTGAAACTGCTATGTTTTCAGCTGCAGGGTTAAAACTAGGGGGACCTGGCGCCCAGACCACTTCATTGAGCTGAAGTGGTGTGGGTGCCTATAGTGGTGTTCTAAATCATACTTTTGAAATATACTTTGGCAATATAGGATATAGGACATCATCTATTGTGAGAAAATATTTGTGAAAATCAAAAATCATGTATTTTCCAGTGAGAGAACAAACCAGATCAGAAGGGGAGGACAGGTTTCCCAGTTTGGCCTGTGTTTTGAAGTTGATTGTCAGCTTACCACACCTCTGTTTAATACATTTCTAAATCTAGAGTTTTTCTTTTAGGCAAGAAAATATTTTTATTTTGCTAAACTCCAATAGAAAATGGTACTAGAACAAGAAAAATAGAGGGTGGAAATCTGATGGGAAATAGTGTGAAGTTAGTAAATAACTGTAACGACTTGCCAGTAGGTGATAAAACAAAAGCTCCACTAAGCAATTAAAATCTGGTTTGGATAGCTATGATGACCTTCCATAGACATCAGGTTGCATCATTACTTGCATATAACTTGCAATTTAGAATTTGGCCTATGATGAACGCCCTTCAGGATTTCAGCATAATATTCCTGTGTGCTATCATTAATAGCCAACTTCACATTGCACTTAATGCAATGAAATCAATGCAACCAACGCTAAAAGTTTAAAAGCCCCTATAATTACTTGAGGTGACCATGCAACCAAAGATAAAAATGACTGGTGCCTTAAATTACCTTATCTGGACAAAGAAGTGTCCACCCCTGCAAATCCTTAATGAGATTTGTATTTCATTATTTACTACATTGATGTTAAAATTGTGTAGCCAGCATAATGTTCTTAGTAGCTAATTTGTAAATAATTGGTAACCAAGCACTTAACTTTATTTTTGTGTCTGAAAAGACGAGAAGACCTTAAAGGAACACTATAGTGTCGGGAATATAAATGTATATTCCTGATACTCTAGTTTTAGAAACACCATTTAGGTGACGGGCTCCCTTTGCCTGTATTTAAACTCACCTTATTTCCAGCACCGCCCCAGTCTCACAGCGACTGGGCTTGCCCTGCTCTGCCTCCTTGGCTGAGATCATCAATGGTCCTATGGTAAAGCATTGGGAGGCTAATGCATTGAATCAGTGCATTTCTAAGGGGAGCATTCAGTGTCTCCATGTAACATGTGGAAATGCTGAATGTCAGTGTTGCTCGCTGTACAGCACTGATCTAGGAAGCACTTATAGTGGCCCTCTGAGTTACTGCCACTAGAGGTGTTTTCTCTAAAAAGGCAGCCTGGTTTCAAGCTCCACAAAGCAATTCCAGGCAGTGCTGTGGAGGTGATAGTGTCCCTACCACTATAGGAAGGAAGAACAAAAAGCCGCGGCCGGATCCTCCACGCTTCACGGCGTATATAGGGGACATGCTGCGATGGTCCCATGGCGAGGTCAGGCCTGAAATGGCGTCCGAATTCGATGATTTCTCTGACCTCTTAAATGACTCCCCCCTCCACAACCCAGACACTCTGGGATACACAGGGCCACCCAAACACTCATAACTAACTGCAAACCTATCTCCCCCTGTCACTACGGAGATATTAACAAGCCTCCTGTCTGATCTTTGCCAGACGCTCTCAGTAGAAATCTCCCAGGTAAGGGAGGATGTAAGGGGGTTCACCACACGCCTCACAACTGTGGAACAGAACTCTAGTACTCACACCGCTCAAGTCCTAGAACTCCAGAAGCAGATCAATGACCTTACTTCAGCCCAAACCACTTTTACGCACCAATTGGTTGCTCTGGAGGACAAGTGGCACTGGAAACACATGAATATTAGAGGCCTCTCGGACAAGGTGACCTCTGCAGAGTTACCACATTTTCTCTACAGGCTGTTTGCGGCCTCGCTAGTACCGAAGCAGGATAAAGGCATCCTTCTGGATGGGATGTTCCCCCTACCTAAACCACAGCGGTCTATGAGTACAACCACGAGTGATCTGCTCATCCAATTGCAAAATGGGCAAGACAAGGATGCTTTCCTAAATGCCACCAGGGGGAAGACACCGTACTGTTTCAAAGGCATGGAACTCACGTTCTTCTCAGATCCTACACGTATGACTCTACAATGGAGAAAATCCCTCCGACCCTTGACTTCAATCCTATCTAACAAAGGAGTGAAGTACAGATGGGGATTACCTTGTGTACTTCTAGTCCAGCACCAGAATACAGAGCACAAGGTATCGGATGCTTCGAAAATAGACGCTATCCTTGCTACCATGGGCCTCAGTCCTTCCTCTCCTCCCATGACCACAACCTGGGACCCAGCGAATGTTGTCCCATTTGTTTCAGCACGCAGCAGCCCATCTGGAATGGCGATCACTTAACTTATCTGATTTAATTATTTAATGTTTTTCTCTTTTTTGTGCTCTCTCATTTTTTTATATGTTGGCACTTGTCCTAAGTTTCAAGTTAATTTCATGTTTTCATATTTATAAGTTGTCTACGGGCACTACCTAACATACTCATGGTATAAACCATGCCATAGAGGCCTAACCGGGCCGAAACCAGGATTATCCTGGATATACTAGCTCCAATACCACCATCTTCCCCCGCAGCTTCTGTCATATTATCTTACACTCACCTCTATTTAGAGGAGCTGTCTCCTATCTTACCATAGCCTCACTCGTTCAATTTAATCATTTTCTCACCCTAATTGTACTTTGTTGTTGCTGTGAACATGCCTCTAACCTGATAAGATATTCCCCTAGGTGCTCACACGTCAGTTCTCTAACAAAAAAACAAAAAAAACAGGGTTAGAACTAGAGTTATCTGTATGCAATGCCATCACTTGCGTTCCTGCATTTCTGTTTTTGCTGTATCTTTTATTGCAATGTCTAAGCCATATCTGACTATCTGTGGATAAAATAAAGAATTTAAAAATTACAAATAAAGCCTGAAGAGACCATAACTACATTAAGCTGTAGATGTTAAGGAGACTGTGGTGTCCCTTTAATGTTAAAGGTAATTTGACACAAAACATGTATTGTAATATAATGCACCATGTCTCTCAGTATTAGCTTAATAGGAGTTTCAACCTGCAGTATCAGATGTGTTAAAGTTTGTCTATGCCTTGTCTATACTGGAAACAACAGTTTGTACTGGGGTGTAAATTGGACAATTATTCTCAGTCACTGTGTGGCAGAAGGAAAGGTTTGTGAGTGACTAATACAAACACAAAATGTATGTCTGTCTGTCTGTCTGTCTGTCTATCTATCTATCTATCTAGCAAATTTAGACTCATTTTCATACTGGTTCCTGATCTGTAACATGTTTACATTGCATCCGATATGAGAAAGGTTTTGCGGTTTGTTTTACTGCACATTTCCTTAGAAAGATGCTTAGAACGCAACAGTTAAACATCTGTTTGGTTTTGCTGCCCACAGTAATATAAGCTGGTTGATTTAACCCATGCCTTAAAAGAACTGTACCCACCGAATATTCTGATATCGCTGCTCCTGTTAAATCAGTCCTTTTTTTAGAGAGTTTCAGGCAGTGCTGACAGGTTCTACAGGTTTATGACTGAATTGTGACTAGGGATAGGTGGGTCTGCTGTGGGACTCAATCCTATTCATAAATCACAATCCTAAACGTCTGCGAGAAACGCATTTGGCCATTGTTCAAACGCATAACAAAACCAGGTGCAAAACCATATCCCATTGATTTCTTTTTAAATACTAGGTTTAAAGGACTTTGGCAACGAAAGAAATGTGATATTAACAGTGTATATGTTAGTGTGTGTGTATGTACGTGTTTTGTGTGTATAGAATATTTATGCTTGTGTGCATGCATGTGATGTATGATTGATTATATAGGTTTATGGACCAAATTAAATATAGACTGTGACAAACTTTACAATGAGGACAGGAATATTGGAAACAAGTCAATGTATTCTATTTAATGTTGTGTGTGTGTGTGTGTGTGTGCATCTGATCTATTATCTATAGATAATAAACACATGCACATATATATTTATATATAGTGCTAAAAGCATTTGCTATTTTTATATAAAAATCAGCAAATCTAACAGAGATTTTCCATGGTAATACTTTTTCGAGTTAATGGGACCCACAGGTATAGTTCTAGTGTGCAGAGTTTTAATATGGGTTTTGAACACTCCTCAATATGTGCATTAGTTGTGGCTTAATTCTCTGGTCTCCTAGGGAACAAACAAGCATGTTTGCTCTAAAGAACCTCGTAAACATTAAGACATGGCATAATTAGGAGCTTAGAAAAACAATTTATAGGTAAAAAGTGAATAAACAGCAGGATTCTTTGTTCGCACTGTAACTGTAAAAGTACAGCCCCTGGTTGTTACATGTGGTTATTTATTTAAATGTTATACTGGAAAAATGTGCATATTACATTGATTTGAATTTGTAGTTTGGTGCAGCTATAACGCGTCTTTATTGTATTCTGTGAGTTAGCCTGCATTTTATTACAGAGATTTATAGAAAGACTTTAACAGAAAAAGTTACTATTGTGGTAACTTCTCGACTTAAAATACACAAAAAGACAGTACACACAAATTACACAATTTCATATTTTTCAAGTCAGTTGCCGTATAATACTGTCAAAAGTACAAATGTCTGCTTGCCTGCCTGTCTGTCTGTTTGTCTTTCTGCCCGTCCATCTGGCCATCTGTCTGCCTGCCCGTCTATCTATCTATTTCTGTTTGGCCACCTGCCAAGCTACATTTTGCTATTTGGGTTTCAATTCAATTGCATGTTTAGTGGATAGGCCCTGTGTGCTAATATTGTCACGACATTATAAGAATGTTGTAGAAATATCATAGAAGATGCTCTCTCACACATATGCACAGATAATACACACATACCCTGATAAATCACAAATCACTCTCACGCGTACACACATACAGACACATCTGACAATTCCCCTTTAATTGTTTATGAGATACACATTAAATATTTATTTTCTTTTTTTAATACCACATATTGATCTTAACGTACATTTAAACATTAATGGTACATGTTTTTGATATACCTTATATGGTACATCTGTAATGATAGCTAAATGCATTTCTTGGATAACTTGTTATGTACTTAGATTTTTGTAATGCATTAGTTAATTTCTCATAAATGCTTTATTTTAAATGACTCAGGAGACAATGTCAGAAAATATAAGGGATTCTTTTCATTGCTAAACTCTATAAATCATTTTCCTGCTGTTTTTGCATTTGCTACAACTCCCTGCAATTCTGCAATTAATTACCTATTAAGTAAAATGAAAAAAAATTAACCTATTTAACTCTTTAAGGATTAAGTGTTAGGCTTACACTTTCATATAATTTTATTTTGTGGTTTTTTTTTTTAATTCTTTATTTTTGCAGTGCAGTGTTTGACAAACATGGTTCAGTCGACACAAATAAAGTAGAGTGGTTACATGAAATATCGAGCATGTAGTTGCACATTTTATATATATAATAAACAAAATAAGTTTAACATCTCAAGCACTGAAATCGACAATAGGTAAAAACATCAAGGTTTACTCAACAGTGAGTTACACATTTATACAAACACATACAGGCACACATGCACAAACACATACATATAAACACACACATATACAGAAACATATACAAAATGTTTTAGTCACCCTCCTGTTTCCCACCTTTTAGATGCAGGAGGGGGACTTCTCTGGGTTCCAGTGGTGGCTCAGGCTGATGGGATTCAGAGTTCCCACTCAGACTCCCTCCTCTCCTTCCTCCCAAGCGGCTACTGGTGCAGTCACTTCCTCCCAGCTCTGACATCATCAGAGGGGGGTGGTCGCACTGTTAAAGTGCCACAGCGCTGACCGGGCCCCCTGAAAATTCATTGCCATTGGGTGGCCCTAACAGCATGGGCCAGGTTACTTAGCCAGCAGACACCCGCAGTCGCAGGGGTCCGCAGGGCAGCCGGGCCCCCTGGAGTGAAGGGCCCTTTAGCAGCTGCGACCCCTGCGCCCGCGGTAGTTCCTCCACTGTCTCAACTAATAACAGTGAAGTCATTTTACCATAAAGTCCAGCAAGGTGATTCTATTACTAACGTTATTATCTCCTAATTTTCATCTAATACTATTATTTATATAACGCCAAAATATTACTCCGCACTGTACAATCGATAAATCAAGACAAACAATTCTGACAAAACACATTTGAGGTATGGGAACAGTAGGTGAAGAGGGCCTTGCCCATTGCGCTTATAAGTAAAGCAACAAAGAATTAAAGAGACACAGTGGACACTATAAACATTTCACCTCCTTGAATTGGTTATAGTGCCTGGCACTGTCAGTGTTAAACCATTCTTGACACTCATTTAGACTGAAAAAAATGAGATTTAATCTAAGGCAAAATAAATGGTTCTTTACAGTAAAAACAAAACAGATGTTGGAATTCTTTGTCAGAAGAGGTGGTTTTCTCAAAGTCTGTACATATTTGTAATGTAAATAGTGACTGGATGGATGAATGGATTCTTGCAAAAAACATAATATTCAGAGATACAAAATACTTAATATGTGGGCTAACAGCTTCTTGATGTGACTAAAATCTGACTGCCATTCTGAGACTGATAATGATTGTTTCCTAGTTTGTTGCAATGTCGGGTGCAATGGGCGCTTTGCTAGTCTGTAAGCAGTCAACTGACACTCTCAGCCAATCACAGCTGTCCATTGCTGCTTAGACTACTGCTTTCTCATTAACCCAAAAAGCACAGAGCTGATGGACTGCTGGCTACACCAGTTTAGCAATAAAACTTAAAAACAGTTTAACACTAAATGGACAGACAGCACCAATGGACTACAGACACTATAACCACTTCAACAAGATGAAGAAGCTACAATGCCTACAGTACCACTTTAATTCTAACAAAACGTATATGGGAACAGTAGTTGAAGAGAGTCCAGCGCAAACAAGCCCACAATCTAAAAGATAAATAACATTCCAGATATTTTTTTATTATTAAAGGGACACTATAAAACCAATAATCACTACTCCTTATTGTAGTGGTTATGGAGCAAAGACTATTTGGTTTATGTTTCAGGCTGGATTTCTATTTTATTTTTTTGCTGTCTATTTTCCTCTTAACTATTTTGCTCTTTAACTATTTTGCTTACTGTACCACTTTGTTATTATTGTTATATTATTACTGTTGTTAATAATAATAATAATAATAATAAAAAAAAAAAAATTAGGTAAAAGTAACATAGTAAACATTCTTGGCCTAAAAAAAGCAGAGAGAGACAATGCAAATATCTGATGTGTTTTGAGCTACAGGTGCTATATTTCAGACACATCATAAAGAATGAGATTGGGACCTTTTTCGCATATGAAATATTCTTTGTATTTTATACAAATTCAGTACAATTAGTAATCAATACAATCAATACAAGCTAGCATATTGTGTTAGTTGTCCTTCTTGTGGGAATATGCTAACTAGAACATTGTACACATTCATACACTGTCACACTCTCGCTCTTACTATATTAATTATTCTTATTAATTAAAAACATTCTTGTCAGTGTGTCTGCTGCTCTTATCAACACATGGAAATCCAGAGTTCAGTGCCAGTCACTTTCTATGATTTGTTCCCTCTCTGTTGGAAGGAATATCTTTAATCATGTTTTTATTGGCAAGAGTTGTAATGCAACAGTAATGAGCAAGATCTGCAGGAATTTGGGGATGAATTTCAAAGAAACATGGACATTTTTGTTTTGTTTTGTCAACAGATAGGTTAACCGAGTGACTGTGTTTCTTGGTATCTCCAATGTTTCTGAACTACATTTCCCATGATGCTTAATCAGCGTTAATGTGGTCTATAATTATGCATGTGCCAAAAGGTATCCATCACTAGGTTTCTCATTTTTATTTACAGCCTCATTGACATGATATCAAATAGCTCTGGACTTATAGAAAAACTAAACTGTGTTGAAAGTGTTTAAACGATAATCCCTTACTGCACTTAAAAAATAGCAATTTTATAATAAAATCCTAGGCATATGTATATATATAATACACTGCTCCTTTAACACAATAAATGCATTTTGCATCTGATTGATAAATTGTAATCAATGGAAGAATCAGATAACAAAGCCCTGTTCTCACGAATTGTATGTCTATGTATATTTTTTCTTTCTTGCTGGTCAACTTTAACATTTAGCTTGATAAAGCTGCAAATGTATTATCATTGGCCAGATGTTTTAATTTAATCCTGGTTGCGCTCTAAGAAATCCTTATAGCCTGTTATAGAATCATGTCTTAAGGTAGATAAATACTGACACTATTTATACTTAGCATAACAGTTTCTAATATTAGAAAGCCTAAAATAAAGAGCACGTATGTGCTTTATCCATGAAAACCCTGCTCAGAGACAAATTAACCTAGTAATTTGGATTGAACATCAAATTCCATTTCATTCAGTCTGCTGTTCCTAATGTATTTGCAGTTTCTAACCTCAGCTGCTCTCATGATCTGTAGTAGGAAAATGCATAAGAACTCAAGCAGTTCCAAAGAAGTATATTTTGTAGCTCCTTTATTCCACCATAACTAGGGGAACTGACAGTTTCAAGCCTGAGAATTTGTCTTCTGAGTTTGGACCTAGGCTAGGGAACCTCACTCTGACTTCCTGTTTCCATATACTTTAATGAAATGTTTCCATCAGAACTCTCCCACCAGCAGCAGCAGCAGAGATCAGCACAGCTCAGTCCATTTCATTCATTTGGATTTCCCTTTGCTGCTTCCTGTAGCTCTCTGTACCATGTGACCAAGCAGTCACATGGTCTGGTGATGTCACCAGGGTCCGTCTACTGGATAGGAACTAGCCGCTACCTATACTTTACTCAAAAGATATGAAAGGGTGCTGATTTTATTAAAGGACACGGAGGCTCTTATTATGCTTTACTCTTTCCTTTTATTCCTCAGCAGCAAAAGAAAATATTGTGTATATATATTCAATGCAAAAAGAAAACACTTCAATAACATTACATCATAACTTTGCAAGGGTTAACCATATACCACATATGAACCAATCAGAGTGTCCCTATTACAATAAAGTCCCATGTGACCCTAAGCCACTCCTCTTTCTTTTGCTGCTGCATCCTCAGCTAAGTACCATATTTTTCTCCCTCTGTGTTGCATGCCAGTTAAGATTGTATTTATTGTTCTTTTTCAGCCCTCTCCCTTTATTTTCATCAGTTTGTGTTCCCTTTGACTCTATCCTCTGTCTCCCTGCATCTCACTCCCTTCCCCCTCCCCCCTCCGGTCGGTTTGTTTATTTCCCGACCGTCTTCCCCTTTCCCTCCACTACCAGGGCTTCCCCCCGCTCAGGTACCTCTGTCTTTTCACGGTCCCAGCGGACCGCCGTTTTACCGCGGCTCGGGCCACCCGCGCATGCGCACACCGTGAGTGCGCATCGCGGCGGCCATCTTGGGATTGGCAGTTTTGCCGCGCTTTTTCTAGCGCGGCCAATACTGCTCGTTTGGGGGCGGGAGTTAGTGCTCTGTTGCTGGGCAAGTCTCCCGGTGCTCCCCAGGAGCTTATTCCTGAGGGAACACTCGGTGAGCTTGCTACAGTTTTGTTTAGTCTGTGCCTGTTTGCATTGTTCATATTTCAATTGGTGCCTTTTGTGCCTGCTAGTTGCTTTAGGGCTACTGTTTCTTTGCATATAACTCCCTGCTGGGCTGCTCAATTATATAAACAGTGTTTCTGCCTGTCCTGCTGCCCCCTTTTGTTTTTTCTTTCATCCCTAAGCATGCAGGCTGATAACATGGCTGATGGAGCCACCAAACCTAGGGCCACCATACCCACATCAACCCCGCTAGGGCCCAAAATTCCCACTGTAATTGAAACAGCGCAGGAGCAAATGGACTCTGAGGAGTTTCATTCTCTCCTAGACGCGGCTATGGCGAAGTCTGTGACGCAGGCTATATTTACCGCCATGGGTGCCATGTCGGATAACTTATCCCATTCAATAGCCACTGCAATGAGATCCACGCAGTTGCCACCAAACCCTATGGCTAACCCCCCAGAAACTGAACCGGTGGCCCCTAGTGGGCGTAAAGCCGCTAAAAAATCTCGCCATTTAGACGAGTATGCCTCCGCAACTCTACAGACGGACAGGGCACGTCCTGTCACAGAACCTGTGGTTGGACCACAACTAAGAGCCCCCCGCCGGGCAAAATCGGTGAGGAAATGGAAGAGGGCTAAGGCCCTAATTGAATCCTCCGACTCTGAATCGGAGCAAGAGGAGGCACAGAGCGAGTCCGAGGAGGAGGACTCTGATGATTCCGATAACCAAGTGCGGGACTATGACTCCGTCACGTGCACGGACATGGACCGCAAGGACGGAGCTGGCAACTCCGCCTTAGTTGACCCCCAGGGTGAACCATTGTTCGACCCGGACACCCTCCAACACCCGAGGTCCTCCGAGTGGTACCCTCTGGACCACGTAGCAAAATATATCGCTGCCCGCATCAGAAAGCCACTGGATAAGGTGGCGCGAAACAAGCTGCGGGCAGAATGCCCACGCCCCACGGTCCCGGATATGGCATGTGCCACCCCAGAAGTGGACCCAAAAATCGCCCAGTTTTTGGGAAAATCAGGCTGGAAGGCCAAGAGGGGCCTAGATTTTGCCTGGCGGAACTGCCAGGATAAAGTGTTGGACATCCTTGGACCAATCGCGAGGATGTTTGATATGGTTGAAATCGCGTTGGCAGGGGGTGCACCGCTGGACCTGGAAGCCCTCAGAGGGTGGATCCAGCGTGCCGTGTGTCTCCTGGGCAACGCTAATACGGCAGTGGCCACGGAAAGACGCAAAGCGATCTTAATCAAAATTGAGCCTAAGCTGGTAAACCTAGCTATCTCAGAGCCGGGTCCCCAGGCTAAAGCCCTCCTATTCGGGGATAACTTCGTAAAAGAGCTAGGCACATATGTAGGCACCTTTACGGCACTGGATAAGGCTCAAGCCAGCATGAAGCGAGTGTTCCATCAGAAGGTTTTTGGCGGGGCCGGCAGATATCGGGGCCGTCTGCCCGGCCGCTCGCCCCGGGGCTCATACCGGGGCTCTCGTGGCTCCGCACAATCCAGATTCACACCCCCGGAACCCAAACAAGCCTCACCGTTCTTTCCAGTCCGAGGCAGACCATGGCAGACCCGAGGACCCAGAGGCTCTTCATATGGCCGACGTCCTTATGGTAAGTGCACTACCTCCTCATATGTCTGCATTAACTATGGTGGGGGGCAGACTGGGCCATTTTGTCAAAGCATGGCACATGATCACGGCGGATGCCTGGGTGCTCCACACTGTACGGGGTTACTCTATAGAGTTTGTGCAATACCCTGTCCAACTGAAGCCCCCCAGCCGAATGGTGGTCCCCATGCGGGACCGAGAGTTGATAACCCAAGAGGTCCAGGCCTTAGCCTCCAAGGGGGCGATTTATACAATTCCCCCTGTCACACCAGGTTTCCTGAGCAACCTATTCTTAGTACCCAAAAAAGGCGGAGGTGTTCGCCCAGTCATCAACTTGAGGCCTTTAAACATGTTTGTCGCATACCACCACTTCAAGATGGAAGGTATACACTCTCTCCGGGACCTCCTCCTCACGGGGGACTGGATGGTCAAACTCGACTTGAAGGACGCATACCTCACGGTCCCAATGGCCGACGACTGCCAACGCTTCCTGCAATTCCGCTGGGAAGAGACCATGTGGCGTTTCAAGTGCCTACCGTTCGGTCTCTCATCGGCCCCCTGGTGCTTCACAAAGCTCATGAAACCAGTGGTCGCCCTCCTACGCAGCAGAGGAGTACGGCTCATAATATACCTGGACGATATCCTCATCATGGCGCAAGACCCGCTTCTGTTGCACAAACATTTCTCTTGGACGAGGAATTTGTTAGAAAACCTGGGTTTTCTGATCAACTGGGAGAAGTCGGTCATCGAACCCTCGCAGGCAATAGAATTCCTGGGATTCACCATAGACACAGTGACCGGAATGCTCCTACTCCCAACAACCAAGGTCAAGGCCATCAAAAAGGAGCTCAAGCGGACGCTAACACGGCCTGTCCTTACCTTGAGACAGCTGGCCAGGATTGTGGGCCTCCTCTCGGCGTCCATTCAGGCCATCTTTCCCGGACCCCTACACTACAGGGCACTTCAACGATTAAAGGCAAAATACCTTCGTTTGGGGCACTCATACTCAGATTCTGTTCCTCTCGACTGTGCCGCCAAAGACGAAATCAAATGGTGGCTACAACACATGGAAGCGTGGAATGGCCGCGCGATCTTTGGAACAGCTCCGGACCTCATAGTGGAATCCGATGCAAGCTTGCTCGGTTGGGGTGCGCGCTGCGGACCTTTCTCCACCGGAGGAAGATGGTCTCGGGAGGAACAGGGACTTCATATCAATTGCCTCGAACTGTTGGCAGGTTCGTTCGCTTTACGGAGTCTTTTGAACGTATCGACCAACTGTTCCATCCTGTTACGCATGGACAACGTTTCAGCGGTCCGTTATATCAACCACCTCGGGGGCACGAGGTCAACAATACTTGCGGAATTAGCAAAGGATTTCTGGCAGTTCTGCCTGGATCGAAACATATCGGTGCAAGCGGAACACATCCCGGGGATAAGCAATGTAGTAGCAGACTGGAACTCCAGACATCTACGAGATGCCAGCGACTGGCGACTGAACCCGGCCACCTTCAGCCAATTGCAATCACTGTGGGGACCACTGGACATCGACCTGTTCGCGTCACGACTAAACACGCAATTACCGAGGTTTTTCAGTTGGAGGCCAGATCCAGAGGCTCTAGCGACGGACGCTTTCCGACAACAGTGGCCGAATGCCAGACATTACGCTTTTCCCCCCTTTTCCCTCATCGCACGGACCTTGCTGCACCTCAGACGACACCGCACGTCTCTAATCCTCGTGTCTCCGTTTTGGACGTCTCAACCCTGGTTCCCTACACTCCTGGAACTGTCAATAGATCTGCCGAGGTTACTACCAGTACACGACAACATTCTCCTGGATCCCTATGGCAATCCACATCCTCTCATACTGCAGGGACACCTCAAGCTTTTGGCATGGCTCCTCTCAGGGGACTCGGTGACATCCCAAATGTTCCACAAACAACTCTGGACCTCCTGGCAGGAGCTTGGGCCCCAGGTACAAGGAAATCGTATTTACATGCCTGGAACACATGGCATGGTTGGTGCGTGGAACAACATGTGGATCCCATATCTGCAACTGTGAGTCAAGTCTTGGGTTTCCTCACTTCACTTTTCGACCACGGCCTGGCGTATCGTACAATTAATCTATATAGGTCAGCTATCTCAGCAGGCCACGTAGGTTGGAATGGAATTCAAACTGGAAAACATCCGATGATATGCCGGCTCTTACGGGGCATAAAATTTGCACGACCACCACGGCCTAGGTATTCTGAGGTATGGGATGTGAACCTTGTTCTCCGACTTTTTGAAAGTTGGCCAAGGAACGAAGATTTGTCGATCAAGCAACTCACCGCAAAATTGGTTACGTTGTTCTGTCTCATCTCATGTAAACGGGTTTCAGACGTACGAGCATTGGACATTCAGGCACGCTCATATACACCAGAAGGGGTGGCCTTTGATATATCGAGACGTACAAAAACATCCATCACAAAGGTTTTTTACCCTGCATTTCCACATAACAGTAAATTATGCCCAGTAGCCTGCCTCAAGGAGTATGAAGCAAGGACGGTGGCGGTCCGAGATCCGCAATGTGCGGACCTCTTCCTGGCTATTCGACAACCGCATCGTCCGGTTTCTACAGTCACCATCTCTCGTTGGGTCAAATGGATCATGACGTCGGCAGGCATTGATATTTCCACATACGGAGCACATTCAGTGAGGGGTGCGATGGCATCCAAAGCCTTTTCATTAGGCTGTAAATTGGAAGATCTCCTCCGAGCAGCCGATTGGTCGAGAGAATCTACTTTCCGGGAATTTTATTTCCGTCCGGTTTCCCATTTTTCCACGTCAGTGATCACACAGCTTTGAACTAGCATAATAAGAGCCTCCGTGTCCTTTAATAAAATTACCAGATTTTACTAATTTCATGACGTAAAGTCATGATTTTATAAAGGACACGGAGGCGAGTATTATCCCACCCAATAAAGGTAAGTTGCCCTCCTCTGGGAATGTAAGGTATGTTATGGGAATTGAACTGTGTGATAATGTGTTATGTTAGTTTATTTTTTCGTTTGAGTGAATAACATGAGAATGATTTAGTGTTCTAGATAGATTTGGAATATGAACATGGAAAATATTATCCAAGAACACATTTTACCATCTCGTTTCTCTGTCTTACAGCTTCCTAATTGGAGTGCCATAATGGTCCAGGCATACCCGCAGGTGGGCGGATGGAGGATGACCAGTTTTTTCTTCAAGTTTTGTTGGGTTTTTGTCCGACGTCATCTTCTACGGGATTCCCTGTTTTTCTCTACACGACTACTGGTTCTTTTCATGGCGGAATATTGGAGTGTCCATCAACAACACCAAAAGAAAGAGGAGTGGCTTAGGGTCACATGGGACTTTATTGTAATAGGGACACTCTGATTGGTTCATATGTGGTATATGGTTAACCCTTGCAAAGTTATGATGTAATGTTATTGAAGTGTTTTCTTTTTGCATTGAATATATATACACAATATTTTCTTTTGCTGCTGAGGAATAAAAGGAAAGAGTAAAGCATAATACTCGCCTCCGTGTCCTTTATAAAATCATGACTTTACGTCATGAAATTAGTAAAATCTGGTAATTTTGTGCCTATATCACTATATCACACAATCGGTACATATTATATTAGTCTGCATATATGAAAAATGGCAGTTTGGTTCAACAGCCCTGTTTTAATCAACATTTATATATAATGTTTTAGCAAAAATGCAATTGTTTAAATCTTAATATTATTGATAGTTTTTTTTTTTTGCATTTATTTATTTTTTATACTACAGAAGTTACCTAGCCAATATTTAATTAGTACATGTGTTGTGCTTTTTTTTAGTTAAAAACATTTATACCATAGCGCTTATTATATAGATACCTGGTTAAGAAAATGTTAGCACAGAACACTGCGATAGATACATTACAAGTTCAGAGTGGGCACTTTGGTTACTACCCTTCCAGGGACTTTTCTTTCATCTTGTTCCCTTTAACAACCTACAGAACATGGGAAGAAGGAAGGGTATGTTAAATTCTATAGTAAGCAGTTCACATTTAACTTGCTGGGGTAAGATGATTGAATCTGTTAGGCCATCCATTATTTAAAGACAATATTGTGGGTTCCCCAAACCTGGATGGATAATAAGATAGGTTCTACCAATGGTTTTAACCTGGGCATTGACATATTTAACAGAAGTCCTAAATGAGATAGGATAGTCCTAAATATAGGCCCTTCCTGTTCTGGGTCTTTTCTCTGGTGTCCCCATTCTCATCGGTATTCTGTGTATGGACATACCTGGTCGGCATGTCTGCAAGGCTTCCTGTGATCCTGGAGAACATGTGTTCACTGATAACACCAGTCTACAGTTAATATTGTCACTGGCACGACTCTTGCCACTACACCCAGGGCCAGATTAAGAGCCCAGAGGGCCTGGTGCTGACAATTATGAGGGGCCTAATTACAGAATCTTATCGACCAAAAACACTAAAACAGTCATACCTCTCAAGCGTTATGTATCTGGTGGAGATGATGCCAGAGGGAAACTCATAGGATGCAGCTATAAGAAAACGCAGATTTTCTTAAAATATGCTAATCTCTCTCTAATTAATGCTTTCATCTTTCAAGTAAATCCATTCCCCCCTAACAGCAGTGTCCAGTGAAGCAGGAAGTCAATGGGCGGTGTAAAAGGGCGGGCTACTGACACGAATCACGTGACCAGAACTGCCAAAAGGAGCGACAATGCCCAAAAATGTCTGCCCAAAGAATTGGAAGGCCAGCCTGGCATCAGTGTGACATGGGGACACAGTGTTAGTGTCACCATGTCACTCAGTCCACTAGTCTCCAGGTGTCTGTGTCCTCATTGCTCCCAGTGTCCCCATGTCTCAGTGTGTCCTGTGTCACTAGGATACTAGGGGACACTGAGAGACATGGGGACACAGTGAGAAATGGGGACACTGAGACACTTGGGGACACTGGGAGACATGGAGACACAGACACTAGGGACACAGAGACATGGGGACACAGACATTTGGGGACACTAAGATACTAGGGACACTGAGAAACATGGGAACACAGACACTGGGAGGCTAGAGGACACTGGGAGACATGGGGACACTGAGACACTAGGGACACTGGCTGGGAGGTATGGGAACACAGACACTTGAGGACACTGGGAGACATAGGGACACTGGGAGACATGGCGACACTGAAACATTTGGGGACACTGAAACATTTGGGGACACTAGGAGACATTGGGACACTAGGGATACTGAGAGACATGGGGACACTGAGACACTGGCTAGGAGACATGGGGACACTGGGAGACATGGGGACACTGCGAGACATGGGGTCACTGGGAGACACTAGGGACACTGAGAGACATGGGAACACAGACACTGGGAGACTATAGGACACTGGGAGCCATGGGGACACTGAGACACTAGGGACACTGGCTGAGAGACATGGGGACACTGGAAGACATGGAGACACTGTGTCATTAGTGTATCCGTGTCCCAATGTGTCTCTCAATGTCCCTATGTCTCACAGTGTCCCCTAGTGTCTCAGTGTCAGTTTTTTTTTTGTTTTGTTTTTAAATGGGCCTATTCCATGGGCCTGGGCCTGGAGCTGCAGCTCCATCAGCCCCTATGTTAATCTGGCCCTGACTACACCAGTCTCACATCCCAGCTATATACTTTTTAATGTTGGTAAATATGGGAGAATATGGGAGAACAGTACAATCTCATTTTGCCAGGGGCAGAAAGCGATTTAACTTGGCAATGGCTCCCTTCACCTGGCTTTTACTGTGCTCATTTCCAACCACAGACAGATGCTGAACCGACAGATAATAACTGCCTTGCTAGTAGTATCACAGGTTTAATTAGATGCATGCTGGTAATGCTACACAATGTCAGAGTAATTACCAGAAATTAAATGATCAATTCAATATTATAATTACTGTTTTTAAGCATTAAAGCACTCTAAATTTACACCTTAGCTTTAACAATCTGAAAAATGTAAGGAACAGTGCCACGTGGCACACGGTACGGTTTAACCCAGGAAGGACCAATCACCTGAATAGAGATGCTCAGGGAGAACGGTTCAAGATACGGTAGTGGATAATTTAGCTAGGGTTCATAAGGCTTAAAATAGAATATTTTGTCAGATGCAATGTAGCATACTCTATGTATATCAAGTACTGCTAATACTGTTTTGTGTGTGACTTGACATATATTATTTGCATGCCAACTCTATGTATTTTCATTGTTCATAAATATGCAGGGGTAGGGAAAGGTGGGTAGACTTAAATATTTAAACTATAAAGTCTGGAGCTGCTTCACATACGTTTTTGAAAGGCAGCTATTTTAGTTTTCATTTTACACCAAAAGTGTCTAAAACACCTGTTATATTTTATATGTTACTCTGAGGCCTCATTAGTGAAAAGCCTAACACAAAACAAACAGTTAAATTATCTGTTCTTGACTTAATCAATAGATAAAGATATATAATATGAACAATTTATTTTTTTCAGCAAAACCCAATGAGCAAGCAGGGTCAGATTTAAAAAAGGCTTGTTAAAGCTAAGGCTACAGCTCCACTCCTCACACTAGATCCAGGTAGTACAAAGCGTTATTTATAGTCTTTCAGAAAATATGTAGCCTATGATTTTGATGTTTCTAAAACAATTTCGGAGACAGATCCAGTACTCCCATCCTGTATAAGCCCTTAAGAGCATAATCCACTTCCTGTGAGTATCAGCTGCAGAATACATCCTGAATCAGAAATCTGACTATGTACCTAACATGTACAAAGTATCAAAGTTTTTATTATGCAGCTCTATATTTGTGGGCGGGAACGGTACTTTATACCTTGAAAGGTTTTATTTACAGCCTTAGGTAAAAAAAATCAAGTATCCTTATTAATGAATATTTTTGGATCAGAAGGACCATGTATTTTAAAGGGACACTATAGTCACCTGAACAACTTTAGCTTAATGAAGCAGTTTTGGTGTATAGAACATGCCCCTGCAACCTCACTGCTCAATCCTCTGCCATTTAGGAGTTAAATCCCTTTGTTTATGAACCCTAGTCACACCTCCCTGCATGTGACTTGCACAGCCTTCCATAAACACTTCCTGTAAAGAGAGCCCTATTTAGGCTTTCCTTATTGCATGTTCTGTTTAATTAAGATTTTCTTATCCCCTGCTATGTTAATAGCTTGCTAGACCCTGCAAGAGCCTCCTGTATGTGATTAAAGTTCAATTTAGAGATTGAGATACAATTATTTAAGGTAAATTACATCTGTTTGAAAGTGAAACCAGTTTTTTTTTTTCATGCAGGCTCTGTCAATCATAGCCAGGGGAGGTGTGGCTATGGCTGCATAAAAGGAAACAAAGTGATTTAACTCCTAAATGACAGTGAATTGAGCAGTGAAATTGCAGGGGAATGATTTATGCACTAAAACTGCTTTATTTAGCTAAAGTAATTTAGATGACTATAGTGTTCTTTTAATGGGGATTGGTTTTGTTATTCAAACTTTTCCCAGGGCTGCTCTGTAAACAAAATCCAATTTAGAAAAAAATCCTCTTTGTCATCTTGATTGTATTTTGGGGTTTATTGAACTTGCTCTTCTTTGGCGGTGAGGTTATTGCTCTGCTTTACTGTCGCAGGACAGGACACAGGGTGACCTTAAACACACCATAGCATGGGGCCAATCTTCATCTTTGTACTCAGCGCGTGTTACTTATAGACCACGTAGAATATTGAAACATCAGTCAAATACCAAATTCCGTAGTCACCCACAGTTCAACTAAAAGTACATTTTCCGCCCAAATTTAGTTTCCGAGATGGTATCCAAATAGGGAAACGGGTCAGATATTAATCTTCTGGCACAGGTGAAGAGGCCCATGGGGTCGCATGGAATTTCAGTAGTCTTCATCCTTCAGCATTCTGCACCTGTCATAGATCCTGATTTACCAGAGTCAACTTAGATTAGAGTATCCAGGATGCAAACCCTTACACCAGATATTTAACTGGTAAACCATCTATTCTTCAAATTTTTCTTGGACATAGTCCCTTTTTAAATTCCTATGAGCATGGATAGCCTTTAAAGTGTACTCGACAAATCTTTGTCTGCCAGAACTTTGAAGGGGTATTGTGACGGACCCGCTGGCACTCCGACCGAGTACCTCCGCCAATCGATGCTCCTAGTGCTTGCCGACGACTCCAAGCACTCCAACCGACACCATCAGCACTGCAGACTTATCCCATCCCCCAAGCATGAGCCAAGGCTTCAAGAAAGGGTCAAGCAGGTCTGTTTAATGAGCACACAAAAGCAACAGCACTCATGCAGCAAAACAACTCCTCCTCAGTGGAAAACAAAATGACAGTTAAAGACAGACAGTGTTTGAAAATATATCAGTTATTGGAAGTTGCAGAACTGTGCCAGTACCATTTAAAGGGCCAGAACAGTCTTTTAAAACACCAATAAGTCCAAATGGTGTTTCTAACTGGCAAAATCTTCCAGGGACCATAGTCATACGGCAAGAGGCTGGTAATTAGTCCTCTCCAGGCACAAGTGGCGAAGGGCACTTTGTCACAGGTATATTTCAGCTAGCCTAATTGCACCAACGCTCCTCTTATCTCTCAGTTGTCTCAATCCTTAGTCTAGATTTTTGTGAAAATCCCAGACAGTTCACTTAGCCAGTGTCCTTCTCTTTATTTTTATTTTGTTACTCTTACTCTTCTAGGGGATTCTAATCAAAGAAATGATGAATAAGGAGTAAGAGAACGAGGGAGTGAAAGAGAAAATTGTTTGATGTATTCAAACTTTCAAACTTGGGAGGATTATACCCCACTAGGAAAAGACAGCTTTTGTACCCCTAGCAAGGAAACTTAGGTTCTCATGTAAGCATAAATATATTTTAGTAAAAATGTAAGTATAAAGTAGGCATTTATACCCATGTTAAAATGTCCTAGGCGTCTCTATAACAAGACAACTATGGCTTTCTAAAACAACTAGTAAAAAGATAACTTCAATAAATACATTTAAATACTAAAATGCATTAAAGCAGATGAAAGAATACATTTAGGAGTATTCAGAAACCACATACTCATGGCATATGAGAAATATTTTAAAAATTGAACTCTGTAAAATAAAAATATTAAGGTCTGGATACATTAGTGCCTGTAAATCCCCCAAAGAACTTGATTTATTCACAAAACGAGGCAGATGTGATAGCACAGACCTTTGAAGAGTGTATTTAAGTTCCAAGCCAATTCTGTGTCAGCTAAGTAATATACCAGTGCTAAATGAAGCATAAATGACTAATGGTGTTTGCATATACTGTATATGGGAATAATTGAGTCATTGTTTATTGAATTATTGCTCTCTCCCACTGGCTTAGCTACGTAGACCTGACTTAACGGCATGGTCCAGACAGCAATCTGTGTGCGGGGTCTGTAACTGGGTCGAATGTCTCAATGCTTCTCCATGTCACATGTTAAGATGAGCAGGGTGTAGAAAGTCTAAAAAATTGCTTTAGCAAGCCATTAGGGATTTTGATGGATATCTGTGGATCATTCACATCCCTCAATATATGATTCACTTGGTCCAGTGGTTGAATATAGGTTGGGATGTATTGTAAATCAGACATGGGACTTATATAGAGCATATTTACATTATGCATTGTATATTTCTTTTTTCTGTAAAGCCCGGGTCTCTGTGACGAATGTTGAACTGTGATTGTGAGTTTTTAATGACTCATTTCTGGCAAAAAGTAACTGTTTCACTAACCTTGTCTGCTTTAACAGTAATAATTATATGTAACCTTATCTCTCAGAAAGATCAGGTTTGTAGTTTTTTAATTTAGTTTCACATTGTTGAAACTTTGGGCAACTGTGACCATTGTGGCCCATGCACCCTGCTTACATACATGAAACCTAGGGAATCTGACACATCACAGCATATTACTTAAGTAGAATATACGAGGATGCAGATGTGTCCTCGGAGCCAGTCTGGGTGCATTATACAAGTTTATAAGATTTAGGACCATTACTTAAGCAGTCCATTGCAAATCAGGAGAGTAGCGGTGACTAGATACTACTCTTCCTAGAAAGAAGCAGATGCATTTAAAAAAAATAATTCTAAGAAAAAATGAAGGTACAGTCTGCAGTTTGCAATACTGTACTTGTGAGACCTATTTATAGGTATGTGTATATACATATATATACACATGACTGCTTCTTTAATACATTTGTTTCAAGCTAATTGTAAGATTCATCCTAATTTGCTCTAGGCCTCAGTGTTGACAGGTACAAACTGTATTTTACCATTTCAGAAAAATGTAAATATTAGCCAATAACCCCTGTGACACCTGATCAAAGGTAAGAATTTGCCTTTAAGATACAGGCTTTCAATATACTTTTACTATGTTCTGAACAGGAACGAATGGAAAATACTTTTTTTTAACTGAAGAAAAAAAAAAAAAGGATCTATGTCTTACTGGTTTACATCACCTGCCAATCACTGAAATGTCAAAACCTAGCATTTCCTTCACTTCCTGTCTAGGCGTATTGGGACACTGATACAGTGTATTTCCTTGACTTGGCTGACAAGACGACATCTATATCTCCAGCTTTACACAGATTATCTTTCTCAACTCTAATTGAGGAAATAAGTTTGAAGAACCAGACTAAAAATTTTGAGGATTTCTGGTTAAGAGTAGAATTTCAAGCCAGCTATAGATAGCGAATTGGTGTAAAATCCAAAAAATAAACACATGTAGTATAGAAATAATCAAGACACTGAAAGTAAAAATTACTTGTTATAATTTAAGTGTTAGCACAATTTATATATCTGTACTCATATCACATTATTTTCAGGCACTTCTCAAAAGAGGTTGTTTTGTTCTTTGATAAATGAAGCAGGACATGGAACAGCGCTATACAAACACAGTGCCCAATGACTGTATTTTAAATACACAGTGACAGGGCAGCTCTAGACCTACACAACTCCCAATGACTGTATTTTAAAATACAGACTGACGGGGGAGCTCTGCACTGACACAGTGCCCAATGACTGTATTTTAAAATACACAGTGACGAGGAGCTCTGTACCGACACAGTGCCCAATGACTGTATTTTAAAATACACAGTGACGAGGAGCTCTGTACCGACACAGTGCCCAATGACTGTATTTTAAAATACAAAGTGATGGGGAGCTCTACACCAACACAGTGCCTGATGACTGTATTTTAAAATACACAGTGACGGGCGAGCTCTGTACCAACACAGTGCCCTATTTGTATTTGAAAATAAGTGGGGCAGTTCTGTACAATTGCTTCCTAAATGCTTTCATTTAACTCCCAATTGGAGCTAATAAAAAATAGGCTGAATTTCTCTAAATAGTGAAGACTAGTTCTAGAATTGGTTGGAAATTAAAGGACCATGCTTGCTGAAGTGCTTTACGTGTATAGAGTATCCCATTTGATTGCACATTATAAAAGTGCCTATTCAGTGAGAAATCTACACTTTTATAAGTCCCCCTTGTGCAAGCTCCTTTTACATATACCCCAATAACAAAATACATGACTAAATGGATGCACGTTTTCAACAGGGGTGTAACTAGAAATTTTTGGCTTTACGTTTTCCTTTAAGTACAAAATAATTCTTGACTCTTCCGTCCCATGAGCGACAATTGGATCGGTCCCCAGCTTTGGCAGCTTTGTAGGGATGCTAGGAGGCTTGGCGGGGCCCAGATAAGAGGACAACATTTTGCAGAATGGTTTGCCAAATTACCAGGGTACAGCACCAGGGTACTCTTGGCATCTTAACAAGCTGGGGTGTAGTATGATGCTTTGAGTAACCTGATGTTTATTCAGGCAAGATTCTTCACTAAATTCTTGAAAATTGGATTTTAGATTTGAAAGTGAATTTCAAATAGCCAAGATGGAAAAATCCAGTTCAACTATTTTTAATGAAAAATTGTGTTCACTTTGTATTCCTGACAATTCACACTAGCAAACAGACAATAAATGCAATGTTGGGGTAACAGAACCTGCCTCTGACTGTATAGAAACAATTAATGTTTTTAATATAACACTCCTGGAAGACCAGGGATGTTTAGAATTCAAGGTAAAATAACCAAGTTGAAAGAATCCTTATTCCAGATGATTTTAACTTTTTTTCCCAACTCAGCTATTCTGACCTAAATTTAGCAAGTCAATAAGCAACACTCCACGAGTTATTGTTTAGTTAATAGACTTCACAGTTGGTCCAACTGGTGTTTTTTCATGTTTTTACGCAGCTCATTCCCTTGGGTGTAGGACTTGAGTACAGGCAAAATACTCTTACAGGAATACAGGCTCAGTAAAATGTAACAGTTTGCTGAGCTCTGTTTATTTTCTCCGCTAGTTCAGGCCTCTCACATTAAGGCTTGCAGATGCACAGCCTTCGTACATATCTCAGCTGATGGAGGAGGTCTCCTGGGATGGAGGCATCAGAGAATGTTACATTTCAGATGGTGAAGTCTTAAAGTATTGATACCATTGAGACAGCACAATAAACAGCTGGGTCAAAGATTACATTTGGTTTTACTTTGACTAACTCATAGTCTCACTACATATTGTACTCACTATTAATAGAACAAAGCATTTCCCTCCAAAACCTTGGCATTTTCAATCAGATATTTCTATGGATATTGTTATAGGGTAATAAAAGGGCAAAGGCTGTATAAATAGAATGTCAGTCTTTTGGAAATGTATAATTGAGAAGAAACATAAACTCCATCACCTAATGAGACCGTAGATTTGTGGGTGTTTGTTATATCCCCACTGGTGACTCACATTATATGCAGACCAACCTTTAATTAGTTCAAATAGGTGTTATATCTCCTTTACTGCTTTTAGCGTTAGGAATATGGTGTTACCAAAAGCCCACCGCCTGATAATGGGGATGTTTTACTTCCCGATAATCTGTGTGAAATATTTGTACAGGTAAACAGGATTTTGACATGCTAAATCATCATTATAGGAAGACTCCAAACGCCATTACTACAGCATTGTACTATTGTCGGTATAGTACGAGTAGTGCCCTAGCACCTGGGGTGTTGCTGGCAGGGGGGCTTACAGAGGCTGGAATCCCAGGGTGGTCCAGAAAGGGCACAATTGGCATCAATTGATTGCTAGCTCTGAATCATTTCTAACACTAAAAGAGAAAGAACGCCTCCATATACAAAATTAGTGCCACTGTAATGCACCATACTTGGAGTTAGTTTTACAGCATACTGTGGTGGTATTGCTGTGGAAGCAGGAATTTAATGCAGTGGGGTGAAGCGTTAATACAGAATGGCTTGGAATTAATAGGTTTTGCATTTTATAAATATAGGTTTATGTAATACTTTGAATGCATTCAAAGAATTGGTTTCACAGTGTATTTTATGAAATATCTTATGGTTTATCTGAAAGTAAAATGTTAGATAAAATCTAACTAGATGCCCAGGAGTAATATAGGAATATTATATAGTGTTATAAAACAAAATATACAGAAATGATTACCTCTTTAACAGCTTGTATGAGGTTTGATAAACAAATATCAGTAATGGGAATCAAAGTCCACAATGTTGCAATAGTATACAATAATAACTGTATATAAACATTCATTGAATTGTGAAAAAGCTACATATAAGTCCACAATAATAGCAGCTAATATAGTCTCTGTTGAATAGAGTTCTATAGCTGTGGTTAAAATGTAAGCTGATAGCAGTTGACTCCAGTTACTGGTTTGGCTGGGGTATATCTGCTAAATTAGCAAGTATAATATAGTACAAAAAAAAAATGATGGTCTCCTTTAGATAATGAATTAGCTTGGAAAATTGTACACTGCTGATTTGATAATAAACTTAAAAATCATAGGCAAGGATTTAAAGTTATGAGTAATCGTAATAAAAAATCCATAATGTTTACTCCATCAAAGAAAACATTTTATTCAATAAATATAATAAAAAAAAGGTAGTTGGTAAAAATCACTCACTAGATGCGCCAAGTGGTTATTAGAATACTACTAAGTTCATTGGTGACAGCGTGGTTTGGTTCCCTCAGTCCGGCCAGTGATGGAGAAATGCTGACAGGAGCCCCGTGCGTGTCACCTTACTGTGTTTCGTGCGTTCCGATACTACTCGGTAACTTCTAGCAGTGAGTGCCGAAAAGAGATTCAATCCTTACGCATTTCGTAAGATACGTCTCACTTCATCAGAGGATCCTCTGATGAACTTAGTAGTATTCTTAGTAGTATTCTAATAACAATTTGGCGCAGATAGTGAGTGATTTTTACCAAGTACCTTTTTTAAAATTATATTTATTGAATAAAATGTTTTCTTTGATGGAGTAAACATTATAGATTTTTTATTACGATTACTCATAACTTTAAATCCTTGCCTATGATTTTTAAGTTTATTAAGTTTATTATCAAATCAGCAGTGTACAATTTTCCAAGCTAATTCATTATCTAAAGGAGAACATCATTGTTTTTTTGTACTATATTATACTTGCTAATTTAGCAGATATACCCCAGCCAATCCAGTAACTGGAGTCAACTGCTATCAGCTTACATTTTAACCACAGCTATAGAACTGTATTCAACAGAGACTATATTAGCTGCTATTATTGTGGACTTATATGTAGCTTTTTCACAATTCAATGAATGTTTATTTACAGTTATTATTGTATACTATTGCAACATTGTGGACTTTGATTCCCAGTATTGAACTCTAAGGGATATACTGATATTTGTTTATCAAACCTCATACAAGCTGTTAAAGAGGTAATCATTTCTGTATATTTTGTTTTATAACACTGTCTGATATTCCTATATTACTCCTGGGCATCTAGTTAGATTTTATCTAACATTTTACTTTCAGATTGCACTTAAAGGGGCTATAAGGTGGGAACCCCATTCAGTCCAGTAGAGTCTAATCTCTACCTATATTATTTACTCCTCACCTGTGAGATTTATATCTCCACCACAACTACTTTTTTGTTATGGTTTATATTTGGGCTTGGTCCAAGGGTTGGATTTTAGGAAGGGCTTAAGTAGACATATGTGGGAGGGGCCACAGTATCTATCCTTGGGTTAAAGTCCCTGTTCTTTTTGTCACCTAACTACACCCCTGTCTAGCGCCTTCCCAGAGTAAGTAGTCAAACCATTTAAGAACAGTTTGACAATTTAACTGAGTTCTGCTGGGTGCCTGCAGCTACAGCCATGCTTCTTACTTTTGGCAACGGCTATAGAGCTGTGCTCGGTTTGGTAGAGCCGAAAGAGTGAAGGGTGATCCAGATATAATGCAACCTTAGCCTGCTCGCACCGTAAATACTACAATTAGCTGTGTACCTTCTAACAATTAGAGATATGGATAAGTTGGTTGGCATGTTAAACGAGAGTGCCAACAATAGGCAGGCATTTGGACAGAGTGCCCAAAAAGAGGTCATGTCAATTTTTCTGCCTTAAGACTTGTGTACCAAGGTGACTTAGCACAGAGCAAGTGTGTGTAATGATGTGTTTGTGTTGAGTGAATTGGGGACATTGTTCAAAGTTCCCAGATTGGGGACACCTGGGAACAAAGGTGGGAGGGTCCTACCTATCCGGGACACTTAGGTGGAGTGAAGCTGTAATGCTGGTTCTTAGACAATCCC
This sequence comes from Pelobates cultripes, assembly GCA_933207985.1. Lineage (NCBI taxonomy): Eukaryota > Metazoa > Chordata > Amphibia > Anura > Pelobatidae > Pelobates > Pelobates cultripes. The sequence continues at coordinate 61,733,822 of OW240915.1, forward strand.
TTTAAATTGTTAATTTTTATCTCTATAGCACAGAATCCAGCTCTGAAAAATAAAACAAAACAAACTATATTGAGTAATTGAGATTGTATCTTAACAGATGCTAAAACTAGGCTGACCACTTTATACAATCAGTATTTCTTTACAAAAACAAGTATGAGGGTCATGCTTTTGGGAAAAAAATAATATAGTCACAGTGGAACCACATTTGAAGCCTTCTGTTTATTATTAAAAACATTTGTTTTAAGTTCTATGCCATTTTTTTGCAGTGGAAATCTGAAAACAATAACTCTTGTTCATTGACATAAACCGGCTGTCAGGTCCATGTGGGATTTTGGCTGATAAAAAACAGGGGAAAACGATTTTATTTGTAAAATTAGGAATTTTAGCCTGTGGAGATTCTAGTTTACCAGCAGTAAAGGTAGGTACAGTACTGTTATAAACTGTTAGGGGCACAGCTTCGACTCCTTTTTCAGAGTTCCCCAAGGATACAATTAAAAATTATAGAATGTGGAAAGCTGTTATTAGCATAACTATGCAATTGAAGAAAATTCAATGTGTAGGTAGTTTTTTGTGTGTCCTATTTCAGTGTGCTGGCAATAGTGATTCAACAAACAAGTTTTAGGTGTTACATTTTATTTCAAGGACTCTGATGGGCTCTTGTTATTGAAAACTTTTTTTTCTTAAAATCTCAAAACAGATTTCAGTGCGGTCGCAGAATTCGCTAGAATTGCTTGACGTATCCTTTAATCACATTGCTTGTGATACATATGTATTAATAGCATAGAATTAAAAAAAAAGACTCGTATATATTTATATGCGATGTACACCTGTACCTATAAAATGTATTTTTTTCTGTTAGAAACACAGAGATATTCTTTATGAAAACAGCCAAAGGTAAGCAAATAGCCAGATCAAAATATCAAACTGATAAAACATATAGTGTTACTGTCAGATTAATTTAAAGCAAAAATCACATAAACTGAGCATAACAATGTGGAACACGGGGGTATGTATGTAAACTATCCCATCCTGTATGTTTTGTTAACTTGCATTTAGTTCACTTTTTGTTCATTTTATTTTTACATGTATACTTTTTTTTTGGTTCTTAAAAAGTAACAAATCCTGTTTGCAGCCCAGAACCCCCATATGCAAGTAGCACAGGGGAACTTACCCACTGCAATTACCCCCTGCCTTTCCAGCCAACCATCACATAGATTTAAAATACTACAGGCACCCAGAACACTTTATCTCATTGAAGTGGCCTGGGTGCACTGTCCCTGTCCCTTTTACCCTGCAATATAAAACACTACTGTTCCACTAGAGGCGCTTCTTGCTGTTTCATGGAGTTTGACTCACATAAGGACATCCAGCGTCTGAATTAATTCAGTGACGTTGAAGCAGTAGTCTGATCCAAACCTCAGTGCTGGAATAAGGTGAATGGATTCATTGGTTATCAAACCCTTTGAGTGCCGCAAGGGAGGATAGGCAGAGGAACATTTTAGAGTTCGGAATACAGCTTTGTATTCCTAACAATAAAGTGTTCCTTTAATGGAGGCCCATTTGAAGATAACTACCTTCCACGTTAGGCTGTCAATAAGAACCAGCAAAATTGCATAGGATGCCATGGGATAATCAGGTTTAAAATACTGAGATCTTTCTAAGTTCTTTCTAAGTATGTTTTTTAGTCTTTTTCCCATCATTTCTCTATCCCTGTGTACAGACACACATTGCTAGCAGGGGGTTGGGGGGATATAACTCTATGCTCTCCCTTCCCCCTATACTTAGACAGAAACTGATCGGAGGTGGAAGCAGCACCGTCATAGAGATACTGGGAATATTGGACTCTATGATATTCCCTATGTATCTTTAGAACTGGAAGCAGCATCGTCATAGAGATACTGGGAATACTGAACTCTATGATATTCCCTATGTATCTTTAGTACTGGAAGCAGCACCGTCATAAAGATACTGGGAATATTGGACTCTCTGATATTCCCTATGTATCTTTAGAATTGTGCTGCTTACAGTCCCAGCTGAAACTAACTACAGAGATAGAACAGGGAGAGTGTACAGCAGCCAGCCAGATGACATGGGAGCTGCACAATGAAGAGCTTGACATTCTTCAATCTGGCTTCCGCCCTCTCCACTCTACTGAGACTGCGCTTATGAAAGTTACTGACGACCTAATCGCAGCTAAATCCAAAGGCCACTACTCCATACCAATTCTTCTTGACCTCTCTGCTGCCTTTGACACCGTTGATCATGCTCTCCTTCTTCAAATTCTTCAAACTCTCTGTGACTCTGTCCTATCGTGTTTTCCTCTTATCTCTTCCAACGCTCATTCAGTGTCTGCTTTTCTAATGATACCTCCTCCCCTCGTCCTGTCTCAGTTGGGGTCCCCCAAGGCTCTGTCCTTGGTCCCCTTCTATTTTCTCTTTATACTGCCTGTCTTGGCAAACTTATTACCTCACTTGGATTCCCCTACCACCTGTGCGCTGATGACACCCAGATATATCTCTCCTCCTCGGACCTCTCTCCTGCCGTCCTGCTACGTGTCACTCCCGCTTTCTGAAACTCAATCTCTCTTAAACTGAGCTCCTTGTCTTTCCTCCTCCTAATACTGATCCTCCTCTTTCACTCTCCCTTCAAGTTAGTGTTATCGAGATTAGTCCATTCTTGCAAGGGCGCTGTCTTGGCGACTTGAATCTGGCTTCAGTCTTAAAAACATAGCCCACATCCGTCCCTTTCCTACGCAAGATGCTACCAAGGAGCTTGTCCTCTAGTAATTTCCTGCATGGATTATTGCAACCCTCTCCTGACCGGTCTTCTCAAAAGCCGTATTGCACAGCTACAGTCTGTAATGAATACTGCCACCAGACTGATTTTCCTCTCTAGTCGGTTCTCTCACACCTCACCCCTCTGTCAGTCCTTACATTGGCTTCCTGTATCCTATAGGAGTCAATTCAAGGCACTAATTCACACCTATAAAGCACAGAACAATTCTAGCCCTCTTATATCTCCTCACAGATACATATGTATGTCCCGACTCAGTCTCTCCGCTCCGCCCATGACCTTCTCCTCTCCATTGTTCACACCCTTATGGCCTGCCTACCGCCTCAGACTCTCCCCTAGTCTTCAATCATTTAAGAAGTGCCTTAAAACCCATCTCTTTAGGAAAGCTTATGGCCTCCCAGAGTACCCTCTACCTTACATACCTGTCTCTTGCTCTCTCTTAAAGGGCAGCACTCTACTTTCTCCTCCAGCTTTGCTTCACTCCCACCTTATTTGATTGCTATTTCCTGTCCTATTGTGTTTTACACCCCACCTCCCTTTAGAATGTAAGCTTGTTTGAGCAGGGTCCTCTTCAACCTATCATAAGTTTTCTTGTAATTGTCCTATTTATAGTTAAATCCCCCTATCATAATATTGTAAAGCGTTACGGAATCTGTTGGTGCTAATAATCATAATAATAATAAAAAGAGCAGGGCAGATATACCGCTATCTGCTCTCCACAATGCCACAATGCATGTTTGTATATATGCCTGTATCTGTCTACGTGTGCCTCCCTGAAATGTATTTTTACAAGTTGGGATGTCTGTAGTAACGCACCAGCCTGGTTACGTTGTTTTGACTATACTCTAGATCAGTCCCTGAGCCTCTATGTTGTCTCTATTAAAGTTTTTCCTCTACATTCTGAGCATCAGTTGACAGGAAGCAGGGGCTCCTGTGGTAGGTGCCTCCTAGGTTGCTGCCCTTTAACTAGCTGTGGAACAAGCACTGAGGGATCTTCTGGGATCTCTCTGCACTGATTTTCCAGCTCCCAGTTCTGATTCTGGAAGCGGAATATCATGTCATTCCAGACTCGGCATCACCACTGGACACGAGGGATGAGGTTCCACTACAGCTCCACTTCAGAAAATGGAAACTGGGTGAACTGAATGTCACTGTATAGAAAAAAAAAATAGAATAAAAAATAAAGTGTGTGTATGACTCAGTGTGTGCACGAGTCTATGTTTGTGTGTAGTTGTGTATGCGTGTGTGTCTATTTATCAGTGTGTGTGACTGTGTATACATATGTCCATGTGTGTGTATATGAATGTATGTGTGTACATGAAAGTAACTGTGTGAAAATATGAAAGTGTATGTTTATGTCGGTATGTGCATGTCATTTTTTTATTAAAATGTGCCATAGGTACGCCTTTGCTCTACACTCCTTTTTTGGTATAGGTGTGTATTTAAGGAGATATATTGAGATATTAACTGTATCAAAACTAAATATTTAAAGGTAGGAATAAAGGCATTTGTCTTTTGGTGTGAATCATGAATCAAGTGGTAAGCAGCAATGTATCACCCATATATTTAGACTACAACTCCCATCAGTCTATGGTCCTTAAAGGACCACTATAGGCACCCAGACACTTCAGCTTAATGAAGTGGTCTGGGTGCCAGGTCCAGCTAGGTTTAACCCTTTTTGCTGTAAAAATAGCAGTTTCAGAGAAACTGCTATGTTTACCTATGGGTTAATCCAGCCTCTAGTGGCTGTCTCATTGACAGCCACTAGAGGCGTTTCCGTGCTTCTTACTGTGATTTTCACAGTGAGAAGACGCCAGCGTCCATAGGAAAGCATTGAGAATGCTTTCCTATGGACTGGCTAATTGTGCGCACGGCTCTTGCCGCGCATTCAGCCAGGGACGTCAGAAGAGGAAAGATTAACTCCTTCCTCCCCCTTCAGTGCTGTGGGAGTGGGGACTATAGTGCCAGGAAAACGAGTTTGTTTACCTGGCACTATAGTGGTCCTTTAAGCTGAACAGCTGTGTGTGTAGTCAAGGTTTGGCCAGATGTTTTAATTGATCAGTGCACATTCTATCTCCCTGGGGACCGTGGGCAGAGATAATATCTCAGTGATGCTTTTGACAAAGGTTCACTAAAGCTCCTTTAAACTTTAATGTACATAAATACAGGCAGAAGGTCCTGAATTGACATTCTGGCAAATGTCCAGCGTGCTCAGCTTAGCTTTATAAATGGCAGCTGCCTCTACTAAAAAGAAAACAAAAAAAACCCTGTGAGTTTCATTAGCTGTAGGTGTTATATGTACTCTTGCTCTGTGTGCATGACACTTACTGTAGCTCCTGACTTAGATTTCCATAGCACAATGGTATTTGGTGTACCAGGCTTTATTTAAGTGATGATTTGCTAGTTAGTCACAGAGCTTTTCCAGCAAACCTTGGGGTTGGCTGTGGACTGTACTGTCTGCATTTGACAGATCAAGCTCTTTACTGAACCACATTACAAGCTAAGCCTTTGTTTTGTTAACCCCATCTTCTTTTTAATGTGGCTTTTAAAAAAATATTTCTAAAGCTTTCTGTAATTTTTTCACCTTTCATTTAATGTTGCAAATGCACACGTAGGTTTCTCTGAACCTCCGTTTGAATAATATTTTTTTTTTTTATAATTTTGAAAGCATTACTTTTTTGTATTTCTTTACTTTCTAAATCACTTACAGGTCTTGTTATACTGGAAAAAAATAAAACTTAGAGAGAGACATAGTTGTTTTTTTTTCCAATCAAACTTTCTGTTTATATATATAAAATTAGTTGTTCATCCTACCTGTGTTATATCCTGGAGGAACAGATACAGATATGTAACAAATGTTTGAATACTGGTTCATTTAGCAAGATACATTTGTCTCCTACTGGAAACGAAAATTAAGAAAATGAAAAATATTAGGTACAGTTAATACATTTATTATGTAATATTATTATATTATTGTCTGATTTCCCTAAGACCATTTTATAATGTGAGATAGGTAACTGTGCTGTATGTTAACCTGTCAAGTGCTAAATTAGCCATATTTCCCCATGGGATACTGTAAAAATGAAATGTGAACTTCGCAGCTTACAAAGTTTCAAGGCAAAATGGTATTTCATTTCCACGAACAACCACAAACACTTTATAAGGAGGTGTGGCAGAGTTTTTTGGATGCTGATAAATACAGTCTGTTTGCTGTTTAATGAAGAGTTACTAATTAAATTAAATCTGAACATTTCTCTAGTTTGTATTTCCTAACTGATTGCATACATTCTGCATGTTCAAATTTTCACTTGTCCTCCAGAAAATTTTGAACTACAAATCCCATGATTCCAGCAAAGCTACAGTCTACTGAAGCATTATTGGCCGGTACTATAAATTGGATCTACTGCTCTTTACCACAAAAAAACAGTTATACGTGGGCCTGTCAGTCTCAAAATTACCTTTAGTTTACTATGCTAATAGTGACATCCCACGTATGTATGCTAGGCATTGTGGTATATCACAGCAAGCATGCTTGAAGAAAGTCAATGATCAAAGATACATAGTCATTGATAGATGTGTCTTCTGTGTACAGCACAGAGGTAAAATGTAAAAACTATAACTAGGAATAAGATTTCATGTAGTAAAAAATAAGACTTTACCCAACCAGACAGATGTAAAATGTAACTCAGTCTATTAAAACATACATGTATTCACTTGAAAAAGCATTCGAAAAGACATTTTTTCCAATTAGTCCTTCTCAACCTTTGAAAAGACGTTTCCTTTTTTTTAAAGCAGCTGTTATGATGCCAATGCTGCTCAATAATTTATTAAAAAGAACATAAAAACCCAACTTTTTATATATATATATATCCAGAAAGGTCAACAAGACCAGATTTTAGTGTTGACTGATGGCATAGGTCCATGCGCTATGTTAAGTTCTCTTTCCATAAATGGTGGGAGAGGAGGGAAAGATCACACCTGAGCAAAGAGTCAGTAATTGCAGTTTTTACCACAGGATGTAGGAGAAATCCCATAACACTTATTGAAACTGTTACGCAAACCTCAAGGGGAAACTCCATGTTAGAAAAGAGCAAATGTTAGCTGGGATCATGTCCTTAAAAAAATTTGCTTTGCCGGAGGTATGATGATATCTATGTTCTCTTTTTGTTGGGAGCATTAATTGTTGTTTCCTTAGAGTCAGGCAGGTACACGTTAAAGGAACACTTCAAGCACCATAACCACTACAGTATGCTGTACAAAGTGGTTTAGAGTAGTTTGACTGCTTAGCTGAGGTCCGCTGAGTGCCACTTCACAGTGAGAGCTGGAAGCACTCCACTAAGGTAAACATGACAGTGCAGGGCTTAGCTCATTGGCATAGAGCAGTCAGCTGACTCTGGTCCCGCACTGCAGGATTTAGTTCAGGAGAGCTAGTCCAAGTAAGAGCTCCCATCTCTCACTGAGCTGTAGTGCAGCTGGGGGACAGTGCCGGACAGGCCCCAGGTAAGAATTAAAACCTTCAGAAACACCTTACAATGGGGTGGTGCCAGGACAGGCACCATAATCACTACAAATGCTGTAGTCTTTATGGTGCTTTGAGAATTTCTTTTAAAGAGACATTGGATAGGTTGTTCTGCATGCTATATGCACAATCCTTCCCCATGTGTAAAAAGGGGAAGCCATGCTTCCTCTACACATGTGGTGTGTACAAGCCTGACAACTTCTCTGTGACTTGTACAGCCTTTGGTGTTGTTGTAATATTCCCATTAAAGATAACAGCAAGACTTGAATGGGCTAAGAATGCAGATTTGGGGCTTTCTATGTCTACAAACCTTGGAGATTTGCAGCAAGCTTTTGTCATGTCTCAACTCATTAACAAAAAAGGTGTCAACTCATATATGCTGTGTCCTTTAAACATAGTTCTGGCCATACATACCTACAGCAAGATCACCTTCAGGTACCAATTTACTCTTTGCAGTGTTTGATTAAATCTCTTGCATAAGTAAGTAGCCTAAGACATATATTGACCTGAATTTAACAACTCCCTGAGATAGGTGCTGTCATTTAAATGGGTGGCTGTGTGCACGTGAAATGTCCAGTATGTGCTGCTACTTAGAGATCTTTTCTGTACCCTTAACCCCTTTTACTACAGATTGTTTTTGAATGTAACTGTTATTTGCCAAATGGAATGCATACCTAGCAAGCACACTGTTAAAAATAAACATATCTAGTTTTCAATGGCTCATCTCAAGATGTTAGACTCTTGCTTTGGTAATATGTATATTGAGAAAAGTAATAGGAGTAATAATACTTATTGTTGCTGGTCCTGGTGTAGGTGGATACTTATTGTAGATAATAATAGTAGGTTTAGTGTATTCGTTGGAATGAATATTCAACAGGTCTGGAATTGGTAATGGAATAAATGGCTCTTTTTTTTTTTTTAGTAAAATGTGTATTCCTCCAACAAGTTAATTAGAATTTTTGGGTTGATGTGTGCAATAAAGGCTTGGAGAATTGTGGCTTTATTCACTAAGCTGGTATGGTCTCTGCCTTGGTTTATCTCTTGGAGTGGTGAAACCTTACATACCCCACAGATTGTCTCCCATTTAGAACTGTTTTATGTAGGCTAGGATCCCACTGGTGGATTGTGTTTGTTGGCAACAAGAATGTTGCAATGACAAGGATGGAAAAAATGCACAAGCCATAAACATGGCATTGGGTTCCTTTAAAAGTCAGTATGACTGAGTTGGAGTAAACTTACATTATTTACATGGGCTACATCTCAATGGAAGCTTTATCAGCATTATAGCTGTAAGAGAATTTTGGGAGATGTAGCCCACAACATCTGTAGTGCCAAATGTTGTATACTCTTGTTATTGGGGACCTAACATGGGATAGCATGGACAGGGAACAAGCAGATGAATTAATGTAAGCTTCTTAATAATCCTGAGAGTACTGCTTGTTAGCAGGGCCGGTGCAAGGATTTTTGCCGCCCCATCTGTTCTACAGTGGTCATGTAGGTTTAATCCCACAAGATAAAACATTGCCTTACCTTGAGGGGTTAAACAAGACTCTAGTAGCTGTCACACAATGCCATGTAACTATGAGAAGCATTGGAAGTGCATAGCGCTTGCCACTAATGCGCTTCAGGTCCCCAATGCTCCTGTATGAGGAACATTGGACTGGATAAGCGTTTCCCCATTAGAGACATTGAGCGAGGTAAGGAGGTAAGCAGTGCAAAGGGAGTCTTGGTGCCTCATAAATGTAAGTAACCCCGCCCCTCTTTTAAGAAAAAAAATATTTTTATGTTGGGGGGAACTTGAATGTAGGGACAGATGCACTATAGTATTCGGGAATACAGGTTTAGATTACTAACATTATAGTGTTCCTTTAAAAGTATTGATTTTTTTTAAAGTTAAAATTATACTTTTTGCCCAAATGCAATCACTGATAGATACATACATACACACACACACAAACACTTACACGCATTCACTCATTCACGCACACACACACAATGGTCCACACAATTACAATCAGTGACCAATGCACACACGCACACACTGACTGACTGGCCCAAGCAAACACACACACACAAACACAGCCCCAAGCAGACACACACACACATACCCAAGCAGACACACACACTTTACTAAAGCATACACGTACACTTTATGCAAGCAGACACACACACAGACCCAAGCAGATACACACACTGACCCAAGCACACTTACAGCCCCAAGCAGACACACACACACACATACCCAAGCAGACACACACACTTTACTAAAGCAGACACGTACACTTTATTCAAGCAGACACACACACAGACCCAAGCAGATACACACACTGACCCAAGCACACTTACATACACATACTGATACAGACACACACACTGACCCAAGCAGACACACACACACACACACACACTCTGATCTAGACACACACACTGACCCAAGCACATACACACACTGACCCAAGCACACTTACACACACACACTGATACAGACACACACACAGACCCAAGCAGACACACACACACACTCTGATCTAGACACACACACTGACCCAAGCACACACACACACACACACACACACACACTGACTCAGATACACACACTGATCCAAGCAGACACACACTGATCCAAGCAGACACACACACTGACCCAAGCACACACACACACACACACACTGACTGAAACAGGCTAACACACACACATACACACTGATCCAAGTATACACACACTGATCCAAGCAAACAAACACATACACACTAATCCAAGCACACACACACTGACTGAAACAGACTGACACACACACATACACACTGATCCAAGCATACACACACACACTGACTGAAACAGGCTGACACACACACACCATGAAGTCCATCACTTGCCTTTATTTAATATGGTCTCTCCGTGGGTTCAGGCCTGGTTGGCTTTATTCTCTTTCCGGTCCCTGCTGGACTCCCGCCAACTTGACCCCAAATGCAGGGGAAGGGGCGGAGCAATCGTATGATGTGCCCATGCGCTGCCACATTGGAGGTGTGTGTGTGGGGGGGAGGCGGCTCTGTGATCCTGGCTTAGGGTGATGGTACCAGGCACTAGTCTGAAGGCATGTAAGTGCTCCCTGGTGCCCGGTGCCAACAACTGCAGCACGCCAAGCACAATTTGGCCCATATAGAGGGGCGACCCAAACCAGCAGTAAAGCTGCTGCTGGCGCCTCCTCCTTAAGTAACGCCCTAGGCGGCCACCTAATCGGCCTACAGGACGCGCCAGCCCTGCTTGTCAGTTATCTAGGGTAATTAAGTACTTCTATGGTAGTGTACTGTTATATATTAAAACTTTTTTTTTTCAATGGTACATAATTAAATAATATGGTCTAATTTATTGTACAGTACTACATAGTATGTTAGTATATAAAGACATGTTACTGTCTTATTCTGTTTTTTAAAAACGTGTCCATTGCTAATTAACTAGTACTACACCAACAATACCTACATTATCGAGTATCAAGTGATCATTATGAAAATAAGAAATAAAGTAATTGAATGTTAATATCAATTATATGTTAATTGAATGTTAATATCAATATCAGTCTTCAGCAACATTTCCAGCACCTGATGAAGATTATTTTAATTGCCAAAAACATGATCAAACAGTTCCATTGGTTTAACAATTTATAGCAGAATTACACAAGGTGATTTACATTCCATTTTTTTTCTACACACATTTGCCTGTAAAAATATTTATTCCTTAAATTACATAGGCAGCGGAAAAAGTAATTATTTTACCTAGAAAAATATTGGGGGTGTTCTTCAAGCTGCTGGAAGATTTCATCAGATTGCTTTGGTCATCTTGCACAGACATAAATATTTTCTGAACAGCGTGACATTTGCTGAGATGATATTTATTCAGATGTTGAGCCAAATTAAGTGGAACGTGTATCAGTAACCCAACAAATGCTGTCAGTGCCCATGTTACCTTTTTTTTGTAAATCGTTCTTTATTGAGTTTTTCCAAAAGAAAAGTAAATGTCAAAAGCTTTGATAAGTCATGTTTGATACATATAATCCTGAAGCATGTAAGCAAGCAATTAAGTAAAGAACAAATCATTGAACAAAATAAGGTGTCATGAAAAGTTAGTAACCAGTTTGTAGTCCTCCCCACAAACTCCCCCCCCCCTCCTTTTCACAAATCATACAGTATTAGTTATAGCACTGTGAGAACCTTCATAATGGAAAAATCAGGTAGTCTAGTCGCTTTTTGCAGGTTTTTCATGGTAGTGTACAACCATTTACCTAATTGTCAAGTAGTGAGCCACTGGCATAACTGGTCTCAAATAATACTTGAAATCTTAAACAAAAAAGGAGAAACGTGTCATTGGGTGCATGGCTAAGTCCAAAGTCATATAGAGTTCTGTCTCTGTCTCAGATAGAACCTGTGTTTATATATTGACATTCCAGAGAGAGTAGTGTAATTGAGTAGTCTAGGTGAGTACTAGGTGAGTATCTGTAGCAGTTAGTAGCCAGTGAGTTTATATGGCTGACACGTGGTTATGGCCTTCTGCCTTGAAATTGAATTCCTCTGTGGTGGTGACCCACCAGAAGGCAAAGCTGCAACAGATCGACTCTGTCCTACTCTCTGGGACCAAGACATTCAAAATAGTAGACTTTGAAGAATGTATCCACAGATTAGCAGGAGAGCCATAACTCTCAAACTCCTGCATAAGATTTGTCAATGTGATTTCAGAGTTACTAATGTAAAATGGGAAGTCGTCAGCATATGCTGACAATTTATGTTCCATTTTGCCAATCTTTAGTCTATTTATATCACCATTCTGTCTGAAAGTGCTGTAGAAGGGTGATAGACATAGAGGAAAACGGCAAGGAAGAGAAGTGATAGTGAAGCTTTTTGGCTCCCAAAGTATCTGAGTGACACTATGTAAGGATGTCTAAGGGATATTGCTTCCTTGTCTGTACCTGTCAGACCACAGGGTCAGCCCCTCAACATGAGCACTCCATCTCAATGAGGTTGGTAGCAAGTCATGGTTCCTCCGGTAACTCCCGAGGGGAATGTGGTCACTTAAACACGTCCAGGGACGATGGTCATGGGGAAAAGTGAGGACTCTCTGAAATCTCTGGCAACACACCAGCTTCCTCACTGCGCTCCCACACCCCAACCATCTCTGGATTTTAAACCTGTGTAAGTCACCAGTTGTCACAATAGAGTTTCCTGGCTTTATGTCCTTATTACAAAGAATGGTAGAAAAATAACATTTGCTCATAGGGCAGGCTCAGAGCCTCTCCGTGTTGAGAGTTGTGCATTATGGTCTGCAAGAGGGACCCATCTTCCCATGCGACCGCTGTAGCAGACCCCCTCTTTTACCACCCACCCCCCTGACCCGGTGTTACCCATCTCCTGACTGTCTAAACTGTATATCCAGTAGTTCTCTGCAATATGACACCACCCTTTGCACTGTTGGAGGTTATGCCAGGTTTAAAAGTGCTATAGGCCATGGGGTGTGCAGGAACTTCGTGCTAGGCAGCCATTTACTCCGGCGGTTAAATCAAAGCCCCCCTCATGTTACCTTTTTTAACTGTCCTTTGATTGAAAAGTGTTCTCAAAGTTTTGTTCATACAGCAATCTCCACTGAGACATCTCTCTGGTAACTAAGCCGTAATTAGCACTCATTTTAGGAAAGAAGATCCAAATTGGCTTTGCTTACCTGCAACACTGGTCAGGTTCCGCTTTTCCTAAGATTCTATTAAGTTCAATGACAAGTGTAATGAAATACTGAGCTCCTGTCAGCTTTTGTCAAAAGCTACGTAGTGTGTTTCGTCCCAATTTAGCTGTGTGGTTAGCCTCGTATTAACTTGAGATGAAATTCAGTTCAGATAAATTCTAGATAGGTGGTGAGAACAACCTGATGAGACTATATATGTCACTGTAACAATGTCATATTAGCAGAGTGAAATGTGCTACATATTTAGAGACATTTGGGCTGTATAGAGTTGCTCATGCTAAGTAAATGGACAATCTATGCTGGTTTATGTTCTTTAACTATTTGAATGCTAAACGCATTAGCCTACTAAGCAACAGACTCCTAGACAAATTGATCTCCATGTTTGCATCCAAGAAAGGGGAATCCTTGGAGTTGGTGAAGAACTTGAAACCTGTCTATAGCATGTCACTGCTTATTAAAGGGACACTATAGTCACCCAGACCACTTCAGCTCAATTAAGTGGTCTGGGTGCCAGGTCCCTCAGGTTTTAACCCTTTAGATGCAAACATAGCAGTTTCAGAGTAACTGCTATGTTTACATTTGGGGTTAAGCCAGCCTCTAGTGGCTGTCTTCTGGACAGCCACTAGAGGCGCATCTGCGATGCTGGAGGCACATTATGCCTCAATCACGCAGAGCGTCCGTAGGAAAGCATTCGGCTCCTGTGACGTCATACGAGGATGCTGACGTTGGCGGGGGAGGAGAGGTAAGGGAGCCTGGCGCTGGAATTAGGTGAGCTACTGAAGGGGTTTTAACCCCTTCAGCGCCACAGGGGGACCCTGAGGGTGGGGGCAGGAAAACCGATTTGTTTTCTTGACACTATAGTGTCCCTTTAAGGTAATACAAGGGAAACAGTAAGTGTGTCTTCTTCTGATACAGGCGTCAGTAGAACTCTATATCTCCAAGCAAATGCAAAACAGAAAATTACCCATGAAAAAGCACGCAGAAATTTGCAAAAAAAAATGACTTGTAAGTTGTTATGGTGGAGCGCTTAGTGAATTATCTTAATGTGATACTAATTTATATGAATTCAAGTTCTCGTGCAATTTCTAAAAAGTGCCAATCTTCTAAGGTGAAATTCCAGTACTCAAAAAAAAAATGTAAACACAAAAAAATACAAAAGTATGTATATATAATTTCACAAATTATTTGACTTACTATACACCATCAAAAAATAAACCAACATTAAAATATTTTGTGCAATTTACTGTGCTTACAGTGCAAAATAAAAACTAAAGTGATATCTCTTTAAATGTTTAAAACTTTATTTTTTGCTTTCTGTAATACCCACATATAAGACATATTTTTAGTCACCAAATAGATTAAATGTCTGAATCTATTGCACATTTACACTGAATTTCCAAAGCACATAAGAAGACAAATTAATGCTACTTAAGTACAGACTTTTGGTTTGCAAAAATGTATTTCTTTTTACTAGCAAGTGTGAATGCATATTAATTCACCGCATCCACAGAAACTAATCGAAACGTTAGTGGGATAAATGTATTTCAGATACAACTGTTCTCATACAACAACCATCGAAAGATCACCATAGCAATAATTTATTGTAGCTTTCACTTTTGCATCATCAATTTGGTCTCAAACTACATTCTTGAATTTTACCTTTCGCACAGTAGACAAGACACCAGATCATAAAAATTAAAGGGTAACAAATGAGTACAAATAATACAAGCTTGTATACCTGTTAAACTGTCTTTGCACTTTATTGTGAAGTATTTACCAACTGTAAGAAAAATGCACCTAAGTTAACATTTTTTTATACATGATCTGTAATGTAGTAAATAATAATTAGAGAACTTTTAGATTTTTGGAGCAAGTGTAAAGCTAGGTGTTTTTTTTTTTTGTAATAATTGTATACATATGTAAAAAAATACTTTATATACACCTTTATACAGTCGTCCTGACTTGCCAGCTTTGTGTTGTGTGTGAAAATAGTGTATTTACAAGTTTGCTTTTGATCGCAAATCACTAATATTGTGAATATTAGGGAATTTCCATGCCATTATTTATTCATCACTTTTTATTATAAAGTTGCAATGAGAAGATCCATTTATATATATGGAGCAAATATTTGCTCATTAAAGCTAGGCAAGAAATTTTCAAACACTTTCTAATTAATATTACTCACTGAATATGGAAAAGAAATCAGTCTGGAACATCTGCTTGTGGCTGGAATCACTAAGGAATGCCAGCGATGCTAATGTATTTGGATGACCAGCTTCAAACAGGCGTAACAATTTCATAGAGCTAATATTTATGGAATAGAATGTTCTTTAAGTGTCCATGCATTGCAAACAAAAAACTCAGAACACCATGAATTTGTTTTTACTAATCTGCTCGGTTATGGACTTTGTGCTGAAGTCATGTTTTGGAGTCTAGTTTGAAGAGCCATTAAACTGTACGAATAACTCATGCTTCTAGAAAAAAAACTGATAATCACCTTGAGTTTTTATAAAAAGAAAAAACATGTTTGGGCCCAATTTTGGGAAACCTGAAAATTTGCATTTAAACCCAATGTAGTGCCTCCAGGAAGACTTAAGAAGATGTCCTTGTGGGCACTTTATAATGAGATGCATATTTAGTTATCCCAGATATTGTTCCAAGCTGGAGTTTATATCTGCATTTTACATTTTATATGTATTCACGTTTGCATCTTACAAATGGCCAAAAGAATGAAATATGGTGGGTAAATGCCTTCAGAACATGGAATTTGGTTTTGGCACAAAATGACCCATACAATTAAAACACACTTAATCGCTATTAAAGAATAATACAGCTACTTTTATGTAATACAGATATAGTTCGCTGCCACTAGGTATATTTTCCATGACTCACCACCCTAAAATACACATATACATGCTTCTATTTCAAGTAGACAATGTAGGACATGTACTCCCATTTAATATGAAAGCTAGAAAGTGCATTACATGTCATTACTAAGAAACAAGAAAATATTTATCCATTGCTGACACCAGTTCCTTTACTATATTATATTTTTCAAAATAAAAAGTGATCTCTGGAGCCCTAGTCAGAATAGTAATAATAACTGCGGCAAACACAATGGTGATCTATAGCCTTAAAACAGCAGAAATCTCATCACAGGGAGAAATTAAATATGATTGTGTAAAATGTCAGTTTGAATTATACATCACTGGGTAAAACCATGGAGCAAACACATAGTTATAGTTCTTTATTTTTGGTTGTGCATGTAAATACATTCCAGCAATTTTCGCCACGACAGCGTCAAAAGAAGCATCATAGTAGGTCACAGTGGTATGAGAGAGAGCACAATTTTTGGTATATAACAGGTTAAACTGACATGTCTACTTCTGCTTTAGTGGTAAGTGGATAGTTTTACAGAGATCAAGCGACATGTGGGTATGATTCAAGTTTGAATATGAGAGTAACAAAAGTAAAATGCAAGAGTAACAAGTGAAGTGCAAGAGTAAGTTGCTGAGTAATTAGTTTAAGTAGTTAATTGCAGTAACGGTATAGCGTTTGTCTAAGCTTGTATTACATGTTAGGCAATGGCTGATGAATGCAATACAAACATACAGCATCGAGGCATAGTAGAAAATTTGCACTTTTTACATAGGACAGGCTATTTAATGCCCTAAATATGAAGTGGAGTATTTAGGCTAGGAAAACCCATCTAGATAGGATAGGTTCTACGCTCGGTAGCAATGGGGTTTGTCTAGACTAGTGATGTGATTTAAAGTAAAGATGCCAGTACACATTGCATTGATTAATAGTGCCACACTACATGATTTACTCTTATGCCTGTTGGATCACCGATGCCCGTCTCATTATGTAAACCCTGCGTCACAAGAAATAAGATAGACAGTTAGAGAGGTACAGAAGAGAAAATAAAAGGCAAATAATATGAAAAAATACAGATTCTTTCAACATAACATGGCCAGATAGGTCAACCACTGTAGAGAGATGTCCACATTTGGCAGGGGACTCTCATCCTCAGTGGTAATAGAGCTGCCTTAAATTGTTTGTCAGCCGTCAGCCGATTTCCATACACAGTCATTGCGGGGAGGTTGGTGAGAACAGCGATACCGTCGAAGCGAAGTGGAGCATCCTTCCAGCCCCAGGCCTTTATAGGGACCAGCATCTTTGTGCCGTGGACTCAGAGGCTCCGAGAGACCCAATCTTTCCCACGTCGGGGGAGACAGGAGACCTTGATAATCTTGTGCCGCCAGCAGCTGGCAGCCCTCTGTCTTTGCGGACGATGCGTTGGGGCCATGCCCTTGTTGACCATTGGCTTCGTTGGGTAGCGTTATAGGAGACTTGTGTTGTGGCCGGACTTTTCCCAAAGTAGATCCTCTCACCTCCCGGCGCTTGCTCCCCAAATCTCCCTCATGGGGCTGCTGCGAGATTGTTGCCATGTGGTTCTCCAGCTCTATCCAGAATCGTGAGAAGTGTGCATCTGACCGTTGCAGAAATTGCTCTATTGAGCCTTGGGGAGCCCCCTGGTGCAGCGTGGTGGCGAGCAGTGTAGGTGTAGGGGCACCCACCATCTTGCCTATTCACAGTGTGCATGGGTATGAACTACAGTTGTGGTCAGGTTTCAGTGCAGGTATGTAACTCAGGAGTATCAGAGGTTGTAGTGGCAGGGACCGGGATAACCCCCACCGGTCCAGAAGGGGGTGGATACAGGACTTGCTGACTATGCAGCTGGTGCAGCTCCGCCGATGAGTTCGGCCGCCACTCCAGGTCAGGGCTGCACCAGGCCGTAGTGTCTCATCTTCAGTGATTTCCAGTTGCAGGCTGTAGGATCGTTCTAAGCAGGTGCTCAGCTACTCCTAGGCACAATTAGGAGGCCTCAGGAGCCGAAATGCCGTTGGGCAACACGATTATTGGCCCAGGATTAGCTTATTTGCCAAAGTTTAATGAGGAGCTTTCCTGTCCCGTGTCTGTACAGCTCGGGGGTCAAGCCCTGCCCCGCAAACACATAGTTAATTATACTTTAATAAATATGTAATTTAACTTTATGTCTTTTACTTCTCTCTGGTTCTTCTACATTGATGTGTGTGGTTTGAGGAAGTACTAGCAAATGGTAACCACACAAATGCCATGTATTGGGCTCTAGAAATTAACAATAGGTGGTACTTATCTATGATTCTTTACCTATGAGAAAGTAGATTTTAATTTAATTCAGTGAACATTTTTTCTTTCTTATGTTTTTTAATACATAATAAATTGGATTGGACAATGCATGAACATATTTTGGTTTTATTTTGTGCAACACTACACATTTTATTTTATTCCTCTGTTATACTATCTGACAAATTATTTCAAACTATTTCTACGTTCTGCCATTCAGTTATTTTGACCCTTTTTGCTCTGTCTATATAATCTTCCACTATGTTATTTTGAGATAGGAAAAGATATGACTTGATATTGTAAAATTGCTGAAGGTACAGAAATTCTGCCATGACCATCGTTACTTAGATAAACTCAACACACTTTTCAATTTATTCACAACAATTCCATAAGGACATTTCTGTCAGGAAATAACTACAAATTGTAATACATGCTATTAAGCAGTTCATGGCTTTGACTTCCATGTGTTTTGCTGACAGAATCTGGAATCTAATATTATGTTTCCCAGACAAATAACAAAATACCTTGGATATTGTGTGGACACTTTTATTGATATGTGAAATGAGCAACGTGAGACAAATCCTTCAAATAAGAGGCATCCCTATCTAAACAAGACTGCATTACTTGTACCTCAGGGTTGAGGTTCCTTAACAGATCTGATTTTAACTAAATCAGCAGCTAATAGATGCTAATAGCTATACCCAAATTAATGACACTTAGTTTATGAATGTTTGAAGGATTAAATCTTTAACTGAAACAGCCAATCAAATCTAATCAGTCTTAAGGTTGAACAGGCATTGTGGATGGAACCTTCTCCAACTGATCTATCCTGTCGAGAAATGTTGATTAAGATATATCTTACATATCTTGTCTAGCATACTTATTTTCTTCAAAATGACCGATTTGTCTGAATGGATACAATCTGTAAACAGTTGTAAAGAGACAATAATGCATTAGTAGATATTGTCATATAAAGGACAATTTCTTGAAAATGTATTGGACAGTATGTCATCTGTTACAGTCCATGGGTTCTTGCCCAGTTCAGTAACCAAAAGAAGAAACTGGCCAGTCATATACAATAAAAAGGGCCAGAGTTATTTAGGAAGCAGATAGTTCTGCAAATTGGAGTAAAGTTATACATCCTTATGCAAATGAGAGAAGAGGTTCCTCACTCACGGATTCAACTTGGAACCCCAGCTATCAGCTCTCAGGCCCAGAGTTTTCCAAGTAAACTTACCAGGAAGGAAGTCCATTTTATAATCCTAGTTATTTTACTCTTAATTCATAAAGACCTAACTTGTCAAAATGCTTTACTGTGGTCATATCTAGCACTGGTAAGACATGGACATGTTTCTATCCATTATGAGGAATTATCCATCAACAGGTTATTTCCAACACTGACAGTATCAACCATTTAAATTCAGAACATGCAAAACTTAACTACCAGCCAAACGGGGGGATAAAGGTGAACCAATCCCAAAGGACACGTAATGTCCTTGTCTAACGTTTTAAATGTCCAAATCTTCTTTAACGTTAAAAAAAAAAATCGATCTACTTTCTCTACCTGATAACCTCACCTCATTAACCTGTCAGCCGTGCACCTACTTTCTTATGTACTGGGTATTACTTGGAATGATGAACTTTGGCCTCTCTAAGATACTATTCCATACACTCTGATAGGCATGCGTAGTGCAGTAGTACCTCTTTAAGGACTTGATTGAGACTGATATTCTGTAGTAATTAATACCCATACTTTAACGACCAGTCAAGTTGCACATTGCTAGAATTCTGCCAAATAGTAGAACGGATCCATGGAAATAGCTTTAAGAGCTCTCTACATCTTCAGAACTGCATTTAAAAGTATCATAACAAGTAATGTTCACAAGACCCATCATTCAACCTATTGGAGATTTTAGGAAGCTGTGATAGTTGTATAAAAAGTGTAAAATGTCATAAAAGGAGCAAGTTTCCATTATACATTATTCTTATAATAAATATGTTTGCGTTCTAGAAAAATTATTTTTGTTATGAAAGTTAACGGTTAATTTAATTTATTACTATTATTAAATAATACAAGAGCCGATATTTATATACAATGATACAAACCGTAGGGGTTGAAACTATAGAGATAGTTTTGGCAGTATTTTCCCACGTTTGTTTTATGTAAATTAACTACTTACAGCACTCCCGCAAATGACTCGTTTTAGAACCATTGTGTGGAGTCAGCACAGCTATCCAGGAAATGAAAGCAATATGAAAACAGGAAGAGAAGAAGGGGTATGGCTAGTGAGGGGGACCGTTCAATAAGATACTGAAAAAGGAAAACAAAAGATATCAACATCATGTATTTATTCCAAAACTACAGTGAGTGACAGAGAAAAAATGATAAGACTATGAAGATGGTAAAATGCAAAATATATTGTAATATAAAAAAGTATGTATATTCTACGTTAGCAAGATTTTTATTGTAAATTAAGTACTGACAAGTTCCGATGTTAAAAAGTGAGATTCCTTTGTGTTCACAGATTGTTTTGTGCTTAGGAAAAAGCATTTCCTGAAGCACCTGGTGTTTTTTGGACGTGTCCCATGCAAATATTGGGTCGTGATCTTCTCTCTGTTTTAATATGCTGTGTAAACAGTTGGTTTATGTAGCTGCTCTGAAGCTATTGCAGTTTGTATCATTTAAATCAGGTCATGGTACACACACCTAGGACAGCATGCAGCTGCTCAGTTCTTGTCAGGATGTTGTCTGGAAAACTGTGCTTCTCACATGCAAAGATGGTTTCTATAAAATTGTAAGTTAGAGGAACACTATAGGGTCAGAAATACAAACATGTATTCCTGACCCTATAGTGTTTAACTCACCATTTAGGTGGCTTGCCCACCCTTAGCCTTGGATTAAATTAGTGAAATATGGGAGTTTAGGGAAAAACCTTGCTGGTGTATGTGGTAGTAATCATATTTGTGCTTGTGTGATAATTTAAGACACCCATCAGAACCTGGCTGAAATCTTGTAAGATAAGGGATACCGTATAACAGGGGTGGAATTAGTCATAGTGCAGTTGTGCCCTTGCTCCAGGAGCCGCAGGATTGGGAGGGAGAAACTCACAGCCAGGCAATGGTTTTCAGTTTGGCGTGCACTATTGTAGGCTATGTGGTGGTGGTGGGGTGCTTCATTTTAATCAATATAGTTTATCCAAGCGGGATTTGGAGGTCAGCGGTATTCTAACTCTGTACTCACTGCTGTTCCTGTGTGGATGGAATGTGTGAGATTAAAAAGCCAGAGACTTGCATTCCCAACATTCTATCCACAGAAAGGATGCTGCTGTAAAGAGGACAAGCAGAGTCTGATGAATCCTGCCCAGCAAATGCTCAGCACAACTTAAGAATGAGCTTCAAGTACAGCGGAAGAAAAAAGAAGGCAAAATGGTGATGTTAGGGAGGAGGGAGTTGGAAATATACAGACAGCTCATTGGCTGAGTGTCACTTTATATTTGCCATTACTGTGTAATATAACCTCCCTCCCCCCTGCCACTGCCTAATATTTTGTTCATTTCATTAAGGATGAACAAATTAATAAAATGTAAAAATGATGTAAATTTGCTAATTTTATTTAGATATTCAGGAACAATAATTTTTACCCCAAAACACGTTTTGTTTGCTATACATTAATGTGCTGGCTTCTCAACCCAGGTTACAATACATTGTAATAACTTGTGTTCTAAATTAAATTACTAACACTAAATTATGAATTAAGAGGAATACTGGGTTAATTTACATCAAAATAGCCAATTCTCCAAGTCAGTTACTTGTTTCAGTTCTGCTGTTTTCTAGCTATTTGAATTTTACTTTCAATTGGAGACACACCTCAGTTCAAAGAATTAAGACTTGGCAATGAACAGGCCAATCAATATAGTGAAAATTACACTGTTCCAATTTGCATTTCTCTATTTTAGCATTTAATTGTTAGTACTGTAACCAAAACAACTAGACGGCCATGGCAGCTCCGTTCCCTAAATAAATCAATTATTTTTAAGCTATGTACATGTTTTACTTAATATTATTCCATGGTTTTAAAGTATGTGATATAAGATGTGAGAAGAACAATCCTTTTCTTTTAATGTTTCAAAGTGCAGCCAATATATATAGATGCTGATACTGTTATTGTATTATTTTGTCCTTTGTAATCATACAGAGTATAAAGTCTTCATTAGCTAGCAGATAAACATAAGTGGCTGCTATCCATCATTTCAGCAGACAGAGATAATGGAGTCATTAACAGGATGGCAACAAGTAAAACCTTTTATTTGAAGTCACTAAAGCTGAGATCATTAATCTATGTACCAATAAGAACGGGGACTTTCAATTATCATTTTGTCTGCTTTAAGTCACATAGAGTAACCTCTACAAGGGTTAGTTTGCAAATCTAGAGGTCTGTGAATCAGGTGTGACCCTTACACCATCAATGTGAGATTTATGAAACTCCTTACAGACAGTGTTATTAGGGGTTATGTATAAGGAACTGTTCTGAACAGCAATCAGAGGGAACAATATAGTGGTTTCCATGGCAATTGATCCACAATTAGAACATTGCTTTACATTACACAAATTTTAGGCCAACATCAGCCGGCACCTGCATTAAAGGACCTCTATAGTGCCAGGAAAACATACTCGTATTCCTGGCACTATAGTGGCTTGAGGGTGCCCACACCCTCAGGGAACCCCTCCCGTCGTGCTCTGGGGAGAGGAAGGGGTTAAACTTACCTCTTTCTCCAGCGCCGGGCGGGGAGCTCTCCGCCTCCTCTCCTCCTCTTCGGCTGAATGCACATGCGCGGCAGGAGCTGCGCGCGCATTCAGCCAGTCTCATAGGAGACCATTCATAATGCTTTCCTATGGACGCTTGCGTCTTCTCACTGTGATTTTCACAGTGAGAAGCACGCAAGCTCCTTTAGTGGCTGTCAAGAGACAGCCACTGGAGGCTGGATTAACCCATTTATAAACATAGCAGTTTCTCTGAAACTGCTATGTTTATAAAAAAAAGGGGTTAACCCTAGCTGGACCAGGCACCCAGACCACTTCATTAAGCTGAAGTGGTCTGGGTGCCTTTAGTGGTCCTTTAAGGCCGGCCAATGGGTATTGCTAAACAGGTCAGCTGCCGTTGCCTGTTAAGTGCGCAACAGAGATCCTGTCGTATCTGCCCACTGAAAGTAAGTGAAAGTCTATTAAGGGTTAATATTCAGGAATTCATTGGGAAAAAACTTTGTTATTAGCAATACTCAACATGGTTTTATGAAACATAGGTCATGTCAAACTAACCTAATTGCATTCTACGAAGAAGTAAGTAGAAGTATAGATCAGGGTGTTGCAGTGGATGTGATCTACTTGGATTTTGCCAAGGCATTTGATACAGTTCCTCACAATAGGTTAGTCTTCAAACTAAAAGAAATTGGTCTAGATGAATATTCTTGTTCTTGGGTAGAGCATTGGCTTAAGGATAGAGTACAACGAGTTGTCATAAATGGTAAATTTTCAAGCTGGATAAAAGTGGTAAGTGGTGTCCCTCAGGGTTCTGTTTTGGGACCGCTTCTATTTAAAATATTTATAAATGATCTTAAAATAGGCATTGAAAGCCTATTGTTTTAGTGTTTGCAGATGACTCAAAACTTTGTAAAGTAATAAAATGTGAGCAGGATATTGCTTTGCTGCAGAGGGATTTGGATAGATTGGGGGACTGGGCACTAAAATGGCAGATGAAATTTAATGTAGAGAAATGCAAAGTTACTCACATCGGGGTCAAGAATGCACAATCAACTTACACCCTAAATGGTAGTGAATTATTTTTGGGGTCAAGAAGGAATTTTTTCCTAGTGAGTTGCAAAATTGGAAGCGCTTCAGACTATGTTTTTTTGCCTTCTTTTGGATCAACAGCAAAAACATCTGTGAGGAAGGCTGAACTTGATGGACGCAAGTCTCTTTCCAGCTATGTAAAAAGTCAGTAACTATTTCCCAGAGAGCGCCACATGGGAGGGATGAGGAGGCACTGTCAGCAGCGGGCAGTGAGTTGCTGCAGACCCACATGAGCCAGCAAAAAATCACCCTCCTGCAGAAAAAAATGTATATAACAGGAGGGTGGCAGCAATTATGGAAATTACAATCTCTTTGTGTATATGTTAGTGTGGGTGTGTCAGAGTGTCTATCTGAGTATATCTGTGTGTCAATGTGCGTATCTGTGTCTGTTTGTGTCAGTGTGCATCTGTGTGTCAAGGTGTGTGCATGTGTCCAGGTATGTGCATGTGTCAGTGTGTATTTTTGTGTCAGTGTGTGTATCTGTGTGTGTATGTATATCTGTGTATGTATGTGCATACATCCCAGCAATCACCAACACAACATGCAAACACTCCCCTGCAATCACAGACATTAAATACAAACATACCCCTAAATTTAAACTCCAATATCATATACAAACACATACCAAATACAACCACATTCACTCAAAATACCAATACCACACACAATGTACATCTGTCACGTATTCACGCACATAAAAATGTGGTTAATGGCATTTACCGTCCTGACAAGAAAAGTTGTGCCGAGTAGCATTACTGTCCTGACAGGAAAAGTTGTGCCGAGCAGCAATCATGTACATGGAAACTTGGTAATTGCTTTTGGGGTCAAAGGTCGGTTATGGCCAATCAGATCCACAGGAGGGCTTGTGCTGAGCAGTAATCATGTACATAGAAACCTGGTAATTGCTTTTGGAGTCAAATGCGGGTTACAGCCAATCGGATCCACAGGAGGGGTATTTACACCCAATTCTCCTTTTGCTCATTGTCCTGTCGTGGTTTCATCCTGATGGTAATCCAAGAGTGCGTTCCTGATCTTGATTTTCTGGTATTTGACTTTGGCTTCGTTTTGACTTCCCTGAACAGCGTTCCTGCACTTTTTCCACAGCAGGAACTCTGTTCCCCTTAGTAGTCCTGCAGTACTTGTTTGCCAGTGAAGCAAACCAGGCATTTTCCATGTTAGCCTCAGGGCAGGCGGCCGGTTGAAGTCCAGGCGGGTGGCAAAGGAGAACTGAATTGGGAGCCAGCCGCAGAGTGATGCCGGGAGTCAGAATGTGACAAATCAGTGCTCCCTCATTGCCCGCCTGGACTTCAACTGACCACCTGTCCCGAGGCTAACATGGCAAATGTCTTGTTTGCCTCATGGGCAAACAAGTCCTGCAGGACTACTGCCATCCTGCCGGCCTTCCTGCCCAGACAGCACCACCAGCAGCGCCACTGGACTCCAGGTAAAAAATCCACCCAGCTCTCCCAAAGGCTGGGTGGATTTAAATTAAAATTAAAAAAATAAATCTGTGAGTGTTGGGGCAAATGTGTTTGTGTGTGTGTGTGTGTGGCTGTCAGTGTGTGTGTCTCTCTTTCAGTGAGACTGTGTGTATCTGTCAGTGTGTGTCTGTCAGTGAATCTGTGAGTGAATGAGTGTGTGTCTGTCAGTGAATGTGTGAGTGAATGAGTGTGTGTGTGTGTGTCTGTCTGTCAGTCAGTGGCCCCCTACCCACCTTACAGAACCCCTACCCACCTCACAGCCCCCTACTCACCTTGCAGCCCCCCTATCCACCTTACAGAATCCCTACCTACTCACAGCCCCCTACCCACTCACAGTCCCCATTCCTACTCACAGCCCCGCTACCCACCTTACAACCCCCCTACCCACTCACTTTTTTCCGTGGGACTGGACCCCTGGTTACACTGTGTCCTCACAATCTACTCACAGTGATGAACCTGGGATGGCAGTTGGTTGCCCACTGACTACAGGTTGGAAATGGTTATGTTTGCAGACCAGTTACATCTTTACAGGAGAATTAGTAGCAAAAAGTTAGGGAGAAGAACACCTGCTATAGATAGAATATGTAAGGTGTGGCCTGTTGTGATGGGAGTGAGCTGTGTATAACAATCTTTCTACCTGTATGATTTCACCTGTCATTTTAACAATAGCTAGCTACCAGATCTTAGGCTCAATATATGGTAGCTCTGTTGTTTCAAGACTAACCATGACAATAGGGAAATCATGTTATGTTGTGGTCACAGAAAGAGGACTCAGCAGTTTTGATACTACTAAATAACCCAGAGATATCTTCCCTCATCCCACCGTTATCATTTACATTATTTGTGTTCTCTTCCCAGTACATCTCTAGCCACCTTTACACTTACTAAATTCATGGTGTATTATCGTCTATTATTTTTTAAAGATTATTTTAAAAGCCTAATCCACAGTCCTGACAAATTGTCCCCTAAAATTCTCCCTTCTTTACAGCTGGTTTCTGACTGTAAAGGTGATTTTATCATGTTCTACCGTGTCTACTGGAAAAAAATGGCAATTTCTTCCAACTCAAATGATGTAATAAACTGTTCCTTCTTAGCAATGCATTTTACAACAAATTCTTCATATTGCAGATTTATAGCAACAATGAAAAGGATGTGCGAATACATATACTTTTATTTTTGCATAGAGCACTACATATAGCAAACATTCCATGTGTAGATGCAGATATCAAGGCCATTCAACAGGGTTTTAAAAATCTAGACATCCTCATCTTTAATCACAGCCATATTACTGAGAAAATTATAGACATATCCTTCAACTGACATATACCACTCATAACTTTCAGAATGATGGGTAAAGAACAGGCATAGCCTATTTGAAAGCACCAGACAGACATGCACATGCATAGTACCAGCCTTCCAATTCAGGCTGCACATGCAAAGTGAAATATATGCAATGCTCTACTAGTTAGTAATTATTGTAGAAATAGCTTATTGGCACAAGGAGACATTCTTATTTATTTATTTATTTTTTTAACCTACTTTTAAACCAGCAGCAGCAAAAATAGGATAAAAAAAGAAAAGTTGAAGAGTATTCAACTTATATGAACAACATATGCCAATTAACATTTTACCTTTTGATCTGTTTACATCATAAGGTATCTTGTTTGTAGAATTACATATTGTTTCTGACCAAAATGTCAGATTTGTGAAATATCTTTTGCACACAAATCTTTGTACACATAAACATTTGCTGCTTACCAAAAAAAGTTCTATGTACAGGCACTCTTTTATCTGTATTGGTGCAAAGTATCAAGGTGGCCCATATACCTCAAAATATACAAAATACCAAGAAATGATACTGCACTCAAAAACTTCAGATAAGATTCATTACTACATTTAATAATTCATTGTTATGTTATATGGATATAATTCATTAATTACAAAAAATTGATAATATATATTCTTAAATCAGAAAAATTTATACTATTTACACTTAAATCCATTGATATATATTAGTAGAAACAGTACATTATAAACCTACTAATATAACTCCATGTAACTAAAGATCCCTGACCACAGATTTGTGAATCATCAAAAAAATGCTGAGCTGCATTACTGTATCTTAGAGTCCAAAAGTACCATCCAAAAAACGTAAACCCAAAAATTAAAGAAAAATAGAAAAAAAGATTTAAAAAAATGTGAAAAAAATGAAAAAAGTGAAAAAATACAAAAAGAGAAAAATAAGTATATACAGTCCCAGTGTGTACACACTACAATATATGGGTGGATCTCACCACATTCTCCAAGGATATGGGTCCTGTTTTCAGGCAGTATGTATATCTTAATGTATAAGTCGTGGTGCAATGGTAGATCTCTGTAGTCGTTGTGAGTCTTTTATTTCTCCCAGATTGTGTGTAGAAGAAATCTCTCACTTCTTCTGGAGGTACCGGACTCTCTCCTTCTGTCTGATGGTGCAGGGTCTTGGGATGGGCTGCGCGCTCGGGATCTTAAAAATCCCTTCAATGGCCTGCTTACCAAAGACCAGGGCCGGACTGGGGATTCCAAAGCAGCCCTGGAAAAAAAATCTATGCCAGCCCCATAAGTCATTGCGCCATATATTGTCGCATGTAATATGTAAGGCTATGTCTTGCAACCCTAGATGATTGAGATATATATATATATATAAAAAACCAAACGGATCTTGCACTCCACCAATTCAATATTCAATGCCAGGTGCATGTCAGCCAAAAATGCAAAAAATATTGCCAGAGATAGCACTCCAAGGACTAATATAAAATATAACTTTTATTATCTCCACTAAAACAACACAAGGTCAACGTTTCAGCTTGATCCCCTCAAGCTTTCGTCAGGACATCTCCTGACGAAAGCTTGAGGGAATCAAGCTGAAACGTTGACCTTGTGTTGTTTTAGTGGAGGTAATAAAAGTTATATTTTATATTAGTCCTTAGAGTGCTATCTCTGGCAATATTATATATATATATATATATATATATATATATATATATATATAGCTTTTTCCAATATAAAATATTGGTCCTTTCAGAGTAATATTTTTAATTATACAGTAAGCATACTCACATGCAGACACAGACAATCTCACTGACAAGCTGATTGATACACAGCCTCAATCATAAGGTTATTGACATAAAAACACAAGCTCACTCAGTAGCAGGCACACACACACACACACACACACACAAGCAAGCAAGCACACACACACAGCTTAATGTAGTGGTACTGGTGTCTATAGCCTGTCCCTGCAGGCTTTTCAATGTAAACACTGACTTTTAAGAGAAAATGCAGTGTTTACATTGCTTCCTAGTGACAGACACTCAGACGGTCACTAGAGGTGCTTCCTGTGTCAGTGCGGATTGGCTGAGATCATCAAGCTTGATGATCTCAGCCGTAGAGGCAGGGCCAGGCGAGGGGAGACCAGCATGACGTGGAAAAAAAAAAGGTGAGTAAAAACACACATACACACACACATACCATGACAGACACACACCATGACACAGACAGACTGTGACACAGACAGAAACACACACACACACACCATGACAGACAGACACACCATGACACAGACAGACACACACACACACCATGACAGACACACACCTTAAAAAAGACATACACACCATAACACAGACAGACCGTGACACACAGACACACACACCACGACACAGAGAGACTGTGACACAGACAGACACACATTACATGACACAGACAAACACACACACACACCATGACACACACAGACCGTGACACAGACAGACACACATTACATGACAGACACACACACACACCATGACACAGACAGACCGTGACACACAGACACACACACCACGACACAGAGAGACGTGACACAGACACACACACACGTGACACAGACAGACACACATTACATGACACAGACAAACACACACACACACCATGACACACACAGACCGTGACACAGACAGACACACATTACATGACAGACACACACACACACACCATGACACAGACAGACCGTGACACACAGACACACACACCACGACACAGAGAGACCGTGACACAGACACACACACACCGTGACAGACAGACACACATTACATGACACAGACAAACACACACACACCATGACACACACAGACCGTGACACAGACAGACACACATTACATGACAGACACACACACACACCATGACATAGACACACATTGCATGACACAGACAGACGCACACACCATGACAGACAGTGACACACACACCATGACACAGAGACACACACAATGACAGACACACACACACCATGACAGACAGTGACACACACACCATGACACAGAGACACAAACAATGACACAGACACACATTGCTGACACACACACACACACACACAAATGACATAGACACACACACACATACACAATTTCTACCTGTGGGGAGCTCTTCTGGCGGCCGCAGAGGGAGCTCCTTTGGCGGCCGCAGGGTTTGCTGGCTGTTCTGCCGGCTGCAGGGGGAGCTGGCTGTTGTGTCTCTGCTCCCCCTCCCCTGCGCGCCGCTTAATGAGACCGGGGCCGGAGTATGACGTCATATTCCGGCCCCGGTCTCATTAAGCGGCGCGCAGGGGAGGGGGAGCAGAGACACAACAGCCAGCTCCCTCTGCGGCTGCAGGGGAGCCAGCTGGCTGCCCGGCCCCAGGTGCCGACGGCCCACCGGGAAATTTCCCGGTATCCCGGTGGGCCAATCCGGCCCTGCCAAAGACTATAACACATGGATATGCTTAGTAAAAGAACATTGCATCAATGTATATGGCATTTCAATATTTTATTACATGCAGGTGAAATTCCCTTTTTTATTTTTAGGCATGCATCATTAATCTTTGCTTCATACTGGATATCAGATTAGACAGCATCCTTAGCAAGATTCTAAAATGAAAATGTTTCTGAAGAATACTAGTGATGTCATAATGTATTGTTGTTAAAGGATCACTATAGGGTCAGGAACACAAACATGTATTCCTGACCCTATAGTGTTGAGACCACCATCTAGCCCCCCTACCACCCCATGCCTCCATAAATATAGCAAAATCTTACTGTATTCATGCCTGAAGCTGTAAATCTGCATGCTGTTTGTCTCAGAGAAAACAAGCAGTGCGCTGACATCATCAGAAGTGGTAGCTGGATCCAATCACAGTGCTTCCCCAAAGGATTGGCTGAGACTGACAAGGAGGCAGGTCAGGGGCAGAGCCAGCATGATTCAAACACAGACCTGGCCAATCAGCATCTCCTCATAGAGAGGAACTGAATCAATGAATCTCTATGAGGAAATTTCTGTGTCTGCATGCAGAGGGAGGAGATACTGAATGTTTGGATGCATTTTAGGCAGCCATGACCCAGGAAGGATCTCTAACAGACATCTGAGGAGTGGCCAGTGAAGTTATCACTAGGCTGTAATGTAAACACTGCATTTTCTCTGAAAAAACAGTGTTTACAGCAAAAAGCTTGAAGGTAATGATTCTACTCACCAGAACTAATTCAATAAGCTGTAGTTGTTCTGGTGACTCTAGTGTCCCTTTAAGTAATTTTATAATTGTTTAAATGAGAACAATAGTGAGAAGATCTGTTAATGTCACTAACATACATATACTCTTGTGACAAAATGAACCCCCTTTCGTAGTGTAGGGAGTTATGTATGGTTGCTGTTCACGCTGATCACAATACTACTGCTCTTTCTTTTTGTGGAGTCTGCTTTGAAAAGTGTTTGCCCAAGATAACAATGAAAATATGTTTAAAACAATCCAGGTTTATGCAAATAGCTGAAGCACTAAATTACATAGTTTTATAACAAGATTGTACATTTGTTTGAGCAGTGCCTTCTCCACCTCATGTGTCAGTGAGTAATATATTTATATGTCTATTACATTAAATATCACCATTGTATATTTGTAAAGTACTGCAGAAAATATTGGTGCTATATAAATTCTAAAAGTAATAGTAATAACAATTTTGTAGCATCTTGTGAGAAACAGAAGAAATAACTTGGAAACATTTTCTTCTTGGTTGTAGCCATCATGAAATTGCATTTTGGTAGACGAAATACAAACATGTCTTGTGTGGTGCCATTGTTA
Organism: Pelobates cultripes; assembly: GCA_933207985.1. Taxonomy (NCBI): domain Eukaryota; kingdom Metazoa; phylum Chordata; class Amphibia; order Anura; family Pelobatidae; genus Pelobates; species Pelobates cultripes. The sequence continues at coordinate 61,765,483 of OW240915.1, forward strand.
CTGTGACAAATGTGCATCTTTCCCATTGAATATGATAGCAGATAAGAACCCCTTAGCTTATCCAGTCTGTCTGTTGCCTATCTAAACAAACATATCCTTCATTTTTGATTACATTTCCTTGTGAAGACGTCCATATGTTTTTCTCTAGTGTTCTTTAATACAACACAGGCATTTCACAGCATTCAACGCCCAAGCAAAGGCCTCATTTCATGTGGGCGAGGACTTTCAGATTTATTCTGTAAACTGAGAATTGTCACAAGAAACCAAGAAATTGCTAATTTTTGTTCAAAATATCAAAGCGTGACCGAAACCTGTACTAAGTTCAAAAAGTGTTTGAGATTGAGAAACTGTCCAATTCAGCTTTTATCACACAATTGAGTCTTGTAAGCACTGTAACCAGTACAGCCGTTGTAGTGATTATGGTACTAATTCTGTGTGATGAGTTTAATAAAAATTGTGGGTCCCAAATCACACACTGCCTAGCCCCCTTGTCAGCTCTGTTGTTCTCAGCCCATAACAACCATCTAAGCGGCTGTTATTGATCTTGCTAATGGCAAAGTGTAACTTCTGTATACCTCGGGGACTCTTGGATTCCTAAAAACAACAAAAATAACTACAGTGGTTATAGTGCTTAGACTACCTCTTTAAAACCTGTCTTCTCTGTCACTTTCTGACAAACACTATTGTGATGAATAGCCCCGTTAAACTTTGAGTGATATTTTAGATACAGGTATATTGGTATAAGAATAAGGAAGGAAAGGTAAAGAAAATACATTAAAACAAGTCACATTTTATGAAACTAAACATGTTTCTGCCTAGAATGAACTTTAATTTTTTTGACAGAACTTTGAATTTTGAGTTTTAGTTTACGAGTTGATAGGGTTTCAACTTAGCGTTCTGTCTAAATATTAACTATCAAACCTACGCCTCAACACCCACACATGTAGGTCACAGAATAAATCGACTTCATTGACTGAGAGCCATTGGAATCTCGGATGTTAACTGACACCCAAGAGTGGAACTTGTGAAATAATTTCCTATGAAAGCCCCAGCAGACAGGGTTGACATCATGAATCATGACATCCATAGGGCAAACAAAGCATTTGCTTTAACAGCATGATCCCTGGATTCCGAGATCAGAGATGCTAGTTGTGGAGCCAGACAAAGGGTCTTCCTGAAAAACAAAAGGATGTGGAACTCCACTGACACTTTGACAGAGAGACACGTCTTCAACACAACAAGGAGTCTGTTCCACATGTAAAGCTGTGTTTGTACTCTGTTTAGTTTGCTAAGAGGCTTCTCTGACTTTCCATTGATCTAGAAGATAAAAAAATATGCTGTCAAAGGGAAGTGGATATTCTGTAGCACAAAAATAAATATTATCCTCACTTTGTATTTTGTTGTATTAAAATACAGTATTACTGTAGCCAGATTCTTAGCCCCTTAGCAAATAGTTAATGATGTGTTTGTGACTAAGCATTATTGCTTTTAGCATGTCATGTTCATGGCTTCACTTTTAAATGCTGTGGATAGTCTTACTTTGTGCTGATGCGGTCAAATTGTTGTAAATATAGCATGATACTTTTAGATCACACAGAAACAAAGAAAATAAAGTTGAAATAAGTTTACAGATAGGACCACAAGATTAACCCATTACATAACCTTACACAATGTCATATTCTGCAACTCCCTGTCATTAGGTCAAGCACTCTACCACATGTGGTACACCTGAACAGTGATGGCAAACTGTGCAATCCAATGATGTTTGAACTTTAGATCTGGTTCAGCTAGTATGGGGCCCTCATAAGGTCTACATTTCCCATTAGCCAGAGTAGGCACCTGCCTATAGGTGCCTGTTTTGAAGGGTTGGCTAGTAACAGCACTTACAATGTGCCCTTTTAAAGTTTACTTGGGTTGGTGAGTGGAGATAAGTACCAGGAGCTTTGGCCAATGCCCACTGTAATCTAGATGTACCAAACTAGATAGGGAAACAGTATTAAACTTAAAGGAAATATAAAGCAAACTATAGTGTTACACTGATAAGTAAATGTACCCCTCTGCTAATTAAATTTCACTGACAAGAGGTAATATCGAAATCAAGGGTGCCTCTCCCAATAATTGTGGGGACCCATAGGTCCAGGATTCCTGGGTCTTCAAAGGAGAAAATTATTTACTTATTCTAGCAATAAAGTTCAAATATATAAAAATAAAGTGCACTGATAATAATAGGGACCTTACTTTAAACTAAACTGTGCATGAAATACAAAAGCAGAAAATAAAAACCCTTCTGCCAAAGTCCTCCTTTATTTACCCCCAAGTCTCTTCCCATTTGCTCATTCAAATGTATTTGCTCTCTACCTGCCTTCCTGAACGCCTTCTCCTTTCTCCGTTTGGGCAGTTTATTCAATCACAATATTTTTAGTGTTCATGCTAACATGTGTTTCAAAGGGTCACGTGATGAAAATGTTTATGTTTCAATTTTAGTTACACTTAACCAAACTTGAAAAAGAAATAACTAAAAAAAATGGCCAAAGGTTTATGGAACACAGGATGCACCAATATTATACAAATAATAAAAATAAAAAAAATCTTGCCACTATATTGCTGAATTCATCACAATAGTAAAAGCATCGAGAATAATACGAAACAAATATCTATTAAAATGAAAAAAAAAAATATCCATAAAAATAATATTAATAATAGAAATATCCAAATGTTATAAACAAATTGATATTTGTATTATTATTGATTTTTGTTTCTTTTATTTAAAATGTATTTATTTCATTATTGTATATTTTTTCAAACCAAAAATTTAATTGAAAAAATATTTGGCCTTATACAAAGTGCTATTCGCTTGTCACCAGGCTGTAGGTGTGAAAGCCTGATATAAACTCAAACGCCTGTTCCCTCTATTGTTCTGACTCTAAAACTCTTCATAATTAACAATCAATAAATAAAAATACTAATAACAAAAGTCAATCCCTTTACACCAATCAGTGTTTGTTCCAATAGTCAGTGTTTGTTCCCTGTTACATTTGTTATGCATTATTAGCCACCGAGAGGTTAATTTAATTTTTCTCTAGGGACTGGAGATGTTTTGGTTATATTACTTAGAAAGTCTGTTCACGTTTCACAGATGCCAGAAATATTGTAACCATTTTATTAACTGTCTTACTTTAACCACATTCAAAACAGAGCACATTTCATGCCCCAACTCAATAATCATAATCTCAAGAAAAATGACTTTGGTGGTGGGAACTGGATGTTTTGTGTTTTAGAATACTTGAAGCTGCAATACTTGCATTTGTAGGTTTTATTTTTTTTGGCAAGATATCGCCTTTTTCCAAAACCATAAATGTACTTCAAAACTACATACGCAAAACTCTTTGCTTCTGAAAATGTGTTAAATTGTTTCTGAAGTATCTGGTGGATTTAATTCTCTTGCATATTCAAATGACTTTTTTCAGTTAGTGGTGTGAGTGGCAATATAGACTCTATGGATTTGGAGCTTGAGACTGTGACATGTGATCAGTTGTCAAGGTATCTGGTCAAGGCAGGGGTGTACCAGCCAGGGGGACACCGCCCTAGGTGAAAGGTGGTAGGGAGTAGTGTAGGCACCTGTATACCGTTATGTTGCTAGCAGAGGTGCTGCGCGGTAGGTGCCTGCTCTGGCTCTCTCCTGTAACAGGCTCCAAATCACGAGGGAGCTGCTGGGATCTTTCTGTACTGATGCTGGGAACTGGGATACAATGTCACCCCAGACATGGCATCAGTAGATCAGGTCACTGGACAATCCATGTATTAAGCTCTCAGCAGCACCCACTGGACACCAGTGATGAGGTTCTACTCTAGCTCCCTTTCAAGGTAAGAAAATGGAGGTTGGATGGACCTCAGTGTAAGAAAAAATAAAATAAAAAGTTAAGTGTATGTGTATGAATATATGTAGTGGACGCATGGGATAGCCTTCCAGCTGAAGTGGTAGAGGTTATCACAGTGAAGGAGTTTAAGCATGCGTGGGATAGGCATTAGGCTATCCTAGACTTGAGATAAGGCCAGGGACTAATAAAAGTATTTCGAAAATTGGGCAGACTAGATGGGTCGAATGGTTCTTATCTGCCGTCACATTCTATGTTTCTATGTTTAATATATGGGGGATTGTCTGAGTCTGTGTGTGTATATGAATGCATGTGTGTATATAAATGTAAATTATATGTGAATATAATTGTCTATGTACAGGAATGTGTATGTATGTAAGATTGTGACTATGTGCATGTAATTTCCTTAACACCAAGGGATTTGAGTGGGGCAGAATGAACATATTTATTTTTTTCACACTTCGAGGGCAGCAGTAACCTAGGTACACCTCTGGGACAAGGTATCTCACTTCTACTTGGATGTTGAGGTTTGGTAGACTTTTTATTGCAGGCATTTGAAAATTTTGAGCATGTATTTTCCTAATATACCCTATATCTATCTAATAAAAGTTAATATCTACCCACTGACATGGATTTGACACTCCCTTTCTGTACCAACATCATCTTTTTCCAAGCTCTTTGTCAGAACTCATTTCTGACATCTTCCTGGCCAACATTAGGCTCACTTCCATTCTCTCCACAAACATTTATGAGCAGCAGATCACTGAAATGCCTTCCATTCTACAAAGATTATCGTTTGGTGACTGGTAAGTAGCAGATTAAAGGACCACTATAGGCACCCAGACCACTTCAGCTTAATGAAGTGGTCTGGGTGCCAGGTCCAGCTAGGGTTAACCCATTTTTTCATAAACATAGCAGTTTCAGAGAAACTGCTATGTTTATTAATGGGTTAAGCCTTCCCCTAATCCTCTAGTGGCTGTCTCATTGACAGCCACTAGAGGCGCTTGCGTGCTTCTCACTGTGATTTTCACAGTGAGAGCATGCCAGCGTCCATAGGAAAGCATTATGAATGCTTTCCTATGTGACCGGCTGAATGCGCGCGCAGCTCTTGCCGCGCGTGCGCATTCAGCCGACGGGGAGGAGAGAAGGAGGATCGGAGGAGGAGAGCTCCCCGCCCCGCGCTGGAAAAAGGTAAGTTTTAACCCCTTTCCCCCTTCCAGAGCCGGGCGGGAGGAGGTCCCTGAGGGTGGGGGCACTCTCAGGGCACTATAGTGCCAGGAAAACGAGTATGTTTTCCTGGCACTATAGTGGTCCTTTAATTTTTAACATCTCCCATAGTGAATAATGGAAGTTGCTAAAGGCTATATATCCTCTGTTTGTCTATCTATCTATATATCTATCTGTCTGTCTATCTATCTATCTATCTATCTATATATCTATCTATCTATCTATCTATCTCTATCTATTTATCTATCCATCTATTTATTTATTTATCTATCTATCTATCTATCTATCTGTCTGTCTATCTATCTATCTATTTATCTATCTATCTATCTATCTATCTATCTATCTATCTGTTTGTCTATCTATCTATCTATCTATCTATCTATCTATCTATTTATCTATCCATCTATTTATTTATTTATCTATCTATCTATCTGTCTGTCTGTTGGCTAGGGGAAAAGTTTGTTACTCTGGGTTTTACTTCAAAGGGATCATATGTTTGAGTGATAGAGACTGGGAAAGGATGTAATGTTTTGAATGTAAGTAGGAGCTGCTAGAAGAGTAAGCATTCGAGAGGTGAAGCCTGCAGGGTTAAATGGTAGAGCTGGGTAGGGACCTTGTAGAGGGGTCATCAAATTTTGCTTTGGAATCAAGTGTGGTATATTTGCAACCTAGTAAACCTAGCAAAGTGTGGAATTTTCACAACCTGAATGTGTCTCATGTTGTAGAGTTTGTCGGCCCATACAATTCCTTTAATAAGAAATGACACTGCAGTATATTGGAGGTTAAGAAAGTGTTAGTTTAATCTTAGATTCCCTTTAAGCAAGATACCTTTACAGAGCTCTTAAATGGTGTATGTTAAAAAGAAGTTTCTCCGGCAGACACGTGTAGCGGGTTTTAATATTTGCGCCATGATTGTCTAGGCATCTGTTTAAATTTAACTTGTAAAAAATGTTTCTACCGTACCTTTCATTAACATTGATCCACCTTGATGTCAGGAATGTATGGAATGGTTTCCGCTCACAAAGGAACCTTTTGTTTTCACTTTGTCTAATATGGCTGTATAGGTTAAAGGTACAGGGGAGACTGAGAGCCTGTGTTACTGTAGGTCTGGGGAACATGTAGGCTGCGATCACAGATGTTTATGGTAATCAGCAGTTGTTAAAAGGACATTCATGCACTAAAAGTGCCAAATTGTGACTGATAAACATTCAGATCAAAGTCATCCAGATTTCTTTGCTTGATTTACATTAGTAAATTTTTATTTGTAGAACAAAATAATGCACCATAGTTAGATATCCAATTTTTATTCTCATACAAAAAGTGGTGAGAGGTCTCGCAGAAGACTTAAAGCAGACTTGTCTCCTACGTGTGTGTTTTCCAGTATCTGTGATAATGCCGCTGCTATCACAACATTGGAGCATCTTGTAGGAAAAATATCAAGTAGCTTTTTACTTAACAAAACTTGTCAAAGCGTGTCAAATGTGTCAGTTTAGCACCACAATCTTCTCTCCACCAAGAATTGCGTTAACACCCTTATCCATCATTGTATCTGTACAGAAATATTTAGTCAATTTGATGTGGCAGATCTCAGCACACAATTTAACTGTTTTGATTAAAAGACAACTATAGGCAGTGGCCTTGTCGTTTGAGTTCTGCAACTTAAAACATTGCTGTTATGTAAATATGGCAACGTTTACATAGCAGGGCTAAAAACACCTCTGACAGCCACAAGAGTGTGCTGCCACCGCTACAATCTAGTCAGACTCCGTTGTCAAACGATGCATTGAATGAGGATGTCTAACGTCCGAATGTTGATTAGAAAAAAGCATTGGTCAACATTAGAGAAGCATATGCTTCTCGTCCATAATAAATCACTATGAGAAGCATTGGATTGGTCGAGAACATGAAAAGGAGACTGTCTGCACGGAAATGTCACAGTAGCGGGTGACTGCATGGGGTGAATCTCGGTGCTGGTAAGTAAAATCTTTTTTTTTAAACTTTTTATTGCACATAGCGGCTGGTAATCAGAAGGAATTTAAAGTTCATACGGCAATCTATGGAATAGTTCATATGTGTTTCTAAATGCAGAGTTGCTATTGCACACTGATCCTCAACTACATTATTCTATATGTAAGATGAAAGACTGCTCTAAACAAGTAATAAAAATAGCAGAGTTACATTTATACCTGGAACCTTGGCAGGTATATTCCAGAGGCTATAGCAGCTGATTATGTTCCTTGGTCACACATTTATTCACTAACGCCAGGTACATATATCTGCCCAGTTTAAAACTCTTTTTCCAATTAATTATTTGTGGTATAGGAAACTATGGGTAATCTCTGATCAGCGGGAAACAACGTTCTACAGAACCTTAGTAGGTAAGCTTCATAATAGAAATGTATGAAATAAATTGATGGGCGAGGAAATTTTATACATTTATAGGCCGTATCTGACACCTCAGATTCACTGACAGTTTGCCTCCATCCTACAGGTAACAGGTAAAGAGAGTGGTCTGGGGATCCCCACTACTCTGAGTAATACATCTGAATAATACCCTAAAACACACAGCCCACAAGATTAGTAAAAAAAAAACTAAGAATCCTCCACTGGGTCCCACAAATTACCCTAACCCATATTTTGGGTGAGGGAGATGAGGGATTAGACCAGACTCCCAGGATAGTTAGAAATACTGTTTATTACTTAATACAGCTGGTTTCTAGTGAAGTAGCTGAAGAAATAAAACAAAACAGGAGTTAGATGGAGAAAGTACAGAAATATGAGGTTTCTGTAGCTTGTGGCCATAGGCTTTGATCCTGTTTCTTTTTCATTCTGCGGACGTATGTTTTCTATTCTCCTGTGGTCTTCCCTATACATTATAAACCACATAAAAATGTAATATTGTTTACAACATGTTTAGAAATCCACATAATCCTTTGTTTGGTCATATATTATTTCCATAAAGTGCTACATGAACTGTCCAGAATCAGATGTTTTTACAATTCAAGCAGTTTGAATAACTATAATTAACTGAATCTGAAACTGAAAATATGAGAATTTGGTGCACGCAGAAGAACAAGAAGATCATCCCTGACATTTTACAGGCACTGCTGGACTAAAAAATGCCTTCCTAAAATGTTGTGGTCAGTTTCTCTGGATGACTGATTTTGTAAATGTAAAATAAATATATAGGCATGAAGGCAATGTTATATAAAATGTATTAAAGAGTTCCATCAAGAAAGTTAAAGGGAAACTCGAAGCACCATAAGTACTACATATTATTTTATTACATGTTATTGTATCATTCCTAACTCAAAAGTGCCCAACATTTGGTAGGACAGTCCAAATTTGGGGCTTCTGTCCCACAATCCTGGTTTTAGTCTCTGATGTTTCACTTCTGGAGACACCAGAGAAAAAGTCCCCAAAAAGTCTAATGTGAGCGCATCACGAGACTCTCACACACTGTCAAACTATACTCATGGAATTTAGATTATTAAATACCGCTTTAACGCTGTGCACTGCCTGGAATTGGTTGACCAGTGTGGTTGTGTGTCAGCCTGGTTTGTATGGACACCTTCTTTTTGGGCTTATCCATGCCCTTTAGAGTCACTAGTGAGCACATAGACAACAAAATATATATTGGAAACGGCTGTTAAATCTGAAAAGACCATAAAACACAAATATAGTGTATTACAGTTAAATATCAAAGAAATGCGCTATTATTGAATGTACTCACAGGATGAAAGTATAGGTTGCGCTCAAGGGTGCCTCCCCCCGATGATCCTGGGGGGCTTTAAATCCCACTCCACAGTCTGTGTAGCCCTCTTGAAATCATGACTCCAGATAAGGGTCTGTAAGAAAATTCAGCAACTATATTACAAAATAAAAAGGTGTATATCACCTGTAGAATAATTTAAATTCAACAGAATTGGTCCAACGAGTTTTGTCCCGGTAACTTGGGACTTCCTCAGGGACCCAAGATCAATAAAATGTAACCATACAGAAAAAGCAGCCTGTATGTTTTCTGTATTTTTAAATTTTATTGATCTTGGGTCCCTGAGGAAGTCCCAAGTTACCGGGACAAAATGCGTTGGACCAATTCTGTTGAATTTAAATTATTCTACAGATTTAACAGCCATTTGCCATATATATTTTGTTGTCTATAATCTGGTTGGTTGAGATCACTATCTGGGAAGTGATCTCAGGGAGGCTGTCAAATTTTATTATCATTGCACACTATTCACACGTTTACACTGTGGTGATCGTATTGTTTTTAAATCCACTAGTGAGCATATGTCATCACTGTGTTGTACTGGGTACAGTACTGTACTGTTAGCTCTTACATTTATTTATTTATATTTATTGTAGTGGTTACGCAAGGAGGGCCAATCCCTGCAGTTTTTTTGGGGGGTACTTTTTTAAAGAGACTTCCCCCTTTGGATTTTGTAACGATAAATTTAAGCTTTAATTTTTTCCCCAAAGTATTTCTATATGTAAGCAGGACTTGGCCATGATGAAGTGGTAACCATATGGAAGAGTCAATGCTTACTAAGAGTTAATGAACATACAAATATTTTGAATAAATAATAAGAGAAACTTTCTCAAGCTGGGGGGCTTTCAGTGGTACAGATAACAGATTTGATATCTTGCAGCAAGACCGTAACCTATTGTCCTTCAAAGGATGATAAAATATGTACGCAATGGAAGTTGAAGCGAACTGAAAACCAAATGGCAAACTTTTGTAAAACAAAAAATAGCCGAGCTGTGCATATATCTGAGGTTTTTTGTTGTTTTTTTTTAAATTCACTATTTTGCCCTAGATGTAATTAGATTTCCAATCCTCTACAGTTCAAGTTAAGAAGTAATAACTACTGGTTCAGTTTAATCTGCAGTGTGCTCTTTTACTAGTGGATAAAATCTCTCTAAATATATATGTATTCATGATCAGCCTTTTATGATTGTTACATTTATTGTTGTTTTTATTCACCATATTAATACACGTTAATAATATAAAGATCATCTCATTTTGACACTTTATAAATATTTTGCGAAGACATATTTTCGAATTGGAACACCATCAACCAATAAAATCTGAATTTGGCTTTTATCCACAAATGTAGCTTTATGTTTTATGTCAATTTCAAAAAATACCAATTAAATCAGCAAACTATCTTACATAATAACAAACAGATTTCTAAGATTTTTTTTCCTTTCATACTTTTTGTGTCTGATGAATTTTTCTGATAAACAAATATGATCACAAATATATATATTTTTTACTGTTAACAGAATTCGCCAAATATGCAGTTCCAATTAACATTCATTATCAAAGGCAAGCAAGTCTCAATTAGTAATCCTGAAATATGATCATTGTGGAGTAATTACAATCAGTATAAAAAAAAAAAAGATTATTTATGTTTAAAGGAAAACTTCCATAGTAAAATATACAAAAAATATATTTTAAAAAAAATTAGTAGATATACACCAAATGAAAACATTCATGCATTTATTTCTGCATGTAGACACTGGTGATATATCTAAAAACAGCTTGCAAAAGGTGCCGTTCTGTTTTCAGTTACGACTGCAGCCTTTGCAAGCCCTCTCCTTTTTCCCAGGAAGAGACTTTCAGTCTCATTGAGAAACCTATGAATCTGTGCCTATTTATGTGCACGCGTCTGCTCATGTGTGCGGTACACCAGCAGTCTGGAAATACGTTGCCCTGAGGAACAATGAGAGAGAAGGCCAACTCATTAGCTCAGGGGAGCTAACGGACAGAGAAAGAAAACCTTTCTGGCTGCCAATCAGCATTTCTAATTCTAATGATAAGAGTGCCGATTCTTCAAAGATATCACCACTTTTATAAACTAGCTTTAAGATGGGATACACTATAGAAATAAAGCACTTCAGCAAGCTATAGAATTGCCAAAAACATATAGACTTTTTTTTAAATAAATTTTTAATCTAGCATGTAAGTATCCCATGTCAGAACAGCTGCATTTGATATAGGAGAGGTAGAGGTAAATCCAATGCATGCTTCGTTAATGCTGTGTTTACCCAGTCGCAAACGTTAGGCAGTGCACCAAAAGTGATGCCCTATAGAATCCTGCGGTATATTAACTCTAAACCAGCTCTCCAGCAGTGAAAGAGTTAAAAACAAGTCAAGTATACTGTGAATTTCTTTAGCCACTGCAGACAGGTGGGACACCCACGTAGAATGACCAGTGACTGAAAGCACACCATATTCCGTTGCTCTGTGACTTGAGGGTTCATCGCTAACAATTTGCAGAAATGTTTTTAGGAAACCACCTGGATGGCTGATTTTGTTCGAAAAATAGGGAGACTCTTGATTGTTTCTTTTAATGTAATGCTGAGCTCATGTTTCTCCCCATGTGAAAGTGATTAGAATGTATTTAAGCCTGAAATGATCTCTCTGCTGTAAGACTCTAGGATGTTTTTTCATGATTCTACGAGGGTATTCAGGGGGTGGGAACTTCCACTGTATTTATTTTATTAATCAGCGCGTGCTGAAGGCTGATATCTTAAAACCTGTTAGTCTTTGTAATTCATTTGACACAGGAGTTTTCATTTTAAGATTATTTTACTACCTTGACTGGTAATTTGGAATAAATCGATAATTTATTTAACGGATTAAACATTAACAAAATTATTTTACTGCTTTCTTATACTTTGTACTTAATTCATGTTAGAGGGTCTAATGTCAGACGGCAGTGATTTTCATGATCTGAAACGGATCTTCTATGGCATATGCAAACGCGGAACTCCCAAGGGACTTTACAGGCTCTCTCTTCGCTTTATTCATAATTTATAATATGTTTCTTCTAGCCTAGCCTTTTTTGTACTGATATCAGTATTTGAGTTTATTATTTTCTTTTTTTTGTCATGGAATAATCTTAATTCCTTGCAGTTTATCAGTCTGATCTATCTGCTAATGAGTTTTATATTACATGTCATTTTTTTCCCCCCCACAAAAGTCATAGCAGTTTAACCAATTTGCACGGTTAGGATGTGTTATTAAATGGCATGGGCTTTAATGACGTAGGCTTTTAGATGTAATGACATATACTTTGCTGCCGGTGAAGCCCCCCAAACCTCCCAGAATTTTACTTACCTCGCCGGATTTAATTGGGGTCCGAGTCATGTGATCTCTATAACACTGGCATTTAATGACTCGGATCGACTGGACTCTAAGATAGCTGTAGGGAGACTGCCTGGGTTGTCAGGCAGATCTCACAATATATAATGAGTAAAATAGCATAATATATATAAATAATGCATATCACACACTTACAATTATATATATATATATATATTGCTGAGTAATGAATAACATATATATATATACATATATATATATATATATGTATATATATATATGTTATTCATTACTCAGCAATGATATTTGAAATGTTCTCCTGTACTTCTGCTGCATCCCTCTATGCTTTTAAGTTAATAGTTCTTAGAAACTTTTATTTTAAACAGGTTCCATGATTCTATTACTTTTATCTCTGGGGGAAAAGGCAGCAAAAATAACTACTGTTTCTAAGCAGTAAAAGTAGCTGGGCAAAGCTGGACTGCAAGATGTGGACAGTATAGAAAATGTGGGATGAAATCTAGCATGTCCTATCAGAATGGGGGAGTTACACACAAAGTATGTATACACAAAACAGGCATTTTAATTGGCAAAAAAAAACCTGTGTAATTCCAGAATATAATACTTATTGTTCAGTACTAGGGACAGGAAGATGGGTGAGAAAATACATTTTCCTGTTATAAAATAAAATACAAATTGTAACGTTAAAAGATATAGAGAAACTATAGATTTATAACCTGTTCAGAACCATGGAGTTGTATTCACTAAACTGACAATTCAGGCTCAAACAGCTGAGTTGGCAATTCTTCTCCCATTTGACTCTTACGGCTAAAAATTAGCAATTTCCTTTTTAGTTTGCAGCGATTCCCAGTATAATAAATAAATTCAGTCTGTTTTGCTTATTTTTGCAACTAAAAGGGTAAAAATCAGAATTACTGTTTATACTTATAAGCTTGCACTCAATTTGTTTAGAGAACATGATCAGAGGTTATATTTGAAGCCTGTGCTAACATAGCCCTATGCCAGTTGCTGTTAGCTTCATGTGTGCTAAGTGTAGATTCTCTATAACATCCAGCATGAGGTCACACATAGATCTTGCCGTGTTTAGCAACTTGACTTGCAGTAAAAGCCAAGAATGGCTCTTTGTTGTATTTTATTGAGTTAACGTGCTAAATCCCTAAGAAGGTGGCTCTCCATCAGTGAAATATTGGCTTAATAAATTACATTTTACAACTACAATGAAGGCGCCAAGTTCTCTCTTTGTTGTATAATTCAGCTGAATGTCGAAGTTGACTTACAATTCTGATAAATTGAAGCAGGTCAGCAGGCGCGTCCTGGTAGAGATGAAACATTCTGACAGCAAACGCACCTGTATTATTTACATCCTGAAAGCAAAAACTTGATTTTAAATATATATTTTATAATAAAAGCCTACATGTAATGAAACAGTTTTGTGTATCAATTTGTAATGCATGTAGGTAAGTAAATACCTATATTCAGTGCATCATGTGGTCATCGTTAAGCCCTGTTTGCTTGGAGGTACCAGTTACCTGACCGATGACTTTGACTATGACCACTGATAACTATGTGTAGTTTAGATGATTTAAACCAGCTCATATTCTGTTTATAAGATGCCCATCTAATGATAACATAGATAGGTGCATTTGTAGGTCAAGAAAAACATTAGAATAAGGTATTCATACACACACAGACACTTACACTTTGCAAAATGATACATACAAAGGGTGTAGTACATGTACTGGACATAAATAATAATACAATTATGACATTTTTTGTTTGAAGCAGCTCTGAGAGAGTGACCAGATTAACTGTCTATTTTATTAACACCTTTAGGATACTCACAATTACAGCTCTGAAAATGTAAAATATTCGAATCAAAGTATTACATTTTAGTCGGCATGTGGGCATTAATAGGGAGTTACATGTGACTTTTCCAAGATGGCTACCAAGAAGCATTAGTCAATTTCAAGCTCATCTTCCTGGCTTTGTACTCCTCCCAGGCTTCACTCTATCTTCAGACTTTACACTGACTTCAAATCCTAGTCCTTACTATAAAGTTCTCCGTAACAATGTCTCAGTCTACATATTCTCACTAATAAAAAGTACTTTGCCAAAGATTGTCCTCTGGGCACATCTATACCACTAACTCCTAACTACCATTTTTAATGTATTACCTTCCTGAGTGTCTATGGACAGGAAGACTGTCAGACATCCTGACTGTCAATCAAAGAGGCAGACCCACACTTTGGTTAGGCAACTTCGCCCCCTTTTCAGGCTGGATCACCCATTTTGGGTCATTTAAGTGACATTACTTGTTCACTGCCCCTTAGGCCTACCAACACAACTTGCCGTGAGTTCATACCTCCCAATGTAATTCAGTGGATGTAGCCGATGTAGTCATAATCTAATATGTAGAATAATAACTATGTATAACGTATCTTAAACATTATAAAATAATATTGCACCTTCCATATACATTTGAGAAAAAAACCTTTTAGTACACTGGAGTGTAAAACATTACATAATGTTTAGACAGTGGATGTTAAACAGTAGATAAAGGCCATTAACTTCAGATAAAGTATGTCTAGCCCCAGATAAGGACCACTAAATCTGTCATGAAAAGTGCTCTACTTTGATTTAGAGAGGGGCTTATCCACTAAACAGTGATTTATAGTGAATTGAAAAATTTAGAACAGATTACTTTTTTACCAAAGTAAGAACAGCCTGTTTTTAAAATGTAGTCCTCAAACTGCAAGACTCCTGAAACCCCAGTCCAATCTGCAATAATAAATCCAGCAGACCGCACCAGCACTAATGGGGCTTATTCACTAAAGTCCAAATGGCTATGTTTTGAATGGGGCAAAACCATACAGCTGCGTACGGGGCAATTTGGACTGAGCAATCCACCAAGTGACTTGAATTTTGTCCGGATTTAACCTAGACCGAATTCTGCCAGATGGCAGAAATTTGGAACTGAATTTTAAAAATCTAAACTATTGGTCCCCTGGAAGCACTAGCAGCCAGCGGGTGAATAGTCAAAAACCCTTGGCAGGTAAAATCTGCGCTATGGTCCTATCAGCCATTGCTGCCTAGCCACTATAAAAACCCCATCCCAGGTGGGGGTCATTAAAATAAATAATGATAGGCAGACAGATTACTGTTCACCCCCTGCCATGACCAGCATGTGAGAGCTCTTTATTAAAAGAAAGGGGGAATATCTTAATGTCCCTCCTTACCCTCACCACGGTCAGCGGGTAAAGGCTTTTTTTTCATTTAGGGGGGATCCTATTGTCCCCTTATGGCCCCACCATTTCTTGGTGATGTGTGAGGGGGCCTAAATATGATATTCAGAGTGGGACCCTAGTGCCCTATGAGCCCTTATCCATGGGCAGATAAGGGCTTTAAATAATTATACATTACGGGGGTGGACGTGCCATTGTCCACCCCTCCCAAATAGTGACATGGCCACCTCCTCAAAACCCCCCTTCCCTGAAGTGGTTGTGAGCACAAAGGCTTAGTCCATCGCTTGCAATCGATCATTGTTGGCCATGCGTGGACAGGAAATATGTAAGTGAAAGTTCTTTGTTATCTCAGCATCAGCAGTTTGTAGAGGGCAGGGTTAGGCAACACCAATATTGCGGTACTGTGGCAGAGTGGTGGGTTTAACACAATATGGCCATACAGTGGAACTGAATCCTCATATTTGTTTGCTGAGATAGGTGATTTTAAGTAGCCTTCTAGAATTTAGAAATGTATTTTTATGTGTGCGCTGTTCATTAATCTCTATTAGGTTAGGCAACCTGTGACTCTCCAGATGTTACTACATCTCCCATTTTTACAGCTGTAATGCTGGCAGAGCATCAAGGAAGATGTAGTCCACAACTTCTGGAGTGCCGAAGGTTGTCTATCCCTGGTCTAGGCTTTGTTTTCCTGGACAAAAATAGCTAGACTGCTCCCAAAGATTTTTTGCACCACAACTGCACTAGCTGCTGTGGCGCGTAGCATGTCCATTTAATTGCACAAGACAGGTTATTAACACAAGATTAAACATCACCCAATCTATATTTGAATCATTTTAATTGCCATCTGCAGTGGCGCCAACGATAATTATTACTATTCACCTCTACCCTCCAATCTTGCAGGTTTCCATGAGCTATTGTTTCACTTAAATCTGTTACATTGTCTGAACATTGGGGCATCACCTAACTATAAAATTAATTTTAGTGACTCAGAAAATACATTGCCCTGTTTTTACATTTCTTACACCAATTAAAACTGCCACCTCAAGAAGATAATTTATATATCATTTTTGTTCCCTGTCAGACTAAAACAAATAGGGCTGAAACATTTATTCTCGATTTTTATAGTGTTGTCAGCATGCTGGAGCCTAAACGAATAAAAAAATCACTTTTAATCACATCAATAAAAGATGGAATAGGGAGGTATCAGTATTTTTGATGACTTAGGTTAAATGTATCAGCAAGAATGGCACATGTTAGGTACTAGACAAAGGTTGCAATAAATAAATAAATTGTCAACTTTATAGTCTGTTATTTGGATTGAGTGACACATCTATGTTGATCAAGCTCGTATTTTATTCCTGTAGAAATTTAAATCTGCTTAAAGTGCACCATGCTTAAACTGTCTAGCAGGCTTATTTACTAAAACTTTAGTTACTGGAAATTCAGCAAATTTTAAAGAAATTCTCTGAATTCTCAGTCACATTTCATATCATATGTCACATTGCGTATTAAACATGAAAGTATACAAAAAAAATATAACACGATACTTGGTGAGAATAAGAGAAAGTAATTGGTGCAAGTTTCTTTGTGTAAGTGGTGAGATTTACTGAGCTAGCTAAAGGGCCATCGCATGCCAATGGCGATGGTGGCAAGATATGGGTAGGCAAGCTTTGTGTCGGCTATCAGTCCCGTTGGTTTGGACCATATAGTGTTCACTATATAGGGAGGTGATATGGTAGAGCTAAAAACTGCCAATAAAAGTCTGGAAGTAGACATTTGGAGTTAACCCATGGAAACCATAGGAATGGAAAGGAAAATAGCAGATCAAAACGTAATTTAAAAATAAGCTACAATGATGAGAGGAACTATAGTAGTAGTGCCCAATAATCCCAAGACAAGGCATGGGAGAGGGTATGGGGAGGGGGTAGGCAGAGGTGGGGCAGAGAGGGGGCAGCAGGTCTTCTGGCTGGAAATGGATGTTTGGATGTTCAGCCTCAGGAATAGTGTCTGGTGGGTCTAATATATCCTCTGGGTCCGACATCATTGCCATTTTAAGTCTAGGCTGTGCTGGGAACATATCACTGATACTCCGATTTCCATCCCCAGAGTGGGCTTTAAGTTTTTAGTTTTCATCTCCATATCTTTCCAGGTGTCTGATGCACCAATGTGGTTGGATTGCCACTGGTGTGAAGGTAAGTCTGAGGTTTTACACTGCAAAGCCACTGGAACTCCGCAGACATACGACTGCTTTCCGGGAATTCAGCAGATTTAAGACAAAAATAGCTGTGCTGCAAACACAGCTAAAAAATTAGGTAGTTTGGCATAAAAAAAGTGGTTAACTCGGGGGCGGGGGCCGGACCGCCAAGCTGGACGGTCGCAAGTCAAAGCGGCTCCTGCAAAAAGCTACTGAAAACCCTCTAAAACCATGCATTTCCAACTAAAACCGAACCGACAGCGCAGATGCCCGGGGACTGCTGGACCCGGGGAGAGACTGGCTCGCTGAGTTTCAGTCCCCCGGGGGAGAAAATCTTGATGCGGGCGTTCTCCAGTGGTGAGTGAGGCAGACGGCCGCTGCCTCACTATCCTGCACCACAGAACCCGGCCAAAGGTACAGACCTGGGCGGATCCGGCTCCATTCCCCCTTCCCCCCATGGCCCAGGGGGGTGATCGCGGTCCTCATCCAGTGGCCACAATCGTGACTCTGCAGTCGAGGCCGGGTGGCCTGACCACTGCCTCCAAAATGGTAGGCGCCACGTGCACAGACAGCAAGGAGAAGATTCCCTCCCTCCTGGTGCTCACTACCAATATAATAGCCCCTAACGCCCGATCCCACCACACAGGGAAGCGGCAAAACCCGTGCAAACCCCCTCAACCACTCCAGCCAACAATACGAGACACAGGCGGCTTGAAGGGGCGAGCGACAGCAGCGGCACCGAGGGGACAGAACGCTGTGCAGTGACCACTCCTGCCCGAGGTGACTGCGCCAACTGCCCAGCGAGACACATCCACTAACGGACCGATCCTGTGCTCGCCTATCACTCAGTCTGCAACAGGACAGCCTGGAAAGTGTATAATAACACCCAGCTCCTAAGCATGGCGGACGCCTACCTGCGGATGACCAAAAGCGACAAACCTACCACACCAAGGCTGCAACTCAGAGGAACCCAGCGAACGACACAGAATAAAACATGGACAAAACATGCCCTGATGCCTGCTCTGAAGGACGATTGGCCCCTACCACACGGACACAACAGAGCAGGTATCGGATAAAAACGGGACTGTCCTCATATGAAAGGCCTTGGGTCCACGAGAATGCTAACCCTTTCCCACGGAGGCGGCACAGGGTACCCCGGCACACCAGGGTGACAGTTTTGCTAATTGTTCCAATCTCTCTAGCCTCTCTAAAACGACATACATAAATTTATCTTAATGGTTAATCTATATCTTGTACTAAACGGTGACCGCATGTCAATGCATAGTATATGGCACATATAACCAGCGTTGTATTCTTGCACCACATGTGTCCTTACAAGCGTAGACTCCTACTACTCGAACCTGTTATTTTAACTATGTCAATCAATACTATACTTTAAAATGTGCATTGTTTACCCATCCCCCGCTATACCTCTTGTTTTTGAAACCAGCATGTGGACTGCCGTTGGGGCACCACAAGCATGTCTGTTTCAACCATATGCATTAAAAAATAAAGAATAATTTTTTTTTTTTTTAAGTGGTTAACTCAAAGGTGCCTCCAGCACTGAGCTCAACTTCCCCCAGGAGGCATCCAACTTCTGAAATTTTAGTTTCAGGAAGCATGGAGTGTCGCCAAGTAGGGATGCCAAAGATTGGCTGAGAGCAATTTCTGACAGCTCATAATATATTTAAATATTGTGGGTGTCAATTTAAAGACAAGTCTTTTTTTTTTTTGTCAAACCCAGCTCAACTGGACCATTAGAACATTTGAAAAGTAGAAAAGAGGTATAAACGATGAATGGTAGGTGGAAATATGGAGCATGCCATTAATGTTGATTAAGCCTGGGCAGGCCATCATAAAAGAGGTTGTTTCACCCAAAAACCAGTACTCTTATATAGATAGAAAGCCAATACTCTTATATAGATAGAAAGCCAATACTCTTTATAGATAGAAAGCCAATACTCTTATATAGATAGAATGCCAATACTCTTATATAGATAGAATGCCAATACTCTTATATAGATAGAATGCCAATACACTTATATAGATAGAATGCCAATACACTTATATAGATAGAAAGCCAGTACTCATATATATATAGAAAGCCAGTACTCATATATAGATAGAATGCCAATACTCTTATATAGATAGAATGCCAATACTCTTATATAGATAGAAAGCCAATACTCTTATATAGATAGAAAGCCAATACTCTTATATAGATAGAAAGCCAATACTCTTATATAGATAGCCAATACTTATATAGATAGAATGCCAATACTCTTATATAGATAGAAAGCCAATACTCTTATATAGATAGAAAGCCAGTACTCTTATATAGATAGAAAGCCAATACTCTTATATAGATAGAAAGCCAATACTCTTATATAGATAGAAAGCCAATACTCTTATATAGATAGAAAGCCAATACTCTTATATAGATAGAAAGCCAATACTCTTATATAGATAGAAAGCCAATACTCTTATATAGATAGAAAGCCAATACTCTTATATAGATAGAAAGCCAATACTCTTATATAGATAGAATGCCAATACTCTTATATATAGAAAGCCAATACTCTTATATAGATAGAAAGCCAATACTCTTATATAGATAGAAGCCAATACACTTATATAGATAGAAGCCAATACTCTTATATAGATAGAATGCCAATACTCTTATATAGATAGAAAGCCAATACTCTTATATAGATAGAAAGCCAATACTCTTATATAGATAGAAAGCCAATACTCTTATATAGATAGAAGCCAATACTCTTATATAGATAGAAAGCCAATACTCTTATATAGATAGAAAGCCAATACTCTTATATAGATAGAAAGCCAGTACTCTTATATAGATAGAAAGCCAATACTCTTATATAGATAGAAAGCCAATACTCTTATATAGATAGAAAGCCATACTCTTATATAGATAGAAAGCCAATACTCTTATATAGATAGAATGCCAATACTCTTATATAGATAGAAAGCCAATACTCTTATATATAGAAAGCCAATACTCTTATATAGATAGAAAGCCAATACTCTTATATAGATAGAAAGCCAATACTCTTATATATACTCTTATATAGTAGAAAGCCAATACTCTTATATAGATAGAATGCCAATACTCTTATATAGATAGAAAGCCAATACTCTTATATAGATAGAATGCCAGTACTCTTATATAGATAGAATGCCAATACTCTTATATAGATAGAAAGCCAGTACTCTTATATAGATAGAAAGCCAATACTCTTATATAGATAGAATGCCAATACACTTATATAGATAGAAAGCCAATACTCTTATATAGATAGAATGCCAATACACTTATATAGATAGAAAGCCAATACTCTTATATAGATAGAATGCCAATACTCTTATATAGGTAGAAAGCCAATACTCTTATATAGATAGAATGCCAATACTCTTATATAGATAGAAAGCCAATACTCTTATATAGATAGAATGCCAGTACTCTTATATAGATAGAATGCCAATACTCTTATATAGGTAGAAAGCCAATACTCTTATATAGATAGAATGCCAATACTCTTATATAGATAGAAAGCCAATACTCTTATATAGATAGAATGCCAGTACTCTTATATAGATAGAATGCCAATACTCTTATATAGGTAGAAAGCCAATACTCTTATATAGATAGAATGCCAATACTCTTATATAGATAGAAAGCCAATACTCTTATATAGATAGAATGCCAATACACTTATATAGATAGAAAGCCAATACTCTTATATAGATAGAATGCCAATACACTTATATAGATAGAAAGCCAATACTCTTATATAGATAGAATGCCAATACACTTATATAGATAGAATGCCAATACACTTATATAGATAGAAAGCCAGTACTCTTATATAGATAGAAAGCCAATACTCTTATATAGATAGAATGCCAATACTCTTATATAGATAGAAAGCCAATACTCTTATATAGATAGAATGCCAATACTCTTATATAGATAGAAAGCCAATACTCTTATATAGATAGAATGCCAGTACTCTTATATAGATAGAATGCCAATACTCTTATATAGGTAGAAAGCCAATACTCTTATATAGATAGAATGCCAATACTCTTATATAGGTAGAAAGCCAATACTCTTATATAGATAGAATGCCAGTACTCTTATATAGATAGAATGCCAATACTCTTATATAGGTAGAAAGCCAATACTCTTATATAGATAGAATGCCAATACTCTTATATAGATAGAAAGCCAATACTCTTATATAGATAGAATGCCAATACTCTTATATAGATAGAATGCCAATACTCTTATATAGATAGAATGCCAATACTCTTATATAGATAGAAAGCCAATACTCTTATATAGATAGAAAGCCAATACTCTTATATAGATAGAAAGCCAATACTCTTATATAGATAGAAAGCCAATACTCTTATATAGATAGAAAGCCAATACTCTTATATAGATAGAATGCCAGTACTCTTATATAGATAGAAAGCCAATACTCTTATATAGATAGAATGCCAATACTCTTATATAGATAGAATGCCAATACTCTTATATAGGTAGAAAGCCAATACACTTATATAGATAGAATGCCAATACTCTTATATAGATAGAAAGCCAATACTCTTATATAGATAGAAAGCCAATACTCTTATATAGATAGAATGCCAGTACTCTTATATAGATAGAAAGCCAATACTCTTATATAGATAGAATGCCAATACTCTTATATAGATAGAATGCCTGGAGTTCATTTGGTCAGCAGAAGCATGTTAAATGATGTACTTGAGTCATGCTTATTGCATATTGTATTCTTGTGTCCAGAAGACTAATTGTTCTACTATATTAGGGATTGTTGGTAATTATCATATGTCTATTAAACAAAAAAGTACTGAGATATATAGATATAGATATAGATATATAAGTACACACACACATGATGTGTGGCTGCTGTTCCAGTATGACAGTTCAGAATCTCCACAAACCCAGCTTGCTTTGTAATTGTACTCTGCTGTCCCTAGTGGTAGTTTAAAAGCATAGCAATTTTACAGTGTTTATATCTAAATGCATACTTACCAGATTGAAACGGTACAATTGGGCTCTTACCAGTGTCAGTGTCATTCATATCTGGACAAATTGAAAAATGAACAAAGATTTAGTTTTGCGAATGAACAAATGGACCGCAGAAAACATTTAGTTTGTTGCCATTCATTGAACGATTGCTACTGAGTGAATGAATACACACAATTGCTCACCAACACACTCATGTGATATTTTGTTTTTTTATTTTATTTATTTTTTTCACTTTTTTTTCATTCATACTACTTGCATAAATACACATAATGTTATACCTGTTTTTTGTCATTGCACACAGAAAAATGTGATTGCAGTATTGCAGTATGTAACTATGCAGCTAGCAAACAGTGCTATATTATAGCTAAGAGATTACTTGCCATTCAAAAATTGATACATACACAAAACATTTTTATCCTATATAGACTGTAAGCTCATTTAAGCAGGGTCTTCTTCAACCTATCGTTTTTGTAATTGTCCTATTTATAGTTAAATTCCCACTCTCATAATATTGTAAAGTGCTACGGAATCTGTTGGCGCTTTAAAAATGGCAATAATAATAATAATAGAATTTCAGACGAATCAAATAGATATGTGAATGAATTTTGGACAACTCAAAAACTGAATATTTACTGAATGAACCAAAACGAAAATTCTTTCCATGCATGTCTCTAGTATAAAAATCTTAGTACTAGATCTAGATGGATACATTATACATAGAAGTACAAATGAAGCAGCTTATGACAATGCAAATGAATGTGTGATTCATTAATGTATCACAGATCCCTACAACAGAACTCTGCAACAGTAAATGTCATAGTAATGTGCACTTTGTATGAGTGATGTGTAACGTATAGCAAAGTACCAAAAAGAAAATTCACAGAGCTCCACAACAATAAAACTCACAATAATGTGCTATTGATTAATGTTATTCCTCGATGTGATAGCACAGGGTTATTTAATAAAGTGAGAACTCAAAGTGAATTTCAAATTTAAATACAGAGTAGCAAAACCAAGAGAATAGATGACTTAGACCCTTTTTTCAGTTCGTTTTTTTTTGTTTTTTTTTGCAGTGCATAGTATTAGTATAACCAGGCTCAAGGTACCCCAACTGCAATCCTCTATCGTCATTTCAAGCTTTACCATTGGAGTTTGAGATTGGACATGCACATTTTGTAGTATAGTAATTTTTAAATGAGACAGTATTGTAACACGCTTGATACAATAGATTCAGACTAACGTGTCTAGATTTGAGGTACCAGCAAAACCGTATAACTTGAAAATAATACTAGACACGTTGGGTATTTGGTAACGAAAGACTGCCACATTTTTATAATAGTTGAACATATTCACACAGGCTAGACTTAGCTGCAGTGTACTATTAGTGAAAGATTACTCAAACTGCTCTTATCTTAAAGCAAATGTGGGGAATGAAACAGGTGTAGTGTTTAGCGATTTAGTACGATTAAACCTATTGGTAGGCTGAATAAGTGTTTAGTTAACAATGTCCTGGCGTAGGTAATTAGCGAAGTATGCTTATCACATTATGAAACATGCTGGATTGCCCACCAACCCTCTGGATCCAGTCTAAAGCAAACTATTAACAAAATTAACGTGGCTGCTTAGTGGGAGCTCAATTCAATATCAGCATGGACAGTTCAGATTGGGCCCCAAAGAGTTCTCGGCTGAGGGCGTTATGCAGTGGGGCTGCGGGCTAACGAACCAACTATTAGCCGATGCCCGTGCTGGGGAGGATGGCACCCCAAACCAGCAGAGTCCGCAGGAGGTCGGTGAGTTGCAGGTATAAGGGGGGAGCACTCCTGCCCCAGGCCGGTATGAAGGTCAGCACCTGCGGTCCACAGAATCGGTGTCTCGTTGTTGAGGCCGGGTCTACCCTCTGTGGGGAGCCATGTCACCCGTGTGGCTCAGGCTGCATGGTGTAGCCGAGGCCTGTGGTGTCATTTGCCCTGGGTTGGTGGGGACCGGGATGACCCCTGCTGGTCCAAAGGGGGGGGGGACGGATACCCATGCTGAGATTGTGACGTGGTGTGGCCTTGAGAGAGCGGCTGTGTCTCCTGCAGATTCCCCGTTTGTCCTGTTGCTTATTAGGCCGCGCTGCCAGGCACCGCTCTCTGCGGGCAGAACTTCACGATTCGGGCATCGTTAAGTGCCGCTTTGGATGCAGATCAGCCCCCTGATATGGTGTATTTGGCTCGATAGATCGTTGTTAGGGCCTAGATTGTGCCCGCTGCTGCCAGAGCTATTAGCATGTGCGTCCGGCCATCTTGGCTGTCAGGCCCCACCCCCCTCAGTTCGGCTATTTTGACCTTAAATTTGGCATTCACTCTCCTTACCCTAAACGTAATCCATTCATACTTCACTGTAATGGATGTGTGTATGAGTGGTGTTTCTTCTTGTTTATTACCCTGCCACTCCCCACCCCCCATTTAAAAATCATATAACACTATAAATTAGAGAATATATAGCTAGTAGCAATCAGCACATTGCAAATCGTACACACAATAAGCCAAGATGAACATCTTCATTGTGAGAGCTTACCGTATAATGGGTGTTAAAGGACTCCTGAAACAGTGGTGCCAACATATTTGGACCAACACACACTTCAATTAGCAAAATGTTTCTAAGGCATGCCTTTTATTTTTTTAACCTTCATAATGTGATTACAAACATCACATTTTTCTGGAGCCTTAATTGAGAGATATGCATACGTCTAGCTAAATGTAAACTTATTTGCCACATGGAAATGCCAGTTTTGATGTTTTTTTAAGATGGATTTAAGCATGCCAGTGAAGCACTACACTGCATATATGTAAACAGACAGGGTGTCAGGAGTGCATGTGTATTTTTGTTAAAGACACAGTTTTTTATTTAGGGTTTGTCTGCTCTCAGACAGAGAGTAAACATAGACACTCTCTTGCCGCCCACCTTCTCTCTCCCCCACGGTATATTTTGGCAGAGTAGGCACCTACTGTCCAGGTAACCAATCCCTACTCTCTCTTATTGAATAAGTGCTCATCTCTGGCCACCTCTTGGGCCTCTCTGTGACAGGTTGAACACAGGGGCCCGGTTGCACTTGTGACCTCAGTGACCCCTGTAGTTGTGCCACTAGCTGGAGCTTTGTCACTTTACTGTCCAAGGGCAAGTTGTCTTACCCTGAGTCCAGCTGTCACACCTAGATTATTTGGGTAAAATCCAGGAAGTTGTGTGCTATTGATATGCTCCTTGTCTGTTTACTTTTGTTGAGTTCTGCATACACTGAATGGCGCCACAGTATTACGTAGCTACATTACTGGAAAATGACACAAGTCTCTTTCACACAGGTCTCACCACCATAGCTGAGATCATCATCAGCGTTTCCTCAGAGAGATGCATTTAATCAATGCATCTCTATGGGGAGCGTTCAGCATCTCCAGGCAGAGCGTGGAGATACTGAGTGTAGGTGCTCCACACAGTCTGAGTTACTGCCACTTGAGGTGTTACTAGGGAGCAATGTAAACACTGCATTTTCTCTGAAAAGGCAGCTTTTTCATTGCTCAGCCTGCAGGGACATGCTATGGACACCAGAACCACTACATTAAGCTGTTGTGGTTCTGGTGAATAAAGTGTACCTTTAAGATGGAAGTAGTCAAAATTAAAACATTCTCTGAAGTTACCTGTACTTCTAGTACAACTACTTTCCCTTTACATTTGAAATTCACTTTGAATTCACTTCATATTTCCACATTAGTGAGTAACACTGACAGTATTTCTTTTAAAGTGACATTGTCACCCCCAACCTTCGCAAATTGAACATTTCATGAACATAAAATCTTTATGAAATACTCGTATTGACTGTGTTAGTTTTTCACTGAAATTTCAACTCAGTCAAAATATATACTGTGACAAAGTAAGGACTACTTTGTCTCAGTATTTTTCCTCTGCCTGACACTTCCTGACATCGGGTGGAGCTCACCAGGGACCACTATTTTCTCTGGAGGTTCTTGTGATCTCATTGGATCCTTCATAGATCTCAATGCTGTACTCGCATGCGCAAGACGTCAGATCCTGAAGGACCGGGAGCGGAAGAGACGCAATGGCAAGTTCAGATAAGATAAAAGCAAAGTCCCAAGGCAGTGACAGGTCTGCTTTAAGTGGGAATTGACCAGATATTTGACATTTTAGACTAAAATAGTTGAACTGGAAACATAATTGAGTTAAAGAATTTTACATTTTGGCTTGCAGTTTTTCCACTTTGGCTAGTCTGCCCTAAAATTATTTCACTTTGGCTAAACTTAGAATTCCCAACAATTCACACTTTAATGAGTAATACCATGTACATATCCTCATACGTAAATACCTTATTTATGTAATAGAGTTCCTTCTATCAATGAATTTACTTGTTTTTTGTCTAAAAACCAGGAAAATATGTTTTTATTTCATCATTTCATTTAAATTAGATTGTCTCCTTAGAGAAATACAAAATAATCAACAAAACATAGATAATCTTTTACAGACACTTTCGCTTCCTTTTTTGTAATGTAAATAAGGAATAATGCTGTATGACTGCATTTAACACATTTTAGACACTTAACATGATATGGCTGTTTCATTTACCCTCCTAAAAGAGACTTAATACATTGTAAACAATTCTCACGTTTTCTATAATTTAACCAGGCAGCTAAGTGCCAAAGTTAAAACACTGATTTGAATTTAAAACCTACAGAATTATTTATACAAATATGAATTGCTGGGAGTTCAAAGTGAATTTGACATTTTCAAGCCAAAATTTGATAGTATGGGCCATAAAGTAAAATAATCAGTGATCGTAAATGGAAGGTATCTCCTAACTAAACATATGGAACAGGCAACCTACTTGTAAACCGCAAGGGATACCAACATTTATGATAAAATATAACTTTTATTCTGTTATTAAAACACATTTCTGTAGTAAACAACTACTATATTTATAAATGTAGTGTATAAGAATTGTACAGTAAGAGTTATACAAGCAAACAGTGCTCTGAAATAGACACTTCAAGGCAAGCACATTATTAGACGCTTGCACCTCTCACACTGCGGATGGGCAGAGAGCTTAAGAATGTGATCACCAGTTAACATTGCATACATTCACACCAGGCTCCTCTAGATCCTTTACTGGACCCACCACTTATGGAATCATCTGTGACCTCCAAAGGCACCTACTGGCTTGCCCTACCTCAGTCCCCATTTCAAACCCTCTAGTGGTGGGACGTATGCAGCGCAGATTGGTCAGACACTGAACATCATGAATAGGGGGATTTGGGATAAAGGTATAGCCAAAATGTAGTATATGTACTGCTGGCAGGGTCGGACTGGCCCACTGGGATACCGGGAAATTTAGCGTGCAGCAGGGCTTAGCGTTCTGCGGGGCCCTGGTTAACCCCTTAAGGACACATGACATGTGTGACATGTCATGATTCCCTTTTATTCCAGAAGTTTGGTGCTTAAGGGGTTAATGCAGCATGGGAAGCAGGAAGGAGTCCCTGCTTCCCCAACAGCCAGCCTCCAGGAGCTCCAAGCAGGAGGTAAGAAGCAGGTCAGTGTGTGTGTGTGTGACTGCCTGTGTGTGTGTGTGTGTGTGTGTGTGTGTGAGAGAGAGACTGTCTGCCTGTGTGTGTGTGACTGTCTGTCTGCGTGTGTGTGTGTGTGTGACTGTCTGTGTGTGTGTGACTGCCTGTGAGTGTGAGACTGTCTGTGTGTGTGACTGTGTGTGTGTGTGTGTGACTGTCTGTGTGTGTGAATGTCTGTGTGTGTGTCTGCCTGTGTGTGACTGCCTGTGTGTGTGTGTGTGTGGCTGTCTGCCTGTCTCTGTATGTGTGGATATTTGCCTCGGTGTCAGTGACTGTCTGCCACTGTGTGTGTGTGTGTGTGTGTGTGTGCGCGCATCTGCTAGTGAGGGAGCCTCTGTGTGTGTGTGCCTGCTAGTGAGTTTGTGTGTGTGTGTGCCTGCTAGTGAGTGAGCTTGTCTGTAGGGATCATATGTGTGTGTGTGTTAGTGAGCTTGTCTGTAAGGAGCATGGGTGTGTCGGAGCCTGTCTGTAGTGACCATAT
The DNA here is from genome assembly GCA_933207985.1 of Pelobates cultripes. NCBI lineage: Eukaryota > Metazoa > Chordata > Amphibia > Anura > Pelobatidae > Pelobates > Pelobates cultripes. The sequence goes on from OW240915.1 coordinate 61,794,323, forward strand.
GTGTGTCAGTGAGCTTGTCTGTAGTGAGCATGTGTGTCAGTGAGCTTGTCTGTAGTGAATCTGTGTGTTAGTGAGCTCTTCTGTAGGGAGCATGTGTGTGAATGGGCTTGTCTGTAGGGAGAGTGTGTGCGCATCAGTGAGCTTGTCTGTAGTGAGCGTGTGTGTGAGACAGTGAGCTTGTCTGTAGTAAGCTGTGTGTGTGTATCAGAGTTTGTCTGTACTAAATTTGTGTGTGTGCCAGTAACCTTGTCTGTGTGTGTGTGTGCCAGTAACCTTGTCTGTGTCTCTGTGTGAGTATGCTTTACTGTATAATTGAATTACCCTAAAAGAACTAATATTTTGAATTAGAAGAAGAAATGTATCAATAAAAAAAAAAAATATATATATATATATATATATATATATATATATATATATACTGTTGCATCACCAGGGCTCCAGTATCCAGGCAATTGAAATAGTTGGCTGCACTCTCAGATTTCCTTAAAACGTAACTTTTATTGAAATATTTAAGAGAAGATCAATGTTTCAGTCCCTCTTGTGGACTTTCGTCATGATCCTGATGCAAGTCCACAAGAGGGACTGAAACGTTGATCTTCTCTTAAATATTTCAATAAAAGTTACATTTTAAGGAAATCCGAGAGTGCAGCCAACTATTTCAATTGCCTATATATATATATATATATATATATATATATATATATATATATATGTATATATATATAAACACCCTATATAGCACCATGACTTATGGGGCTGGCATAGATTTTTTTCCAGGGCTGCTTCGTATCTCCAGTCCGGCCCTGACTGCTGGCATACTTATAGTTGCATAACCATACGTGGATGCAGCACTTTGTATTAGGGTAGGGCTGCCCAACAGGTAAATCCCCAGATGTTTTAGAACTACAATACCCATGATGTTTTGTCATTCTAAAGGCATGCAAAGTATCATGTGTGTTGTATTTCTACAACCTGTGGGGATCTGCCTGTTGGGCAGCCCTGTATTAGGATGTGCACCAAAAGAACATGTCCATCTACATTTTATTTTAAAAATACTAATTTTAAAGATACACCTGCATGTTCTAGTGATAGCCCATTGTACAGCGCTACAGAATTTGCTGGCGCTATATAAATAGTAAAATAATAAAATAAAAATAGCTAATTGTGAACAGAGATCACCATGAGTTCCTCTTTAAAAACCTATCAATCTTCCCCAAAGACAGTTAAAAATGCCCATAGATAGCTAAGCAGGGAGAGCAGTTTGACTCTGTGTTAAGATGTGCCTATGGACATGACAAAGTGATGGTAGACCCCATGAACTAATATACTTATGTGATGTCCCCTCTGCTGCCAATAACACCCATTGCCATCCTATTATTACAAACGTCAGACTCCGTATTGTGCTAATGGTGACTGCCCATATTAACATCATGTTTAACTTCAGAAGCTGATGGTGTTTGTTAGCTATTGGTGCTTAATGAAGAGTGTATTTCGAAATCTTTGGCTGAAATAATCATTCACTAGTGATATCTGGTACAGAGTTATTTGGAGCACTACACAATGCCCCTCCTCTGTCTGCTGCCTATTGACAGTTTTGAGCGTTCGAACACTGGGATGTTTCTGACAGCTGTTGGGCTGTTTTAAGGTGACACTGTTTCTTTCTGTGTTTATCCCGTTACCAATGGCAACTGCACCACCACGTCTGGAACTTCGCCTGGGGCTGTTTTGGTTACATTGAAGTTTTCTTGCAGCAGCTCTGCCAGAATTAAATGGTGACTTCACCAACAGTGAGCTAAAAATGAGAAGGAGGGGTAGTGTTCAGAGTGAGAGAGGGAGCGCTAGAGAGAGAGAGAGAGGGAGAGGGAGAGAGCCAGAACATTACATCACCATCTGGAGTGAAATCAAATGGGAAGGATATGACTCACACAGGCTAGTTAAGCTTTGGCTTTTATTCTACATACACTCATTCCAGGGCTCTCGTGTTCAGCTCCTCAGCAGGGAATACAAACTCAGTGATGTCCATGAGGTATGTCTCTCATTTTCAGCATTTTTTCAATTCTCCACTTTTTTTTCATATTTGTGGATGTTACATTGATGTATATCATTCCACATTTAATTTATGTTTTTCTTTCTTTGTACTTTGCAAATACTTCTTATCCTTCCCGAATGGCAATAGCTGTGTGTTGGGCTAAAAACAAACAGCAACTTTTCCCTGTGCTGAGGGATAAGCAGTGATTAGTGGGTTAATAGCAGGGGACCAGTTAGTGATGTAATCCTCTCTCTCCAGGGCAGTTAAGTAATGTGAGAGCGATAGGGGTCAGGCTTGTAAAATAGGTACCTGTCCTCCAGGGGTTTCCTTTTATTATCAATATCGCGAACATTAACTTGATTTAGCCCACAAACACTAATTATTAGCAGGTTTTTTTTTTCCTTCCTTTTATCTGTTATTATTAAAGCTACGGTATATTGATGGTTTGGTTTGGAATAGTTATAGAGAAATGAATATTATCACAGCTGCAAATTATTTTCTGAAAGAGCTCAGAATATTAAATGGTTTATACAAAATGTGGGCACCTTGTCCCGAGACAAAGGAGGGAGAAGGTAAAAGTTTAACTGGGTAATTGGAAAAGCTTTATGCATTTTATCCAAAATAAATAAAAAATAATAATTGATATATTATGCCTGGATTTATTCAGCATATATACTTAGGGGGAACTACAGAAATCCTTAAAGTTCTGCAACTTCACTTTGACAATGTGATATTAGATTTCCACTTTGAGATCAGATTGCAGTTTCCAATTCTTTGCCTTGTAACCTGTTTTCACAGAATAAAAGCATGATTTTTTTTTCTTTTACTGAACTCAGATTCAGCAGAGTAATAGGAAACATAGTATACACATGTGTGCATGTATGTATTGTGTACTAAGGACCATTGACACTAAATACCATCATCACAATGTTGTACCCCCAAATACCCTACACAAGACCTGGTTAATTCATTTCAACAACTATATAGAGCGTTTAATTCTAGGGAAATAAGTTAAATCGATAGAATCATGCTGCCTCTATAGAACCTAGTTGACTCTATAAAACTTAATCGTTGTAAAACAATGTTAGCTCTGGAGAGCTGTGTTAATCATATTGGACAGAGCATGCTGGAATATAGACCTTTAGGACCATTTTATTCTGACACTATAAGCAGCTTCTGGGTCTTAAAGCGGTTAGAAATGCTTTAGTGTACTTTAAAGCTACTTTTTGATTCATTTTGGTAAAAGTTGGCTGCCTGTGTATTTTTATTACAGTGCCCCAGATCTCCCCCTCAGCTGTCAGAAGCAACTAACAGACACTGTTTTAAGATTTTTTTCTTCTGTTAAACAGTGATAAATAACTGATTAATTGAGCTTTTATAGACACTGATAATTCATATTTTGATATTTTAAGTACTGACCATTTTATTCATGATGGGCAAGTGGGAGTTTTGCCATACATAATGTTACATCTCTTTCTATATCCCTTCTTGAACACTTTATAAATGAAGAGGTAAAACTCATACGATTTCAAATAAAACTTGTCATAACTGGCAGAAAGACAAATCTAAGTCTTCCTACTTTCTTGTTCATCAGGTTTTTTGTCTTTTTTTTCTCCCTCTGTCCCCCCCCCCTCCCTTCCTCCAGCAATTTAGAGTAACATTTGCAACGTCAGAGTGTCATTCTTGCAGATTGAATGCGTCTGACAACAAATCAGAACACAGTAATGTTGTGTTAGAAATAACGTCATTTGTAAATAAAGTTTGTAAGCTTAGATTGATAAAAAATGGTTTCAGATATTCCTTACTGTTAGTATGCCCTGTATAAAGTCAATTAATTGTCTAGAATTGGATCAAATGTTTCACAAGGTCCAATCAGTTTAGTCCGGTTTATTCTCTAAAGCAGGAATTTGGGAGAATTTGGGAGGATTACGCAGCTCAGCATTTTAGTTTAATTGGTAAGATTGCTCTAACATTTAAAATGTGAACTGGTAAATACATTGCAAAGTTAAGCTCATGTGCAATGTATTTACCAGTTCACATTTTAAATGTTAGAACAATCTTACCAATTCAACAAAACTTCTAAAAAAACAAATTCTACAGCGCTGCAGAATATGTCGGTGCTATATCGGTACTTGTAAAATTATTTTATAGTACTAAAACAAAGGTTAAACTGTGAGGTAATTTCAGGCCTCCAGCTGTGCATTTAAGGTCTCATAACAGATTTTAAAAAATGTTTAGAGATGTTTTCACTGAACTAGTAATTGTGAAAAATTTAACTGGGGCAAATTACATATTTTAGAATTAATTAGAAGAATTTGATCAGTTTCCAACTCAGATTTGTTTTTCTGGTTTAGTAATCTCTGATTTGTAAGTACTGTTGTATATTGTTTTTTAGTTATTTTACAGAAGGGGAAATTTCGTAATGAGACATCTTTGTAAAAAGTAGATTTGGAGAGAATTTGGCAGACCCTAAAAAGTTATAAATAAAATGCATTTAGTTGTATTATTATTGTGCCTATAAAGATTTAACATTTCCATATTCTTGTAAAATGGAATATAATACATAAAATGTATAATAATTTTTTTTAACAGAAATGTTTTCATTTATAATTCTGAAATAATACAAACAAATACAGGTTTACATTATGTGGTTTAGCTGCCTCCAATCAGCTCGTCTTTATAGGAAAATTGGAAAGAAATAACAAGATAAAGAACATTTTTAAATATTGTAGTTATAGATATGAGTGTCTTATTGTGTGTCAAATTAGGATAACGGTAGCAACCATTCATAATGTTAATTAATCTAAACATTAATTTATCACTTATCCAATCCAATATTAATAATATAAAATAATGTAAATAAACAAGGAAAACATTTCTCAAAATATATATATATTTTTTAATATACGGTAGGTCTCCAAGTTTTACCCAATATTTTTATTTATAAACAGAAATGATTATAGAAGTAAATGGAAGCTTTGTACAAATAATCTGATTTCTAAGAATTTAACCATGAATGATGCATTTATCTTTTTTTATTTATTTTCAACTAAATTTTGAGACCTAGACTTTATCTAGATGTCATATTCACTTAACATTTCAATAGTTTACAAATATAAAAAACATCAATTTGAAATGTAATACATACATTTCAGTACGTTCCTGTGTGCACATTTATACATATGTATATTATGCACCCAGATTACTGCAAATAGCTGGTATTAAAATATTACTTCCATGTTTACCGTAGCTAACTAGTTGACAATTATGTGAATTAGACACAAGTCTCTGTTGAATTGTTGCTCTGGTCACAAACTGGTTAAAACATCCTTTGAAACCATTTTTATAGTAACATTCTGTGCACAGACTTTTGTTTACATTTAAGCAGATCTTCATTAAGTAAATCAGGCCTCCTTGGCATATATGTGCTAGAATAGGGTTGCCAGATCTAGCATGTTTTGTGGACACTTTACACGAAAAGTGATGTTCTGTAGTATGTAGCATCCATATGCTGCAGGGAAGAAATAAAATAATGGATCAAATAGGAATCCTAAATGATTTACCGGTAATTTAATTGGAATCTATTCTTTAATGCAGTGAGTTGTCAAGGAAAATGCAATATTTAGGGCAAAATTGCTGAGTTGGAAAATATTTCTAATATATCATAATTGTAGATTTCTTTTGTAACTATGCTATTGGGAACTAAATGAGGACTTATTATAACACGCTGATTAATGACTTAATTAATAGTTACAGTATAAATCTGTCTCCAAGTAAAGATACTTTTCGGCCTGTGTGTGTGTGTATATATATATATTTTTGTGTCCTGAGGAAAGTTCACAGTTGTGAACTGAAACGTTGACCACTTGGATTAAATGCCTATTTTTTCATGTTGAAGTCCTCGAGTGCTGGCTTTCTTTTTGGAGACTATATATATGTATATATACATACACACACACACACACACACACACCTGTTTAAACCAGAGCTTGGTTTGTGAGCTTTAAAGGAAAACTATAGTGTTGGGAATACAAAGTTGTATTCCTGATACTATAGTGCCCTCTGGTCACCCCTCCCTCATGCCGCCCTGGCACATAAAGGGTTAAAAAACCTGTTATTCACTTGCTTGATTACAGCGCTGATGTCCCTCGGCACTGGGTCACAGTCCCAGTGCCGGTCCATCTCACCCGATGGGAGGGACGTAATGCACATGTGGTGGCGACCACTGTGCGCACATTAGGCCTTCCAAGTAGGAAAGCATTACATGCAGAACGGTAAGACATCCAGCATCATTTCACAGAGTCAAACTGTGAAACTCCTAGTGGCTGTTTGGTAGACAGACACTAGTGGCACTCTTAGTACTGCAATGTAAAAAATGTTTAACATTGAAGGACTAAGGGGAAATGGGACAGCACCCAGACTTCAATGAGTTAAAGTGGTCTGGGTGCCTATAGTGTACCCCTACAAATGAAAGACCAGACTAACTGTGGACTGTAAAGCTTTTAGCTTGTGGTCCTCGTCAGCATGGTCATTTTCTGATCAAGAGGTGAAGTCTTCCTGTTATCATATAGCTAAGTAGTAAATTAGTTGTGGTGAGACCAAACACAACAAAACTCCCCGCTGGTTTATGCAAATTTACAATTACACTTCGTCCCTTAGATCTGAACGAGCACCATGCTGACAAGACCCAAAAGGTCAAAACTATACAGTGCGTGGTTGGTTTTTGGTCATTTTTGATCACGACCCATGCTTTGCTTTACAGCAGTGCTGCATTGCTAAGGGTGTCTGCAGAAATGCTCGATGAAGTCTGAAACATGATACCTGTTTGTGCTCATTTACATGTTCAGTTGGAAATTCTGGTAGAATTGTGCAGACAAGATTTCTTGGAATTAATGTACACACTTTTCCCAAGGTCCTAAAACATGTAGATGATGCACAACGGTAAATTTTGAGTTTGCATAAACCAATGAGATGTTTTATCTCATCACAAGTTTCTTAGTACTTATATATAAGGTGTATCTGCCTTACATATGCATTCTTGTGGGATACTGTAAATACACTCCCACATTCCCCAAAGCTGATGCATTGATAATTTTATATAGCAATATATAGATGTAAAGTCAAGATGTTTGGTTTTCTTTAAAATCCTGCTCTTTGGCCTCTGACAAGCACAGTTAACATTATCTATCTATCTATCTATCTATCTATCTCTGTCTGTCTGTCTCTCTCTCTCCTCATAACTAATATTAATGCTATATGAAAATAAATATATTAATGTGTAAATTATAACATTATCTCAGCCCTCACCATCCATTGCAAGATAGCTGCAGCTGGTTTTGTTTTCAAGCTTATAGTACTGTATTTAAAAACATGTTTGGAAAAACACAGACTCCGAGATGACACTTTTAAAAGCTACAGATAAGCTGTGCTCTTGAAGATAAGGGCTTCATCTCCATTCTAATGACAGCATAAGTCACCACAATACATTACCTGTAGCTACTTGCACACTGGTGATCTCTTTCACTTTTTATGTAATAACATGCACCTTCCCCTGCATTCCAGCTTTTAGTTAATTACTGGCCTTTTCTTCTATTTAATAGTTTGGTTTTCCCATAAATTGTACTCTTTTTTGCTGAAAAACCTGAGCTTTCAATTAAGTTTGCAGTCTAAGCCGCAGCACAATTATTTTGGCTGTAAAAAGATTTGTGTACAGAGATTGCATATAAGACGAGAGCAGCAACATTTTATGATGCAGGTGAAATAACTAAATATATAGCATTTACCAATAGTCCTGGCTATAACATCTTCACCTTCATATGTTGAATCTCAAAGTGTTAGCAAACCATAACTACTGTAATCCTTTGACAGCCATGCTTTTTGGCAAAAATTCATGGGAAATGTAGTTTACTAACAGCAGAAGCGTAGGTATTTAAAATCACAGTTTCTGTAACTTTGCAGGCCTCAAGGGCATTTACAAGTATCTATAGTCCCCGTCCTGCCAAATACAGTGCAGAGGTTTAATTGTGTTTTATCATTAAGTTAATAATGTGTGTCTTTACCCTAAAGACACACTGTCCCTAACCCAAAGATCACATTAACCCTAAATACATGCTATCCCTATCCTTAAGATTACAACTGACCTAACACATACTTTCCATATCCTTTAATATTCCCCTATAAACTTGGCTCTTCTATACCGTGCATTATTGAAGCATTGGGCACATCAGTGCTCATCATTGCAATGCTTTCATGGTTATTTTTTTCATTGTAGTAACATTATAGCATTGTAATATGATGGTACTCAAATTTTTTAAATTGTAATTTCCCTGGCTTAAGCCTTCAGTTACTGTATGGCATTGACAATTGCATTCTTTCAAAAGCAGGACATACTTACAGTTTTTTAATTAATATTTCTCTATGCATGTTCTTAACAATTCATAGATTGGGTGGTATAGTCACTCTGCAGTGTGTTTCTAATGATCTATAGCAGTTAAAAAGTTCCTGCTGAATTGTCTGTTTTTAATGCAGTAAATGTTAATGCTAATTTGTCCGTTTGTGCTAATATGATCTTTAAATAATAGTCCACACTCTTCATAGTCTGCCTTCAGCTTGAACAATAAGGCATTTCTTTTTAAGTCGCTGAACTCCCCCTGCCCAGACCTACACTTATTCATTGTTCCTACATAGCGCAGTGTTCTGCTTGTGATATCTGTCTAAGTTTATTACAGGATGAAATATATACAAATTAAAGCTTAGGAAACAGTGCACTCACAAATAATAAAAAAAATAAAAAAAAACGACCCAAAGATTAAATTTTATGTGGAAATTTAAAATCACCTATCTTCGCAAACAAATATGGGGATTCAGTTACATCATATGGCCATATTGTGTTAAGCCTGCAATTACGTCACAGTACCCAAATATCGGTGGATTCCACACTAATTTTAACGTGGGAGATTACTATGCTAACTGCAATACTTACTACTCCAAACTGGTTCCAGAAGTATCCTTTCCTGGGGTCACCTCCAGGGGGGCTCATATATTGGATGGGTGGGGTGCTCAGTCCAATAGGAATCCGGTCTGGATTCCAAATACACATAGAAAAAAGGAGAATTGAGGGCACACCCAGTGCATGCATTTCTAAGTAGTGCTGCTGTCGTAAAGACCAAACTATATACAAAATACAGATCATGGAATATTATAAGTAGCCTTGTAAAATGTAAAACTGTATTTTTGTGTGTGTGTGTGTGTGCGCGCGCTGTTTTCTAATCTGTTGTTTGTATATATTTTGTTCTTTACAGCAGCATCATTACTTAGAAATACAGGTTCCGGGTGTGACCCCCCCCCCCTTCCCCAATTCCCTTTTTTTAAAATGTATTTATTTATTTTTTAATTACAGGCTTTCTGCCTTTCCAAACTCCAAGAAAACAGGATTTATTACAGTCACTAGCTGACTTGGTGCTGTAAACTATTTGGGATTATGCACTGTGTAATGATAGTATATGGGGATGCGCAGTCCCAGAATACTCGTATTTAATGTAGCGTGTGTATGTGGATGTAGTTACGTTTATTATATTTGCATGAAGGTACTTTCTATTTCACCCAAGTTTTACGCTAGAATATAAAGTGCCAATACATGTGTAAAGACCCTCAGGGTTTTTTTTAATGACAATATCAGAAATAGTGCACAAATGATAGTGGTGTCGCGCACCCTAAGCCAAAATAGCCAGCCGGGAGTATTCGAGATGTTTTTCTTTTGAGCTATTTTACCATAAAAATTCCAATTCCTTTATCACTTTTTTAACAATTCTCATTTTTTAAATATATTGAAAAATTTTAGAGTCCCTCTAAGCATCATAATCACCACAGCTCATTGTAGTGCTTATGATGTAGAGAGTGGGCTCCCCCAAGTGCATGTTGTGATTAGAATTCTCCTTTAAGAAAACTATTATTGAAGTGGCTACTGCAGCTATATATGTTTTTAATAGTGGTCGTCAAAACATATTCATGTCAACATTTAGATGGCGTTATGCATTACACAGGACATTACACTGATGTCAATGACAGTGGTATTTATAGCGGGCTGGTTGGGTATGGAATTTAGACATAGGGAGCATATTAGTTAAGGGTCATGTCAGCATTGGAGAATCTGAAGTGTTAGTAGTAATTAGGGTAGTGGTGTTAGTGGTAATTAGGGTCAGGGGGGGAATCAAACATAGTTTGTTCTCTGTATTAAATAAATACTGTAAAATCCATGTATTTTATTTTAATATGGCCAAGCTCTGTGTGCTCCACTAATTAAAGAGACACATATACCGGTAACTACCCACAGAATATATTCCTGGTTTAAAAGTCCTCATCACCTTTTTAAAGTATTATCTGTTTTGTAACTCTATATTGTAAACAGTTATTAAGAACAGAAGCCTTTAACTAGATCACTCCCAAGCTTATCAAGATCAAGATTAGATTAAAAATAGAGAGAAAGCTGTATAACTTTTACTCACCATAAGGGATTAATCTCTTAAACTACTTGTGGTTAACTATATATATATATATATATATATATATATATATATATAAAACGATATAATCTCTAGAAATTCTCAGTCTCGTAGCAGAGAAAATCAACTGTTTGCCATCATTAATAAAGTAGTGATTTAGTGTTGGCAACATTTAAAAATGGAACATTAGCAAACCTGCCCACTTTAGAGAGATGTTATCAGAGTGTCCTATATCTACTCTAAGTTGGTCCCATTAAGGTTTAGTGTTAGGAATAGCATTCGCTTTTATTGGAATTAGAATTAGGAGCTATAGAGGAAAATTGACTTCGGGTAAAGGGATAACTTCTTAGTCCCTCACCAAAGTAAAAGCTACTGAAACACTTATACAAAAGGAATAAATCAGAGATATGTTATAACGTATAAAAAATGCAGCTCTTACAGTCTCAACCAATGAGTTAAACCCTGCATTAAGATATAAAACAACACGACATTGAGATATAAAACAGAAACAAGAGGTGAAGAGGATCTGCTGAATGAGCTTACAATCTAAGAATATTATCAGTATTAACGTAACCCCAATAATATCCTCTGCACAAAACTGAAATGTTATGATATATATGCGTAGTACACATGGTCAAATGACTGCTACGATAATACCCTTTTACCTAGAGTTACATAATGAACTATTGATGATTATGGATTTATTTTTTATCATATTTTTGCTGAAATCAGTAGAAAGTGTGTGAGTTAAATAATAATGTCTGTCTCTTGTATGGCACTGTGCAGTACGTTGAAGCTTTAGGAATGATAACAAACAATAAAACAATGGTAGTAAAAAACATCTAGTGTGATAATGAGTAGATTATGCGCACATTAGTAACGTGTCGAATAATTAAAAGTTTGTACAATTTGTTAAGTATTTAAAGTACATTCGGAAACTAATGGCTTGCTAAATAAACCTTATTTAAAAGCGCGAGACAGTTTAGTTCATTCATAGATTAGGGATCATGAAATTTGTTGCACAAATGCAAGACTTCAAGTTCTTTTTGTCAGAGCTTTCAGTCAAGATTTCTGCGTACTGGGTACTGTTCCTGGGTAACATAGCGCTAGCGAATCATTAGATGTGCAGCGGATACTGACTGTGCAGAGAGAGCACTGCAGCAGCGTTCTCTGCATGGTCCTGCAGATGTGGGGAATGCTGGTAGGCTGTCTGTCAACCTTCTGTCTCCCTTATGGGTGTTGTTAATGATGCAAGTTGCATCACTGATGATAAACCCTTGAAGGCCCTCCAACCCATCCCTGGACCAATGGCAATGAAAGGACCAACATGTTTGATCATTGTCTCATATTGTGATTAATTTATTCATCAAAGGTCCATAACACCGTAATGATGTTTTGCAGAATGCTGCACCATAAGCCTGCCTCCTTAGCCATGCCTCCTCTTGCAAGAAAGATTCCTCATCTACACATATACACAGCCCAGATCCTAACAGCATTGGGCTGGTCGCTTTTTTTAAAAAAATTTATTTTGGGTGTGCAAAGATTTGTACAAACAGGCCCGAGGTACCCCAACGGCATTCCTCCGGCTTGGTTTCTTGAGTTACAATAGGGTAAAAGATAAACGTGCTCAGCTTGGTAAAGTGATTAGTGTGTTATAGCTTGCTAGTAGTAACTGCTTCTATTCTATAGGTAACCTGGAGTGAGCTAGTAGCTTTGCTAAGCAGTTGTTATGTGGTTATACATATTTGGTACATACTAGTGTTACACAGCATCCGTTACACACTATTGGGCAATGGTATTATGCATGTTTTGGTTCTACCTGTGGATTTCACTAGGGTAATGGTGATCTCTCATCTTATATTCCACAGGAAGGCAGCCTACCCTTCTGGCATTTAGCTGGGTGTGAGCTGTAGATGCTAGATTTCACCCCCTCTTTCCCCACAGCACCCTCAATCAAGATTTTAAGGCTAGTTCATATGACTTATAGACTTGCGTTTGTGTCTTTTGTGTCTATGATGCATATCGCTGGTAGCATGACACGGTATCAATGTGTTTACATGTGTCTCTGTTTAGTCTCTGCTTTCTGTGGGCTCAGTATATTCCTGCTGCTTGTCGGCTGCCTGTGTGTCGTCGTCGGTGTCGACCGGTAGGTGCCGTACAGCCGACCTGGTGGCTGGTCGCTTTTAATTCACAACATAGCAACTGACAGTCTGCGAAACTACAAACTCGTAGTGATAGCCTTACCTTGGTGTCTTCTTCTAATGCAGGTTGCTTTGTACTTTATACTACTCAGTGTTGTCAGTGGCTGAGCTGTTTGCATACATTTGATAAGGAAGTCTTTTTCTGAGGTGAGGGGGCGTGGCTAAGGAGGAAGGCTTATGGCAGGGCTGTCCAACAGGTAGATCCCCAGATGTTGTGGAACTACAACTCCCATGATGCACTGCATGTGACAAAGCATCATGGGAGTTGTAGTTCTACAACATCTGGGAATCTACCTGTTGGGCAGCCCTGACTTATGGTGTAGAATTCTAAAAAATATTTATTTATTTATTGTGCAAAACTATAAAGATTTAAGTATGCAAAATATACAGCCTATTCATGAGTCCAAAACCTCATTTATATTCTGTGTTTTCAAATCAAACGCATTTAAGTTGTACTTCAGCTAGGCATGTCCCTTTCATGTGAGTGTAAAGCCTAAGGCCGGAGAAAAGGGAATGTAGTCATTTTCTATCTTTTATCTTTGTGCTGCATTTAAAAAGTTTGGATGACTGCTAGTAAACTCATAACCTTGGAGATCCACTGCTTTTAATATCAGTGGATGTATTGAGTTACTCGTGGCTCCATAGATTTTTGTGCATAATGAGATTGCAGGGTAAATATTCATGTTACTCTGAAAAACACACAAAAATGTAGCTGAACTATGAGTCATTGGCAGTCAATGATGTATGATGACAACACCATTGTTGCTTTAAAATATTTTCAGATGGCCGTAGTAAAATATAAACTCATTTCTGTAAACATGTTCAGCTGTTTCACAGTGTTAGTCACAATGTTTGTAGCTTTCAAGAATAATGCTTTTGTTACTTTCTCCTCATGACATTCAGTAGATATTGACATTTTTAAAACTGGTATTAGTGTCCCTTGGCTTGAGTACTGTGATAATACCTTTATATTAAGAACTTTTTTTTTCTCAATCACTTTTTTATTGTATATTGACTACCAACATGAATAAAAGTAGTAATCGTAAATAAATATATTGCTAAATTCTTTATGAAATATATAGATTTTAAATTGAGATATTATAGAATTAGGATAAACACACTAAAAACTATAAAATATAGGCTTGTGCATTAGCAGAGAAAGTTCGTCCAGAGGGGCAACACAAATCATATGTACTGTAGTGTTAAAGGGTCGAATAAAATAAATAAATAATTAACAATCACTGTTTAGTAAATATACAACCAATATGAACATGCATTTGTTTCATTATGCATGGTGCTTGCAAAAACTGCAGTTCTCCTGTCGGCAGCCTTTCCAAGCCAGCCCCTTCTAACAGTGGCGTACACACAATCCATGGGGCACCGGTGCGAAACTGATCCATGTCCCTCCTCCCCCCCTGACAGACACACACACCGACACATACATACAAACATACATACACACACACACACAGACATATGCATACACACAGACACATACATACACACAGATACATATATACAGACAGACACATACACACACAAGATACACACATAAAAAAACACATACATACAGACACACACACATACATACACAGACACACATACACAGACAGACACACACAGATACAGACAGACACATACACATATACATACAAACAAAAACACAAATATACAAAATGTTTAAGTCACCATCCTGTTTCCTACCTTTTAGGAGGGTGACTTTCCCTGGGGTCCACTGGTGGCTCATGCTGGTTGGAGTCAGAGTTCCCACTCTGACTCCCTCTCCTTCCTTCCGCGCGGGCTGTCACTGATAGCTGGGAGGAGTGACGGACAGTCACTTCCTCCCAGCTGTGATGTCATCACAGGGGGCCTGTTTGCGCTGTCAAAGCGCTGACTGGGCACCCTGGATATTCATTGCCATCGGGTGGCCCTAACAGCATAGGCCACCCGATGGGCCCCTAGAACGTGCGGCCCCGATGGTTTGCCGTGCGGGCTGGATCCGCAACACATGGCGGCGGGCACCCGGTGGCAGGGGTCCGCAGGGCGGCTGGGCCCCCTGGAGTGACTGTCCTACACAGACTTTTCAAAGCAGTCCAATGAGAAGTCTTTGCAAGGCAGGTGCTTTGGGCACTTGCCTGAATGTTGAATTTAGATTCACTGAGCTAAACAACCAGAAAGTAGCGGGACCGGTTGTCTGACAGAGAGGGGTTTGTAACCAGGTTCATCTACTAAAATCTGCACTTTTAGTAAAATAAAAAAATGTGATTCTGAGCAACTAATCATGTCAACATTTTGGTGTATTTTTGAAAAGTACCTCATTCTGTGGGTATAGAACCCTAACAGCATTTCTAACATTACCCATAGTCTTTGCATTGGACTGCCAGATCCTGGACTCCTAAAAGGAAGGCCTGCATATTGTGCTGTCTTCTAGGTGTGTCGCTGGGTAATAGCATCAGGGGTGGAGACAGATTACAGGAGTAAAGTCCAGCACCACACCATCTTTAGACGTCATTTGCCACCACTACTGAGAGACATAGGTCATGTGACCTGTAATTCCATAGGTCAGGTGACATGCCCTTGAAACAGTCAGATGGCTTTTGCCTGAGGGGATATTAGGTGTCATTTCCCAAAGAAATAGCACTAGACAGTGAAGCATACTTTCCTTGCTCTTATAATGTGGGTAGTACCATTTTGTCATGGATACAAATATAAATATCTGCCACAAAGAAAATGCTTTTGTTCTTACTAGCTTGGGAGGAATAATTACAAGGGATTACTGTAACTCATTACAAGCATAGAATATAACATAGAATATGGCTAATTCAAAGGAATACCCCAATCACCAGATCGTCAACCATAAATAAAATAGAGCAGACACATAAAATATGGAGACAACTAGCAGGAAATGTATCACATTTTGATGAGCAGATAAATTTGGGGAATCTGTAACCTCCAAGCTGGCTGTTTTGGGCTAACATTAGCAGACCTGGTTTTCTATGCAGCGTAATTAGCTGTTTAGTTAACAAGTCTGTCAGTGGTTTACCGTGAGGATACATTGATAGATAACGTGTAGATATGTTATAGCTGAGCACAATACGAGCCATTTTATAAACCTTAGAGATTAAATTGGCTGAGATAACCCTGTGACAGTCTATAGAAGATTTGTTTTTAGGTTTAAACTCCAGAGGATTTCATCAGCTGTGATAAAGATAGTGACTATTATAGCATGCACCAGAAAGAATGGTATTAACATTTCCTGAAACATTCAGTTTTTTGACACCTCTGACCAGTGCTTTTAACGGGACACCCACTGCCAAAATACAAAATAAGTAAAAATCACTGTTTAGTTAGATATACCCCAAATGAAAACTTACATGCATTAAACTATGCATTTTTTTATTGGGGGTATGTATAAAACCAGCTTGCAACACCTGCAGTGCTTTTGTCTGCAGCCTTTGCAAACCCTTCCCTTTTAACCCCGCCCAGAATTTATGTGGCTGTCCAATCACAAACTTCCCAATGCAGCTCATTAAGAAGTCTTTGCAAGGCAGGTGCTCTGAGTAATTGCTGCCTCTTGAGTTTAGCTCCACTGAGCTAAGCAAACCAGGAAGTAACATTACCTGTTGTCTGCTTAATAACCAGAGAGGTGTAACCAGGTTAATTTATAAAAGTGTCAATTTCTTTTGCAAAATGAAAAAAGAGGACACACTCTTATCATATAAAGTTTTTCCAGTAAGCTAAAGTGCTTCAAAGGTGGAGGCAAGTAGTCCATGTATACTGTTGATTTAATTGACATCAGCATAGGTTCTCATTCTGTATGGACACAGACCTCAACAACCCCCATTTAAATTGCATTTAGGTAATGTAAACAAAGGGGTAACTCTAAGCACCATAACAACTTAATCTAACTGAAGTGGTTACAGTGCAAAGATTCTATCATCAAGGCTATTAATAATGCCTCACAAATTAAATTAATCTATGGCCACCTGCAGCCCTATGGGTTCTTTTCTGATCTCTGTGATAGGCAGCTTTTGGAACCAATACAGAATTCTGGATAAAATGTTACTTTTTATAGTATGTGTGTATTTGAGATAAGCAAGTCATCCCACCTTTCCATGTCTGCTTTTAGAAGGGACCACGAAACAACCTTTGGGTCTTGGCCATCAAAAGTATTCCCAGGTATTTAAAGTAGCCATACTCAAAGTGAATGATAGCCATCTGCAATTGTTTCTGTATTTTTTTTAATTTATTTTTTTAATCTCTCCTAGGGTGCAGAGATCAGATAAAAAACAAACAAAAAAACATAAGCCACTCCTTTGGCAGTTTATGTCCCATCAAATTGAGTGCAATAGAGAAGCAACACTTGCTAAACAGCTTATAACTCTAATAACTTCATCCATGAACCAGCTGAGCATGATAATAATTTTAGACCACTATATTTATAAAGTCATCATTTTATTTGGTACATAAAAATATTAATTATAAACATCTCTTGAACTAATACAGCCGTAAAGTGTGTTTAAAACCACCCATTTGTATGAGACTTTAGACTGGAGATTTATCATTAATTTAGCTGCACAGACCAGTTTTTAGAGTTTAGGAAATATTCGTGCAAATCTCTGTAAATGCTTTTTAAAAATGATTAATTATCCGCATTAAAAAAATAAAAATGCATTTTTGGACATAGTTACTCTTTAAGAAGTTTATTTGTATAGTTACTCTTTAAGATTATTTCTATGGAGTTAGTATTTCTACTGGATGGTAACAACATGTATTATTGTGGGCTTGTTTCATAGACACGTATCGTATTCATTTCTCTAACAACATCCAGGTACACACATACATTGTAGTAATATAAGTACAGTAACATGAACCAAAAGTGTAAACAGATTTCAACACAGTAACATAATAAAGACGAGTAATACATAAATTACGTGACTCAACTGTAGCTTAAATATTAAATAACCAGCAGGAATCACACAACGCTTATATTGTGTCATTTACTGCTTGAATTACAGTATCATGTAAAACTGATGTTAATATACTAGATTTCGAAGATTGTTTCATTGTCATCTTAGTGAAGATAAAATTATGAAATTGGTGTTAAATGCATCCTGTCTCTTACTTTTTAGGACTAGGTTTTGTTTTTCTTAGAATTATTAGCTTAATTTAGTTGTTCTGGTGAGTATAATCAGTCCATACAGGCTTTTTAATGTAAACACTGCCTTTTTAGAGAAAATTCAATGCACCTCTTTGAGTAGATGCAGAATAGCCAGGGCGACATTTAGCTCTGCCCTCAAACCCACCTCCTTTTCTGGCATCACTAGAATTGATCTCAACTAATCCAACGATTTCTTATGGGAAAGCAATGGGATTGGCTGGGCTGAGATCATCGATTCTGATAATGTCAGACCAGGAGGCGGATCAAAGTCGGGCCAGACGCGAGGAGTGAGTTTTAACCCTTTACTTTCCTGACAGGGGGGTTGAGGGACTAGATAGTGATATTATAACTATAGTGTCAGGAATACATGTTTGTGTTCCTGGCACTATAGTGCTCCTTTAAATTCTTCCAGTTTTATATTTATTTTTTTTTGCACTTAGCTTCCTTCAATTATTATTTTATTTTTTTTATTTATATTCATTTTTCTGTTTGACTTTCTGCTGCTGGTGGGATGGGTAGCAGAGGATACTGTGACAACTGCTGAATCTCACTCTCTTATCTGCTGATAGCAGGTCAAATGACTCCATGACATTTTCTTGCATACAGGCACATTCACTAAGCTCTAAACTCCTGTACACGTCTCTGCTTTTACTTGGAACAATCTCTCTTTATATTCCTTTTCAAACAGTTTTTGTAAGTAGGTTAATGTTTTACCAATGATAACCTTGTCTAAAGGTTAGCTGAAAACGTATACATTGCATTTCCTTTATTTATTCAATTAGAACATGTTTGATCAATAGGAATACACCAGAATCGATCTTGCTCCCGAGTAGGTCCTAGGGTACAAATTCAGTACAGTAAAACAGTTATAAAGGTATTATATATTTGAATGTATGCTCAAAGCCTGGGGTCAACTCTGAGCTTTCGCTCCATGCCTCAGCTACATATGTATTTTTGGACATTGTAGTTTACAGTGCAATATGATTGTAAGAACCCACACAATGGCCAAGAGCACTCTACCTGATCTAAGTCCAGAGCCAGGCATAGCTCATTGATTAAGAGTGATCAGCTGATTGATAGTGATCAAAAAAATTAAGCGCCACTATCACCCTCCCCCCGCAAAACTAGTATTTCATAATGATAACATTTTCATGAAATACTCACATTAACTGTTTTGGAATTTCACTGAAATTCGAACCAGTCAAAAGATATACAGGGACAAAGTAGGGACTGAAGAGGGCCGGTAGGACGAGTATGGCAGTGGTTGAGGTAAATATAACTCACCTTCTCCTGCAACAAAGTCATTGTTGGGGATCTTTCTGAATTATGCAAAGATCCCAGACGGTGACAGAGTCTCTTTAAAGGAAGCTACTGAGAGGGGACAGAGAGCGACACCGGGCAGACTTCAGGTAAAAAAATCAAACCATTATGAACTGGTTTGAATTCTTCCCGTCACCATAACCACTTGGAAGATTCCTTTAAATGATAAGGTATTTTTGTAATACATTGATAAATATCAATACATCTAAAAAAAATTAAATATATATTTATTTATTTATTTTTTAGCTTTTAGCTAATACCATTTACCAGTGCTAAAATTGAAGAAATAATTGAAACCAAAATAAACTCACTCCGTAATTTTCTTCCATTATCCTGAATGCAGCTTCCCACAATGCTTAGCATATGGCTACACACAAAACTTTGGCATTTACTAAACTAGGATTTGTAGAGAATTTTAAATAATAGGTTAAAATAGCCTGGATGTGTTTATAGCTAAGATTATTTTATACTTCAACTCAGCTATTTTTTTTAAAACAGTTTATAGATCACTACAAATTGCTGTTTAGTGAATAAATCATAGAAACTTCTATATATTTTTCCAGAGTGAAAGACGACCCCTCCATTTGAAGAATACATAGACTATAATTGGGTTTCCAAGCAGGTTGGAAGACATTTAAAAAAAAAAATATAAAGCATATTAAGAAACCTCAATGTAGAAAAAATTATGTAAACTTTTAGTTTCAAATATAAATATTTATTTAGAATTTTTTTTTTTTCAAAATAGCATATGAAACCTTGTGTAGTGCGAGACGACCATTGCATAGCTAGCTCACTCATAAACATAAACTGAAATGAAGGGCAGCGACCACCTGGGCTAAATTATTATGCCCAGGCAAAAGGGAGCATATATACTTCTGCTATAGCTGTACTCACATGAAAGACGTGTGTGTGTGTGTTAGGAAGAGAGAATCCTTTAAAAGCAATGTGTTGGGTAGCTGGCACGCATGACCCAATAAGACCTGCTGAGCCTTCCTTGAATTGCATTTTTAGGGAACCAAAGCATAATTTTGTATTTGAATCTGCTTTTGACAATTATTTGCTTTATTTTTTTCGTTTTTGTTTTTTCTTTGGTCCATTTTGTTTTTCCAAACAGCTAAACTAATTAATAGCACATTTTCTTCCATTCTCCATTATATTCGTATTTATCGATTTCAGCTATGCAAGGTATTATCGCGTTTCTACACATTAACAAGCCAAATATGTAAAGTATGTTTTCAGTAATAGAAAGATATGCTTAACATATTAAAGATGTGGTATTCATATCCAGAAATAAAACACTGGCTCCAGACCAAAACAAACCTAAATATTTTGCCAGCAGTTTGCAGTTTACAGTAATCCCCAAATATATCCCTCATTCTTAAATCTCTTCCTTAAACATGTGCCGGTACCCTTAAACATAAATCACCGGATAGCTGGTAGAGCATAAGATAATGGTTTGAGTTAAGAGGTTTGTTGTTTTTGCAGAGCTAGAGTTTAAGTATTCAAGATGCCATTAATTCTTTTTTGACTTGTACAGTGAGTTGTCAGTTTCGAGGCAGACTCTAATGCGGGCTCCCCCAATTGCTGAACCACAACTCTCATGCTGCTCACACAGCGTATACTTGCTCCATTGCTTACTGGCTTCGGGAATTGTAGTTAATATGCACATATTGCACAGCCATGCCTTTGAGACCCCCTATGTGTTGTTGAACTACAACTCCCATGATGCTCAGCCAACATTAGACTGGTTCCATCCTTAACCCCTTCCCGACGGCAGACAGAAATCGCTGCGATCGCGGGGTTAACGGTGCTCCTGGTCTGCGTCTGTATTAGAGGCAGACCGGGAGCACCCGATCGGGCTGCCCCAGCACCGGTGCTCGCTCTGACAGGCTCAGTGTACTTACCTTCCGCCTCCCTGCACTTCTGGGTTCTGTGTGAAGTGCAGGGAGACGGATCAGAGCTGATCCTCTTCTCCCTGTGTAAAAAAAAATAAAATAAAGTTAAATCCCACCCCCCCTTTCCCCTGCTTTAATAAAATTAACCCGTTTCCTGCCAATTGATCACTGACTACAGTGATCAATTGGCAGGGTATACATTTTAATGTCATCTGATTTTTTTAACCCCTGAGGGATAATTATTTGTTGGTTTTTAACCCTCAGTGGTTAAATTTATTTTATTAATTAATTTAAATATTTACAAATTATATATTTAGCTCGCTGGGATGGGTGGACGTTAGTGGGGAATTTGGTGTTAGGCTCACTAGGGGTTAACGTTAAAAAAGTTTTAAAATAAGCTTTAAAAAGGTAAAAAAAGTTTTAAAATAATGTTTTAGTAACGTTTAAGTAAAAAAAAAAATAACACCCCCCTTTACCCAGTCTAAATAAAAATGAACCCCTTCCCTGCCAACTGATCACTGCCTACAGTGATCAAAATACAGATCACAGTATTATACTGTAATCTAATTTCTTTTAACCCCTGAGGATTAACTTTTATTTATTTTTTAACCCTCAGGGGTTCAATTTATTTAATTAATTAATTTAAATATTTTATAATTATATATATTTTGTTAGATGGAGTGGGTGGGAGTTATGGGAAAAGGGGGAATTTACTGTTAGTGCTGCTTACTGCAGCACTGCAGGGGTTAATGGTAAAAGAAAAGTTTAGAAAAAAATGTAAAAGTGTAAAAAAGTTAAGAAAGTGTAAAACATTTAATAAGAAAAAAAAAGTTTAAAAACGGGTTTTACAAAGTAAAAAACGTTTTACAAAGTAAAAAAATACATTAAAAAAATGCTCATTACCACTACACTTGGTACAAGCTAGCGGAAAAATGATCCCACGCTAATGTTCAAAATATGCCTTTTGAATTACCCTGGGATGTCTTCTTTAAGAAATGGTATGCCTTTATGGGGTATTTGCCTGGTAAAATGCTACATGGGCACAGTGTAAAATTGTAAAGTTTGAAAAGAACTGGAATGGCTGTGTCCCAAATGTGCCCCTCCGATGTCCACATATACCAGGCAAAGGTACATACAGGGGTATTGCTGTACTCGGCCGACATAGCTGAGGAACATATGAAGTATTATACAGTTGTAGCACACATATGATTTGCAAAATATACTGTGCAAACTCACTTTGTGTGTCAAAAAGGCAAAAAAACGGTTATTACCACTACACTTGGTACAAGCTGGGGAAAAATGATCCCACGCTAAGGTTCAAAATATGCCTTTTGAAATACCCTAGGATGTGTTCTTTAAGAAATGGTATGCCTTTATGGTGTAGTTGTAATATGTAGCCTGCTCAAGTGCTCCAAAGTGGGACACTGACACATCAAAACCCTCCATGAAAATTCACACTTAAAAACCTTAACTTGTCTCTTTTACAGCAGTGTAACTTCACAAAATAGTGTCTAGGTCATACATTGGGCATATTGTTTTACTCTGAAGACTTAGCTGAGCATAATTTGGGGGGTTTGAACTTAGTGGCACATATGAAATGTACAAAATGCCCAGCAAAAATGTAATCCGTATGTAAAAAATGCCCCAAATTATTTTTTACCACATACTTTGGCATATATTGGTGAAAAAATGGGGGCATGTTAAGGCACTTTATGCACCATATGAGATACCCTGGAGTGTCTGCTTTTACAAATGGTAGGCCTTTGTGGGTTTTTTTTGAACAGTCAAACTGCTATAACACCCCAAATTGAAGCATAGGCCCATTAAATCTGCCTCTCAAAATTCTACTGTAAATTCTACATGGCACTGTAGCTTCACGAAATAGTGCCAAAGACATGCAATGGGGGTATCGTTGTACTCAGCAGAAGTAACTGAACAGAAAATAAAACTTTGTACAGGAATAGCACACACCAACTTTACAAAATACACATGAAAAGTTATTTGTTAAAAGTTTGTGTGCCAAAAATCCCCAAAAACTAAATTTTACTCCAATATTTATCAGAGATTGGCAGTGAAATGGCTACGTCGAAAGTGTCAAAACAACCTTAGGACAATAGCCTGTGATGTCTACTTTATATAAATATATACTTTGGTGTGGCAATTTTGTTTTCTTTTAAGGCTATTAAGCTTACAAGACAAACATACCAAATTCTAAAATCGCTCCACATTAAAAGTTTATTTTACTCCTTGTGCTTTGTGACCTGTAACTATCAAAAAAAAACTTAAAATCCCAGACACATTATATATTCTGTAAATCAGAACAACTAAATGAATTTATTTTTAATTACTTTCTTTAACCTGCACTAATTAGGCACACATTATTACTGCAAAAACTGTACAAAAAACACAAATTGTTTCTTTTCTTTTGCCTTTTTCTGTATTTTTTTTAATAATAAATAAGCATTTATATATATATATATATATATATATATATATATATGTATATATATAAATGTTACATCAAATTAAAGCCTTTTCTGTCCTTTAAAAAACAGTATATAATATGTGTCGGTGCAATAAACGAGAGAGATGCAAATTGCAGTTGAACGCATACAGCAAGAAAATGCAGAAATTTTTGTTGTGTCATTAAGCGTAAGACAAGCTTCTGAAGCTGTGTACTTAAGGGGTTAATGCCTGAGCACTATGAAACAACATCTTAAAGCCTGCCTGTTCCTTGGCCCTGCACTTTATGTTATTCAAACTTTAGGGAGGCTCAATCAATGGGTGATGAGTTGTGCAGAGATTTCAATGCTGTGTCACCGTATACCGTTAATTGCATTGGTGGCTAAAGCCTTAGTAACCATCATTCCTAAACATAGTTACTACTTAGTAATATTAATGCTTTGCTGAAAACTCTTCAATAATGCTTTCCATAAATCTTGTGGTCCTAAAAAAAGTGACACTGGGATAAATAAGAGGAATTTAGGACCCAAAGAGGACTTTCCTTTCTAAATAGGGACATTTGGAATATATGCAAATTTTGGGGACTGGCATTATAGATTGGGAGATTCATAATTGACATCAGATACACAATGGCAATGTAATCCCTTTAGTTTCCATTTGTAAGTACCTAACCAGTGTTGCCAATTTAATACCAAACAGAAAAAATCTAATGCATTCTTAATGTATCTCTTTAAAATGCCAAAATGTTATAAACCAATATAAAACTGTCTACTCTAGTTTTAAAAAGTGCTTTCACTCCCTTATGAATGCCATCAGCCAATCCTTACAGTAATGTGGTGCTGAAGATGTTATGGTAAACATGTATGTGTATGACTGTATGGTGATTATTCTGTCATTTTTAAAAAAATTTTTTTTTCAAATTTGTATTTTATTATTTTCAGAATGCGGTTTGGGGTACAGAAGGAAAAAGGGGTTGGTTAGCGGGGTACATATTTTCTATATTTTTTCGTAACGGTTAACATTCGGTAAAACAGGAGGTAGTACAGGGGATAGTTGATACATATATTCACATTGGCACAGTAGTTTTGAGTACATGCGTAAGCTGGATTCAAGTTGCTTCATGTGCATTGTCGCCTTCGTTTCTACGTGATTTGACGCTTAGGTGATTGTTAGGCGAGGGGGTCCTTCCTTAAAGGACCACTCTAGGCACCCAGACCACTTCAGCTTAATGAAGTGGTCTGGGTGCCAGGTCCAGCTAGGGTTAACCCATTTTTTCATAAACATAGCAGTTTCAGAGAAACTGCTATGTTTATGAATGGGTTAAGCCTTCCCCTATTTCCTCTAGTGGCTGTCTCATTGACAGCCACTAGAGGCGCTTGCGTGCTTCTCACTGTGATTTTCAAAGTGAGAGCACGCCAGCGTCCATAGGAAAGCATTATGAATGCTTTCCTATGTGACCGGCTGAATGCGCGCGCAGCTCTTGCCGCGCGTGCGCATTCAGCCGACGGGGAGAAGAGGAGCAGGATCGGAGGAGGAGAGCTCCCCGCCCAGCGCTGGAAAAAGGTAAGTTTTAACCCCTTTCCCCCTCCCAGAGGCGGGAGGGAGGGGGTCCCTGAGGGTGGGGGCACCCTCAGGGTACTATAGTGCCAGGAAAACGAGTATGTTTTCCTGGCACTATAGTGGTCCTTTAACCAGAGTTGGGATCTTAGGTGGCCGATTTAGCCTATTTGGTTGTTTAGCATAATCTGTATAGCTTGTGGTGGTTTCTCATAGTCAACTGGTCCCTAGTTTGCGGGTTTGGGAGATGCTTGAATCATACCTCGTCTTTGTTGGTTGAGTGGGTATATATGTGGGTAGTCCCTATGGTGGGGTGAGAACTTGGTAGAGGATGGAGGGGAGGGGAAACCTGGTTAAGGTGGTGGGTTGGGTGGGGGGGTGAGTGTGTGAGATTACTGTATGTGTTTTGTCCCCATCTGAGACAGTGTTTTTGGTACTCTAATGGGAGAGTTGTTATATTTGCTTTATTTTTTTTATTTTTTACACTATATTACGGGTTTTGCCCAATCGTCCCTCCTGTTTCGTCCACCTCCCCCTCACAGTCACCCCAGCTCACGTCAAATTCAAGTTTCTTTTGTGGGGATACTATCGTCATTCTTTCATAGATTTTGAACTGAGTGATTTTGGTTTGGAGTTGGGCTAAGGATGGGCACGTCTGTGATTTCCAATGCAGTGGTAGCAAGTTCCTTGCTGCAAGTATAGTAAGAGCTGCAATTTGTTTTTGTGCTAGGGTAAGGTTATCTGGGAGTAACAGCAGGAGGCATGAGGTTTTTCGTTAATTGGAATTTGGGGATGTGCAATTGTTCCAATGCCGCGGTTACGGCAGTCCAAAGGGGTTGGACGCTGCTGCACGACCACCACAGATGCTCCAAGGTACCTGTAGTCTTATTGCACCTCCAGCAAGTATGGGGTGTATTAGGGTATATGCTGTGAAGCCTCTGTGGGGTCATGTACCAGCGGTAGAGGAGTTTTTTATGGGCTTCAGTGTGTGTGTAGCACTTTGTCCATTTAGAGAGACCGTTGAGGGCACGCAGCCAGTCATAATCCGTCAGTACTGTCCCGCAGTCTGTCTCCCAATGAGCTTTATAGGGGTGTGACGTGGTTGTTGAGAGTTCTTGCCATGCCTTGTAGCATAGTGTAAGTGTTTTGGGTTTTGTAGTTGCTGCCCAACACCTGTCTAGGATTAAGGATTAAGTAGGAGGCGATTCTGGTTGCATCTTGTGGTTTATACGGTGGTGGATTGTGTCATTTTTTTTTATTGTTATTGTCTGCTTGTGGCGCCCAGAATTCATCCAAACCTAAAATATATTTCACAGCATAGATAATCATCTGACAGTCGTGGAGTACCTTAAGGAAATACGGGATCTTAGCTCAGGGAAATGCTTGAAAATGAGTAGTTTATCATTTTATAAATCTATAGGGATGGGGGTTAGAAGTAAATAAAAAAGTGTAGTGTTGTGAAGTATGTTAAAACTAGACATATTAAAGCAGCACTGTCTTGCAAAGATCACCCTTCTCGACGGTGACATTGCCACTGTAGGCCGTGGGGGTCAAGCAAAGCTGAGTTTAACAACCTGAACCAGGTACTTATCTTCTACCAGCCGGTCTTCTTCTGCTAGGTGCCGACACCACATCATTGCGTTAGAGTACAGCAGTGAGGTCTATGGAGAGTTCTGCAAGACCATGTTATTCTCCATAGACAAAAACAATTTCCTGCAGTCATGGCTGGTGACGGCTGGGAGATTGATACTTCTAGACAAAGGTATCTCTGCCCAGTGTATAGAAGTGTCTAGAAAAAATACTGAGACAAAGTAGCCCCTTCTTGTCTCAGTATATCTTTTGACTGTGTGGGAATTTCAGCAAAATTCCAACACAGTCAATATGAATATTTTATTAAGATTCAAATACACATTTTTACTAGTTATTCAGCTAAGCGGAGATACACTCAAGAGGCGGCAATTGCCCAGAGCACCTGCCTTGCAAATACTTCTCATTGAGCTGCATTGGAAAGTCTGTGATTGGACAGCCACAGAAAGTCTGGGAGGGGTTAGAAGGGGAGCGATTGCAAAAGATACAGTCAGGAGAACTGGAGGTTTTTACAAGCTGTTCTTAAACATACTCACAAAATAAAAAATGCACATTAAATGCATGCATGATGGCATTGGTGGCACATCTACTAAATAGTGATATTTATTTATTTATTGTGGAGTGGAATGTCCTTTTAATGGATCACTCCACACTCATAAAACACTTTGACTTGCTGAAGTGCTTTATGAGTGAGGAGTATCCTATTAAAAATAATTTAATGTAGAGTGTTCTTTTAATAAGTGTGCATCTTATTACGAATATTGATTTAAGTCACTATTAGAGAAGAATGTTCAACGTTTGCTGAATATTTGGCCAAGTTCAGTTAGTACTAATTACATTATGCTTAGTTCATCCTCTAGCGCTCAAACTGTTAAAGCCAACAATTACTGTCTTACTCAGAACATGTCAGGCCGTCTGGTTTATAATTTATACAGGACACTATATCATGTCTTCTGATAGCAGAGGGCCATGTTCCTTATACTATAGCATCTATCATCCAGGGTGTTTGACATTCTACCTGTGACATATTAATTGAAAGAGGACTTTCAATAGTCTGTCTTAATGAATGATGGTATCAAAGTATAGAGGTAGATGTAATGTGTCTGGAAAAGCTAATTTATTTTTGTACTAGATTAGCCGCACAACACATTAACACACATTCCTGATATTAACTGATGGTTTTTTATTATTATTATTATTACTTGATAATATGCACTGTGTCTGGGGGTACATAGTAATTAAAATACTGTATTTTATGCATGTATTATATGCACTAAACATTGTATAGTCAATTAAAAATTGAATTCTAAAATTTAGACATGCTTTGACAATAGCGGACTTAAAGAATTAATCCAAATCAACATGTTTTGCCTAAATGTTGCAGTTAAGTTTAAATTTTTCTACTATTTGGCATTTAGTAAAGAAACCATGCAATTTATTTAAAATGTGTTATTTTCAACCATAAATTTCAACTAAATAACTTAATGGGGGTAACTAAGTGGAATGGCATTCCATTGTAGCTATCAACTTAACTGTATGTGATGCCTCCTGTCAGTGGCGTACACAAGATCCATGGGGCCCCGGTGCGAAAATTGATCCGTGCCCCCCCGCACTTACTGCGTGCCGCCACTGCATGCAGATATTAAAGGACCACTATAGGCACTCAGATCACTTCAGCTCAATGAAGTGGTCTGGGTGCCAGGTCCCTCTAGTTCTAACCCTGCAGCTGAAAACATAGCAGTTTCAGAGAAACTGCTATGTTTCACTGAGGGTTAATCCAGCCTCTAGTAGCTGCCCCACTGACACCCGCTAGAGGCGCTTCCGCGATTCCGCTGGACGGCAATGCTTTCCTATGGGTGGTTTGAATGCGCACATGCGCATTCGGAGCTGAGAGGCAGATTGAGGCGGAGAGATCCCCAGTGCAAAGGGAGCCCGGCGCAGGAAAAAGGTAAGTAATGAAGGGGTTTTAACTACACACACAAACTCTCACGAACAGAAGCATACACACTAGCTAACAGACACACACATTTACTGACAGACACACACTCAGTGACAGACACACATACATAATCACTTACAAAACATACACTCTTACTGACAAACACATACTCACTAACAGACACACACAAACTAACACACTCAGTAACAGACACACACAGTAACACACACACTCACTGACACACACACACACTGACACTCACTAGCAGATACACACTCAAACACACAAACACACTCAGTGACACACATTAACACTCACTAACACACTTACTGACACTCACTAGCAGACACACACAAACTAACACACACAGTAACACACTCACTGACACACACTAACACACATGCATTTTTTTTTTTTTTATTTAATCCCCCAGCCGCCCTACCTTTGGGAGTGCTGTGGGGAATCCTGCTGTCCCTGGGGTCCAGTGGGGCTGCCGGGTGGGCACGCGATGGAGCACTCTCCCCTGAGTGCTCTCTGCCCAGCTCCCTCGCGTGCTGCTTTCTGATGCCGGAGCCGGAATATGACGTCATATTCCGGCTCCGGCATCAGTGCGGTGCGCGCGAGGGAGCTGGGCAGAGAGCACTCAGGGGAGAGTGCTTCCTTGCCCGCCCGGCCGCCGGCAAACTGAAGCCACTGCCAGCTTGAGGGGGCCCAGGAGAAGAGGCTGGCAAAAAGTGGCCACACTGGCGTGCATATCAGGTCGCCCCAGTTGCAGCCGCGACTCCTACGCCCCCGGTATGTACGCCACTGCCTCCTGTGGTCATATGTGAACTTGCAAAAAGCATCTGCAGTTGTTTTGCCAAATAATTTTAATCAGATTAGCACAGAGGAAAATCGTTCCATTATCCCTTTTCTTAATTTGGAGCAAGGGTTAAGTAGGATAGGGACAGAGCAACCTCAATGCCGCAATCCTTGCAGTTTATGGTTGAAACAGTTTACTCTAGGACAGGGATAGCCAACCTTCGGCACTCCAGATGTTTTGGACAACTCCTATAATGCTTCTATAGCCACAATGCTGGCAAAGCATCAAGGGAGATGTAGTCCACAATATCTGGGGTGCCAAAGGTTGCCTATCCCTGCTCTAGGAAGTGCCTGGTATATGCATTGCGGATGTATCTGCAGTTTTTTTGCTCCAATTTGTATTGAACTACAATATCCATATTTCTCTGCCAAATGTTACAACAATAACTGTTAGACACATTTGTGATTATCACACATTAATAAGTTGTTGTTTAGAACAAAATAATAAAATTTTAAAAAAACACAGTGTATGTGAAGCAGTCAATCGATGACCTGAACACTGTTCTATGTTTTTATTGATCTTTTAAAAAACCCAAAACATTTTAACTATTGCAACATCCGTAAATTTGTAAATGTTTGTAAATGTTAAAGCTTCTATCATACATTCATGACTCAACATTGTTTTATGGGTTATGAATTTTCACTCTCTTAAGAAGCAGAAAGGGTTAATATTGACATCAGACGTCAATAACAGTCATACAGTCCAGTAAGAGCAAGTCAGCAGATGGTGGTGAAGCCAACTAACTGAGCTGTCCTGTGCCGCTGCATAGATTTCAGATGGGAGGGAAAATGAGGAAATACAGACAGAGAAAGTTTTGTATAAAAAGCTATGTTTAATTAAGTGGAAATAGGGAAGTCTGCTAGCAGCCTCTTTAATTGTATTGTTGGCTTGTTTCTGTCTTCCAATCGACTGGCGAAAGAGATAGTGCGTGCGTGCGTGTGAACCTCTGTGGTTGTCCAAGTGAAGGCCTGTAGTTCTATAGACATGAGCACCGACAGATCTTTTGTCATCATTGTATTTCAAAATATAAAGTCTAACTCTAGAAATGGGGGGCTGAGCATTATGAGAAATATAGCTCACCACTGCTGGTGGGTGCTATAAGCCAGTATTTTCATTTGTAGATTCTGTTATCACTGCTAAGTGTACAGAACATTAATGCATGATTTTTAATGCATGATTTAAACATCTGAAGCAGGCATTATCAAACCCTGGAACCGTGTCCGTTCATCATTCTTAGCCAGCCAAGCCCATGCAATTAATAAAGTAGTGTGCATTGTAATCCAATTGTAGCTTGAGTGCTTGAGGCTGCCTTTGCTTGATTTGAAGAATTGTCTGGAGAATATACGTGAGGGCAAGCTGTACAAAATCATACGGAAGTCATTTCAGTTTCCTTAGTTCCATTACATACATGCAGTTTATTAAACAGGCTTTCCCTTTAGGCACCTAATCTGCTCCTAATCGTGCACTTCTATACGTATATCCCTTGACTGGCATAATTAAACATCCAGGGATAATTATACGATTTTGTGTAATCTTACAAATACCCCTTGGACATCATGGTTATATTATGAGTAAGAGAAAGTAGAAAGAAAACTATTAGTAGAATAAAGTACTTTAACTTTGAGTATTTATACTCATTCAAAGTATTATGGCCAGACCATTGGCGCCTGTTATCTTGTTTGTGATGCAAAATGCACCTCTCCGCTTTCGGACCTTCACACTGTTTTTCCGTTATGTGATGGAAGGATCAGAGAAAGGTCCTATTGCAGGACACTTCCATGATAATTTATGAAACATCTCCAGTCACTATCTGTTCCCAGTTATTTGTATGTTAGGGACAAGGACAGGGGTCTACAAGGCAGGCAGGCAGGCAAGCAAGCAAGTATTGCTAAAATTATTAATAATAATTTCAGCTTCATTAGGAGTAAAGAACAGACTCTGGTCATCTCAGTTAGCCATTTAGAGTATCACTTTATATAATACTTTTAATATTTCTTTATTACTTTTACTCCCACCTACTGGCTAACACTGCTCCATAATTTATTTCCCAACTAGTATTAAATCCCTTTACAAGTTCTCCTGGCCAGGCTTGTCCGGGTCCCATTACACAGTATGGGGTAGGCTTGGCAAAGGTTGACATATAATGTTTAATTAGAATAAAACTATGAAACTACAGTTTATATAAGTCTGTGTCAGTTTGTTATTTCGGTCTGCAAGTGTACATGGCTTTAATATATTAGATGGGGACCCTTCTGACTGTTGCCTCATCGCGTCGCCTCTTCATAATCTACTTCTGCGTTTTGAAACAGTTTTTTTTTCCTTTTGTATCTTCAAAAATACATGAATGCCAATGGATCAGCAGTAATACTGACCATACGTTAAGGAACGAAAACAGGGTTTAGAAGGTTGAATGGAAAAACCAACCAGCCTTTTGATAAAATATGTTTTGTCTAAATAATTGAAGTCTTGTCAAGAACAAACAGGTTTAAAGGAATATATACTGCACTTTCACAAGTTTTGGGTTGAGACTTCTCCGAATATTAAGAGACAATCAGAGATTTATTTAGGGTTAAAAATGCACAATTCTGATTGTGTGTTTTTGTGTTTGTGATTTAACAGTTTTTGTTATTTTATTTATTTATTAGTGACCTGTTGATATATTTGTCAGTGTAATTAGTGTATGTACATTTCAGGAAATGCTGTGATGATCTTTAGTCTCCTGGTGTTTGCCAATAATGGCCATACATAATAAACAATTATGATGGAAATAACATTATAAACAGATTACCCACTTTTTCGAAGGTATAATTTTTAACATTACATTCCTATAGATCAGTGGAATGTCAAACATACCTTTGTTGTCCAAGCAAATCTATGTAAAATTTTACATATTTAAATTTGGGTTGTGTGTTGGACTTATTCAGGAGCCAAAAAAAAGCTATTTATACATATACATGTGATTGCATTCATAGGAACGCGTGAACTGCCTTTTCTTATTTTTTTCATCTCTAAAATGTAAAAAAGAACACAACCCGACTGCAGTGAAAGATCAGATTTTATTTTTGCTTTGTCCTTTGTAGTCTGGAAATTCTAACACATATGTTTTTATCCACTGATGACCTTAGGACAGCACTGTTATTATAACCTATGTAGTCCTCTGATAATATGCAAACACCTATTGTGAATGAGTGTACATTGGAGGAAAAGGTCGTTCTCTAAACCTGGGTCAAAATATCACATCTCTCAAGGGTTAGTTTGACATGTAAGAGAATGTGCAGTTCTTCACAATTCATTTTTTATGCTCTCTGATTCTAAGCATGTTTCTCTTTGTTCTCTAGGCCTGTCCCGGGCTCTCTCTCATCTCTACTGCACCTACATAACAGACAGCGACAGCCCATGCCTGCCTCAATGCCTGGTACCCTCCCTAATCCCACCATGCCTGGATCCTCTGCAGTATTGATGCCTGTAAGTTGCTCATTTTATAATGTCCTCAGTTATGTAATGCAAAAAAAATTACTTCATACAATACAGACCTCATGGGGCCCCTCACAAAAGCACCGATTGGTCCCCCACTCAACATACATTCCAACACACATGCACACATATGTCTCACACACACAAGTTCACACATACAAATGCATACTGCCACATACACATAAATACACACGGACACACTCATACACAGGTACACTCTGCTACACACGCACACATAGATACACAGTGTAAAATACACACACACACACGTACACACGTACAAACTGCCAGATACACTCTCACACAGATTCATGCAGCCAAACATACACATACGGCTACACACTGAAAGACACACAGATACAGACACTCATGTGTAAACTGCCAGATACACAAACTCAAGCAAAGAAACACAATGCTAGACACATACACAAACACAGTTCCAGATACACAAAGATACATTGTCAGTTACAAAGACACTCACAGATTCACTCGCATACAGACACACTAACACAGAAATATTAAAATACATGCAGTTTTTATAATAAGCTTAAATGGCCTTACATCACACACATTATTACTACTATGCAAGCTACTACCATGCTGTTAGAAAACATTTCTCACGTGCTACATGCCTGTTTTACTTAAATCATCACACTATTGTACTGCACGCATATCACGTTAATCTCAATATCCAAGCTATTCAAATCTGAGACTTGTGCACAGGAGTGGAACTGGGGATGGCTGTACAACAATACATGGTCTGGCAGAGAATTCCACATCTTAAGTGACTTTCCTGTTAATAATCATAATAATTTCTTGTTATTGTTATACCCTTTCTTTGAACATTAAAGGGACACTATAGGCACCCAGACAACTTCATCTCATTGAAGTGGTCCAAGTGCACTCTCCCAGTCCCCTTAGTCCTGCACTGTAAAACATTTCAGTATTAGAAAAACTGCAATGTTTACATTGCAGTGTTAAGACTGCCTCTAGTGGCTGTCTACCAGACCACCACTAGAGGCGCTTCCTGCAGTTTCATGGAAACGACGCTGGATGCCCTCACACTTTGCATGAGATGTCCAGCATTTTGAAATAGCCCTTAGGATGTATGCTTTCATATGGGGAATGCCTAATACGTTTTTCAGAGCTTGCCGTACACAAGGTTTCTGATTGCCATAAGTTGGCAGAGGAGGAGCACAATCCGGTGCCAAGGGACCTCGGCACTGGAATCATATAAGTGAAAAAATAGTTTTTAACCCTTTATTTGCCAGGGTAGGGACCCATGGGGACAAAGGAACACTATAGTGTTAGGAATACAGTATTGTATGTACACGTCTCATCTGTGGAATCATCATTCCTAGAATTTAAAGGAACAGTATGACAGTATTTTATTTGTTACAGATATATACCAAATTTTTGGGGGCTACTATTCATCTGGTACGGACTGGATGAGAATCAGAAGATTTTACTAACTATATTAAAGGAAAGTCAAGATTTGATTAAAGACACAGAACCAACTTGCTTTTGCAAATTGTAATCGTCTGATCTCATAATATAATTTCAGTATTTTGGCAGGAGTTAATCCATGCTACATTTCAATTTAATTTTTTCATCTTTGTATTTGTTTACAAAAGGTCTGCAAAATAAGTAATATTTATATAAACAAGTGCAGCAAAATAAAAATGTAAAATGTTGAAACAGAACCATATGAAAGATCTGCCTAGATTTAAAAGGCACACGATAGACAGAAACAGTGGTTGGCAGAAACCACTAATGTGGTACAAATTTCCCATGTAGTCTCCCAATATATTTGAACAAGAATAAGTCTCTTAAGATTTCCAGTGCAGTCTGCAATAGCCAAAAAGAGTATATAATAATAAACTATAGCAATACCCATGAGATATAGATTGGGTTAGTATGACTCTCTAACACAAGTTGATAGCTTAATTGTTCACAACCTGCACAAAGTGTGTAATTTCACAATATTGTTTTTGTATATACAATATGCATTTGGCATAATGTCACCCTTTAGTAGATATTTATGTGAAGTATGTGGATCTATGTGGCACTCAGAGAGATACTTTAGCTTTCTATTACTTGGAGGCCCCATGAGTTGTCCGTCCGCCCCTGAGTAGCAACTTGCACTTGTTGTAGGCGTACTGGTGTAAGGTGCCATCTAAAGAGGGTTTTGTATCCCTGTTCTTTGGGGCTGTGCATGTAGAAAGTTTAATGTTAACCTCCCAGACAACTTGTCAGTGCTCATGAGAAGTTCTTACCCTGTACCATCATGTATGGTTTTCGGCACATTTAACAAAAAACAAGTTTGATCTAATCTTGTTACAATAAGTTGAACCCTTTATGGATTAGGATAACAGGGGTCACCATTCAGGCTCCTTCCAAATTTATAGCATGCTCTTCTAGCTGCTTAAGTTCACACTCAATCACCCCCTCGTTCCCTTTACACATTAACAGTATCTGAATCTTTCTTTAAATTTCCTCTATCACTTCTAAATTCCTCCTGCTCCCTCTTGTCTCAAATCCAAGTTATATCCTTTAGATTGGAAGATCCCTGGTATCTAACTGGGAAGTTTGTACTCAGCTCACGGGTAGAGCCCTCTTTATCTTTTGTATTGGTCTGTGTATATAGTATTATTTTTTCTCTAATTGTACAGCAATGAGGAATATGTTGGGGCATTATAAATGCCAGTAATAAATGAATAAAACAAACTATTAGACGGAGGGTTACCTGTTTCCTACCACTGATTTTATGAATTGGTCTTTGTGTATTTTCGTTCACCTTATAACCATTTGTGCAGTTCATAAGTTTGATCACAAGTGACTCTTCTTGTCTAAACTTGCAGGATTTCAGTCTAACATTCAAAGTTCAGGGATGGGACATAGTTTAATATCAAATATGTCTCCGTGCACTGCCGGAAAAAGAACAAATCAAATAGATTTGTGTGAAAGTAAAATCTAAATTGAAATCAATTATTTGAATTGAAGATAGGGAAAAAACAATTGTAAGTGAAGCAATAAAAATGTATTGTCATTTTTCCCGTATTAAATCTGGCATCTCAGTCTCTTTAACTTGGGGGAACTCAGTTTGATTAGGAGTAAAAGCACACAAAAAATTAAATACATATTAAGGTTTTACAGATTTTCCACGTAGTCTCCCAATATATATAAGTAGGTCTTTGTTTCACAGACTTTTAAAGATATTTTTTATTTTCATTTATTTTGAAGTCCATTTTATCATATTTATGCATGATCTATTCTAAAAAATTCATACAAATTTGGTAATGTTCAACATATTGCATCCCATTAATATGAATTGTTTTCGAGACGTACATGTGGTAGTATGGGGTAGAAATGTATAGTCTTAATTAAATCAGAATACAATACCTCTTGGCCAGTGTGAGGGTGTATGTACAGGATGTACAGTGGCCAAATAATGCAGATATAATTAGATATGATTGAATCAAAAATATGACTTGAGTGACACAGCCAGCCCACTAGGATATTTCTTGGTGGATTGCAGGGGATACCAGGAAATTGTTTACGCGCAGCACAGTGTGAACATGACATTAGACGTGCTTGCGCTGTGCAGAGGACACTGGGACTATGTAGTGAGTGTTTCCACAGTGCTCTCGCCTTGGTCCTGATTTATAGAGTCAGGCCAGGAGGCTGACTGTCATCCTGCCGTGTTTGACGCCAGGCTGACATGCCCCATCACTGAGCACGTATTCCCACTTCTTGGGCATGCCAACCCAACATGAGAATCATCAGTGATGCCCCCTTGAACGCTCACCTATCAGGTATATATTGGGCACGTGTTTAATAAAAAATCTTATAAAGCACATTTTACTTTTATCACATTTAAAACATTAATTTTATATCTACAAAAGATTATCACACTATCATAATACATGTATTGTGGGTTTTTAGATCTGCAAATCTAACACCCAGTTTTGGACTAGATCCATAAATAAATAGAGATCCTCTATTTGCATGATTGAGTAATCACTACCAAGATTTACATAACATTTCTGGTAAAAGAACTAGACAATTTATAAGCAGTCCTATCATGTCTATTTCTAAACAGTGAAATATGCTAGTGCTGGCTGTGGGGGTTCCACACTATGCTTTGTGAGTAGCAGAACATTTACTGTATTAGGTTACACACTATCATAGATAAAAGCTGTGTTTTACATATGCCTACCGATATAATATAAAAGAAATGTTACACGTGATACCTCAGAACTATATGAAAATACCGGCAACATCTTGTCCACTAACATACAGCATTTTAAACAATTTAATAAATTATTTGTATGTTCACATTTTTTTTCCATAATTTCAGATCTGAGCAGGATTAACATTGCTAACCTTTTGAATTGACAAATTATGACTACAGCTGATTGTTTTTTTTCTGCCTAAATTTTGAACTCTGCTTTTGATTTTACCGTTTAGTGAATAGTCACTTTGGTTTCTATTCTCCACTGGCTACATATTAAATCCATTGTCTGGCCATTTTTAAATATTACAGGAACAGGGTGCTGAGTTTTTGTGGTACAGCAAATATTTGTAGAATGCAAATTGAAAATAGGAAACATCATCTAGAGATTTGAGAAAGCTTCAGTTTTTTTATATCAGTTCCTTTACCATCCCCCTTCTGTGTTTTTGCACTTTTAAAATATGCAATGATTTCCCCCCCGAAACTAACCTCATTCAAATCAGAACTAACGTGACCTCTAGCAGAGCTATCAAATTCCACATTGCAGATGTATGTAAGCAAACTGACAGGCCTATATCACAAGCATGCATGTTTATCAACACCAGCACTATACTATATCACAAGCATGCCTGTTTATCAACACGAGCACTACACTATATCACAAGCATGCCTGCTTATCAACACCAGCACTATACTAAATCACAAGCATGCCTGTTTATCAACACCAGCACTATACTATATCACAAGCATGCATGTTTATCAACACCCGCCCTATACTATATCACAAGCATGCCTGTTTATCAACACCAGCACTATACTAAATCACAAGCATCCCTGTTTATCAACTCCAGCACTATACTCTATCACAAGCATGCATGTTTATCAACACCAGCCCTATACTATATCACAAGCATGCGTGTTTATTAACACCAGCACTAGACTATATCACAAGCATGCATGTTTATTAACACCAGCCCTATACTATATCACAAGCATGCCTGCTTATCAACACCAGCACTATACTATATCACAAGCATGCCTGTTTATCAACACCAGCCCTATACTATATCACAAGCATGCATGTTTATTAACACCAGCCCTATACTATATCACAAGCATGCCTGTTTATCAACATCAGCACAATACTATATCACAAGCATGCATGTTTATCAACACCAGCACTATACTATATCACAAGCATGCCTGCTTATCAACACCAGCCCTATACTATATCACAAGCATGCATGTTTATCAACACCAGCCCTATACTATATCACAAGCATGCATGTTTATCAACACCCGCCCTATACTATATCACAAGCATGCATGTTTATCAACTCCAGCACTATACTCTATCACAAGCATGCATGTTTATCAACACCAGCACTATACTATATCACAAGCATGCCTATTTATCAACACTAGCCCTATACTATATCACAAGCATGCATGTTTATCAACACCAGCCCTATACTATATCACAAGCATGCATGTTTATTAACACCAGCCCTATACTATATCACAAGCATGCCTGCTTATCAACACCAGCACTATACTATATCACAAGCATGCCTGTTTATCAACACCAGCACTATACTATATCACAAGCATGCCTGCTTATCAACACCAGCCCTATACTATATCACAAGCATGCCTGTTTATCTATGCCAGAACTATACCATATCACAAGCATGCCTGTTTATTAACACCAGCACTATACTCTATCACAAGCATGCATGTTTATCAACATCAGCACTATACTATATCACAAGCATGCCTATTTATCAACACCAGCCCTATACTATATCACAAGCATGCCTGTTTATCAACACCAGCACTATACTATATCACAAGCATGCATGTTCATTAACACCAGCACTATACTATATCACAAGCATGCCTGTTTATCAACACCGGCCCTATACTAGATCACAAGCATGCATGTTTATCAACACCAGCACTATACTATATTACAAGCATGCCTGCTTATTAACACCAGCACTATACTATATCACAAGCATGCATGTTTCTCAACTCCAGCACTATACTAAATCACAAGCATGCCTGTTTATCAACACCAGCCCTATACTATATCACAAGCATGCCTGCTTATCAACACCAGCCCTATACTATATCACAAGCATGCATGTTTATTAACACCAGCCCTATACTATATCACAAGCATCCATGTTTATCAGAACACCAGCCCTATACTATATCACAAGCATACATGTTTATTAACACCAGCACTATACTATATCACAAGCATCCATGTTTATCAGAACACCAGCAGTATACTATATCACAAGCATGCATGTTTATTAACACCAGCCCTATACTATATCACAAGCATGCATGTTTATTAACACCAGCCCTATACTATATCACAAGCATGCCTGTTTATCAATGCCAGAACTATACCATATTACAAGCATGCATCTTTATCAACACCAGCACTATACTATATCACAAGCATGCATGTTTATCAATGCCAGAACTATACCATATTACAAGCATGCATGTTTATCAACACCAGCACTATACTATATCACAAGCATGCCTGCTTATTAACACCAGCACTATACTATATCACAAGCATGCATGTTTATCAACTCCAGCATACATATACATCCAAGGACATAGAACGAAAAAGAAAACAGAAACAAAATTGAATATTAGAATAGAAAAAGTACAAAATAATTAATAAAAGTAGGTTTTGTTATTTTTTTTTATGTTTTTTTTTTTTTTTTTTTAACAAATATTGTATCCAGATCAGCTGAGCATGATAAAGAAGGCTTTTAATATATTATCTGTTTATAAGGCTGGGTTTATGGAGGATTGCCTTTAGTTGGCTTTAATTTCTGATAAAGGGTAAAATAAAACCCACTTCTCTTGTCACTTTAGTAAACCAGGCAATTCTGAAATATGATCTCCCCGACTGTCCCCAGGGAACTCTGTCTACTATAATTCTGGCCGCACTTTGCTCTGTGCTAATGCTCACATGTATCACAAACCTTCATATTTTAATCACTTTGCTGAGAATGTACAGGCAGATGTTTTCTTCTTGAAAACAAGCCATAAAATATCCATGTTGTCTAAAATATGCTTTTAGAAAAGCAATTACTCATGAACAGTGTATTACATATATATAAAAAAATATTTTCTAGCCCCTCCTGGGTGGTGTATGTGTGCGTGTGTGTATGTGTATATATATATATATATATATACATAGATAGATAGATATTGTATTTTAAAAAAATATATATTTATTCATTTTTGTTTGTGTGTGTATATTCCTCATTCTCGGGTCCCCTACCAAAAGTCTTGGAATCTGAGGGTTCTTTGCAGTGTCTTAGCTGTTCCTAGAACTGCACTCTTCTAGACAGCGATCTCAGATGTCCAACCTAGAATCTGCTGAGGCCACTCTCCCAACTCGGGGATCACGGCTCCAAGTGCTTTTATCACAGCTGGCACTACTACAGCCTAAACTTAATGAAACTCACAATACTATTTAGAATGTATGAATGTAATAGAAACAAACATAAAAGCTCACATTAATGTGCAGCTTGTATGACTGCTACTGCTGTGATTTAATATATACAATTATTGCATCTTTATACTTTTGGTAGTTCTGGTTTATGCACTAGTTATCATCACATTCTGAAAAATGTCCTTTATAAAATCAAAAGGAACCCAAAACATTCTCCGTGTTTAAAATGCATTGGTGAACCAGCTCTTCTTTTCGTTCCATATCTTCCATCCTTCCCCCACTCCTTTCCTTCATAATGATAAATGTAATCATCTCCCTCCCTTTTTCCCCTCTGCATTTTGTTTGTTTCCTCCCATTTTTGTCTTTCACCCCCTCTGCTCTCTTGTCCCTGGTTGCAATCTTCCATGCTCTCCGCCCTGGCTCTATGTTTTGTCATAATTAAATATGATATAAAAAAAAGAACACATACAGAAATAAAATGAAACTGGAATGAAGCTGTGTTTTAAATACACCAACCGATATAACATATTTAATAACAAACATATCAAATAAATGTTACACGTGATGCCTCATAGTATTATAGGAAAATACTGGCAACATTTTTGCAGCGTACAATCAGCAGGAAGGGTTTCCCTGAATCTTATGTGGTCTATTCACTAAACAATGATTTATGTTGAAACAAAAAATTTGCATCATCTTATATAAAGAAGGACAAATAACCCACTTTACCGTATGGTATTTGAACTTAGCAATGCATTATTTAGTGAATAAACCTTTCTTAGTGTATTGCTCCCTGACAGAAATGATAAATGCATGCTGCAGGTCTTCATGTACATCAGGGCAATCAGTATGCATGTATATTCATTTGTTTTATTAAAAAGCAAATGTATAACTTCCTAAATTGGATGCCCCTGACTGTTTCCCTCTAGGTGTTGTAACATGGCTCCCATTCGTATTTGTCACAGTTGTTCTCATATCCCACACAGATGGAAAGACAGATGTCAATGAGCTCCAATATCATGGGGATGCAGGGCCCAAACCTAAACAACCCTCAAGTCCCTCCAATGCACTCAGAAGCCAAAATGGTAAGAACACTGAATGCTGTTATCACTTGCTTGAATTAGAGCCTAAAGGTTAGTGGTGATTGTGGAAAGCTCTCATAGCGGCCATTGACCACAATATTTACACTCCAGTTTATGTTCATTATAATTTTATGTGGGCACTGGCAGGCAATTTTCCGTCTGCCTCAAATCACATTTACCAAGAAGAGTAAATAGAAATAAAACTGACAGTAACACAGCATGTTAAATACCCACTGTTCCTTGCTAGTACCACAAAGCGTGTCCATTCTGTTTAGCTCTTTCCCAGTACCTTAACACTAATGACACTATGAAATGTGTGCACTCGTGCAATTCATCTGGCACCTTAAGGCTGGCAAAGCATCATGGGAGTCAGTGGTAGGTGGTGGGGTGTTTGACTCCTCCTCTTACCTGTAAGCTCCACCTCCTGAACTGCTCACCTAACCATGTTCTCCATCTCTGACTCAGTGAGATATCATACCTTCCATTTCAATACAATTTCCATTTCTCAGGCTAAATATTCCCACAACATGCAGCCCGTTACCCAGAGCAACTATCCATCCCACCCCTTAATACCTCTGTAGTCCATACTAGAACAAGCTTTTACCTATGTAATTGTTCAATAGCTGGGGTTCTACCTTTATGCCATACCTGCACTAGCCCAGTGGAGAATTTTGAGGTTTAGATATTGTGTTTTAAGATTGACTATTTAATTTTCCAGGAGATGATTGTGTCAAAATTTGTAAAAATAAATAAATAAATAAAAATAATAATATTAAGATAACTCCATTAGTCCATGCCAACTGAGTACATGTTCAAACATCACAGTCCCTAGTCCGATTACCGGCTGTGCCTTTCTTGTTTTGGTGAAATTCATACAGCTGCGTTAGAATGATGGTCAATAAGAAAACAAATCTGTATTAATACCTTTGTGTAAAGCTGCCAAAATCTAATGTCTATCTACTGTCCTCACGGGATTTGATATTGGAACGCACTACACCAGGTGTAGGCAACCTTCGGCACTCCAGATGTTGTGGACTACATCTCTGATAATGCTCTTAGAGCCATAAAGGTGGCAAAGCATCAAGGTAGTTGTAGTCCACAACATCTGGAGTGCCAAAGGTTGCCTATCCCTGTCCTACACTGTTCATGGGTAGTTGAGGTTGGTCCTTGAGAAATCCAGATATATTGTATACAAAGAAGGGTTTACTTATTAAAAATTCCAATACTAGTAAGTGATTAGTTTATAAACGGGCTGGAAATGGCTACATAGTGGTCTCATTATTTTTTCAAGGATACGTTGTAATGTTTATATACCTCTATTATTATTTTATTAATTGCTTTTGTTTAGGTGATGTAATATTCTTATTTATATATATATATATATTTATTTATTTTTTTTTTGTTTCTATTTGTGTGTTAATTGTAAATGTTTACAGAATAACCCCATCACATTTGGTTTTCATTTTAAAATTCGATGTTTCTGTATTGAGGAAGCAGTAATATAAAATTAGTGTAAGCTAAGTAGTGTGTTTCCATGACTGTATTTGTATACTGAGGAATTGTTGAAAGGTTGTCAGCAATAATCAGCGAGTAACTTGGGATACAAAGTCGCACATGCCTTTTGTGTAAAGTGCACAATGCTAGTTTGACGGGAAAGATGTCATAAACAGATGTGCATAATATTCACAGTTTTTGATTCAGTGCAGGCCGAGGGAAATATTTTTATATTGTCATAGAAATCAAATGGCTGGACGCACAGATGTGGCAGTGTAATTGATAAATTGTGAGGGGCGGTTTTTAAAACTGCAATAATTGTAGTAATTGAGTTCACGTAAGCTATTTTAGGTCAGTATGTGAAAATGTTTCTATAGGTTTACTTTCTATCTCCATAAGGGTTATTTAAGTTCAGTACGACAATGGTGTCAGTGTTAATTATATTCTTGCTTAGATCTATTTAATTCCTATAGGTTTCTTCACAGACGACAATTCCTTATTTTATTCTAAAATTAAATAAATATATAGTTTATGATAGTGAACTCTTTACGTCGGACAAGTTG
Organism: Pelobates cultripes; assembly: GCA_933207985.1. Lineage (NCBI taxonomy): Eukaryota > Metazoa > Chordata > Amphibia > Anura > Pelobatidae > Pelobates > Pelobates cultripes. The sequence continues at coordinate 61,838,175 of OW240915.1, forward strand.
AAGCTGTCAAAGTGTATAAAGGATCTCCACCTTGTGTTTGTTGATCATCAGTTTAAAACCTCCTTCAGTCATGAGACGTATTTAGAGCAGTCATGGCTAAGCAGATGTTTGTGGGCAACTCTATAGAAATATAGTTCACAAACAACTTTGCCAAATTTAATATGACCTGTTAAAACCAGGGACGTATTACTTTTTTAAGATACGATTACCATTACCTTTTAATGTCAGTGCCAAAATAATTAGACAGCTCTGGGAGCCCAAGTTTAAAGTACAATTTGCTGTATATTAGAGGTACACGTGGCAAACATAAATCGAAGAAAAAATACATTAAAACAATTGATGGCTATTGTTACTCTGAGCAACTAGCTGTCAGCCTACTTTAAAAAAAAAAATCACAAATAGAAAAAATAGAACGATATAACCGTTTATATATGTTATCACTGCTTAAACATTTGTATGAACTCTTTACATAAGTAAAAAGATACCACTATAAAAAAAATGTGGATAGCTGTCTAAGATTGCAAATTGGTCAGAAAAAGAATACTGCTGTTGCTGTAACATAACATACAGCTGTAAAATACAGCAAATTATCAATATTGCAGTTCACAGGAATCCCTATAATTGGAGGGGCATGCAATTAGAAAATGGACCACGATCCCTGCGTTACTGGAAAAAGCATATGGGGTAGGCAAATAGTCTTCTTCATCAACTTACTGGGATAGCAGCATACGCTATATAGACAGGGGATGCAAGGTTTCCCCTCCCGCCCCTCCCCCCAACTCACATATTTAAGGACGATGGCATGCTCAGTCCTTGGTCCTAGGTATTTAATAATAATGGCACCAGGTGGAGAGGGAAATGAACTGGCTGCACTTTGATAGGAATTAATTGATGACACATTGTTGGCAGGGGATGAGATAGTGACTTTGGAGGTGGCAAGAGGTGCCTCTGTGGTGGGAAGTAAGTTGGTAGTGCTGGATAGGGAGCAGGTAAATTGGTGACAAAGTGATGAAGAAGAAAGGAAACAATGGCCAAAGTGTGAGATAACGAGAGGTGGTAACTGCATGTGTTAAGAGATAGTGTTGTAGAGCAGTCAAGGGTGGGGATTTAGGGACGGGATATCAAGTTTGTTTTTGGAATGCACACCCATACGTGAATAGTCAGATCCACCTTGCTACATAATTAACCCCTTATGGACTCATGATGGAAATATTCTGTCATGATTCCCTTTTATTCCAGAAGTTGTGTCCTTAAGGGGCTAATTAATAAATAAACCCTTCACACATTCTTCATGGAATTGCACAAATGTATGAAGTTCCAGGGTTAGCCGTCCCTGCTCTGATGTATCATTTTGTTCCATTTTAATCTTGTCATACATATTTTCACATTTCTGTGACTCTTACCTCGTCAGTGCCAGTATGGTGGTTTATTCACTGAACACTAAGTTGTGAATAGGTAGACGCTACCTTGAACGTATAGACTAAACTATTCTCAATTCAGCCAAACTGACGTTTTTTTCACAACTCTGCTCTTTTGGTCTAAATTTTACAGGTTAGTTGTCATCTTGCCAAAGCTCTCTATTCTCTCTGGCTTTTTCACACACAGTTCATTTTACGATTTTTTTCTCAGTTTTGGCTGGGTTCTATATAGCCCTCTATAATGATTTTTGGTGGTCAAAGCACAAAAAAGGAAAATTGGATGGAATGTTCATTATTGCATTATTTTTTTTCCATACACTGTTCATTTTTTACAATAATATTTTCTAATTGCATTCATTTCCCAGATAATGTATAAAAACACAGGCCTGTAAGGAAAACCGTTCATTTGGATAATAATTTAATACCATCAAAATTAAATGCTAATTGAGGAAATAAAAAGTTATATTTAAAAATGTTGAAAGATTTGAATGCTATAGTATTCAGAGACAATATGTTAATGTAAAAAAAAAAAAAAAAAATTAAAAAAGGGTTTGGAAAGTAAGAAACCGTGAGCTTAAATACTCCCTCAGCACTTAAAAACAGAAAAAGTATTTTATTGCTTTATAAGTGGTGATATTTGACATTTTATTGACAGATGTTCTTTCAAAATCATTTAAAATAAAAATAAAAATAAAACGGTTCATTTTATGTTTCTGACAGTTGTGAACTGGATTTGTAGTGCTGTAGTTCATATAACCTGACCAGTATTTTGTGAGTTCTAGAAATTATAAAATTATTTAATGCTTTTTATTAATTTATATTTGAACAAATTTGGGGAAACTACAGTGAAGAGTATAAAACTATGTGTCACTAGTCAATTTTAACATTACCTAAAATCTCATGATACTTTTAATCTCCCCAGACTTCTCATTCTAAAGATCCATACAATAGCAACTACGTACATTGCGATATTTTTGAGTGTGGATTTTTTTTTTTAAATGTGAGGTGGTTTTCGTCTTTGATTAGTTTTTACATTTTTATATGTGCTTGATTTTTGCTATGATTATTTCTTTGTTTGTTTAACTTTTTTATTGACAAAATTTGTGAAATGACACAGCATAAAAACAGAACTGCAGCTATTACTCATGACCCAAGATAAAGTACTACACAAGTAACTATAAATTATTTCCTTTAAGTGAGCCCTCTGTTACATGCTAACCTCTCCATCAGTTATGGTACATTCCAGATGACTTTCCCCATAGTATGTCTTTGATCACAACTATATATTACATTAAAACAGGCTTACACCTCAGGACAGAGTTTTAATATTCTGAAGCAAAGATATACATTTTATTTTTTTTCACTAGTGATTCACACATATTTTTTCACTCACTGATATACACTTACATTACCTGTCTCCTGTCCTAAGATCATACTGTTTCCCTTGCACCTGGTCTCCTGATGTTGATGGTCTGCCTTTTATTTTTTTTGGGGTGGACGGGGGGGTGGGGGTGGAGGATGTGGGGGAAGGGTTGTAATATATTGGATGGTGCATAAATTACACACCATGTGCATTTTAATTCTTTTCATTTTGAACTGCTTGCCAATTTGGCAGAAGTTTCCTCTTAAACATATTTCAATACCTGCAGAACATTTTCAGTTATTTTGTAGCACAAAAAATAAACTAAAATATAAATAGTATGTATGAAAGTGGCTGGCTTGTTATTCAGGTTCATTAACTAAAATATATAATAGTCTTGGCTTACCGTTTAATTAATAATTAGAATTCCATCAGTATTCTTTTCCTTCATCACTTATATAATGTTCACATTCGTAATTCTAACCCAAACCCATAACAATAACATCTCCTGGGAATTTCTCTAATGTAGGTATAATAAAAGAAAAGAAAGAATGTTATTCTGTATGCATAAAAAACGTTTTGAAAAAACACATATAATTAGGTTTTTTTTTTTTAGAATTTCCCTAAAGTGTGTTGTATTGCACAGGCTGCAGGATTGGTCCAAAGTTAAATAAAAGCATTGGAAATAAATCTTGTAACGTAAAAGATACTTAACTGTGAAGTATGCATTATTGAAAATAATAATCTTTGCATTCTCATGACATCCTAATGAGCAACTTGACCTTTGGTCTTGGTTTATGAAGTCCCAGAACCACTCGCTGGTAATATTTTCCCATATTAAATTTCAATTTTATGCATCCTCTATATATTCATCTATCTCTTAATTTCATAATTTCTTACAAACTAACTCTCAGACAAACTAATATTCTATAGTTTTGTATCTTTTAGAACAAACTAAAACCCCAAATTTGAACAGACAAATTAAACTTACAAAACATGTGATCATTAATCTATAAATTACGTGTCCTAGTGTAAACATTTTGTAATGCCTGAAGAATAATACATGTTTAAATAATTTAGTTTTTTTCACATTAAGACTTATATCTGCAGTGTTTACAATAATAAACCCATTGAAAAATTGTCATTGAAAACTAAGAAAATAAATTAAACATTAACTGGAACCAAAGTGGTTTTAAAAATGTTTCAGTTAGAATGCCCGTCTGTAATTTGAAATGTCTGTTACATTTTTATGAAAATTATGATATATAAGGTTTTTTAATTAATTTGTTTTTTACATTTTTCTTTGAACCATACACTTCATGTGTTTAATAGTTATGTATGTAGTTGTTATATTCACATTATCCCATCCAATATAAATTGTAGACTTGTGCTATCAGAATTTTGGACAATTGCCGATTCGTCCGAATTCCATAAGTCCGAAACACCATGTGGTCGAATCACAAAACAAACTAAACAGAAAATTGATGAGCCTATGCATTTGATTTATGATTTGGATGTGCACTTGCTAGCCATCCACCACATTAAAATGTAAAAAAAGGGGGGCGAAGCCTAGCAACCATGCCGAGCGGTCGCACACTACATGGGCTCCTCAACAAAAAACCCTTAAGCAGCTGAAATAAGAGAAACTAAGCCTTTAAACTTGCCTGCTCAACAGCCCCAGCCTAAGGGGTCTCCAGCAGCGGCAGCAAACGCCAGAAGTGCCGACCGCAAGCGTCAATCTCACACCAGGTAAGACCTGAAGCCTACGGAAGGCCTGCCCGGCGGCTCGAGGGAGGCGGCCGATCCCTTCACCACAGCAGCCTTCTCAGCTGGAGGTCTCCCCGGGAAACTCTACGTCCCCCAACCCCCCCCCCCCGCCGGTTGGGGGACATCCCGGCAATCACAAGCGACGTCCCAGCACCAAGGAGCTGACCAGGCCCTACACACACAAGAGACCAAGCGGGGAGGAAATCATGGCGGATGCCACATGCAGCCTCGCGCCCAGCACCACGCTGCCCCCAATAGCAGAAAGGATTGACCGCCTGCTGAATGATTTTTGGGCCAAACTCGCCCTCCGCAGGGACACCCCTGAGGCGACGCCGCCTGCTAAGATCTCACGAGAGCCAGCATGGCAGACAGTAACCCCTGGACAGGGCCATGAAGCAGCCTGAGTCGTGTGGGAGGATAGTGCAGGTTATCCGGCGAAAATATACACCTAGACGCCACATAACCAGTCCAGCAGACTACTGCTGCACCCTCAGGCACCAGCCTATTCAGCAGGTAACCCCTCCAGTCTCCTGGACGAAACCAAAATCCACCACGCTACCCAAGAGATCGCGCCATACAGGGGGATCCCAAGAGCCTGTAACACACTGCAGCAGAACTAAAGCTCCCGGCTAAATACTCCTAACAATGTAGACTTCACTTAATGAGGTTACATGTTTGCAAAGCTTATAGTTTTTATCTGCAAAGTTTATAGTTTTTATATGCATGGTTACACATAATGGGCTACCTGCGGAGGGAGGTGTGAGGGCCTCATCTAGATGCAATTTAATGCTACAGATAAAATGCTCTAATGCACTACCCTAACTGCTGGATTAGCTATGAATACCGAGATTACCCATGTTGCTTTTCACTTGACCCACGCTACGACCAAACTTGTTTATAGCATACACATATAATTTCAGCCGAAGCCATAATGTTACATCTGCTTATCTTATAAAAATGTGCCTGATTATTAAATGCCCCGCATGTTACGCGAGGGAAACGCTTGAGGACTGCCTTTGGGGCACCCTGAGCCTGCTTGTACCTTTTCTATGCACTACAAAAAAAAAATGTTAAAAAAAATAATTAAACAGGCTTATGGGGTCAGTATGACCCCTATATTAGTAAAAGAGTGGTGTAAAACCTCCTTTATGCCGTGGGTTTGGTCATGTCTACTAAACACTAAGCTGCCAGCAGCCATGGAACAAACTTGGACTGACTGAAAATCCGTATGGATGTAATGCTGTTGGACAAACCAACATTTATTTCCTGATCAATTGAATCAGATGAACCACATTTTTTTGCAAATGAAGTCAGTTGAAGCGTTCACATACAGCACTAAATATACTCTGTAACATTATAACTGGAATCCCCTGTATCTTTACAACTATCAAGATCTTTGTACTATGGAAGGATGTTCCTTGTGTGAGATTGAATCAGTCACAGTCTGTACAAATAAATTTTTTTTTTAAAAATTGCATTTCTCGAAAGAGAAAATCATGATATTGATTCACATATATTTTATTTTTTAATAGCAAAACAGTTCATCCTATCATTCAAGAGATGAAATATAATTTCATGTGTGCTAGACGCTAAAGAAATATTTAATCTTTCTGTTTGAGGTGTGATATTGTATATTGACCTTAACCTGAAGATGGTCCTAGCAGAGCTATTTATTAGTTACAGTTACTTGAAAGAACAGCTTTTATGGAATTTCTAATGATATAATGTTATATAGCCATAGCTTAACTACATTAGGTTTTTGTAAACTGCGGTCCAATACATTTCTTTTTGAAATAGAAACTGTGAAGCACTTGATGGAACGAGGACCAAAGTAGAGCTTATTAACCCTTATGTTACACCCTTTCATCATTCATGTGAAGCTACCACCTTCTTCTCAATACCCTCACAAGTTCTCTTTATATCAAACTACCCATGGACTGAATAACGTATGTAGACCTGGAAAATACTTTTACCGTTACTGTTTACTTTTCAATGGCTGAAGAAGACATGACCAGTTCTAATCTTAGATCCATCATACAAGCCACCCAGTGAAATACATTGAGACCCGGGGTTAGTCAAATGTCAACCACTGATGACTGCTACATTGTCCCCAAACATGTCAGAGGATTAAACAAACAGTAAATTAGGTTTTGATTATTTTTGATTTTATCCTACTCCTCCAGTAGAACCTGTGCTAAATTCTGTATTGAACACAACTCACATTTCCCCCATGGTCACCACATATCATTGTAAAAAGGTCTGCTATACACTTACGAAATCTGAAGGAGAAAAGACTATTATCAAATTACTGAGAGTAAATTAGTTAAATAAACAAAGTGGTTGATTAACCTTGTAAGTAACAAGAGCTGCTCTATAAATCCTGGCATGTACTGTATTGCTTTTAGTACAGTGTCTGGACTTTTATTTATAACCCCCCACACATTACTGCTTGGCCTTTCCAGATCTTCTAATGAACATTAATTGATTAGCTGAATCTCGGAGATGCTTTACCACTGGAAAGTCCTGTCCCCGTGGGTACACATCTAAATACTTTATGAAGTAATTAGTATAGCAATGCCTTTTCAAATAAATCCTTTCAGTAACATATCCACAGGGGAAATGTTGCTGGGTGTGTGGTGTGTGTATATATAATGTTTCAGACCAATGTAACCCCAATAACACGTTTTATCCAAATATTTGTTTACCTATTTATAATTTCCATGTGAGTTTTTTTTAAAGTGGTAAGCTGTGTCTATGGTCATAATAATGTCAAGTGATTATCTCATTAGTTGTATGTCACATAAAACACTATCTTCTGGATAGTGATAGAGTTGTTTCAGATGTATTTGCATTCTGTAGAATCTGGCTGCACAAATTTCAGGATTTATTACCAATGTCAGAGTCAGTTGGACCAGCCTTTTAAATGACCTTTTAATGTCAACCCCAAGTTTCAGTTCCAAAGCCGCGAACGGCAGCCATGGCTGGAAAATTGTATCCGATAGCCAGACCAACTTCTTCCGTGTACACGTTGCACCTCTTAAATTGCATGGCATTTTTGCTACAGAATGACACTCTGCTTTCATAGCAGTCAATCTGGATGTAAGACCTTCTGAGAAAAAACAGAAGTCTTCTTGGTGTAGTTGCTTTACGCTAGGACGAAAGAATGAATGGCTCTCACTTCACACATGATCACTGTGTGCTCTGTAGCTGGTCATTAATTACATTTCATTCCATGATGGCTTTTGACGTGAATATATTGAAAGAAAACACATTAGTAAGATAGCTGTGTATTTAAAATGTTTTTGTGTACATAATGAGTAACCTGCAATTGAGTTCTAAGATGTGTGCCATCCCTGAATAGGAAGAAACAATGATCCCATGCTTAATTTATTTATTTAACTATGTTCTTCATTATAATAAACTTGTTTTCCCATAATCAACCCCTTGCTGCATCTTCCCATCTGTTGTTGCACCAGCCGCAGTTCTGTACTCTTACGTCTTCTATATAATGCTTGTATTTGTATATATTGTATTTGTAAATATGAATGGAATAGATTCAGGACTGAATTCAGTTGATATTGATCGCTCAAAAATGTTGCATAACTAACACAGAGCACTAGATTCAACTTGCTTGTGATGTATCAACAGGCACAGGGAAGAAACAAATTGTAACAAGTATGGAGAACACTTTGTGAAAATGTGGTGTCATTGTATTAATGTATAGAAATTATAGCCATATTTAAGGACATTTTCTCTATGAGTAGATGAAATCATATTTCATGATATTATCATAATATCCAGACAAACGGTTGTCATTAATAACTAGTATTTATAGCACTTTACTCTTAGTGGAACTCAAAACGCTTTTCAGCACACACTCTCGCAATTAACCATATCAGCATTTTATCGATGAAGAGCTGAATAGTAATAGATGTTATTGCCCAATTGATAGTACTCATTTTATTGATGAAGAGCTGAGTTGACGCTGCCAGGATTTGAACCTGTGACCATGCGTTTTTGAACAGGCTTTGTAGCCAGGGAATTCACCAGCATGATGGAAGTAAATATTTAATGGAACACGCTAATCTTCGAATACTTTTCCATTTTAAGGAAAACTCTCAAAATGACCTATGCTGGCCAAATGGATTTATAGTGGGTCATTTTGTGACATATCACAAAGTCCTATTTAGTACGATGCAGACTATTTTAAGAAGCAAAACTGCATGAGTACTTTTTTTTAAGTATTAAAGCTTCACATTTACTTTTGGAACATTTTTGATTTTTGTTTGCCAGTCATTTAACCAATATAAGTGCTAGCCTGTTCAAATAATTTTAGGTAATTGTTCATGGTCATTAGAAAGCTATTTTGTTCCTGTGGGTGGCTACCCAAAACTGTGTTAATAAATATTTTTTTCTTTAAAGAATCACATTTCTCTATTGATATTAAATATGCGAAAAGGATGTCTCTGGGTGGTAACTATATTGTGTATAAAATATTTTCTTTTTACAGTGTACTGATATTTTTGACAGTTTCATTACAACTGATGTCTTAAAAAAATACTCCAAGTACCATAGTCACTACAACATGCTGCACATTATTTTGTGGTGTCTTGAAAGCTGACTTGCAAAATGTTGGATAACATAACTAAGTTGAAAATTAATTTTCTAGCTTCATTTAACTGTGGTCTAATTTATTCATATTGGTTTACCTCAACTCGCCACATCCTTTAGTATGTCATGTTTGTTTGTTAACAAATGGGAGGAAGGCTAAACTTGATGGACACATGTCTCTTTTCAGACTATGTAACTATGTTTTCTGCTGCCTGTTACCTAGTGCAAATGGCAGCCAATTATTATTCCTATTATCCAAAGGAAGCAGAGATGATGGGAGTTGTAGTTCACTACCGATATTATGCCAAAACAATACTATCGTCTACATATTGCAATGGCTTGTGATCAAGGGACATTGTGCCGTGAAGATTTAGAAATATTCCTCCCCCCGATACTTGGAAAGAGGAAAGGCACAAGGAATGTAGTTTGAGTTTGGCACACACCATACAATATGCACATTGCTTAATCCCCTTGTAAGTCATTCTGTTGACACTCCCAAACTGGAGAATAAATATATCCTTTACATTGCCAAAGATTCTGTAGCACCAGAGTGCAACAGGCCTTCTGGCACCACATATTATTATGAGTTAGCAGGAGGGCCCTCCACTCCCATCTAGAGAGGGATCACAGCTCCAACTGGGCAGTGGTGAGATATTCTCCCTAAATCCCTAATCCAGCAATAAAGAGTGTTTGTGCCCACAGGATATTGCAAGAGCCACCCAGCCCTCTTTGTAACGTGTGAATCTCCACCAGGCACCATAAATCTGTTGACTTTGTACTTTTATACACACACAAGTCCACAGCAGAACAACCAAGAACACCGGTCTCCAATATAATGGATAGCAAGTGAAGTGAACCAGGATTTGGTGGTTTAATTAATGTTTTTGTTTTAAAAAAATACTTATCTCTATCATTATGACATCCACCTCTGCTCTATGATGCATTGTATTCTATCTAGTGCAGGGATAGGAACCTATGGCACTTCAAATGTGTTTGACTTCAGCTCCACTGATGCATTGCCTGCATTATGGCTGTACAAGCATTATGGGAGATGTAGTCCACATCATCTGGAGTGCCGAAGCCTGCCAACCCCTGATCTAGTCTATACCAATTCTCGAGCCCTCTTGCCACATTTTACTTGCCTTCACTTTCACTGAAACAATATTTGTCCACTGCATATGGATCCCTTGCTAGTTTAACTTTGCATTAGGCAGTAGGTCTATGCAGTGCACATTTTACTGCAAAAGAAGGGGATTTGCCATTATTTTGTAATTCGGTTGCATGTCAGATGCTCAGTGAAGTAGCAGCTCTGTCATCAGAGTAGCAAAGTTGAATGAAAATACCCACCTCTGCTGGAGTGGAGATAATTTGTTTCCAATTTGTGTAAATTAGACTAGATCTGGCAGGTTGGTTCACTGCATTTCGGTGTTCAAAAAGAAGAAATTACAAGCCTAGGTATCCTATTTTGAAGAAATACATTTTACCTAAGGTTTCTATAAGTTATACCAAAACTCAACTGCTTGCTTCATCTGCAAATTTGTTGGAAATGTGAAGTGTGCATGCCAAAAATAACTGCTAGAAAAACCATAAACATTGGTCAATCTGGTTAATAGAAGTAATAAACATGTTTGATATTGTGGTTATTCACTAAATCAAGAGAGCAAGGGAAGGCAATTTAATGTTCCTTTTTGAGAAGGAGAACATTTCAGTAGAAAGTTCCTAGCCTCTTATTGTACAAAGCACTGTAAACGCATTTACATAAATTCAATAAATAAAAAAGGGGCACGCTAAGCATCATAGCTACTTCTTGTAGTAGTTAGAGTAGAATTTTGGGGTACAGTTCCATGTGATTAGATAAAAGCCAAAGGATCAGTCTCTTGCATGCTGAACACCGGTCATTACCCAACCAACTCTGGCCAGCGATGATAGGCTAATATAATAAATGATGTTATTCGTAAGCTTGGGAGGTATTACACTAGGTATTAAGAGTCATCTTGTGGATTAGTACTATAGATTTGCTGTAATTATAGATTACTTCATAGGTAGGTAGGTGGGTAACCAACCAGGTAGTTTGAGAATGTTCACTGTTTTGACATGATTTCTCAGATGTTTGTTCCTCAGTCTATTTCTTATGATGAAATTGTAAGTTGTTATGGTGACATAGAATATCGCTGAGTTCCTGATCTTTTACACTAATTTGTTAATGAATTGAGATTTTCCAATAGTGCTTCTTATTACTAATATATCATAGCTAAAGCATATAGTATAATATACTTCCTTGAATACAGGCGAGTTAAGGATATATTTAGGCTTTGATAAGTCTGGGTTTGCAGGAGGGTTATTCTTTTAAACACTAGGTCACTGCAAACTGACAAGTGCATCTACTTTTTGTGATGAAAAGGTCGATATTTTGAATAGTCAGCTCACTTTGAAGGTTCATTGTGACCAACATATCTGTAGAAAGATAAGAAAAATCATAGGTTATAGTTTCCGTGTTGATGTGCAATGCACGGTAACTATGTCTATTGTGAGATCAGCCAGATGTTAATAGAGATGAAAGCTGGATATTATTCTGTTAAGGATATTTTCTGGAACCACCAAGACATTGCCAGGGTGTGCGAAACGTCAGATAGGAGATCCAGGCAATAGTGATTGATGATATTGTCTTGAATCTAAAACAGAAAAATCATAAGAATAGTAGTGCAAACATCTCTTCTTTGTATTGTACTCTGTAATAGAGCAAATAATTATTATTTAATACATTCCAAGTTCCATTCTGAATGTTACTACAAAGAAATAGGTTCGTTATGTAGTTCTCACTGACTTATATACTGTAGTGTTTATTCGGTTGCTGAGGAGACCAATTTCTCCTCTGGGAGCTGAAGAAGTGTTCAATACAACTGCCAGATTTTTCACAAGAGAAATACTTTTAAATGTTTGTGAAGTGCAATCCAGTTGGAATCCATGTATGACATCATTTTTGGCAGAATTTGGAGATAACTGTTTATCTTAACATTGGTAACACAAATATTCACTCAACCTCACCTACCTATACAAAAATCATCAGTGTAATAGAAATAAATTGAATGGAAATTATACGTGACATTTTAAGTGGTCTGTTGGACATGTCGACTCATTCTACGGTGTATTTTAACCAGTGAGGGCACTTAGCTATGTAACCCCTTTTTTGATTCTTCATTGAATGGTTGATTTTTAAATACAGGTAAATTGGTAAATTCTGAGATCAATTGTTTGGGCTGATGGTGTATAAACTAGTGTTTAGCTGGGTTTGCCCTTATTCTATAAATCATGACGTGTTACAGTAAAAACAAAAAGGTGTGACAATTGAATATGATGTTGCATTGCAATGGATGAACCTTGTGCGTATGTTAGTGTCACTTTTACTTTTAGACCAGTTTAATATTTTTCTATAATAAATATTTTCTGTAATCATGCTTATATTTAAAAACTTCCTTAGTAGTTAGTATAGGGAAATTCCTAATTTATGCTTCTTCTTAATTGCATACATTTAATTGAAAAATACTTTTTGCTCTTCTTAAATCTAGAGCTTAGAAGGACACTATAATCACCAAAACAACTTTTGCTTAATTAAGCAGTTTTAGTGTATATATCATGCCCCTGCAGTCTCACTGCTCAATTCTCTGCCATTTAGAAGTTAAATCACTTTGTTCATGCAGCCCCAGGCACACCTCCCTGCATTTAACTTAGACAGCCTTCTTAAACACTTCCTGTAAAGAGTAATCTAACGTTTACACTTCCTTTGTTACAAATTCTGTTTAATTTAGAATTTCGTACCTCCTGCTCTGTTCATGGCTTTCTAGACCCTTCAGGGGCCTCCTATATATAATTAAAATTCACAGAGCAGTGAAAAGTGAAACCATTTTGTTTTCATGCAGGTTGTGTCAGTTACAGCTAGGGGAGGTGTGACTACGACTGCATAAACAGAAACAAAAGTGATTTAACTTCTTAATGGCAGATAATTGAGCAGTAAAACTTCAGAGGCATTATCTATACACAAAACTACTTCATTCATTATGCTAAAGTTGTTTTGGTGACTATAGTGTCCCTTAATGTGTAAACTGGAGAACCTGTCCATACCTTCAAACTCACTTTACCCTTACAAATTAAAGACTTTGAGAGGGAATGTCTAAGGGAGGGAGTATGTCTAAAGTTATCCTTGACTTGTGTGGTTGTGTCTTGCAAAGACGTCATGTAAGTGCAGTACAATGTGCTCTTAAGAAGACATTGTGTAGAAAGCTACAGATGTGCTCTGTACTTTCTTGCAATGCTCATGTGTTGCAAAAGAGAACATTGATTCAAATCCACCAGCTGTATGTTTAAGAATGATCTCTGGTGTCTCTAAGAAGAGGAACACCACAAGAATAACCTGAGGCATCATGACACAAGTTCCAAATCATGTTCTGCAGGGTCAGATACATAGTAACTACATATTCTTTACCCAAATGGGTCACCTGAGCCCTTATATAATAATCGATCCATACAAATAATTGTGATCAAGATATTTCAGAATTGTATTTCAGTCATGCTCTGCTATCTACTGAGTGCCCTGTGAGTAGCATGTAATAAATGATAGTAGTTTTCCATAATTATGAAAAATAAAAAGTCATCATAATTTATTTTACTTTGTTTTGGGAACTAAACAGCAAATTCTGCAGATTTTACGTGCGGTAAATATGCATAACATGACACAGAGGTTACATTTTCTCATAGCAAAGTGCTTAAGGTTACACCAACTAAGAACCACTGTTTTCATAAAACACTGGTTTTGGTTGCTAGTATGCCCCACACAACACCAAAATTTAAAAATAATTTAAATTATCTCACGTGCTTACGGTGGTTTCACTATAGATATTGTAAAAAGGGATCACATGATTTAAATCCTTCATATGCTCTAAAGCTGTCCAGCTGTGACACTTCAACCTCGAAAAAAGTGAGAGTGTCTACTTCTCTATCCTTAATTAATTGACGTAAATTGTAGAACGTTGCAATAAGTGTAAGACTATTTGTGAGCCAGTTCGCATATATCTAATAATTGTAGCACAATTGTCCAAAAATTCTAAACTGGCGCTGGCCCTGTCTGGTTTCTGTGTCACTTCCTTGTGGTTTAAGACATGTCGCTCTATTTGTGTGTATCTCAGACGCAAACGATGTCTTGGATTTCGCTGCAGCTCATCATTATTATAGAAAATTTCCCGACAGCTCCTCAACACTGAAGGGTTTAACGGTTTATAGAATTCCATCAATGGTATTAATTTCATAACATGAAACCAAAATGTTGTTATTAAATAATACACACAGCTGGGAGAGTCACTATGGGGTACTGATGTGGTATAAGGCAACTTTTTTTTTTTTACATGCTCCCACACACCTTTGCAAGAATTATGTAGCTTTTATTTCATCCAAGCGTCTAAATGCTCATGTTTATATGATTAAATGAAAGCTCTGTAAGCTGTCGTCTACCACATCTGCATGAATGGTATCTTTGTAAGGGGATGAGGTCACTGCAGAAGGGAGAGTGAAGCTAGAACACAGCTGAATCTACAGCCCTCTCTTGTGCATGGACTTCTGTCTGCTTGTTGCAGTAGATACATAGGACATCATTCATCAAAGTCTTCTGGCTGATTCAGGATTGCCAGCCTAAAAAGCATTGTGCCCAACAAAGATTTAAATGCATTAAAATCAAATAATTTATTTTGGTAACTCGCTACTGCATTATTCTTTTGCTTGCTTTTTTTTTTTTTTTAACTTTAGCTAGATTTGAATTCTAGAGGATGGGGCAGGATTTGCTTTGATTTAATTCCAGTGACAACTAATCTTGGCATCCAAGGTGGTGGCAAACTATATTTCCCAAGATGCTCAACCGGCTGAAATACATTTTAGAAACATGTTTGGTGCCAAAGTTAGCTGTTGCTGATATTTGTTTGAAGAATTCGTGTTTTGCTTGTGAGTGCCAGGTCAGGGCGACACAGTTTTGCAATTAAGAGGGTTAAGCTGTGCTGTTATGTTTTTTTCTGTTGACTTACTATGACCAGAAAATCTAGCTATGAGTGAGTTTCCTATTGAGAAAACTTGTCCCCAAGTTATACTGGTGTCGGCAGCTCTTCACTCCCAATGTGCCTTTCCCTGTAGTCTGAAGGATGGCACAGAGACACATAACCCACTGCTCAGGAATTCAAAGTAAATATATTACATTTAAGGTGCCGATAGCCAAGTTGGAAAAACTCTCCAATTTTTTCAGTTTGTCTAGTTTGGTCTAATATGTTAAATTTACTTTAAATTCCTGAGAATTCCCACTTTAATGATTAACCCGGACTGCGTGAAATGACATAGGTTTCCTGTCTTTCAGAAGCACTAACTTTTTAAATTTCTTTTGATTTTGAATCAGTTATAACTGATTGCAATAAATTGTTGGGTTTTTTTTCCAAGAGGGAAACCCAACTAATCATTATTTATATTACACAGTAATTGAGGAATTTATCGGATAATTCAGTTATATATAGTATTTGCTCATTTAATTTCTAGGTATTTTTTTATTATAACAATAATAAGCACTCGTATTTCTTCTGCCCACTAATCACAGCCTTTTATAAATAACGGTTGAATATACCAGATGTTTTCCCCTGAGTTCTATTTTCTGTTTTATCTTCTTGTTCCATGGGGTAGCTTCATTCCTCTTGCATTATGATATCACTAGATTCTTTGTTGACATAATAAGATCTACATTCTAGAACGAGGAGACACCATCGTAAGCCTTTAGAGAGATTTAAAGAAAGACAACTTTGTCCTGACTCCTGGAGATTGTGAGGTCACAAGAATCCTGTGATGTCATAATGTGTGTATACGGTCATCTATTGGGTAGATGAAGAGGAGTTCATTGTGCAGCAAACAGCAAGATACAAATACTTTGAGAGACTACAATAACTGGAACAGAAAAAGGTGAGTACTAACAGGTGAACATGGACATTCAGAGCAGATTTACACGGGTTTAAGAAATTCCTGAATATGTAGAAACTGCACCTGAAATGTTTAGGATGGGGGCATGGGGAATTCGAGGTTATTTTCTTACACTAAGGCAAAGTTAAAAATGCCTATTTTGCACTACATACACTGCCCTAACTGTGGTTGATTTCAGAATGCTTGTATATTGAATAAATTGTACGTGTATCTTTTTTTTAGGATCAGCGTGTAGAGTTTGTTAATTGAAACATACTCAACTATAATTCATCACGTTAAAATGAGTTGTTTGCTGTAGGACAACTTTTAACTGAGTTTTCTTTAGGAAATAGCTAAATTCCCTCCAAGGTGGCTATTTCCACAGATCATGCAAATTGTTTCTTGCAAACTCACTTTGATCCTTAGTGGCTTATATCATTTTAATGTTTTATTATATATTTTGTATGTAGTTTGGGGACTCTCCAGTCATCATAACCTGTGCTCATAAAGGTTATGGTACAAAGAGTTTCTTTACACAGCTTATTTCGCAAAGACTCCCAAAATGGACAGATCCAATGTAGGTCCTTAATGTTGCAGTCCTCTTCGGTTCGTGTCTCTTAAGTTGCCAGGAACCACGTCAGTGCTGTACTCTCTCCTTTTGGACAAAAGTGGACAGGGGAGCTCAGTCTTTTCAGACTCTGCTTTGTCTTACAATGTCTTTGGATTTTGTTGGAATTTCAATTATGTACCAACGCAGACTTGATCAGTATTTCATAAAGAATATATCCTTATGAATTACTGAAAAGTGACAAATCCGCTTCAAACATAGCTCTATGTCTCCTAAATGATTTGTCTCGACATTTCAATACACAATATTGCCGCAGGTGCTGGTAGTTTGGCTGTGCTATATCCCTCTCTGGGCAAAGATTTATTAAGTATGTGCAGTCCCTCCATTAAAAGCAATTGGAAGACCACAACTAGCCGATCTCTGCATGTCATGATGATATGCTACAGATAATAAACATTCAGGGCCAATTATCTTTTTTTTATTTTTTTTATTTACTATCTGTATTATACATTAAAGTAGCAAATGCCAGCCTGGATTGACCTTTTAAATTTGCTGAAATATTTTTTTTTTTTTTACTTCAGAGAAAAAACAAAACAGTGTACGTAAACATTTCACAAACCAAACCGTAGGGGGTTTACTTATCTCTGGTGCTTACTAAAGTGCTCTTATAGCTGTTACCAGCTGTGAACTGAGGGAGGTTGATTTAGATCCTGTACATCTTGAAAGTAGGAAAGTAAGTGAGAAAATGTGAGATACAGATGCAAAATTATGTCTAAGCTCAGTATAAAGCAACTTCAAAGATATGTGCTTTAAGTCAGAGAGTGCCGAGCAAATCCCTGTTAAAATGATGTGCTTTACTTAGAAGTCACGGCAGTGCAATTCAGATCTAACCATAGATAATTTACCCATGACTTACTCTTTAAAAGGATGTTAGCAGGGAAAGAGCCCATTCTATAAAGCCTGCCAGCACGTTTGAACTTTTCTCCATAATTATAATTCTGTAGCCCTGGCCCGAAACAACAGATTTTTAGTTTGACCCATTTGTAACAGTAACACATCTCACCTATTGTATCAGATTACAGTACAACAAAGTAGCCAATAAGCATCCTAAAACAATAGATCAGACTGTAAGCTTTTAATTGAAAAGTGCTCTAATTATCACTCTAATAGGCAAAATGTAACATATTAACCACAAAAAAAAGTTGTTGTTTTTTTTGCTTGATCGACTCATAAAACGTATTTATTGTAGATCTTGGATGTAAGCCAAAAAATCATCACCTTTACGAGCTACTTTGAACTCTGTTTGTCTCATTGTTTCATTGATAATAACGTGTACAAAGCATTTTTAATTAATGTGGTTGGAAGGCAGTATGGCATTAAATCAAAAACCTTTACTCATTTAGCTAGGGGGTTTACTTTACTAAACTCTGAATATGCCTCAAAATTTGAAAAAATATATATATTTGACTGTGCGGGTAAGCTGTAATAGATGGGTTTATTCCATCAAATATAGTTTTCTTGATAGGTCCAAGTTAAGTCCAAATAATACATTTTGGGCCATTGTCCATAATGCCTAGATTACATTTCAGCTCCTGCAAAGATATAGAGTGTGGGTGATCGAATTACATTTTAAGAAACTGAACGCATCTCATAACTAATTGTGTACCATTTATAAAGCTACTTACTAGACAAGTTAGGGTAACTGAGCATGTGCCTATAATAAGCAGAATGTATTATGTGCAGATGGAAATTTCTCCTTTATGTGTTTTAAATTTTAAAATGTTTGGTAGTGTATGCTTTATTTTATAACAATCCAAGGGTAAATGTCCTGAATGTTGCTTCTAGGTCTGTTCGGTGAGATGCACACATTTATCTGCTAACATCTCTCCCTGCCCATGGAGTGGATCAGGAATGCTGTGGACACAGTTCACTGCATTTAATATTCTATAACTGAGCATCAAGCGTTTGTGAAGTGCATACAGGTGTTTGAACATGTGGCTGGTAGTTTATACCTCGGTGTTAACCATAGTTCACTTTAACTTATGGTGCCAGATCATTGCTATGGTAACCGGGAGATGCAGAGAGAAGGCTGCTGGGCTCACCTTGGGCAATAGAACAGGCAGACAGTTTGGATGGGCCCTACACCTGGCAGCAAACTGTTAAAGCCACCAGGCCCACTCCCGGTTTCAGGCCTTTGGTCCATGACTGAGTGCCCGGTGGATTATTCCACCCCTGGATACAGTTGTATTACCATTTGCAAATTGTAGCTCAATATAATTGTTTTTATACCTTTGCTGGCAATTAAAAGTTATTATGTATAATTTATTTCTAAATGTAACATTCTTTATGTGTAAAATGTCACCTAGATTCTGATAGTTAGACAACATCGTCTACATTGCTCTAGAAAGAATTTGAAGCTTATGCAAAAAAATAAGCATTTCAAGGTACCATTCAAATGATCGACATATCTTCAACCAGAGCTCTGCAGGGATCTGTACATTTTAATGTAGCAAAGCAAATTGTATTTTCCAGAAGGGGAATCAAGTATTGTTGGTGTGCGATGTATTTAGTGATTGACATTGAACAGCTGTGGACACCGCTGTGCAGAAGTCCAAATCACAATGAACATAAGTCATTTTACCAGCTTCACTAAGCGTGATGGTATACTGTAGGCGCCGGCATACAGGGCTCAGAGCAATGTTAGATTAACATTCTTGGAAGATGGTCAAATCAGGTCACCAACAAACAGCATCAGGACAGTTGAGATATAGCTAAGTCATCATTTTTATTAACATGCTTGTGTTTGCTTGTAACTTGTCTCTGGTGTCTCCATAAGTGGGATACCAGGAGACAAGAGGGCCAGGAAGGAGTATTGTGCATGTGTTTGGAGACTGCTTGTGGAATTGCGTGTCTGTAGAGTGAGCTGATTGTGGTGTGATGTTGTGTAAATAGGTCGGTTTTAGTTGGGTTGTGTTTGTGGGATAATCTGTGGCTAGGGGCTGTAGAGTGTGAGAGAGTATGTATAGGGAGCATAGTGTGTATAGAGTTTTTAGAGCAAGCATGTAAAACTCAAAGGCTAGCATGGGCCAAATAAACAAGGCTTAAGGTTATGTGGGCCGCAAAAAAAAAAATTTTTTTATAGAAACTTAGGTTTGTTTTGAAAAGTACAATATAAAAAAAACCAGCATCCTCCTCTAATAAACCGCAGTCCCCGCCCCTTTATACTAAATCCCAATCCCCGCCCCTTTATACTAAATCACAGTCCCTTCCTCTATATTAAACCTCGGCCCTTGTTTGAAAAAAAAATAAAAAAATAATATATATATATATATATATATATATATATTAGCCAACAAGCACACTCCACTCACATTGCCTCTGCCAGTATGCAACTCCGGAGTCCAGCATCTGGTATACCCCCAATGGCTCTGTCTGCACCCTGTGCCAATGCCGATCCTCCTGCTACTCTTTGAAACTCTGTGAAGGTGGAGCATGTTGACATCACATCGGAATGTGACGTGGCCATGCGTGCCTCCCTGCACCTCCAGACGTGGCCATCGCAACACTGACCAACACACACTCACTGACAAACACACACACTGGCAGACACACACACACTCACTGACAGACACACACACTCACACACACACACTGACAGATACACTCACTGACAGACAAACACACTCAATGACAGACACACACACTCCCTCACTGACTGACAGACACACACACTCCCTCACTCACTGACAGACAAAGACACACACACACACTGACAGGCACACACACTGACAGACACACACACACACTCTGACAGAGACAAACACACTGACAGACACACACACACACACTCTGACAGACAGACACACACACTCACTGACAGACACACACACACACACTGACAGATACACTCACTGACAGACAAACACTGACACACACACACTCCCTCACTGACTGACAGAGACACACACTCCCTCACTCACGGACAGACAAAGACACACACACTGACAGGCATACACACTGACAGACACACAAACTGACAGACACACACACACGCTCTGACAGAGACAAACACACTGACAGACACACACACACACACACACACTGACAGACACACACACTCTGACAGACACAAACACACACACTCTGACAGACTCAAACACACACACACACACACTCACTAACAGACACACACACACACATTGTTGCACACACTTACCTAATTTTAATGACGTCATATTCCGGCACCCGGCATCACTACATAGGGCGTGCGCAAGGGAGCAGTGAGAAGACTGAGCTTCCTCACTGCTGCCAGCGACCTCTCCTCACCGGCCGGGTATATTTATGCAGAGTAGGCACCTGCAATGTGGGGAGAGCAGGTGCCTACTCTGCCTTAGTAAGCATGTCAAACTAGCGGCTCGCTGGGCCGCAAAGATATTCATTGCAGGCTGTATGCGGCCCATGGGACGCGAGTTTGACATGCTTGTTGTAGAGTGCATATTTAGGGAATTTAGTATGTGTTTGTTTACAATGAATCTAGTGTGTGCATAGGGGATCCAGAGTTTGTATGTCAGGAATGTAGTGTGTGTGAAGGGGATCTAGTGTGTGTTTAAAGGAACCAGAGCATGAATAGGAGATCTAGTGTGTGTTTGTGTGTATAGAGTATTCAGAGTGTATATAAGGATTTAGTGTCTGTAGATGATCCAGAGTTGTGTAAGGGATCTAGTGTGTGTCTGGAATGTAATGTGTGTATGTATGAGGGGTGCTGTGTGTGTTTGTCTATGTGTGTGTAAGAGGGGTGCAGTGTGTGTGTGGGGGTGTTGTGTGTGTGTGTGTGTGTGTGTGTGAGGGTGCTGTGTGTGTGTGGGGGTGCTGTGTGTGAGGTTTCTTTGTGTGTGTGTAGCGATGCTGAGTGTGAGGGTGCTGCGTGCGAGAGGTGCTGTGTGTGTAAAGGTGATGTGTGTGAATATTTTTGGAGGTATAGTGTGTGTGGGGAAAATAGATTAATGTAAATGTATTTTTTTTAATTTTAATTGAAAAGTGAATTTAGAGTGTATATAGGGATCTAGTGCATGTGTGTAGATGATCCAGAGTTGTGTAAGGGATCTAGTGTGTGTCTGGAATGTAATGTGTGTATGAGGGGTGCTGTGTGTGTGTGTGTGTGTGTGTGTGTGTATGTGTGTGTGAGAGGGGTGCAGTGTGTGAGTGGTGGTGGTGTGTGGGGGGTGCTCTGTGTGTGTCTGAGGGTGCAGTGTGTGAGGGTTCTTTGTGTGTGTGGCGATGCTGAGTGTGAGAGTGCTGTGTGTGAGAGGTGTTGTGTGTGAAGGTGATGTGTGTGAATATGTTTGGAGGTATTGTGTGTGTGGGGAAGATAAATGTAAATATATATTTTTTAATTTTAATTGAAAAAGTGGATTCAGAGTATATATAGGGATCTAGTGCGTGTGTGTAGATGATCCAGAGTTGTGTAAGGGATCTATTGTGTGTCTGGAATGTAATGTGTGTATGGCTGTGTGTGTATCAGGGGTACTGTTTGTTAGGGGGGGTTGCAGTGTGTGTGAGGTGGTGCTGTGTGTGTGAGGGGAGTGTGTGGGTGTTGTGTTTGTGTGTGGGTTGCAGTGTGTGTGAGGAGTGATGTGTGTGTCATGTGTGTGAGGGTGATGTGTGTTCGTGTGGGGGCTGTATGTGAGAGGTGCTGTGTGTGTGTGTGAGGGGTGCTGTGTGTGTTTGAGGGTGCAGTGTGTGAGGCTTCTGTGTGGGTGAGGGTGCTGTGTGTGTGTATGTGAGGGGTGCTGTGTGTGTGTGTATGTGAGGGGTGATGTGGGTGTGTGAGAGGGTGCTGTGTGTGTGAGAGAGGGTGCTGTGTGTGTGAGAGAGGGTACTGTGTATGTAAGAGAGAGTACTGTGTGTGTGTGGGGGTGCTGTGTGTGAGGGGGGTTGCTGTGTGGGAGGGTGCTGTGTGTGTATGTGAGAGGTGCAGTGTGTGAGGGGTGCTGTGTGTGTATGTGAGGGGTGCTGTGTGTGCGGATGCTGTGTGTGTGCATGTGAGGGATGCTGTGTGTGGGGAGTGTGTGTGAAAGGGTGCTGTGTGTGTGAATATGTTTGGAGGTATTGTGTTTGTGTGAGGGGGAGATGGATTAATGTTAATATATATTTTTTAATTTTAAAAGTGTAGTATCCCCTCTCCCTTTTTACCTTTTACCTTGGAGGGGAGACCGTGGTGGTCCTTGTGGTGAGTGAACTCTAGCCTGCGAGGTTACAGTTCACTCTCACAAGATCAGAGCCATGGTAACTGCGGCAACTCTCCGATCTCGCGAAAGGAACCTGACAGAGCTGCAAGCCAGAGCTCGCCGGTTCCTCTCCTCACTCCCTCCCTCCCCAGCCGACGGCCGCCTCTCACTGCTTGAGGGCCGGTGAGGGAGATCTTTGATCTCCCCACCGGCCCATGAATGCACACAGCCAGGGCCGTCTTTAATAACGAATGGACCCTGGGCAAGTGTTTGCTTGGGCCCCCTGTGCCCTGCCGCTCTCGCCCCTCACTCCCTGGTATGCAATCACGGCATCCATCCCAACGCAGTGGCGGTACTAAAGTAGAATGAATTTTATTGGGACCCCCAATTGCAAGGTTGGACTAAAGGTAGAACCCCATCTGTCGTGCAACTCCAACAATGCTTTGACAGCTGGGACTCTACCAATTTCCCATGCTTGCAGGGTTGTATTTAGCACTGAGCCATGTTAGTATGTTTGAATGTAAGCATGTGTTTGTATGGAGTATGTTTGTGTGAATGTGTTTGTATGTGGTACTGGAGTTTGAATGCAAGTGTGCATTTATGTGTAGTGTTTGTTTTTGAATGTAGGAGTGTGCTTGTATGTAGTGTTGACGTTTCAATGCAGGAGTGTGTTTTATATGTAGTGTTGAAGTTTGAATGGAGGGGTGTATTTGTATTTAAAGTTGCGGCTCAGATGCACAGGTACACACTCTGACGCACAAGCAGATACACAGATACATACACTGACTACATACAGATAAACAGGCACATATACTGACAGACACACTGACACAGGTATATATATTGACACACACACAGACACATACACTGGTAGACGTACTGACAGACATACTGACACAGGCACATATACAGACATACCGACATACTGACACACACACACAGACACATACACTGATCAACATACTGACACATATACACTGACAGAAATACTGACACCCACACACTGACAGATATACTGACACCCACATACACTGAGAAATACTGACACACACACATACAGGCAAATACACTGACACACACAGACTGATATACTGACACACACACACACACAGACATACTGGCACACAGACAGATATACTGACACATGCATACACATGCACTAACAGACATACTGACGCACTGACAGACATACTGACACACACAGATATGCACACACATATATACTGACACACAGACAGACAGACATACTGACACACACACACAGACATACTGACACACACACAGACATGCTGACACACACACACATACACTAACACACAGATACACTAACACACACATACACTAACACACAAACACACACACTAACACACATACACTGGCACACACTAACACACACACACACTAACACACATACACTAACACACATACACACACTAACACACATACACAAACACACACTAACACACAAACACACACACTAACACACATAAACACACACATACATACACTAACACACACATACACTAACACACACACATACACTAACACACACATACACTAACACACTAACACACATACACTAACACACATACACTAACACACTAACACACACACATACACTAACACACAAACACTAACACACACATACACACACACACAAACAAACACACACATACACACACACACACACAAACACATACACTAACACACACACACTAACACACACATAGACAAACACACACACTAACACACACATACACTAACACACAAACACATACACTAACACACACATACACACAAACACACATTTTTTTTTTAAAATGTAATCCCCCCAGCCTCCTTACCTTTTGGAGTGCTGGGGGGATTCCCTGGGGTCCAGTGGTGCTGCTGGGCTCCTGGGCGGGTGGCCGGTCGGGCAGGAAGGCGGGCGCGCGAGGGAGCACTCACTGCTTCCTCTTCAGCTCCCTCGCGCGCCGCATAGGGATGCCGGCGCCGGAAGATGACGTCATCTTCCGGCTCCGGCATCAGTGCGGTGCGCGAGGGAGCTGAAGAGGAAGCAGTGAGTGCTCCCTCGCGCGCCCGCCTTCCTGCCCGACCGGCCACCCGCCCGCCGGTGTCAGCGGGGCCCACGGGGCAGGTGCCTCGGGCCCCCCAAGAGAAACTGGGCCCGGGGCAGCTGCGCCGTTTGCCCCGCGTTAAAGACAGCCCTGCACACAGCAGGACCGGTGCTCAGATAGCGCCGGCTCTGCATGGGCTAGCGGGAGATCTCTTGATCTCCCCTGTCGGTCTGGGCCCATGGCTAAACTGGCCCATCGGGCATTTGGCCGGTATGCCCAATGGCCAGTCTGGGCCTGCACGCAGCTCAAAAATACCCAGAAACTGCACCTTTGGAGCATAAGGGTGGTGACGCACTGCTTAAGTGCTTCAGCGGAAGAGGACACATGTCACACATAAAGCACACCAGCTTGCTAGGCTGCTTCTGAATGCATGTCAGGCTGCCAGCCAATCAACTAGGCCAGCCCACCTAGGATGGAGCATGCAGGGAATGCTGTTTTAGTGCTCTCTGCAAGGTCATAATGCCCTAAACATAGTGTGAGCGTGTCCAATGATGCACTCGCACTATGCTTCATGGGGACTGTTCCCTGGTGTCTCCAAAAACATGACACAAGGAGGGAACAAAGTATGGACAGCGAGACAGGACCAAACAAAATTGGGACTGTCCAACCAAAAATCAGGTCAGTTGATAGGCCTGCCATTGTATTCCATAACCCATGAACTGAGCATAGATTGTTCTTAAAGCTGTCAGTGCATTTCGGTTACCTCTTTAAAATATCAATACATTGTTTCTGTAAAACATCAGAAAAAAAAGAGGGAGACGCAGCAACCGCATGGTACCCTTATTCTCACATATTACAGATTAAATGCAACCTCTCTTCTATATTCACTTACCATCTCAACATATCTATAAATCCCCTGCACCAAGTATACATGAATTTAAAAAAATAGGTTTGCTTGGCTCTATCTATTTTCATCCTTTTTTTGTTCTAATAAATCTTGGGAT
Source organism: Pelobates cultripes (assembly GCA_933207985.1). Classification (NCBI taxonomy): domain Eukaryota; kingdom Metazoa; phylum Chordata; class Amphibia; order Anura; family Pelobatidae; genus Pelobates; species Pelobates cultripes. The sequence continues at coordinate 61,864,162 of OW240915.1, forward strand.
AAACGAACACATCTTTTAATAACTTGATACAATATGCAGAAAGATGCAATGATACACAGGAAATAAGACCTTATGAATTACTTCTAACTATAACTGAGAATTACGCCAGCACCGAAAGCTTAGCCGTGCCTGTGCGTCGCAGGTCATTTATACGGCTATAAAGTTATGCTTGCTGAGCGTGACACAGAATCAGCATACACCGCCACCCTTTAAATTTACATTGCTCACATTCTGAACGGCTGCCGTGTGGCTTTGGGTGAGCACAGTGAAAACATCGTGGTTTTACTTTGTTATGTTTATAAAGCCTGAATGACTTCATATAGTAAAGAAATCCTTGTTGTATCCATTTTTAGTCATCTAAGCGGTCATCGGTCAGTTATGTCTACTTGGCAGTTACAGCAGCATATTTTCAGTGACCTTTAGCAGAACCCTAATGGACATGTGTACAGAGATATTTACTTCTTACCCATTCACTATCTTTTCTTAACTTAAACAGATCCAAGCATGATCTCATCTTTCAAATATAAATGATACTAGCAAACTGGGTTTAAACCAAGCTATAAAGGGTAATAAGTTGGGAAATGCATAGTGGCAGTAAGAATATAAAACAAAAAACATCAAAGTAGATTAAAATAAAGTTCACGTATCTGTCCAGGAACCTGTTCACTTAAGACACAAATATAAAGCACCGCGCTTATAGCAGCAGTAGCTTAGTATCCAACAGCTTAAAATACATAGTAAAAACAAAGAGAATGTTACCTGCACTCTGGCCTAAATCCCCATGTACATTTAAACAAAATGGAGGGTCTTTAGTTTTATTCCAATGGCTAGGCAAGCTAGGCAAGCCTCAATAGGTGAGTTCCTACACTAACCATTTGATATGCTGATATCAGCCAAGAATCTCCAGTAAGACAGGAAGGGGTATTTTATAAACCCTTTCACATTTAACCCTTTATAGGGTTCTACACATACAATACACTTTGCTAGTATCAGACAAAGTGTAAACATCTCTAATGAGACATGAAGGGGTGTTTTATAAACCCCTACATACTTAACCCTGAATAGGGCTGTTCACTAAATCCCAGTTTAGGAAACTTAGCTATGTGGTTAATATATGTGCCAAGGAGATGCCCTCAGCAAATTTTCTATTCACTAACATTCATAAAGTGGCATAAAGATATAAAAACTTGTTAGAATTTCACTATAAAATTCCAGTGAAATCAAACGATAATATAAAATGAACTAACAAATACAGTTTATCAAAAAACAGAGAGATTGCTAATGCACAGCTAGAGTAAACTTTTACAGTGTTTGGAGTGTCCCAATAACACTTAATGCTTAGAGCATAGTAACACATTTGAAAGAGCTAAGTGTTAACTTTAGTTTCAGTCTTACAAATTTATACAAAACAACATGAGCAGTAAACAACACGGCGCGCTATATCCAGTGACACAAATATGAATGAAATACTTAGAAAAAAAAAAGTATGGCTTTCCTAAAGGCCCTACCTCTAGTCCTAATACACAGCTTGTCGAGAAACAAATGGGGCACAACCAGTTATGCTAGGAACACAAAGTAAATATGATGGTGTAGTACCCTCAAACACCACTAAATATGTGCAAGTATACATTACACTCACAAAACATCCTTAAAAAGAAGACCTTTTAGGGACACTATAGTCACCAAAACAACTTTAGGTTGATAAGGCAGTTTTTGTGTATAGATCATGCCTCTGAAGTCTCACTGCTCAATTCTCTGCCATTTAGGAGTTAAATATTGTTTTTGTTTTTGTTTATGCAGCCCTGGTCACACCTCCCCTTTCTGTGACTCACACAGCCTCCATGAAAAAAAAATGGTTTCACTTTCAATCAGATAGTAGCTTACTTTAAAGGTTTTTATCTACTGGTCTCTAAATTGAACTTTAATTAGATACAAGAGGCTTCTGCAGGGTATAGCAAGCTATTAACAGAGCAGGAGATAAGAAATTCTAAATTAAACAGAATTTGCAACAAAGGAAGTGTAAACATTAGATTACTCTTTACAGGAAGTGTTTAGGAAGACTGTAAAAGTCATCTGCAGGGAGGTATGGCTAAGGCTGCATAAACAAAGTGAAAAAACTCATAAATGGCAGAGAATTGAGCTGTGAAACTGCAGGGGCATAGTCTATACACCAAAACTGCTTCATTAAGATAAAGTTGTTTTGATGACTATAGTGTCCCTTTAAGCAATGCATAGAACGTCTAGTAGATCTTGATATAAATGGATCAAAGTCCGTAGATGGAGAAGCTGTACTGGAACAGAAATCACATAATATAGTTTGCTATATGCCTGATGTTATTGTTTAAGCTGTGTATAAAAAAATGTGTCATTGGTTGTTTTGGTATCCTACACTATTATGGGATTTGTTCCAGTAAAGACTCTCCAGTAGAGACCTTGGTTCATTTATATCAAGATCTACAGGAGCTACTGTGTATTGATCAAGGCTTTCCTTTGAAGGTTTTTTTTTTGTGAATGCAATATTTACTGGCACATATTAAGTGGTGTTTTTGGGTACCACACCATTGGTTGTTTTTTATTTTTTTATTATTTTTTTTAATTATTGTTTTAAATGCCTAGCAGGACGGGCTATAAATGTGTTTGTTTCTATACAAAAATATCACATTTTTATTGTTGAACATCAAGAAAACAAAGCATAACAGAAAAAAACTTGGATTATTTCAAACACATGTAGACAGAAGGAGATCCCTGCTGTCAGTGCATACATTTAATTTGACCTCATTGACCTTTGCCCATATCATCTCCAGAACACAGTGCATCTATAGAAAAAATAACTCATATTGTCTTCTGAGCAATACGGAAATGCTCTTGTTAGACCTTATGTGATCATTAAAATACCCATAAATACCCAGCCACTGACAAAACTTTTTTTCCCCTCTAAGTGCACCAGCTGGATAGGAAAGGGCGACTTTGGGTATTTTGATGCTGTGCAATTAACTAAAAAGGGTTTAGACGTGGTTTCCCAGGAGCTACCAAAATGCTGATGCTGTTTTCAGATTTCTGTTGTCAGCTAAGAATTTATCTCCATACTTATCGTAATCAAATTTAGTGAGGCCATTTGTGTGTTGTTAGATTAATCGACCATGCATCCTATGGGTTTCACCTTTCTTTCTGATGTTTACATGTTTGTAGTTTACAACATAATGAGGTTTACCTTGTGCCCTTTAACAAGTAAACATAATAAATTTTGTCATTTGCTCCAAACTGGACCTAAGCAACAATCACAATATTTAACATTAGTAGGATTTAAAATTCAATGTTCGCACTTGGACCTCACTGAAGACTTTTTTAAAAATCCATCATTTATACTATACTAACACTATTGTGCTGGATTAGATATTTAGGTTACCTTTTCTTCATCACCACGATGGTCTCACTACGGCTGGCCCCGACTCCATAGCTAAGATCATCAATCATGACAATCTCAGCCAATCCAATGAGATGTTGTTGCACATCAGTGTCTCCTCAAAGAGATGCATTGATTCACACAATGCAGCACTAAAATAGGAAGCACCTCTTGTGGCTGTCTTACTGTATGGACCTAGAGGTGTTACTAGGCAGCAATGTTAACACTGCCTTTTTTCTGAAATGGCAGCGTTTACATTGAAAAGCCTGCAGGGACATGCTGCAGACACCAGAACCACTAATTTAAGCATTAGTGGTTCTGGTGAATATAGTGTCCCTTTAAATAAATACACTCATACTCTCTTCAGTTGGACTAATTATGTGCCGACCCACAGCATTTTCCAAGGGAGATGAATCAGTGATTTTTCTCCATTGCTATTATGTTTTCCAAGTATGTTTTCCAGTGATCCCAAGCAGCTGCTTATATGGACCTGCAAGAAGTAGAACTGACAAAATTAATGCAATTACTGTATGTTGTTCACACCAGCAGATTGGTATTTAACTTGGGTATTTATTTATTATGGTGCTAGTTATTATGAAGATTATTATTAACTGATTACCATATACTGTAAGTACAAAATATTAATGTATTTCTGAGTACAGTACAATTTATCAAGCTGCATGTTTAGGGAGGGTCTGTCAGTCTGTATGTCTGTTTGATTGTCTGTGTGTCTATCTGTCTGTCAATCAAACTATCTATCTATCTATCTATGTCTTCTCAAGTATTAACCTGAAATTCCAAGGTTTCCTTCGCCACCAATTACTGGAGTTTGATACCATGGTCACTTGACAGATGGTGACACATTCCAGTTCTGTTGGCGTTAGTGAAACATTTTGAAACTCTACTGACTACTTTAGCACTGTTCAGCAAGGCTGGCATTGGAGTCCAGTTGTTAGAGATTATTGGCAGACACTTTCCAAATCACACTGTTAAAGTGTGGTAAATTCACATCTTTAATAGGATAGTTGATAATTTTGACCTTTCTTCACACATGGGTGTTTCTCTTTACATCTTGGTCATTGCAAATGGTATTTCCTGTTAATGGAGTCATAGAATCAACATTTCCATAAAGTATATTATAAAAAAATGTTCCCCATATCTTATGAACCAGATGAAGAATTCCCCTATAAAGGATGCCAGTTGGGAATTATGTGAATAAGTAGTACAAGTATAGTTTTGTTATTGCCACTCAGTAGCAATTAACATGAGGTAGACTTTCTGAATTAGGCAGACAAGCCAGGAAATCAAGAGAGGTTTGCCACCAGCCTCCAGTTTTGCCATTATAATTAGATAGTCTTGACTCCTAATTGTAAGTCCCAATCTACAATGAATAGCAAGCACTAAATTACAATAGGTAGGTGTATTCAACACTAAGGCACATGATGTATAGTTTATTTTTTGCATTTTTATGGGCTGCACAATAAACAAGGATTTTTTTATTTGTTGTTTTTATTTTAAATAAATAGTTTTTACATTTTGTTTGCATTTTTTTTTTTTTTTTGTAATTTAGATGTATTTTTTTTTTTTTGAGGTCCACTAAAACAGGATACTTGGCGTTAGTAGGCCCAAACAACAGGTTTGACACCATATCTATTATTAATGTAAATCATACCTTATTTTTGTGTTTACAGTGTGCTTAAAACATAACATAAAAGGCGTTATATAGTATGGTATGACCTGCTGGTTCGATGAGAGAAAACAAAAGAATAAACAAAACACATGCTGGTGATATAAATTGCAAACTTAGATTGGTTGGAGGCAGGACACTGGGTACACAGGCCCTTGTCAACCTATGTCTTCCGATGGTACAACGCAGTCCTTCCAGGTGATAGTTTGCCAGTGGGCCAGAGGTTTAAGTGATGAAGCACGAGAGGTGGCTTTCAGACTGCTGTAACAGAATCCACATGAAGTAGTTTCCAGTCACCTCATGAGTATAAGGCATACACCCTCTACGGCAGAGGTGATAGTGATACTGGCTCCAAACTGGCCTCGGCAGACGATACCGCTGTTTCCCCCAATTTATGCCGTATGGGTTCACTCTGAGTAGGTGCGCTCTTGTGGGCACCCTCATACTGGGTATGAAGATCACATGACTCTGAAGATGGATGCAAGGTAAGTCTCAGTGGCTCATCCACAACAGCCTTCAGGCGGTATCTGAACTTTGACCAGAAATTTTTAAACAACCTGTACAGTTTAACTTGGATAGGGGACAGCTGGTCTCGGGATGCAAGTGTACGAATAGTGTCTTCCATTGTAGAAAAGAAAGGACGGCTGCAACTTGTTGGTAGGTAGTCACCGCAACACTGGCACTAAGTGCCGTGATAACCTTTACCAGGGAGGTGTGGGTGGATGGGAGAAACATCACTGATAGGTGCTCACCTTCCACCGTCCTTGAGTAGGCCTCTGGTCTGACCCTAGCAAGATCTGCTAAATATGATCGATAACCCACCAGGTTGCAAAGTAGGTTCGGTTGCTTAGAAGCAGTAACTGCAGGCAATAAGTTGTTAAAAAATGGTTAAATATTGGCTTGTCTCTTGCAGCTTAGGGCATATGAGACCAATCAGCACGGCAGTCAATCTCACCCCCTTTTCTTTTTACCTTTGTATATGTTTATGGAGCACTGACTAAATTTCACTTCACTGTTGTCACAGAATAAAACCCAATTTACAAAGTGTAACCCTATCTGAAATAAACGTGGCTGAGATAGAATAGTCAGGAATTAACCAAAAGGCAAGGCAACCAGAGGACAGGAGAACGGGAGACAATTGACTTGTCAAAGATAACAGAAGTCAGAGTTGTCAAAAATCAAGCTGAGTCAGAAACCAGACTTTAAAACTTTGCCCCAAAACAAAAAGAGGTTGTGTAAATAATATAAAAAAAATTAATGCACATGCGTCAGGTCATAAGAAGAGGTGGAGCCAAAGCGTCTAATATCTGAATCGCTGAACGACTGGAGAGAGGACCGTTTGTCAGTCAATCAGTGGAAGAGAAGTAAGTAATGGTGACAACTCTGTCAAGATCAGTTGGCCAATATGACAACCACGTCTGGTACCAGAAAGCCGATAAAGCCAACCAGTCGTACCTGCAAATAACTAGGGTCAGTCTACCCAGTTCATCGCCATTTCATAGAGATAATTTGATTTGAGAAATAATAACAAATAACAGCTGGTAAAGCCCCAGTATTTCTCCAGCTACAGCATACCACAAAGCAGTTAAATGCAGCGCCTCATATTTAAGGTTAATTAAATTAGGGCCATTAAGTTGGATAATAGTAAAGTTGAAACCAAAATCTAGAAACTGCTAAATGTCCTGTTTCTGGTTAATTACTTATTATTATTGGTGTTATTATTGCAATTATCCCATGGTAATAGCCAGAGTACATCCACTAGTCAAACCAAACATGGATGTCACTCAACTGCAGCTAAACGCTTTCAACAAATAGCATTGACGTGCACCTGACATTAATCCTTGCATTTTAAGGCATTTATGGCTGAATCCATAATCTTTTCCTGGATATATTAGTTACCTCTGCTGGAATTCATTATATAAATTGTCTCTTTCCTGTGGGCATCGTCCTGACTACAGGATATTGTAAAATTAGCTAGTGGTTCCCTTAGGAATATCTTGTGGATATGAGATAAAAATAGCAACTATTGTGAATTTTAAGAAAAAAATTTTTCTTCTTTGTAACTTATGATAGGAGTAAACTTGAAAATGGCACTTTGCAGGATTTTCTTCCAAGAAATAAAATAAAAAGTTCTCCCATAACCAACTACTGTCCATTCTCAAAAAATATACATTATCTATTTTTAAAATGAATATTCCATTATTTTTTGCAAATGAAATATTTTGACAGATGTCAGATTAGCGTATATAAAGATTAAATAGCTCATACAGTGCAAATTATGGTTTTCTTGAACATAACTGAAGTGATTCCTTTACATTTAATTAAACTGATCATTTGTCTACAGAACCGAAATGTTCTTGTAATAACTTTCTTCTTGCCTTCTGTACCACTCATACAGAGTCAAAAGTTGGCACAAAAAAAAAATCATCCTTTTTTTTTAAAAGAGAAACCCAATAGACCTATAAAGATCCTTTATTCCCTAGAGTAATAAATTATAAAAACAAATTTTTTTTTAGTATTTCCATCAATCAGAGAAGATAAATTCATATATTTCTTTATTTTTTTTTTATTTTTTTTTACGAATGATAGATATCATGGGGTATGTATACCTTTGTTTTTAAAATGTGTTAGCTCTATAATGAAAGATTTATGGCCTATAATGTGAGAATTTTATTGCTCCCCCAAAATAGGGAGGAAGTCAAAGGTGCAAAGATTTTTTTTAATTGTGATTCAGCGCTTCTCCCTAACTGATGTCATTATCCTTCTGAGAATTTAATTGGTTGCCAGAAAACGTCCCTGACTTGCATTCCATAACACTTATATGAGCCTCGTAATTGACGTCACCAGCCAACCCTTGATAAATCAATACAAATTTGGTACATTGAAGACGTCAATACCAACCCCCATTTAGAAGCTTGTTTACCCAAGTGACACTCAATAATTTCAGTGCAAGAAACGGCCGCCCAGTCTTAGCGGGGGCACTGTGACAGGCTGGCTTGTTTTTGTTAACAGATGAAATTATGGGTGTAACCCACTGGCTGAGCCTAAAACAGAACATTTTTTCAAACTGTTTACTCAGCTGTCCCCAAGCAGCCACTCCATAGCTTATGGATAAATGTAATATCCTACTATGCTGGATGCTTTACACCATTCATATTACTCAAATGCCACTTAACAATTGGATGCCATGTGTCAGCCAATCACTGTGCATAATTTGGTCGAGTTCCAAATGCATTTGGCTCAAAGGGTATGTGATAAATTTGCATATTTATTAAAACATTAAAGGCAGCCTTTCACTGTATAAATGATGCCTATTGTTATTTTTTTTAAATGGTTGAGAAACCTACACTTACAAAATGGTAACTGACTGAATAATATGCTGTAAAACTGACTAGTTTTGCCTATTTTTAATCAAGCTTTGTACACATCCAAAAAACTGTGAATTTTATTTCTGCCAGATTCGTTTTAACAATAATGTGTTCCATATAACAAAGTTAAGCTGATGGATTAGTAACGCGTGCTTTTTTAAGTGTAGACCATTAGATAAATTCCCAATCTACAATTTATTGGAACTAGTTAAAGGATCATTAATATCTTAGTATAAAAGGATGTATTTGAAGCAGTACAAAGAAAACGTAAGCATGAACAAAAAAGCTGTGAGGCCTACTTGTTAAATTTTACGGTTTCATGTAATACCCTTAGAGGAAAAGAAATTGAACTGACCCATTTGAAACTGTTTCATTCTGCCAAACAGAATACAATTGGAATTCAAACCATGGCAGATGACAGAAAATGTCCTAATGGTGGAAGTCAGATGGATAACACTACCTGTTGTAAAAGGCAGGCTAGAAGTAAAATAGATGTTTCAGTATTGGATGTATTTATATGATCGCCAGATTCGCTTCTAAACATTACTTAATTGTAAACATTGTGTTGTTGTTATGTATTTTAACTGTATATAGTACAATTTACTCGTGTCAAATATATATGTAGGTGGGTTTGGTTCTCAAATTAGATTTTCCTCTGGACAGAGCTGTACTGTTTGGAATTCCTAATTCTTTGTAGGTTCTCCTCAGGTAGATGAATGTTTTCAAAAATAACTTTTCTGTGAATTTGTATTTACAATAATCAGTTTGAATATGCCCCTTTATTGTTGGATAGTGATAATTTACTGGTGACAAGTGGAATGTATCACAGACATATTAAAGTATGTCAATGTGTGTGTATTGAACAACAAGATTCATTTCACCGACTATATTGCCTCTATAATACTGTTGAAATAAGCTCCAATATTACTTGGGGGTTAGAGCATTTTTTTCACCAATCTGTGAAATATATAGATAAATAGTTGCCATAGTAAGCCAGGTCACTTTTGTTATTTGGAAGATATGGGTGGTTTTAAATCACTGAGAAACATTGTTGTGGGATACTTTGATAATACAGTATGATAGAACATACAGGAGTTCCAGCCAGGTTTGTTGTTATTCAAAAACTCGGTGTTAACATACTTCTAGGACAGCCGGGTCGCTATTCATATTTTTAAACATTTTTATTCCTCTTTTTTTTTTTATGTTTACTACATTTATTTATTTATCTTATGACAATCTTTATTTTGTAGAGTTTTGAACATTAGCAAAGTCCAACAGCAGAATTGTTGTTAGAGATATGTAGTGGTGAAACATTTAGTAAAGGTACATAGCAAGAAAACAAAAATGAGTAACGTGTTAAAGACCAGGAACCAGACAGAGACAGAACGTAGATGCAAAACACCTTTATTAAAAAAAAATAGCAAAAAATAAAATAAACCAAAAGTAAAGTCCAGGAGGCAAGCATGGGTCAGGCACCGCAGCGGGTAGTCAGACGAGCTGGAGAACGGAGAGCAGTGGAGTCGGGACCCAGGCCAAAAATCAGGAACCAGAAATACACAGGAAACAGGAAGTCTTCTGGGAAACAGGAAACCACGCAAGGGCAAGGAAGTACTTGGACTTGCTGCTTAAATAGGCTGCACTGATTAGCAGCAGGGTTAACAACCAGGTGAATAACCGGGGAAACAGTAATTAAGGAGCTGTTCGTTAAAATCAGCTGAATAGGCTAGACACAGAGAAAGGAAGGGTAGCTGTTTAAAACAGCAGAGAAACCCTGATACCAAGTTACAGTATCCAAATTCAGCATATACGCTCTGGGATGCTCGCCTGTAACCAAACTAAATTCGCTAATGTCACATTCATTCACCTGTGAATACTGGAAGAACAGTCCCCCCCAAAAAAAATCAGTATGCAACATTAATGCTCAGGCATCATGAAAAAGAGACCATAGTGTGACTCTACAAATGAAGTGTATCAGGAAAAAGAAAGAAGTGCAAAGGGAGATAGGCAGAGAACAAAAGTAGAGAAAGTATCCCACCATCTAGTATTTAAAACCCACAGCCCATCCACTCAAATCCATGTTAACAACCCAGGAAGGCCAACCACGGGGCCCACACTATTAAATATTTATCTGTCTTGCCCGGAAAAGCCACAACATGTTCCTCCATCAGCCTCAATATCTTCCCAGTTCTATCAGGTTGCTATTCATATTAAGCAAGTTAAGCTCCATTTCACCATGAAGGTTTACTCAATCACTCAGAAGTGATTAAAATATAGCTGAAATGAAAAACTGTTTTCAAATAGACTATCATTGCCTAAAATGTGAAACTCACTTTGCATTCACTTTAATTCCTGGCACTTTATTGTATAACCTTGTTAGAATGGCATTACAGTTTTTTCATGTGTCCGAGAATTGTTGAGAATCAAAGAGAAAATTTGAAGGGACACTATAGTCACCAAAACAACTTTATCTTAATGAAGCGGTTTTGGTGTATAGATCATTTTCCTGCAGTTTAGCTGTTCAAATATCTGCCATTTAGGAGTTCGCTTTGCTTATACAGTCCTAGTCACACAGCCTTCCTAAACTCTTCCTGTAAAGAGTCGTTTAATGTTTATACTTCCTGTATTGAAAATATTGTTAAGTTTAGAATTTATTTTCTCCTGCTCTGTTAATAGCTTGCTGGACCCTGCAAGAGTCTCCTGAATATAATTAAAGTTCAATTTACAGAGCAGGAGATAAAAACTTTTAAAGTACGTTACATATGACTGAAAGTAAAACCATTTCTTTAAATGCAAGCTGTGTGAGTAACTGCCAGAGTAGGTGTGGCTAGGGCTGCATAAACAGAAACAAAAGTGATTTAACTCCTAAATGGCAGAGAATTTAGAAGTGAGACTGCAGGGGCATGATCTATACACCAAACCGCTTCATTCAGCTAAAGTTGATTTAGTGACTATAGTCCCTTTAAACAATCAATCAACTATTTAATCCTACAATTAATTATCTTTCTTATCCTACAGTTATCAAATCCTGTATCAATCCTGATTTCCAGTTTAGTGAATGAACTCCAGTGTGACATAAATAGTTATGGATTATAGACATAACCTGACTTATTTGTGGTAGCCTTGCCTTTACCCTCATTCTTTTGTTCCAGTTTATGCAGCTATCAATAGGATTATTTCAACCACAGGCTCTTAGGGCTGACATTTGGGCCTCACACAGCTGGATCTTTTATTAGAGCAGACGTGTTTCACAATGTCGGAGACACTGATAATTTCTCCCAAATTCATGCAAGTAGACCCTGTGGTCTGCATTGTTTAGAAGATAGATTTGCAATTACCATGACCAATTATTGAACACTGTCAGGGTTGCATATAATTGACTTGGAAATATTTGAAAAAGTCCACTTCAAATTCCCAATCAATTCACACTTTAGTGAATAACCCTGATAAAAGTGACTGTAGCTTAATTTGTATTGCTTTTAGCTGCAACAAGAAATCCTTAGAGAGACAGGTGTGTGCTTTAGACTTAAACTTCTAAAGATCTATTACTGTACTGTTCTATAGAATAGATATACAATATTGTCAGATTGATACTGATATTTTTGCTTTAACTTCCTAAAGAGTTATATTAATAACTGGTGCTGTTTCTGTACAAAACTGTGAATTCCAGCAAAACATTGCTTAGAGCATAACACTGCCTTTGCCAGCCTGCCTTCTTCCCAGAATGCATCCTGCCAGCCTGCCTTCTTCCCAGAATGCAACTTCTTTCATTACTCCATGGTCCATTTCTGATACTTACATCCCCACTGAAGTCACTTTCAGCAGTCACCATGTGCCTTCTGACCAGTCTGTGGCTATGCAGCCACATAGGCAGCAAACTGTGTGTTCTGACACCTTTCTGTCATGGCCTGCATTACGGTTTTCGGCAATTTGCGCTACAGTAGCTTTTTTATGTGATTGGACCAGATGGACAAGCCTTCACTCCCCACGTGCATCAATGAGCCTTGGGTACCCGTGATCCTGATGCCGGTTCATTGGTTGTCCTTCCTTGCACCACTTTCAGCATACTAACCACTGCATCACAAAGTAATACGAATACAAAAGGATACAGGTGCTGGCATTTTAAATTGCACTATACACCTACAGTTCAATAAAGTGCAGCAATGCAGAAACCAACAATGTGACCATATAATTAGTGAGTAGTAAATAAAAATGTGTGTGTGTATATGCAAAAAAATATAAAAATATATAAACAAATAAAATACTAATGTCATCACAAAAACAGTCTAAAATATAAATAAAAGAAAATACACACAGTGCAGATCAATGAAACCTAAATTGAATAGAATATGATGAAAACGACACAATCCCAAAGGAATGTTCCTCACAAATAGAGGATGGTTTGTGGTGGTACTCCATACTGTGCCCAGGAAGGATCAGGTCCATAGAGAGTGTTGGATCCAAATTCGGGAACTTTATTCAGCACTTATGCAAAAGTACAATTAAAATCAAATAAAATGGGTGCTTATACCATCCAATAATGAAATAAATGTTCCCAGGCAATTTTCTGTAGTGAACAAACTCTAATTGCAAATGCTGCGGTATCATTCACTCCTCCTCCCAAATCAGAGTGGTGACGTATCATGCGATGCATTCTATGAGTCGTCCTGGGGCTTTGTCAAGCCACAAATGAAGCAAAAATGTGGTTCTGTGTTGAGATCATTTGCATACGCCTACCCAGAACCACTTGCAGTACTGAGAGCACTGTTAAAGGACCACTATAGTGCCAGGAAAACATACTCGTTTTCCTGGCACTATAGTGCCCTGAGGGTGCCCCCACCCTCAGGGACCCCCTCCCGCCCGGCTCTGGAAGGGGGAAAGGGATAAAAACTTACCTTTTTCCAGCGCTGGGCGGAGAGCTCTCCTCCTCCTCTCCGCCTCCGTTACGCCCCGCCGGCTGAATGCGCACGCGCGGCAAGAGCTGCGCGCGCATTCAGCCGGTCTCATAGGAAAGCATTTACAATGCTTTCCTATGGACGCTGGCGTTCTCTCACTGTGATTTTCACAGTGAGAAGCACGCAAGCGCCTCTAGTGGCTGTCAATGAGACAGCCACTAGAGGATTAGGGGGAAGGCTTAACCCATTCAGAATTATAGCAGTTTCTCTGAAACTGCTATAATTATGAAAAAATGGGTTAACCCTAGAAGGACCTGGCACCCAGACCACTTCATTAAGCTGAAGTGGTCTGGGTGCCTAGAGTGGTCCTTTAATGTAAGATTTCTGTGGGAAAATATATCCCACCCGTTGACAGGTTCCATTGTATTGAAATAATCAATGTTATTCACTTCATCTGTCATTGGTTTAGCTATTGTGGCTGATCAGTGTATATAGTCAATTATGCACCTTTTGTGCATTATGTGTCCACTTAGAAGTTAGCTCAATAAAAATGTTATCTCACATTGCAATCTTTTCTCTAACTCTGAGACTTTTTATGTGCTAGATACAGGATGGAGGAGAGCTTAGTGGAATTTAATGTTATAAATAAATGTCATATCTTATATGTCTATATGTATTTATTATAAAATAAGTTGACTTTACAATTTCTGGTGATAATCGTTGTGCACATAAAGTCAGTGCAGACTTTAGTTGTGTAACAATTGCCCTAATTTTCTACCGCAAACACTTTTTATACATATCACACAAAATGTGCATTATCTCTAAGATTACTTCTGCATGGCCATCTCTTACACTCACAAAGACAAATATATTGGTTTGAATGAGGAAAACCATCCATATTAAGAAATAAAAGCAAAATTGTTCTAGTATTTAGGCTGAGACTCTGTTTCCATATGTCATTTTATTATTATGTTGACACGTGCAGAAATTATCATAATATAGCCTTATATTTCCACTCATATAATATTTCCTTGCTCATATAACAGATTGCTGCACCTTCAATCACAGGTCACATCAATCGCAGCACAATGCTTCCAGATTAGAGTTAACAGCCTAGCTGAGCCTAATTTGTAGCCAAAAGCAGCTGACCTTAACCTTCTCACCCTAATGCACTTATCCTTTCCTGACCTTTAACGTCTAAAGATTAATTCTAACTTCAATTGCCAAACACACACATTCTAACTCCTAGCCATAACCTCTATCTCTTGCTCCTAACCCTCTATTACCTTACACTTAATACAAGATTAGAACCTCACACTCTGTATTCTTACACTTAAAGGACCACTATAGGCACCCAGACCAGTTCAGCTCAATGAAGTGGTCTGGGTGCCAGGTCCCCCTAGTTTTAACCCTGCAGCTGAAAACATAGCAGTTTCAGAGAAACTGCTATGTTTACACTGCAGGGTTAATCCAGCCTCTGGTGGCTGTCTCCCTGACAGCCACTAGAGGTGCTTCCGCGATTTACATTTAGTAAATCGCACTTATCTGACGCTGGACATCCTCACGGATCTCCAGCGTCAAAATAGATCCCTATAGGAAAGCATTGAGTAATGTTTTCCTATGGGCGGGATTGAATGCGCGCATGCCTCTGGCCACGCATGCGCATTCGGCTCCACTGACGTTGATGGAGTCACCGTTTAGGTGACTAGTGCTCTATAGCATTAAGAATACATATTTGTATTCCTAACGCTATAGTGTTCCTTTAACCGTATCTGCTTTCTCATAAACACTATTCTAAATGTCTTAGTTGAACTACTAACTCATGACATCTAATGTTGATATCTAACATGGATGTCTATTCTAATGCTTTCATTCTACCATGTGACAACCTTCTCGCCCGAATGTCCATTAGTCAATCCTAACCTCTAGCTTCTAACAGCTAACCCTAAATCCTGTCTTTATTGCTCAACACTAACCTTCTGACGTCTAACCCTAACCCATGTTCCTAGTGTCTAACCATTACCAAAGTTTAGTTCTTAACCCTAATTTTTTCTAAATGCCTTCATTCTGTCATTTGGTAAGGCAGCCATTTGAAATTCCGTCATTAAAAATTCAAAGTGGTTATGGTTGATCTATCAAGATATTTGATTTCATGAAAACAAATGTCAGAACTGAAAACGTGATTATTTTTCCTACAAATATCACACGACTATTTGCTCGCTAATTTAATTTTAAATAAGACATAGTTAAAAGAAATCGAAACAAAAAAGCAAAACGCGTGCAATAACAAGGCTATAAAACATTTACATTTTTAGACAAGTCAATATTATTTTGATGAATAAACTACTATGTCAGGGTCTCAGTAAAACAACTGACATAAGCTTTAAATGAAAGGGTCACTGTGTTTTGGAAGCATCATAAATTAAATACTGGCGTCATTTAAGTAATTTGTACTCATTTAAGCACCAAATTTAAATTATATATATATATATATATTCATATATATATATATATATATATATGATGATTTTTACATTAATCTATTTTATTTTACACCTCTCCTGAAAGACAGCATTTTTATTAAATTTATACATTTTTCATATTTCTGCGATATCCTCGTAAACTATGTTTTTGTTTTCTGCATGCAAAAAGCTAAATGTGGCCTCTTGCTCTCTATTTTGCTCTGACAACAGATGATCAAAAGGACAGGATTTTATTGATGTGTGATAAGTGAAACATCTTATATTTAAAGGACCACTATAGGCACCCAGACCACTTCAGCTTAATGAAGTGGTCTGGGTGCCAGGTCCAGCTAGGGTTAACCCTTTTTTTTTTATAAACATAGCAGTTTCAGAGAAACTGCTATGTTTATGTTAGGGTTAATCCAGCCTCCAGTGGCTGTCTCTTGACAGCCGCTAGAGGCGCTTGCGTGCTTCTCACTGTGATTTTCACAGTGAGAAGACGCCAGCGTCCATAGGAAAGCATTGTAAATGCTTTCCTATGGACTGGCTGAATGCGCGCGCGGCTCCTGCCGCGCATGCGCATTCAGCCGAAGAGGAGGAGAAGATGGAAGAGAGGAGGAGGAGAGCTCCCCGCCCAGCACTGGAGAAAGAAGTAAGTTTAACCCCTTCCTCTCCCCAGAGCCCGGCGGGAGGGGGACCCTAAGGGTGGGGGCACCCTCAGGGCACTATAGTGCCAGGAAAACTAGTATGTTTTCCTGGCATTATAGTGGTCATTTAAGGAAACTGATTTATCTTATAATATTAGATTAGTGCCAGTCCATCTGCAAACATTTAGGACCATAAATGCGATACTCTGTAACATTTATGGAATATGCACAACACTGATGATTTGAGGTACCGCCCAGCGTATACAAGTCCACAGAGAATCTGACTGGAGTAATTAATGAATCCATTTGGAAAGTCCATGCCCTTCAATTAGCCTCTATGCAACGAACAGCTGTGATCCTGTCCCCTTGGGGAGGTGTGCAGAAAGAAATCCTAAGAGTACTTTATATATCTGATTTATAGGGGCAATTATAGACTCCATTTGCACAAAATTGTTCAATGTAGGTGCAGTGAAATAATTAAGAATTTATAAGCCATTAATCTGAACTGAACTAAGCATTTTAAGCATCTGAGATGCGACTTTGCACATATCACAACCTTTCACTCCAAGATCCATTTAAAGAACTCCTAAAGAACTCAAAGTTCATTATGGGAGCTAATAATCAACTGTCCCCTTGAAATTATGGCTGTGTGCAGTGAATACATTTGGGTGCAGTAAATCTGAGATTTTCTTGACATAATAAAGCAAGTAAAACATCCATTAAAGGTGATATAAATGTAGTGGGCAAACAGTTTCTAAATTGAGAATGTATGGTCAAGTATATCTTCCATCAACACCTGTAGTGGCTAAACTTGTTTGTGAACCATATTTACTATCAGCTTGGCTAGAAAAATATTTACACAGCATCATCAAAGATACCCCCAAATTCACTCTAAACATATACTTTGCCAAACGCTAGATTCCCCTAACCCCACTGTAATGAATGGGATTGTACAGTGAAGAATAAAGAAAAAATGTAAATATAAAGACAGATCACCACAATCACAGAAATATGTGAGAAGGCAATAACTGCTTTATAAGGAGCCTACCTCAGAGCTACAGTGTAGGGGGTAACCCAAGAAAACGTACAAAAGAAATAGCGGAGACCCTTGAAGCAAGGGGATCCCTAAAGTAGCTACTGAACACAGAAATAAAGTAGTATAGTAGCCAATGATAAGTAGAAAAGGGAAAGACAAAAGGGGAGAATAACAAATAAGTGGAGAAAGAAATAGAGGGGGGCAAGTTAAGAACCCCCATATGTAAACTGTAAATGTCCACTCCTGTAATACAAAAGGACAGCAGAAAGGGGTCCCTAATAGGATAAAGGTATATCCATATATATGGTTGCAAAGATACAAATTAGGAGGGGCACCTCAGCTGTACAGTGTCACAAGAAATATAGACAAACCCTAAGTCCGGAGGAGCCCCTCTGGACCACAGAAGTCCCTGCCTGAAAAAAGTCCCTTAGAACTTCAAAGAAGTAAGGCTAAATATACTAACTAACTCAATAAATCATACTAACTACCTAAGTGCTACCTAGTGAAAAAGAAAACACATAAATAAAATAAATAATGCAAAGCGCTCATGCGCGTTTCATCGTGTAATCACGCCGTCATCAGGAGCTATTATGAGAGTGGGTCCTACTAAAGCCGGTTAAATACCTTAATAATCAAGGGGAAATCCCTCCAGCTGGTCCGGTGTATGGAGAGGGGAGTGGATGGCGGACATGCAGCCGTCACTCCTCCTCACCTACGTCATCGTGCATATCCGGGTCTCATTGGGTGATGCCTAAATCAATCTTAAAAAGAGGTGTGGGGAGAGAGACTTATACTCATACGAGTGGAGGGGGGGAGAGAAAGTAGGTGACTGACATTCAGTCACCACTCCTCGTCAACTGCATCATCATTCGTATCGGAGTCTCGTTGGATGGGGCCTAGATCAATGAGACCCAATGAGACCCAGATATGCACGATGACGTAGGTGAGGAGGAGTGACGGCTGCATGTATGGTTGCATGTCAACCTGCCCACACCGCCACATGTACTCTCATGGACATAAACTCTAGTTCATGCCTGCTAATTTACTTTTGGGGCGTTGTTTTGGACATTAGCGGAGTGATTGGCATAGAACTAAATGAAAGCATATACAGTTATTATTAGGATCAAGAACAAAGTCATTACGCACTATGCATTCTAACTCAACCATTGCTAGACAAGAGTCAATAAAGGGGGAATAAATATCTGCTGCAGGGGTGAGAGCTGAATTGTAAAAATGAAATAAATAAATAAACTTGGTGGTAAAATCATCCAAAAGTCTCACGTAAATACAAACTATCTACTTAACAAAGAGAGTTTTCATGTTCTCTTTTCTTCAGGGCTACGTCCAAATCGTTTTGGCCCACTTTAATCTATGATTTTGTTTTATTTTTTTTTCTGGTTGCCTCGAGGCACAACTTGTGATCAATGAACCCTTTTGTACATGAATTTTCCCACAAAATTAATCTTCAAAAAGATGTGTGGTTGATGTTGCTCTGTCTGTTTTAATCAATAGATATTATTGTTGTTGTTTTTTTAATTAACACTCCATGGTATTTGGCTACAAACGAGATGTATGTGTGTTTGTTATGGGGTTTAATGGTAAGTTGTAAACTACATTTTCAGAATTAAGGGCAAATCTGCTAGGGTCTGCTCACATAAATATTAAAGGGTTACTGTAACCTGTAGGAGCGGTGGGACCTTTTCTGTGCAAAATGCCCTCTTGGAAACTCTGGAGCACTAGTATCGTACAAATTCTTGACTTCCAGTCTCAGTAAGTCATTACATAAATATTATCTATAGGCATCAGTCAGGCAGTCCAGTTAATCACTCATTATTGTTGCGTTAATGTTACATGGTAAAAAGTCAGACCAATCAATCAAAAGGCCAGCAAAAAAATAATAATATTGGCTGTTGTCCAGGATGCCCACAAATGGTTGATTCATTTAATAAGAATTCTACTGGTACAATCAGTTGTAAGTACACCTGTGGCTAAGCAGATATAAGGAATTTGTTTATCATGTTGTGGTGATAATTCCAACTCAGTTGCAAGATTTAGTTCAAATTATGTGATGGAAAAATGACATGACAGAGTCTGAATATTTGTATTATTTGGTAAATTAGATCTGAGGGCCTGAGTTCAGTCAAACTCAGAAGCCAGCTTGCTGGCCACTATAGTAAATATAATATCTTAAAACTGATAACTGACATGGTAACATGCAGCACTTAGTATAACTAACTGAAAATGCTGAGAACTGACAAAAGGGATTGCAAATTATAGGCCTAAATACCTAAACAGAAACATTCTTCAAATCCGCTAATTTACCTTACTTGTTGTTATGGCCTAAACTTTGAAATTCCACTGTCAGTTCTGCAAAATTCAAATTTTTAGTGAATAAAACAACTTACGTTAGGCATTTGTCCTGTTCACGGTCACTGAGAGGCCAGTTTGCTTTGGGATTACTACATGTTACTACCTGCTACAAATATGTCACCTTCGCAAAACCTACTTTCATTCCATGTATCCTGTAACCGTAGTTATTGAAAATTGTTCTAAACTGATGAACGCTGTTGGAGAAAGTCTCACTCTGCCCCTGACTTCATCCACTATAAATTTATGCTGTGCTCCTACACTCTGGCAATTTCCCTCTGCAAAAGTAAATTACTTCAACACTCCCATAAACACACTGTCCCGCCAACCCAAATGCCTATTTCACACTTTTAATGCTCTCCTTTGCCCTGTTGCACCCCCTCCTACCACCATGTCCACCTCAAACTTTGCAACTCACTTCACTGAGAAGATTTCTACAATCAGAGAAGCGATCTGTAATCTCTCTCCCTCCCCTTCCAATAGATCACCTAACCATACTCACTCCACTGTTCTATGCTCATTCGCACCTACTACAACAGAAAAGCTTTCTGCTCTGCTCCGATCCTCCCGCCCCACCACCTGTTCCCTCGATCCTATTCCCTCATATCTCATCCGCACTCTGTCTCCCTCTCTTGCTCTTCCTCTCACTAAAGTTTTCAATCTCTCCCTTTCCTCCGACACATTTCCTTCATCTTTCAAGCATGCAACCATAATGCCAATTCTGAAAAAGCCCAACCTCGACCCCAACTCCCCATCCAACTACCATCCTCTATCACTACTGCCGTTTGCCTCCAAGATCCTTGAGAGAGTTGTGTATGCGAGATTGACAGACTTCCTCGAATCCAACTCTCTGCTTGACCCGCTTCAGTCTGGATTCCATGGTCGTCACTCTGTTGAAACAGCTGTGACCAAAGTATTCAACGATTTAATCGCTGCTAAATCTTGCGGCCATTACTCTATCCTAATTCTCCTTGATCTTTCTGCTGCCTTTGACACTGTTGACCATCAACATCTTCTTCTAATTCTCCATAATCTCGGTCTACGAAATACTGCTCTCTCCTGGTGCTCCTCCTACCCCTGCCAGCACCTTTTCAGTGTTTCTTTCTCTGGCTCTACATCTTCTCCCCAACCCCTCTCTGTTGGTGTCTCCCAAGATTCAGTCCTTGGTCCCCTACTGTTCTCCATCTATACTGCCTCCCTTAGTAAACTCATCAGCTCCTTTGGCTTCCATTATCATTTATATGCAGATTACACCCAAATCTACCTGTCCTCTCCTGATCTCACTCCGCCCATCATGACTCGTGTCTCTGACTGCCTCTCCGCGATTTCCAATTGGATGGCTGCTCACTTCCTTAAACTCAACCTGTCCAAAATATTACTTCTGGTCTTTCCTCCCTCAAGTGTTGCTACTCCCGTATCTGTCTGCCTCCAAGTCAACGACGCCACCACCTCTACCTCGCAGGCTTGCTGCCTAGGTGTTCTCTTTGACTCCGACCTCTCCTCATGTCCAGTCGATCGCCAAATCCTGCCACTTCCATCCAGGGACGTATTAGCCGCGAGGCAAACAAGGCATTTGCCTTGGGCGGCATTTTTCAGGGGGCGGCAAAAAACGCCGCCCCCCAAATGCCCAGGGCAAATGCCTAGTTAGCCTTGCGGCTAACTGACATCCCAGGCGGGCGGGCGGCTGGCGAGGGAGCTCTTCCTCTGAGCGGTCTGCTCAGCTCCCTCGCGCGCCGCACAGTGAGGCTGGGAGCCGGAAGATGACGTCATATCCCGGCTCCCAGTCTCACTCTGCAGCCGGCGCGCGAGGGAGCTGAGCAGACAGCTCATAGGAAGTGCTCCCTCGCCAGCCGCCCGCCCGGCAGCCACTGGACCACCAGGGAGAGAGAGACCTCCCCCCCCAGCACTCCCAAAGGTAAGGAGGTTGGGGGGGGGGGATTTAAATTTTAAAAAAAAAGTTAATCTGTGTATGTGTCTGACTGTGTTTGTGTATGTGTGTTTGTGTGTGTTTGTGTCTGACTGTGTGTGTGTGTATGACTGTGTGTGTGTGTTTGTGTCTGACTGTGTGTGTGTTTGTGTGTGTGTGTGTGTGTTTGTGTCTGACTGTGTGTGTGTTTGTGTCTGTGTGTGTTTGTGTCTGTGTGTGTGTGTGTCTGATGTGTGTATGTATGTGTCTGACTGTGTGTGTGTGTTTGTGTGACTGTGTGTGTGTTTGTGACTGTGTGTGTGTGTGTGTGTGTGTGTGTATTTGTGTGTGTGTTGTGTGTGTGTTTGTGTCTGACTGTGTGTGTGTGTGTGTGTGTTTGTGTCTGACTGTGTGTGTGTATGACTGTGTGTGTGTGTTTGTGTCTGTGTGTGTTTGCGTCTGACTGTGTGTGTGTGTGTGTCTGACTGTGTGTGTGTGTATGTGTCTGACTGTGTGTGTATGTGTCTGACTGTGTGTGTGTATTTAGAAGGTGGGGCGGGGGGAAGGGTTGGGTGGGGGTGGCGCGGGGGGAGTGGGGTGCCTGAGTTTTGTCCTGCCTAGGGCAGCACAAAACCAGGATACACCACTGCTTCCATCTCAAAAACATAGCTTGCATCCGCCCCTTTTTAACACCAGACGCAGCTAAGGCGCTGGTCCATGCCGTTGTTCTTTCTTGTCTTGACTACTGCAATATCCTTCTCAGTGGTCTTACGTAACTGCGGCAATGTTCCGAGCTCGCGGGAGGAGATCCCAGCAGAACTGCAAGTGAGAACTCCCCTGGGTCCTCTCTCCCTCTTCCCGGTGCTATCATTATCATCATAGCACTGGGAAAATATCTTGCGGCGCCCCTGTGTGCCCTGGGGCACCCCAGCACACAGTTTGGGAACCGCTGCTCTATAGGCAATAGGGTGGCAAAAGGTAAATCGCCAGACATTATAGAACTGCATCGCCCATGATGCATTGGCAGCCTTTAGGTTAGCATCATTGGAGTTGTAGTTTTACAAAGTCTGTGAATGTACCATTTGCCCACTCCTTCTGATTTATTCACTAAACAGTGAAAAGATGACTCTTGCTATAAGGGTTTAATCAATAATCCAGTACAGTTAACATTATGTTGCCTGAACCAATTCTCCAAGCTCTTATAAACAAATTATATTTAAGCATATGT
Source organism: Pelobates cultripes (assembly GCA_933207985.1). Taxonomy (NCBI): domain Eukaryota; kingdom Metazoa; phylum Chordata; class Amphibia; order Anura; family Pelobatidae; genus Pelobates; species Pelobates cultripes. The sequence goes on from OW240915.1 coordinate 61,887,158, forward strand.
CAGCTTTGTGTTCATGAATGGCACAAGCTAAATAGTTTTAAAAAAAATTAACAACCTGTCAGTCCTGTTGGATCTGATCCAATCACAGAAGACTGTTGATATGAACACACTGTTCCTGTCATTTGAGGCAAGGCGACTTTCTGGTAGCCTTGTATAATTGTGACTGTTAATCTATGAGAGTTGTGTGCTCACTGCTCCCTTGGCCTGCGGATGCACCTTTCTGCTCTGTGATCATAAATAAGATGCTCAGTTGTATGAACAGCAGCTCTTACTATGCCACGTCCAGCAACATCACAAAATGATAAATGACCCGTCTCTTCTTTTTCTTTTATATTTCATGACAAAAACAATAGAATGTTTTGGTTTTACTGCTTGTCTCCTCATCAATCCTACAGTGATTTGGCTGGACCTAACAGTAGAAGAAATAGAGCAAGGGAGAATGACAGAACTTACTTGGCTTTGTTGATAATGGGTTATTAAGATGCTAGCATGTGGTGGGATAGCACAGATTCCTTGGTATTATTTCAGGAAGGGCTATCATGTGCCTGCTTGGCACTGTTGCTCTGATCCTAGTCTATGCTTAAATCATACCAGTTACTTGTTAAAAAGAGTCTCGTGATGTGGTTCATTAGTTCAGTTGCACACTGTCTGCTTTCTCATGGTCTGTCTCAATGAATGCCAAGCAGCTGTCAGGCTCCTCTTGTGAGGATTTATAATAAGTATGGCATGATTTTTTGTGACCTCTACTTAATTATTGTCTTGGGTTTTTTTTTTTTGCATCTCTGTTTACATCTATACAGTGATTGGGTGAATTTGTTATATGCATTTTGTATTTGTTTTTGGTTTTTCTAATAAATTTGAATGTAATCTTAAAGGGACACTTAAAGTACCATAACTACTACGGTGTGCTGTAGTAGTTATGGTGCCAGAAATGCCTGTGCATCCTTCCAATGCAAGTAGTTAAATTGTTTCTTAACTAGGGTCCCAGAGGCACTGTTCCTTGCCTCCACTTTAGCCAAAAGAAAGCCAGAAGGCAGTCTAAGAATAATAGGATTGTAAAGTCTACAGAAAAAGAATAAAAATATTTGTTATATGCACCTCCTCCACACAGTCATTTGGGGGGTACCACCCCTTCCTCCTAAGAAGCGTGAAGGAAGATTATAACACTGTTCATTCTTTTTATAATAGGCGGCTGCTTTATAATGATATAAACTTAAAATATAAAACCAAAATCATTACGGTACCGCAGGTCCAAGTTGCCGTTTCTCTTGGTCCGATACATCCCTGAGGTAATTGGGGGTGTGGCTGATAAAATAGATTGGTCAATTATGTCAGACAAATTTTTAGCCGCTCCTGGATACATTTCAGGGGGACCTGAAACACTGAGCGCTGCCACACACATCTCCTGGCTTGGTAGGGTAGGAGTCATTAAAATTAATCTCCTTATAAGGGTATTATATCTCTTTCAAACACTGCCAATTTCCATACCCTTGACTTATTCAATTCCCTAATTTCCCTAGTGATTAAATACATTTTGTGCAAAGGTACTTCACACACCAGTTATGACACAATGGCGCTGTCGAAGACCAGAGGCAATATGCAATTGCCAGGTTTTAAATTGTATTACCAAGTCACATACCTCCTGAGGGTAGTTGAATGGGCGAAAACAGGAGTTCAAAAGCTTTGGAAGGAGATTGAGGTTGCTTTAGTGGTAAAATCACCCATAACGCCATCCTGGCTAGCCTAACTTATTCGACTAACGCACGGGTGCTCATTTAGCTTCACCATATCTCTTTATCTCAACCACACTACACATCTGGCATACTGTAGCTCTGAGCTGAGAACTGTCATCATTCCCGTTCACACTATACCCAGCAATCAAACTAGGCCTGGTAGCGCCCCCATTTGTGACACAGCTTTTTATCACCCTACACCACAAATTGGACACCTCTGTGAAGATGGAGAGCTCCAGCTACCGCATCACCCTCATCAGTCGCCCCTTGACCTTATTTGAATCAATATGTGTAACCCTGGAGCCCCTATCTCATTGGATTTCCTGGATATATGTCACCTTACAAACCCAGTCGAGATGGCCAACCCCTGGGTTCAAGGGTAGATGGGAGGAGGCACCAGGGGAACCACTGACACTGGTGCAATGGGAGAAAATCTGTGATCTCATTCAGCACTGTGCAACATCTAATAAGGTAGAAGAAATGGAATACAAACTGCTAGTTCACTGGTATAGGACCCCACACCCATAAACCCAGCAACGAATGTTGTAGGTGCCATGTAGCCACGTGACTAATATTCATGCCTTGGTGAAGAGGTTCTCAGATAATCCACCACCCTTCCTACCTGTGCCCATGCTTCTCTATCACACAACCACACGCACATCACTATACAAAAAATTCTGTGACTATCTTCATATTGAATGTAGCTCCCCCTGTATTGGGAACAGAAGTCACTCCATCTTTTAGTTTGTTGTACCAACCTGTGGAGGATCTTCGCTCCATTGAGAGCTAGTCTTTAGTACGGAGGGGCGCCAACAGTATTATCTAGCGATTTGGAGCCACTGGCTGGTCTCCATTGATATGGTTGCATTCCAAGCCATGCTAACATGAAAAGCCACAGGTACATACCATTCCAAAGCCTGTGTGGTAAGGACGTGGGAGCCACGAGTGCTCTGTTGGAGATCCTTGTAGGGCGTGACACAACTCTATGTTACAGATTTGAAGAGTGTAACACCCTTCAATCATTAAGTGCATTAACATTTATGTTATCGGTTATACGAGCTAATTACGTTACATGTTTTTATAAATATATCCCAGCTTGTGGTTAATTGTGGAGACAATTTGGTAGGAGTACAGCTACATAATATATATAACCTTTATGTCCAATTTGGTCACCCAACAGCATTGAGTTACCAAAGAAAAGGAAAGTGGAAAGAAAAATATCATACTTTATGGTTCAAGTGTTACTGGGACTATATTCCCCAGAATTCCCAGGAAAACCACCCATAACGCTAGCCCAACGTACTCGACTAACGCATGTGCGCTCAAGTGGCTTTGCCACACCTATTTATCTCAACTGCACTATACATCTGGGAGTAGTGTTCCCAGAACTCCCGGTTGTGCAGTTACGTGATATAAACAGGTGTTTCATACTTGTGCACCTGACTTTGTATACCCAGGTATGCAACTACTCTTATATAGATCTATTAGGTGACCTACATGTACTGTTGGATTTGAACTAGTGTGATTTGTTTTGGGTCCTGTGAGTCCCACGTAAAAATGTCCTCAATAAAATATATATTTACAACAAAAAAACAAACAAATACTAAATCCTTCCCCAATGGGCCCCTTCCCACAGCAAACACCATGCGAATATTGTAAAGTTTTGGACAAAATGGCAATGCTGGAAAAATAGCTGCTTTAATGCTTAGACGAATTTTTGTTGCAGTTCAAATATTAAAATGTTAAAATATTCTTGATTTACATTTGGAATTCCATCCACAATCTCCAGTTAAGTGAATACTCCTTCCTGTATGTTGTAATCAGCTCTGTTAGTCCAATAAAAAGAGGAATATTCATGGACCATTTAATGTCATGGGTGCATCCACCACTCTAGTTAATAAAAGTAAAGGAAATTCAGCAAAACACTTAAACGGTCATTTATAATTCAGTAATTGTAACCAAAATTTAAATCCACAAATTCTGCTGTCCAGATGTGCTGTCACTTTCCGATTCAATCAAACCCCTTTAGATGTTATTTGATTTGCTGGGTGCGTTGTAAGTCAGCCTCTTTATTTAAGCGGGAAGTTAAACACTGTTCGGTTTATACAAAACAAAGAGTTCAATTATTCCGTAAGACCAGCATTTTATTCTTCATTCAAGATCAAGTCCAAATTAAGGATGCAAAAACTGCAATGGGTATTCATATGTATGTGTGTTTGTAATGGGTGAAAACTTTCTTTAAAAAGTAGAATTCTCAGATAAACAGAGATGGTGGTATCCTGTCTCAGATAGACCGTCAATGTCTTCCAAGTTTTCCTAACCACCTATATTATTTACCCAATCATGCACAGACTGACAAAATGTGCTTATAATGTGTCCCTTTTAAACAGAAGTGGATGAAGGCTACGACTTTGATATCAGTGCTGAAAATGGAGATATAGCCATGTCTAGCAAGAGTTTATACAAAAAGCCAATATTCTACCAAAACTTTCTGAAAAAGGCACTTGGCCCCATCCAATCCCTTTTCAAAAAATAAATAAATAAAAGGACTCCGCAGAATATGGAATTGCAACACAAACTATTACTCATTCTTCTATAGGCAATAGGGTGGCCAAAGGTAAATCGCCAAACATTATAGAATCGCACCGCCCATAATGCATTGGCAGCCTTAAGGTTAGCATCATGGGAATTGTAGTTTTACAAAGTCCGTGAATGTACCATTTACTCACTCCTTCTGAGAGATGTATTCACTAAACGTTGAATAGGTGACTCTCTTGCTATATGGGTTTGCAGTTTGGTTGTCAACTATTTTCAGTTCAATATTCTATATTCCAAGTGTGCAATATTCATTGTTCTAAGCCAATACATGCAGTGGAATGTCAGTATTGGCAGTAATATGGAGTGTTTCGAGTTGCTAACCAATGTGTTGCATTAAATTTCCTCCTAATCACAAATATACCGACCACAACACTAATTCCTGAAGGTCAAATTAGCTTTTCGCAGACATTTACTTATTTGACAAGGGACGTCATTTTTCCCTTCTGTTTTAGCATGATCACAACCACAAACACATTATATTTAATTCTTGCCAGTTCGGTGCAATATAAGTAACTCAACATCATTTTTTATGATTTTTATTGCAATTTTTGAATTGAGACCTACAAATTACACATATTATGAGCCAAGAAAGGAGACATAAAAAATGTGATCTATCACTTTTTCATATAGTCCCAGTGTGACTTGAAATAAGCCAAAGCTTATCCAGTCTCTACATCATCACTCTTTTTTTTTCTTCACTTAAATAGAACAGATTTTTGCAATTAAAACAAATAAAGTGAATTCCCCTGCTAAAGCTCTAAATGCAAACAGTTTACTTTATCCTTGATGGGTTTTTGCGAGTTATAAACAATGGAAGTAATTGATCTCACTCAAAAAAAAAATATAAGTACTTACGGTTTTCCAACTGTTTTTAATTTGCCGAAGCGTTAAATTTAGGATCTCCATACGGCTGCGTTCATATGGGCTGCTAATGAAAAAAGCACATTGCAAGGATGAATTAAAAAAAAAAAAAAAAAAAAAAGTGGTCTGTATCCTAATTATAGTATTATTGCATACCTACCAACTGTCTTGGATTTTAAATCCAGTCCCTAGTTTAAAACTAGGTCTGCTGTAATTAGAGTAATTTTTGCAAATTGACATTAAGTTCTGGCAGGACAGTAGTAATTGTTCTGTAGCTGGCAGGACAGTAGCAATTTGGGATCACTCCGACCCAGGATTTGTTTTTCTCTGAATACCATGAGAAGACCTTGTGTACTATTTCCCCTTTTAGCTCACTACAGTGTGTGTGTTAGTTATACAAGTACAATTATTTAAATAGTGCCAACATATTCTGCAGGACTGGTAAACAAAACAAACAATTCTAACAAAACATGTTTGACATACAGGAACGATAGGTGGAGAAGGCACAACATTTTATTTACATACATGGATATGTGTTCTCAGCCATCTTTCTAAGACAGTATGTAAGATGCTACATTAGTGTAATGGTATTCTATGCATATTGTACTGATATGTAGTTTCTGTTTTAATTGATTTTAATAGATTGTAATTAATATGTTTTGTCTGATTCTTTTTTTTTCCTTTGGGTGTTTTTGCTTAAATGAGTTTGACATCTACCAAAGTTTGAAATTTTTATTTTTGCTTGTTTGTTTTCTTGTTTGACTCCATGGCACAAATACATATATTATATATTTATTTTTTATTATTATTTTATTTATTTTTTATTATTATTTTTTTAATTATGTTTATTAGACTGTGTATCTCACCTACGGTTCCATAGCACCACCCTGAGTTCTTTCCCACTTCCAGGATTCTATTCCCTTGTAAGGTACCTGAAACTGTAGATAGCATTAAGCCACATTGCAGATGCACTTTACTAACCATTTTTGCCCAAGTGAGCATTCTCTGTGCATGTTAGTGTTGGTGGGTTGGCTAACAGGATTATGTGTACATACATTGCACAGACAGACACGCTGTCATACCCCCTTTCCAGGCGCATCTGCCATTGTGGTATCAGCTGTATGCCCTCTTCTTACCAGCTTGCTTAGACCCAAAACTGTGTTATCCAGACTAACGCAACCAATGTCAGCCTGAATTATGCCATTCAGATTTAGATTTTATATAATTTGGAGTTTAGTGAATAAACCCCAGCAGTTCTTGGACTTACAAAAAAAAAACTTAAATAAAGCAATTTTACGAACATTGTCAATATTTACAGAGTGCAAACATTTTAATGGGTTGATTTTTTTTTTTCTGTAGAGGTAACTTTTATTTTTCTTCTGTTTCAGCCAAACAGTTGACATTCAGTGGTAATATTTTACATATAAAAAAAAAAAAGTCACATTTTGTTTTCGTCCCACAGCTGAGCTTTTTTAGACTGCATGCCACTTGTTTCCTGTGTAATTACATATATTTTGGGACATAAGCATTTCATACATGCTTGACTGATTTCAGCAAGCATAATGAAGAAATTGCAGCTGAGTGATTGTTGCACTGCCGGGACTGGGTGAGGTAGATAGCATTTTATTTAACATAATTCAGATCCAAGGCAGCTGGACCACCCTTCCACTGGGGATAGTGTACGCGGAGTTCCAAAACAAGGCAATCCTAAACACCAAAATCAAAATGACACCCCCCCCCCTTGACTGAAACCAGCTATATGTCAGTTTTCTAGGTCATACGTTAATTTTTATAATTTAATACATGTTGACATATTGGTTTATCTCTTGTATAATGCTTTTGTTACAACCATTTTCTTTACACTTTTAATGATCCTCAGTCAAAAAAATGTGTTTAAGGAATACTTCAAGCACCATGACCACTACAGCATGATGTTCTGCAATCCTCTGTCTTGTGATTTAATATGTATGCAAGGTTTTAATTTGCTCCTTGAACCATAAAAATGAAACTACATTTTACGCATTAAAGCCCAGTTGACTGTGTTGGAATTTCATTGAAATTTCCAGCCAAAAGATATTCTGGGACAAAGTAGCACGTACTTTGTCTTAGTACATTTCCTAGTGTTGACAAAGCTTGACTCAAGGCGGAGTTACAGCCATCAAACTTGTATTTTTACCCAGCCATCACCAGTGACGACTGTAGGGAAATAAAGCTCTTTCTATCGTGGTTCCTGCTTTCAGTTTTATTAAAGCGGTGTTAGAATATTTCTTTCATTTCAAAGATGATTGCATTGTTTTTAGAACCTTGTTTCTTCATCTTTGTATCCTCTAAAGGTCTAGAATTGTATGCAGTATTATATCCTATCCCTTAACCCTAGGCATGAAAGAAAGAAATTGTCCAACAGACCTCAAATTTGATGAAAATTCACCTGGCATAATGGCAAAATAAAGGGGAAGCACTGAATTTTCATCAATCCAAAGTGTGCTGGACCATTTATTTTCTTTAAAGGCTCTGCACTTTTTGGCTGGGGATATCCTAGCAGAGGTGGGAACTGCTTAATTGTATCTCAACACTGTAAACGTAGGCTGACAGGCCTTTTTGTGATGTCTATATTTACCTTATGTCTGCATGTTTCTCAGTAAACATATAGGATTCAGGTAAAAACATATCTCCCAAGTATCCCTATTTTTAGGAGCTTCATATTGTTGGTGTGTCTGAGCGTATAACAGAGCTCCACAGCAATACTAGTCCCAGTAATGTGTCTTTAAACCACAATAAATGTGTTTAGAAATCAGTTTCAGTAAATAAGATTCATATAGTATTCATAAAGTTCTATAATTTGCTATTAGTCACCTAAATTTTCTCAGCATAGCCTCGCCCCTGGCTACACCCCTAAAATGAAAGTGTCCCTCTTTGTCCATTTGAAATGTTGGGCTGCATGCAAAAAAAAATAAAATACAAAGTGTATTGAGTTCAAATCATTTTTTTGTAACGATAATAAAAGATGCATACATGATATGGAAGATATGACAAAAAAAAGTCTAACAGCAATTTATTCATTTGCTGACAATGGCATTTATCACCCAGGCATCCTGGGACTGGCAGGTACATCTCTATGTGGTTTATACATTGACATCGCGTTGTGGTAAATTGATTCTGGATTGCATCGTTTTGAATGAGTTGGCCAGATTTTTCAAATCAACAAAATTTGTTGTCATCCTATTTTGATCTCCATTTTACATTTCTCTTGTGGCTGTGTAGTGTTAATGCTTAGCCAATAAAGCTGTATTGTGTTTGAGATGGACACAGATATGGTTCTTAGCCAAACAGAGAACAATATAATGTAAAAAGCTATAAAGACTGTAATTTAAACTGTACACGGTATACATTGGTGAGAGCTCAGTTGATATACGCTACGGAATCTGTTGGCGCTATATAAATAGCGATAATAATAATAATATAGGGCTCCAATTACAGTATCTTGCACGTTCGATTTTTGGCAGGATCAAGTCAGACTTTGTTCCTTAAGTTCGGTAATATTAACCTCTGGACATCAGAATATAATTGTGAACTGGTAAAAAGCTAAATGTACCTTTCCTGGTAAAATACTTTGATATTATTATAATTATTATATTTTCGCATATTCAATCATTGAATACGGTTTCGTTTTTTATTTTTGTTGCTATTGTTTTGGTCTACTTTAATTCCAAAACTTGCTTTGAAATTTAATAAAGATTAAGTGTTGTTATACAATTTTCATTAGCTTATGTAGTAAAATGACCAAATTCTACGTTTTATAATTAGTGTAAGAAGATCTCCAACTGTACTTGTAGTGCTTTAAATCTCTAACCATTGTAGGAATTTTGTTGGAAAATGCACTCCCATTTAACCCTTTCATAACAAGCAATTAATACCTGCTTAAGGATGGCGAAATGTATAAATTACAGAGTTAAATTCCTAATAAACTAGGCAAAATAACATATGAAGACATAGAACAATAAAATATAAACCACAGATCTGCCGAGAGGAGAAAATCAGAATATGACCCAGTTATGCAGAAATATTGGCAGTAACACCAACACAAGCACGTATAAAAACAGTTCAGCTCTCTTCGTGCCAGAGGCCCGAGCTTCGTAACACATTGTATACTCTTTGTGGTGCTGAAAGAGTAAATGTTAATCTGGATGGAATTGGGGAAACTATTTCCATGCTGATATAGGAATACCTTGTCGAAATAAGATTGTAGTCTTGCAATTAAGTTTCTTATAAACCACCCCGAATTTAAAAATTTGAAAATAATTAGACAGAGACACCCTAAAAAAAAATTAAATCATCAAACCTTTTTTTGCAAAATGCTCTTATTTGATACATCACAATAAGGGAATCTGCCCTATTTTATTTTATATTACACTGCTAAATCAGTACTGTGGAATTTATTTATTTTTCTCTGATATTGGACTTGTGGTTTACCTATATAATCCCTTCAGAATCCTTCATAATAAATATAAATATATAATATAAATATTTATAATAACTATTTTAATAATTATATATAATACCATCTGCTTTCTAGCATACCTTTCTCAAAACTTCACTGCGTCAACTGTAATTTTGTCAGATCACAGTGTAATGGCATGGAGGAAGGGCAGACTTTGTGACAATAAAAATCTGCTCATGGACTCCTAAACCTTGAGACTAGTCAAAACCCAAGGCTCGGAGCCAAATCTTGAGTGTTGCCAGGTATGCTGGAACATAACTCTGAGATCTCTTGGGATATACTCTATACATTGTTGAGCTTTAAGGCACCGTCTTGTTTCTCTTTGTCTAATTGACAAAATATTCTCAGATTATCTTTGATACTCTGGGATGTTAATGGTTAAAGTAATGTAATACTACAAAAACAACACAAAGCATCGCATATATTCTCTATAATTATGTAATGTTAAGAGAAGCAACACAGAACTCTCCCTTTAAGCGGAATCTATCAATGTAATCTAAGTCATTATTTTAGCGTAATATTGAACATATGGAGCATGTTGAGAGATTGGTAATCAGTCACTTTGCAGATTAGGATTTTCTATGTCCTGGGTCACATTGGGGTTACGTTTTATAAACACAGGCTGTTTAAAATGTGCTACAGTAGTCTTCTCATTACGGACCTTACAGCGTGGGGAGAGCAGGATTTTTTAGCTCCCCCACACAACGCTTAGCATTGGCCAATAAATCTTGACATAAATTAATTTATTTTCATTACACAAGAGATTTCTAAGCCACTCTCAAGAGTTTTCCAAATATGTTTATCAATGGCTGCAAGAGCTGTATGTTAATTTATGAAAATTCTTTTGATAAAAGTATTTATCAAGCCTTGAAAATATTTTCTTCATCGGCTAGGAAATTACCAAATTGACTTACAAACATCTTCAGGCGCAATCTATTTGGTTTACATATGTTTATCCATTTTAATATAGTTTTTAGTAATAGTATTTTAATATTTCTACAGCTTTTTGAACAGAAATATATTCTGTATAACTTGTATAGTTAAGTTTTAAATTGCCTGTGATCTAAATATATTTTATCATTATTATGATATGTTTTATTTACTAGGTTCATTTTATATCCGGTGTGAATTAAAAGGCATTTCATAAGGACGAGACTTTCAAAATAAACTTTTGCGCATGTTTCTTTTATATTTCAGCAGTCTGTTATATTTAAGTTGGATGTCTTTTATTTGTTAAATACAAAATGATTGACCTCAGAATGTGTTATATTGTCATGTGAATGCTCTCAACCTATGAGCTAAGCCCTGCACTGCTGGATTTAGGGCAGCTAGAGAGCTTCTGGTTCTCTGTCAGAAGTAGTTGAAGCAGGGAGCAACAACCAACAGACCTAAAGTGATAAGTCAAACCATTTTATAATGGATAGACTACATAGAATTAGGGGTGGGGTGGCAAGGACACTTGTGACACGATAACCATTGCATGTGCTGTAGTGGTTATGGTGCCTGGAATGTTGCTTTAAATGCTGGATTGTGCTGTTTCACATGATTGCAGGGTTATTGGAACATATTGTCTTCCAAGCAACAACTTTGCAGTGTATTTAATACGGTAATTACATTTGGCTAATAAGGAAATAAGTAGATTGAATATGTCACTTAAATATTTGTTTTATTTTTCTTGTAGAGATTAAAGGCAGCTTTAAGCCATCATCCAACAGCCATATCCAATGGGAATATGAACACGATGGGCCACATGATGGATATGATGGGTTCCCGACAGGACCAGACGCCTCACCATCATATGCACTCTCACCCGCATCAGCACCAAAGCCTTCCACAGCATCATACATACCCGCATCAGCAACACCAGCATCCAGCACACCACCCTCACTCCCAACCACATCACCCACAAGGCCACCCTCACCATCACTCCCACTCACACCTTCACGCACATCCGTCACACCATCAGACATCACCACACGCTCCTCTGCACACAGGCGGACAAGCACAGGTAAGGAACTGCTCTACTTTGTTCTATAAAGACATTGCATTATGAAATAGAATATTCACTCATGAAGCCCTACCTTGTGTTTGCTAAAATAACTGACTTTTTATTTAATATATGTCAGTTCCATATCCGCTTCTAGGTTAACGCCTGTACTGAGAATTCATGCCTCCCCAACACAAATTACTTTATATACTATATGCTGTTTATTATTTGAGAATATGTATCACTGTACAGTATCAATTCAGGATTCATTGCCTCTAATTTTATGAAGACCATGTACAATAATTAAAGGAGAGTTTAGGATTATTATCTCCCAAAATAAATCAGAAATTTCATTTATTTAAACAGATCTTTCCGGATTGAATGTTATGATTCAATTTAAAGTCTATAGGTATTTGTCCCTTTGAAGCCATGTTTGGTATAAATATAGCAAAGACATTTAACTATATAGTATCTGTCTATTTGTGGCTAGTCAAGACTGCTGATCGGTTACCTATTCTAGTATAGAGTGAATGGACGTTTAGTTATGATTGACATTCTGTAAAGGTGTGATGGTTACTCAAACACTGTTCCTGCTTCTGCTGACCTTTAGAAAGTGACTGACAGCCCATTTCTACTGATTTCCATGGACCTAAAAAGATGGCATTGAGATGTCTGAGCATGTTTTTCACTTTTGGAAAAATAAGTAACGTAAAATGGGTGATGATGTTTTCAATGCTTTCATATATTTAATAGATTCTAGCATATTCTTGGAGCAAGTAGACTGCGATAAACAAATCATGACGATGACCATCATGCTGAAAATTAAATTTTCTGAGTTGTCATCGCTCACACATAAACATGTACTGTTCATATAATTCATAAAATGTCAAAGATACAGGACCATCTTTTTAAAATAACTTCGACGTCCGAACTTGAAAATTATCCAGGAAATAATAATTTTTTTCATTTTAAAAAATCGCTTTCCAAAAGCTACCTTAACTTTTGGAAATGTGCATAAAGCCCCAGTGTTATCGAGATGACCATATTTAGAACCTGCTGCCCACGAACAGCTGGGCACTAATACCTTTCTATTTGAATGAGAACAGGTCTTTAAATTTGCTTTTTCAAAACAGTTTTATTTCAGTTTTTTTAATCCTATAAATTTGTAGAACTCTATAACTGGTGGCTTTGTTGAAAAAAACAAACACTCTATAAATATTTTGGTTAGGTTATGGCTAGCAGAGAGTTGCCATCAAAATAATGTCGGGGGTAAAGGGCACAGTTTTACATGCAGTACATCTAGCCCCGAAATGTCTTTACAGAAAAATAAACTTAGTAACAGTATAATAATAAATAATAAACATAAAAGGTGAGTGTAGAGATACGTTAAATTCTAAATATAGCTGAAACGAAATAGTTTTTAATTAGTAGTAGGTAGAAGAGCAATATATAGACATAAACATGGTAACACACAGAATAATGGAAATACATAGATAGTTTGATATCACCATTTAAAAAGCACCGGCATGTTCTACAGAGCTATGCAATAGGTGTTCGAGGCATGCACGTAATTCAACAAGACAGATTAGATTTACAGGTAGAAGTGGTGGTGAAGTCATTGCTGAAGCGAGCTCACAGTCTAAAAGAAATGGGCTCAACCTACACAAAAGGCAATGGCAAAGTACCTTGTAATTGCAGGAAACAATGGATTGTTGGTGTATTAATCATGTACATCTGTAAAGATTCTATAATATTACATAGAACTCTAAGGGAGACATCTCCCTATCACAAGGCACCCATCTAGCACATTGCTTAGAGACAATAATTTGCTTTATATAGCTGATCATGTCTTTGCAGCATTTTATGTAGTTCATCCTCTCTTTGCAGCACTCGGCAGTAGGCCTTAGAATGACTGATCGGTTCATAAATATATATTGTTTTGAGATTTGTATAAGAGGCAGACATACACTAGAATCTCTAAATTACCATTAAAATGCCCAATTTCATCTATTGTTTATTTTAATCTGTAGTGTGAGCAGAATGAGATGTTGAATTAGATGTTGGTGTGTATAAAGTCAATGAAAGACTTGAAAGGCCATGTTTAGCAGGGAGATCTGGTGTAATCAGAAACATTATTTTGGCTTCCATGGTGATTGTTGTAATGTAGCGTATTATCCCATAATGTGCCTAGTTTTGTACCCAGTAATCAGTACATTTCTCCTGCTGAGTGCATTAATGATAATTGTTTGCATCCCGTGTCTTGTGCTAGCATGTACAGTGTGTGTTATATGTGTGTTTTCCTTCGGGGTCTGCTCACTAAACATTGAGCTGAGTTCACAGCCAATTTGCAAAAGTAAATATCCACTTCAGCAATTTTAAAGCGGCACTGTCATGCCAAACTTACCTTTCCTAATTGCTTCCTCTTCTCTTCCTCTGTCAGGATATTTTCTTAATTTCTTCCTATCAGCTCTAGTTTTCTTTAAAACATAAGACAAAGTAGGTACTACTTTATCTTCTGGAGGTTACCTACGCCTGTCCATCTATGACCAGCGGAGGAACAAAGTGTGCTCTGTTTCCTGTGGTCAGAGAAAGTTTCTATTTTTACATATTACAAGGAGGGAGCTGCGGGCCAGTAGCTCCCTCCTTGTAATAAACCTTGTAAAGAGGTCTTCGTTCATTCGTTTGAAATTTCTATTCATTTATTCGTCTTTCTGACAAATGAATAGATGAAATTCCCGTGGCGAATGCCCAAGCATTTAACTGGACATGCGCAGGAATTTCACAGCGCTATCTAGTGTGGGCAGATTGATGTGTCCCACAGCGTCTTCATCTACCCACACAAAGATGGTGTCGCACAGGACCTAGGTCCGGGCAGAAAATAAAGATGGATAAATAGGTAAGCTGGGGGGCTTTGGGGCATTTGTGGGTGACTAGGGGGACAATTAGATGTAGTGGAGTCGGGAGGGGGGTTAAAAAAAAAAAACTTGATTCGGCCATGACAGTGCCCCTTTAACTTACATTTTGATATTCAATATACTACTATACTTGTCTAAATTTACTAATTAAATTGAAAACAGGGATCACTACTAAAATGTTATGTGACATATAACATGGAAATAAAAATTAAATTATATTTATAAAGTAAGTCTTGAATACGAACGCATAAAGAGTTTTGAAGAATTTCCTTTATCAATTGTCATTTTTAAACATATTGCATTCCTACAACTGTCATATTATAACAGTCTGCAAACATGTTTCAGTATTCATCAGGGAGAGAGGCTAATTACATGTGCATGTTTTTATTTCTTTTTTCCTGAATTAGTTGTGTATTTTTGGGGATGGGGCTGTTGTTTGTACTGATTAAACATATTTATTTATATTACTAATATTTCTATGCATGGAACCCGTTAAGAGACTCCAGAATAGATTTGATGCCAAATAATCTTTTTTTCTTTTTGTACTAGTATTACACCTAAATTCTCCTTAATTGTTCTATCTACATTCTTTTTAGATAAAAAAAAATAGCTCCATATTGTACCACAATAATTATTTTGTTTCATTGACATGTGTCATCTCCATTATTTCTTTACCCCAAGCGATACAATTCCAGTGCAGTCTATTCACACACCTTTTATTAAACAGTATTATGCGATCTGTTCACCTAACTAGTAGCTCTCAGCAATTTATCTGTTAGATAGATAGATAGATAGATAGATAGACAGAAAGACAGACAGAAAGACAGACAGACAGATAGACAGATAGATAGATAGACAGAGATATATAGATTAGATTAGATTTTAAAAAAATAGTTACGGTCTCCAAATAGACATGGACAGAATTACCTTAATTAATTAGCCTTTCAAAGGATTCAGTCTTGGTTTAAAAAAAAGAACTTTCCAAACCCTTTATCTATTAACATTCCTGTAGACTTTAACCCCTTAAGGACACATGATGGAAATATTCCATCATAATTCCCTTTTATTTATGAGCCTTTTGGCCCTAAGGGGTTAAGGGTGACTTCTGAAGATAAATCATTTGGAAAGTGTTGAATCATTTTGAAAGCTTACAAAATCAAGGGCATTGTGCCCAGGTCTACCAGGAGACCTTAACTGAAAAAGAAAAAAAGTCTAAATCAGGTGTGCCTAAAAGGTAGATTTCCAGATGTTCTAAAACTACAGCTTCCATGATGCTTTGTCATTCTAAAGGCATTCTAAAGAAATGCAAAGCATCATGTGTGTTGTAGTTATACAATTTCCGGGGATCTACCTTTTGGGCACCGCTGAGCTAAATGTTCTAGTTAAGGTTTTACAAGGGATCTAAGGCAAAATATCAGTGGTTACCTTCTTACTGCAAATGCCTTTGCTATACCCACGTGTATTATTTGGGACTTTTGTGCTGCTCTGTCACGTTTATGATAGGAACCCATTAATCCCTTCTTTTTCTACAATTCTCATGTTGTGTTCCACAGTGAAAAATAAGTACTCATAATATTCAATTAACGTTAATTAAGCCAGACCGAGCAGCTGGAATATTCATCATAACATTCCACTCACAGAATATCTGTTAATCTGCAAAAAGAAAAAAAAAAAAATTCCCATAATGAATGTGTATCCTCGCCCAGGACATTATTACTGGGATACAAAATGTGTTGCTTGCGTTTCCAGAAACTATAGGGTTAATTCAGATTTCACACCCTTTTTACGTCACGAGACAGCAATTAACTTGCAATTATCTTATTTTCCTTCAAGTAAGCATTGGACATAAACACATAAGCCTGCTTTCAGATACTAACTACACATGTCTGGGGCAGATTTTGGTTCAAACTGCTGGGAAGCTTTTTGTTGTCTGCTAGTAAAGCTATAAAGAAAGGGGTGTTCAAATTAACCTTATAAATGCTCATCTGTGTAGTAAATAAATCGAGCAGGAAAGCCTTTTCCAGTCAGACGGAAAAGGCAGATGTGTTAAAAATAAGACTGCAGACACATAAATTATAGACCTCTAAAGTCTCCAAAAAAATGTGTGCTGTATGTACAAATTAACAGACTGTCTTTTATGTGACAGCCACGTTGAAATGTTCAAATGCAGTGTTTGAGGCCATTCATTTCCAGACTTCATTACAAAAAAGATAAAAATCAGAGAAGTCCTTAGAGACTTACAGGTGCAGGTCCTCAAATAAACACGCTGTCCAGCAGACATGTATTTTATAAAATAGAACTTGAATGTGATGATATGCAGGCTCCCTTGTGTGCTTTATGTACAGGCGCACAGTACCACTATTTTAAATTAACGTACTTTGCAAATATGTTTAAATAGTGACTTGTCCTGCATTCAGATCAGGCTTGTAAAATCTATGTCAAAATAGCAGATTTGATAAAAAGATTGGGATTTCAAAAAAATTTTTATATAAAATTCTGCAATTTTAACTGACAGGTAGATAGATAGATTATATAGATTAGATAAAATAGATAGAGAGAGAGAGATAGATAGATAGATTATATAGATTAGATAAAATAGATAGATAGATAGATAGATAGATAGATAAAATCGGATGACAAATAAATTCATGACACAAAATGAATTTGGTGCAAGTGCTATATCACTCAATTCAATTTCTTCTTATTTTTCCTTTATGAGAAAAAGCTGCAGAAAATTTCTGGGAAATGTGCAGTCAGTGCATACACTTACAAATATCACACTTAAATGGACAGGAATTGTACCCTCCCTTTTGTTAATGTATTTTATAGATGATGCTTTAAAAATTATGAAAAAACAGTAAATAATAAAAATATATTAACAATCCTAAAACGGTATTAGACCCGACTAGCAAGAGGCTGCATCAATCAGGAGCCACTGATTCTGCTCTATAGGGGTTTTATTATTGCATACCTTCCTGTACAGCACCCAGTTGGTGGAGGCAGATTTTCACTTGTTTTTTAACAGGACATGTACTGACATTTCTAATTGTATACGTATGTCGTGAACAAATTGCATTCCATACAAGCTTATAGCAATACAACACAAACATATACACTAACAGGGTTATACACTAAAGTGAGAATTCAAAGTGAATTCAAAATCATTTTCAAATACAAGTCAAAGTAAATTAAAATAAAAAGTAAAAGTAGTCGAAACAGAAAAAATATTTTAGTCAACTATGCTTACATTTCGGCTCCTTTGGACTGAAATATGAAATTCACTTTGAATTGTATCTTTTGTCAATAACCCTATATAATATTAGTAAAGTTGTATTTAAAGACATATACACATTTTTAATAGTTTATGGCAGGGGTAGGCAACCTACGGCACTAGTGCCATGCACGGCACTCAAGGTGTCTTTGCATGGCACTCAAGGCTGCTAGAGCCAAACAGGCTCTGGCCTATCAGGAGTCCCAGTAAAACATCAGATATCTGCTAATATGAAAAGGTGGTGAAGGACAATCCTCAATTTATGCATTGCGGCACATAGAGTAAGTGATCTCAGATCACTTCCTCCCAGCACTTGTGAATGGGAATCCACACTGTAATAGAGCAGCTCGTAGTTGTTGTTGCAGCTCCTGTCCTTGACCTGTACCTGGCCAGCCTGGTCCCCACTGGAACCCAAGGAAGCCACCCACACTGCTAGATATACACAGAAATGCAGAATAACCCTCCCCTCATACAAATAATACGGACAGCCCACACACAATCCGCACAAACGCAACACCACTAACAATCCACATACATGCACACAACCCCACATGCAGCCTCTCACATGCAATACCCCAAACAGCCCACACACACTACCAAACACACAATGTGACATAGCCACCCACACACAATTCCACAAGCAGCCCCCATACACAGCCCACATTCATATGCATCATATACAATACCATAAACTACTCATGAACATATACAATATAATAGCTCATATATGCACAAATACAACGATACAAAGCAATTACAGTATAAATAACACAAGCAGAATACGGCAACATAGACACCTCAATTTAAAAAAAATAGGACCGGCACGCTATGGGACATCACAATCCTATATCGGCACAGTGCTGCTAAAAGGTTGCCTACCCCTGGTTTATGGTATGCTTTCATATATCAGGTACTTCAAACAAGGAGTTTCATCTTTATCTATTATTTACATTTATTACACCACGTTTATTCAAATATGGGGCTTCCGGCTGTTAGTAAACTCCACTCCAGTGACATTAAACAAAGAGACATAAATGCAAATCATTCACAAAAAGCTTTGCTGCCCCTCTACCAAAAACTGGTGGATAATAAAATAAAAATGTATAAAACAAATATGAACAGTGCAAAGAGAACCTATAACAATTTTAATTTATTGTTAAAAATATGTTAAAAAGTTACCATTAGGGGCTGAGATTCACTACTGTCAATATAAACAGCAATGCTCACATATCAGTGCTTCACATTATAACATAAATATACCATACATGTATATATTACAATTTGCGGGGTATGGGAGATCAGAACTGGATTTACATCACAAATGCAAATTTCAATTTACCTCACTATCCAATTACAGTATTATTCTCTGATCCTTTAACTGCAGAATGTTCAGACGCAGTTATACTGTGAGTCAGATTATAGATATTATGTCCTGGACTGCGTCTTCCAATCCACCATTTTGCAAGGTTAAAAACTGGTGGACTTTTCATGTATTTACGTCACCATAGCTGTATTTTACTAATAGCTGGAGGTCTGTCAATTATATATTTCTGTGTTACTTTATTCTTAGTTTGACAGTGAAGGGTACAGTTTGCAAACATAAAATCCTTCCACAGTCAAGTTACCTGTCTCTCTATCTCTCTCTTCCTTTATCTCACTATTTAGCCTATTTTGGAACCCAAGCAGTTTGGTTAGAATGAGTGTCTATGATGTCCACCAGCCTGACTAGCTAAGCATTATGGGAAATTTCATTCACACATATCACTGCCATACCTATGTTGCTGCTCAACTCTTTCCGTGTCATTGTTGTTAAACAGCCCATATCCACAGGCGTTCTAAATCACTAGAAGGTATATAACGAGGGTTGCCAGATCCACCATATTTTCTACCCTGCATAGTTGACGTTGCAAAGTGAAAAGAAAAAAACAATGAATTCATCATGAAGAAAACCCAAATGAATCCTCAATTAGTTAATTGTTTCTCTCCTGCCGCATTTGGTTTCTACATATTAGAAGGGTTGGTGGATCTTATACTCTCCCCCTACCCAATGTTAGTAGCCTACAACTCCCAGAATTCTTTGTATGCAAAAGATGCCCAGGGAATCATGTGGGTTGTAGGTTAGCCACATCTAGAGGCCGAGCCAATTTACCCATTAGGTGATCAGGGCGGCCTTCTGGGGCTAGGCACAGGTGGGGGCCCATGTAGGAGCCTTGTGCTCCAGCTCTGAGCGATATTAAAGAATCTCCCTGCCGGTTCTTTAAAAACCATTCCCTTGTGGCCTGTCGTCTATCAGCCGTCCCTTGCAATTCCGACGCTCCCCTGCATTTATATTCATCATGAAGCATGGGTTAGTTAATCAGTGGCTCATTGAGTTTTATTTTAACATTTATAAAGTGGTAGAAATAGCAATGAATCTTAGTCTGCTGGTTGTTTCAGTGGAAAAACTTTGAATATCTCTTTGTTAGAATTGGTCGTCCACGCAGAACTCTAATGGTAAACTCAAACTCTGACAGTTGAGATCAACCCAAAATGGCTGTCTAACCATTTGGCTCATCATTTCCCTGTCTGGCTCTTGAAGGGTCGAATTAAACTTCTTAAATCCTAAACACAGAGTGCAGTCATACATTTACTCTTTTACTTACATTTTATATACTAGAGCTCTAAAAATATTTGAATTGGCTATTAACAAAATTGCTAACTTTTCCAGTCAGAATGATAGATTCAACCCTGGACAGTGCTAACTTAGAAACATATCCTTGTTAATTTCAAACACATTGAAAGCTACATTAACAGATGTCTGAAATATAAGTAATTGACACACAGTTCATTTCAGTATTTTATAACCCACCAAACGGTGATTGACACATTGTGGCTTTAATTCATTAAAAAAAAAAAAAGAAAGAAAGAAAAATTTAAGACTGCCTTTGCAATAGGCAGGAAAGTTGTTGGCAGCTTCAGAATCCTCGGCCATTGATGAACTAAGAATTTCCCAGTCTCAGACGCTGTAGGACAGTACCGAATATTAGTCATTATAAAAAAATAAAGATGAACACACTGATTCAGCACCAACTCAGTGCTACATGGTCCAAAGTACCACCTCCAACCAACTGCATACAAAATAGACCAGGCACTCAAAGGTTGTGTTAGGTGTCTTTATTCTAACCAATCGGGGCGACATTGTGACATTTGTGATAGTGCTGTTAATAGCTGGGCAGGTACAGCAAATATCGAGCTGTTCATATATTAAAAACCACGCTCGAATGGTTTTAATCAGCTTGCTTTCTTATGTAAGTAGATTTCTGATGTCCCATGCCTCTCCCCGCCTCATCTACAGCTCAATGAGAACCAGAAGCTCCTACTTAGGAGCTACTGTTAGCGATCCTAAAGTAATCTCGCCAGTGTGGGACCAGCCCATTGGCTGAGAGCGTCAGCTGATCACTGTCAGCAATGAGCGAATTCCTCTGCTGCCAGACTTAGCTCAGTGAAGAGAGTTTCTGACTTGCTCCCTGTAGTGGTTATGGTGCTTGGAGTGTTTCTTTAAAAATTACACCCTACTAAAGTTGTTTATCCTATGACAAGACCAGCAAACTGCATTTTTAATAACATGATAACTGCTTCAATGTAGTTTACTAGCCCTGTATTTCACAGAACTGTAAGGTACTCAGTTCAGTTTTTTTTTTTATACTTCACACAGCTTTCACCAGCAGCACAGCAAATGCAGCCCACTCAAACAATACAGCCTCCTCAGCCCACGGGAGGCCGTCGCAGGCGGGTTGTGGATGAAGATCCAGACGAGAGGCGGCGAAAGTTTCTGGAAAGGAACCGAGCAGCTGCCACCCGATGCAGACAGAAAAGGAAGGTCTGGGTGATGTCACTGGAAAAAAAAGCAGAGGAACTTACCCAGACAAACATGCAGCTTCAGGTGTGTACTGTACAAGAACTGGGAGAAACAGAGAGAAATCCAGTGTGTAACAGCTCTATCATACACAGCCTGTTTGTACAGAAAGGCACATTAGATTAATACCAAAAACACAGACATAATCTGGACTGGTTAATGATTGAGGTTCTGTCTTGTAAAAACATTTCAAACATGTTAGCTTCAACTAATTATTTCTTTTTAAAGAATTTCATGTTGTTTCAAAGTCCAAGGACGTCTGAATCGAAATAAACATTATTAAAGATAACAAATAAAAGGTGAATAAGTACCATTACATTATATTTTTTACTGCTTGGCTAGCCTTTGACATCTGTCAGATAAGACAGATTATTTCAGGAAATGAAAAGCTTACACATTACATATATATATTTACTTATTTCGATTATATATAATATTTATGTATGTGTGTATATATATATATACGATGCCAAAATATCAGAGTATTACAGTATGCAATAATACCTTTTTTATTGGACTAAAATATTTCAAAGACAAGCTTTTGAGAGCTTTACTCTCTTGCTTGTCTTTGAAATATTATGATAGTCCAATAAAAAAAGGTATCATTGCAACTGTAATACTCTGATATTTTTGCATCTTGTCTACTGGACTAATCCAATCTACATCACTATATATATATATGTGATCAGGACTGTTGTCACATTTTAGGCAAATATAGCTAAATGTAATCAAGCAGGTAAAATAACTGTTGTTTTTTCCTATTTAAGTATTTTGATGTAATATTTTCGGTTTGCTAGTCAATTCTTCCCAATTTCCAGTTTAGTGAATAGCTGAAAAATGTGGGATTTATTCTTAAAACGAGTGAATTATAGAGAACTGCCAAGGGAATTGCAACTATTAGTCCAACATAGCTAAACAATCGCTGAATTAAAGAATTTGTCTAATTTAGCGATGGTGTCTTAAAATTGTCTACTTCCCTTGCAGTACTTTCCAACTCACAGTTTGGTGAAGAAATCCTTTTACGTTTGTTACCAATTGAAATGTTTTTACATTATTTCAATGGCATGGCATGCCCCATGCTGCAGGATTTTATTTCTGTTTAGAGGTACTGTGTATTGCATTTTTTTTTTTTTTTTTACTAATGCCTTGCTAAATCACCTAATTGTAGAAATGCAGAAATGTTAGTAGGTGTCTAGGTGAATTGTTTGTAAATATATAACTCTCATTATGATGTTCATGCTTTCTGAATGCAGTGTGCATTATTTCATTTAGCAAAACACAAAACAAACAACAACAAATATTGAATTGTATTTTCTTAAAGGGAACTAAAGACACCAGAACAACTACAGCTTAATGTAGTTATTCTGGTGTCTATTGCCTATCCCTGCGGGCTTTTTAAGTTAACAGTGCCTTTTCCGAGAAAGGCAGTGCTTACATTACTGCCTGGGAACACCTCTAGTAGCAGTCTAGAGGTGCTTCCTTGGAATGCTGCACAATGTGCAGCACTGCTGTTCAGCATCTTCGTGCTCTGCATGGAGCGCTGAATGTTCATTATAGAGAGGCAGTGATTCATGGGAAAGAATTTCTATGAGATTCCTATGACAAAGCATTGGGTTGGCTGAAATCATCAAGTTTGATGATTTCAGCCAAGGAGGCGGAATGGGGGAAATTACTACATGGCTGTGTGTTCTCAAATAGCCAATGAGAAAGCTTAGTTAATTAATGTACAAACTGTACAGCCTGTTCAAACATCGGGATTGCAGATTCAATATCAGACTCGGTAACCACCTTTCTTTCCTTCCAAAGTTAATAAACTGAGTCCAATTGAGCTAATATCTGATAATCTGCTTCCAATAATTGATAATCCAGGAGCATGTCTTAAAGTGCCATGAGTTCCCTTTGAGGAGAAAAATGCTATACAAAAAAAATAACTGTTTTTATACACTGATCAGCAACATCATTAAAACCACTGACATGTGAAGCGAATAACAATGATTGTATCGTACAATGGCACCCGTCAAGGGGTGGGATACATTAGGCAATATGTAAACAGTCAGTTCTTAAATTGCATGTGTTGGAATCAGGAAAAATGAGCAAGCGAAAAGATCTGAGTGACTTTGACCACAGCTGAATATTGATGGCAAGTCTTGTGTTCCCGATATGCAGTGGTTTGTACTTACCAAAAGTGGTGAACTGGCATCAGGGTCATAGGCACCCAAGGCTCATCGATGCACTTGGGAGCAAAAGCTAGCCCATCTGGACCAATTACAGAGAAGATTACTGTAGCTCAATTGCTAAAAAATGAAATGCTGGTTATGATAAAAAGGTATCAGAACACAAAGTACATCGCAGTTTGCGGGTCAGACTACCCATGATGACCCCTGCCCACCTCTAAAAGCACCTTCAATGGGGATATGAGCATCAGAAATGGACCATGAACCAGTGGAAGAAAGTTGCGTGGTCTGATGAATCACATTTTCTTTTAGATCAGGTGGATGGCCAGGAGCGTGTGTGGGGAAGAAATGGTAGCATGATGAACTATTGGAAGAACGCAGGCTGGTGGAGGCATTGTTATGTTCTGGGCAATGTTCTGGTGGGAAACCTTGTATCCTGGCATTCATGTGGATGTTACTTTGACACTTACCTCCTACCTAGAGATTGTTGTAGACCATGGACACCCATTCATGACATTGGTCTCTTTCAGCAGGATAATACACAATACCCCACTGCAAAAATTGTTCAGTAATGGTTTGAGGAACTTGAGAAAGAGTTCAAGGTATTGCCTTTCCCTCTAAATTCCCCAGATTTCAATCTGATTGAGCATCTGTGGGATGTGCTGGAACAACAAATCCGATCCATGGAGACCCCGTGTTACAACTTGCAGGACTAAAATGATTTGCTGCTAATGTCTTGGTTCCAGATAAAGGACATGTTCAGAGGATTTGTGGAGTCCATGCCTTGAAGCATGAGAATTGTTTTGGCAGCACAAGGGGGACCTACACGATATTGGGCAGGTGATTTTAAAGTTGTGGCTGATCAATGTATGTATGTAGCATACAAGGTGTAACCTACTAAGATAATAATTAATTAATCTACATGGGTTTGTGAAGTCAAATTTTGTTGAAGCCTTGACCAATTGCAGTTTAATACTAACACATAAGTATATGTTCTCCATAGTGGTCTTTTTATTTTGCCATTGTACAATGTCTGTATACTCGATTTCTTTATATTGAGTATCCTAGACTGTGATGTTCTGCTATACTGCCTCCTTTCCTCTAGCCATGCAATCTCTTAAAGGGTATCTGTTATATATAACATGACAAAATTGGAGTTTAATCTGCAAATAATTTAATCTTATACATTGTACTAGCCAAATGGCTTGCAAATGTATAGATCTGGAGATATAGTGAAATGAGATTAGTTACCTGCATCTGGTTCCAACTAAAGTCACAAGGGAGGGCGGTGTGGAAGGTCTGCGTTCTGCTGTGCTTTGTCCTGTATTCAGAAGAGCATTCAGAGACAGATGAGTGAGAATGCTAGGTGAAACTACGTGGGCAGAGACCGTAAATGTGTGTACCTGTTCCTCCAGTGTAGGAATAGTATACAGGGCATATCATTTTATTTTACTATATACACTTGTTAGCTATATTCAATATATATGTTAAATCATTGCATATTATTACTGGGAGTTAAATATATTACTTTAAATAAGACTGAGAACTATGGCTTTTCGTATGTGTTAATCCATATGTTGTGGGTCAATGAGGCAATTTAAAAATTTACATGAAACTCTTTAAAAATATATTGCACAGTATCATTCAAAATGCACCAAAAAGCAATGTGCATATATATTAAGCAGTTTCTTGTATCTCAATTTTTCTCAAAGGTTCAAAATGATTTGCGAAGAAAAGAAAATGTATGTTCTAAAACACACAATTGTTATATTAAAATTTAGAAAAAAGATAATTCTTTTTATAAAATCTGTAATTATATTTTTGATAAGCTACCCCAAACTACCACCATTCTATGTAAAATAGGCCTCTCTGTCAATGTAACATCAATGTAAGTTCCTGTGTAAAGATTGTAATCTCTTGAAATCAAGTACCAGGAGGAGTAAGACACACAGAGGGTTCTAAGCACCCTAGCACCAATGACAGTGTGGTTTTGTTTCTTTAAACTGGCATGCAGTATGTGACCCTGTAGTTGTCATTCAATATCATTACTATAAATGCCATGTCTGCACTAGGTGGACTAATATGTATTCAAATCACATCAGTGTTGTTTAACAAAGACATCTTATAACCCTTTCACTGAAGAGATGCACTACACTGCTCACATCTTACTCAGTACTCAAATGCTTTAAAGAGTTAAGCTTAGATACACAACATCAAACGTGTGGTTACTTGTAGCTAGAAGTCAGATTTACATTTGCAGATATACTGGATCTGATGCATATGTCCTTAATATCTGCGTACATTGCAAAGTCAGATTTAGAGGTCTTTCATTTAAAAAAAAAAAAAGACATTTTAAGGGTTAAATGTCATAGTTTACCTGAAGGTTAGACTTATATCTATGTCACCACAATAAGCCCCAGGGTGAGATATTATCTCGGGATCTTTTCCTTGACATGGTAAAGGAGAAGGATTAAGAGAGCTAACAATTGCCATATGCACCTGCAAAACCTTTACATCAAATGATTTGTAGCTGCTGGCTGATCAACAGACGAGTTTTGTTTGCAGTTTTGCTGAAAGCAGCATTTCTGAGCTCTGCAGTCTGCATAAGGTGTATGCTGACATTGATTTAAAAAGTGTACAATCTACAAGGTTCCGTGTGCAGTAATATATCCATTTCTCCCTTTATTGTATTGGTATGAATATATCTACCTCCAATGTCAACTTTGAAAAATAAATATCCAAGTATCATTAAATCTTGTGTTCCCTGATTTGTGTAGAATGAAGTAGCCCATATAGTGCCTCCTTAGACAAGAAAAAATGCATACTATCCCAGTAATTGTTTTCTGAGCATTTTCAGCCAGCAGGAGATTTTACAGATCAATTCAGACCTTCACCTATAGTCCTAATGGTCTATAGTTACCCATTTAAGGGAAGGGACTATAGCTTGCCAGGATGAAGTTAGATTTACCTATACTATTATTTTAGAATCCATTTATATAAGTAAATAGTAGAATTGTGTGAATTGCAGTTTATCCAAATTTTGTTCACCGTTTCGGTAATTGTATGATTCAGAGTGATCCCCAAAAAATAGCAAGGTGATTATTGGGAAAAAAGATGATTGATGGTTTGGAGACAATCACTAAATGTTGATTTTATTCACATATCAAGTGAGAAGTAAACAACAGAGGGGGGAATTGAATGTTCCTCCTCCTTTTCCCTCTATAGGTTACTTAGCTCACTTGATCTGTGAACCAAACTGAGCAAAAATGGCGCTTATCAGTGTACTAAAATGTATATATATACATATATATATATATTGCAGTGCACAGACTACTTTTTGCTCCATTCTGGTTCAATCACATCGATTTTCCCCAAACAATTGCATTAATGAAATTTATCTAAATTGAAACGCCACATGGACAAAACTCGATTCACTCCCCAAAAATATTTTTTTTCAATTCAAAACTTCTCAAGGTTAAACTGAAACAATTCTGATTGAAGTATTATATGTAACATCCCTGGTGATTACACCACATGTATTGGTGGTGCCTTCAGTTTTTCCTCGATAAATATGACTCTTGGTATTTGAAGATAAATTCTAAGGGTGCCTGATATGTACATAAAACAGAATGTTGTTGTTTGCAAAATTAAATTGTTATTAGATGTGTGGATCTTCTTGTTTGTTACTTTGAGAAGTTTCTGGCACAGGAAGCTTAATAACTGGGTTATTTATCTAAAATGATGGTACTTCGCAACCTTGCATGATGACACAATTTGGTAAAAATGATGTCTCCTCTTTAAGAATTATGCAGAAAAACAGTAATTAGTCAAACTGATATTTAATATAAATTTGTAGTTGTTTGTGTAATTTGACCACAAAGAATTTCTTTAAAGATGTTATTTAGAGCACAGTCTGTATTTACCTAATTACCGTCCTCAAAGCAGTGTGTGTGCTAAGCACTGAGAATTAATTGAAGCTGTGTATTCTGCTGCTGGAACTGAGCAACTACATCAGTACAAAAGTGAAGTAGAGTTTAAAGGGCAACTGTCATGTACTGGAATTTAACTGAGGATTGTGCTGTTTATTATATATTTAAAAAAAAAAGTAAAACATTGCTTTTTATTTAGGTTGTGCACTAGACTGTTCTTGCAAACTGAAAGGTTGTCTGAGTTTGATGGGAGTTAGATTACAATAACAGTCTAGTTTTATTGTATCAATCTAGCAAGTCTTCCTACAGGTAGTTATATTTATACCACTAATATATCCGCAGTATCTCTGTACTATGAATGATCATGATATTAATCTGAATACACACAAAAACAAGCCCTGTGCTCATACTCCCACCACTCTCGGACAGCAGCAATGGCTAGAACATTCATCAGACCAAATATGTAAACAAAGCAAAATAAAAGTTAGCTGTGCACTATCCCAAACATCCTTGTGTTTTGTTAAATAACTGGAACACATTTATTATTTCAGCAGTGATGATGTTTTATTTTTTTAATAAATACACCTGCATTTTACATTTCCAGAATGAAGTTTCCATGTTGAAAAATGAGGTTGCACAACTGAAACAGCTGTTGTTAACTCATAAAGACTGTCCAATTACTGCCATGCAAAAAGAGTCCCAGGGATATTTAAGTAAGTACTACCCAAAAATCCATGATATTGTTTCAGGCTTCTGTTCTTAACCTCAAATTGTATGTAATCAAACAGTATTCTTGAAGTAGATAGAAGCATTGATTTGTCTTAGAATTTGATACTAATTAAAAGACAAAATATAGTCAACCTCTGGATAGAGCTAACAGCCAAACTCTGGAATTCCAGATATAATTGACATTTCCTAAAGCCAGACAACATGTCCTACCATCAAAATGGGCTACCACATGGGGGGGATCTGGCATGATGTCACAGTGGGAGTGGGGTAGGGGGTTATTTACCTCTCATATTGAACCTCCAGGCCCATGAGTGCTTCAGAACAGCCTTGTCTCCAACAAGCATGTGGCTACACTGGGATATGGCTCACGTCTGTTCCAGAGGTCCTCCATATTTTTCTAGAGAGTCAGATTAATATCAAGTTCTTCGCATTATTTAAATAAAGTTAGACAATTGGACACCAAGCATTAGTTTTATTTTAAAGTTAAGCTTTGGTAAATGGTTCTCTGTGATTGATGATTATTAATATTTTCAAGTATAGAAAAGCAATCTTACAGATATCTGTCCTTCTTATATGTTTTAGAGAAAAAAATTATCAGTGTGACATATATGAAACAGCAGCATTTGTACATGTTGTTATTGATTGCAGCAAAGATGGTTAGATTATTTCCATACACTGCATCAATTCTAGGGGACATTCCCTAATACATTTCTCCTACAGCTTGCCCAAATTGTAAAAGAGAGAGAAAAACATACAAACATGCAAATGGTAAATCAAGTGGCCGTTTATTAGTGATCAAAATTATGTTGAAACGTCATCTCCAGCATTTAAAATTCCAGTTCTGTGCATGGGCGTCTGCAGGAATTTTTCCATGCCCCCCCATGTTTCACTCCCCTAATCTATAGGCTGCCCCCCATGCCTCACTTCCCTAATCTATAGGCTTCCTCCCATGCCTCACTTCCCTAATCTATAGGCTGTCCCCCATGCCTCACTTCCCTAATCTATAGGCTGCCTCCCATGCCTCACTTCCCTAATCTATAGGCTGTCCCCCATGCCTCACTTCCCTAATCTATAGGCTGCCCCCCATGCCTCACTTCCTTAATCTATAGGCTGCCCCCCATGCCTCACTTCCTTAATCTATAGGCTGCCCCCATGCCTCACTTCCCTAATCTATAGGCTGCCCCATGCCCTCACGCCCCTAATCTATAGGCTGCCCCCATGCCTCACTCCCCTAATGTATAGGCTGCCCCCCATGCCTCACTTCCCTAATCTATAGGCTGCCCCCATGCCTCACTTCCCTAATCCATAGGCTGCCCCATGCCTCACTCCCTAATGTATAGGCTGCCCCCATACCTCACTTGCCTAATCTGTAGGCTGCCCCCCATGCCTCACTTCCCTAATTTATAGGCTATCTCTCCCCCCCATCCCTCACTTCCCTAATCTATAGGCTATTTTAAACCCCCCCCCATCCCATCCCTCACCTGATCTGTAGGCTGTCTCTGTTGCCTGCATGTGCTGCTCCCCTGCGGTTTCAATCAGCAGAGAGAAGCAGGGATAGATGCAGCTTCCTATCCCTGTCTCTCTCCATACACAGCGCCACCTACTGGCCGGTGCCGGTATTGCAGTTCATTTTAAATCTCACACGCCCATGGTTCTGTGCCACTTAATACTCTATAAACCTAGCACTGATTAGTTTCAGCCCATGCCCTGACAGTTTAAATCTGGTGGTAGAAGCCTCTTCCTTCCCGTACTGTCTCATGGACTACTGGACTGATACACATGAGATTATACCTTAAGTACTAATGCATCAATAAGCTTTCTGTTCCTATGAGCCATTTGCAACATGTGCATGAGAGGTCAAATCCTGTGCATGCACTGGTACTGTGTACCCCCCACCCCCCCGCCCAACTATTGAGAATAGTCTATCCCTGCGCTACCCTTCTCTGCACAGACAGCATTTACCAAACTCAGAATTGTAGCAATCTGAAACCAAACAGCAAAACATCAGCTAAAATATCCGAGCTGTAACTATAGCGGAGATGCAGAATTTGTTCCTGATTCTTGCCTACATTTTGTCTTTCAGATTTCAGTTTGTTGAAATTTGGGGTTTGGTGATTTAACCTGATAACTGTATCATATATGTCACAGCATTTTACTTTTACTGTTCCTTTTGGGTGTTATGTACTAACATTAATATTAAATATTTCCCATATAATTATTGATTTTTCCAGTTGTGCTTCAAATTTGCGAGGATCTTATATCCCACATGGATTCTGCGGGGTAGTCAATTTATAGAACATAAGAATTAGTTTCCTGTTATGATAACTATATAATAGCTAGGACAGAGAATCATAAACTATATTTCCAAGTAACATGAAGTGTCAGTGCAACTCAGCTGATAACCCGCTCATCCTACATTTAGGCTAGCATGCCCCCAAACTACTAGCTTGTTCAATTTTATTCATGTGCACAATTGAACTATTGTTTTGAAATGTAGATACATAATTATAGTATCACTTGTGATCTACAAACATAATGCAAATATATGTCATGTCCAGGTCTATTATCTAAAATCAAGAATATACGTGTATAATAAATTACAATCAAACGTGTCCAAAGAGTGGCTGTGAAAAGAAATATAAATTTTATTTATTTTTTACCAGAATATATAAAAATAGCAGTTTTTTTGTTTTTGTTTTACTTAAAGAATAGGCTAGTGATGTAGAGTTGCCAGGCAGTGAGAAGGTTAACCTCTGCATTGTGATCAGTTGTCCATGTACTCAGCAATATACCAATATTCTAAATATTGTGACCAGATGTCAGCACCTATGGAAAATGCATCCTATAGGGCTGAATTTACAAGTGATCCTAACAATAGTGGTTCTGAACTCAGTCCTTAAGGCTTTTAGCCAATTCCCATTGCTGTTCCAATATGGATATTGATAAAACCTGAACCACTGGCTGGGGACCTCTGCTATATGGTGTTTTGCAGTCAAATGTTATTTTTTGTGATTTTTTTTTTCTAATTCTTTAATCTGCTTTCCTGCTTCCCTCTGCAAAAAATGTCAAAGCGTGACATCACAAAGAGGTGTCTAACTTCTCACACATAGTGCTCAAGGTGTTATACATCATACCAATGTTAGAATCACAAAGCTATCTGTCCCTTAGTGTTAATCTCCATTATGGATTTACATGCTCAGCTACTAACAAATTGCACCCTATGAACAGCCCTGTCTATGAAACGTATTACCAAAACCCAATTAATCATTCTTTTTCTTCTTTTTGTTTTGTGATACGATAAAAGCCTTCCTCTGCTTTAACACCTTGGGTCCTCTCTATACCACACATAGGATACTAGTTCTTATCTTTAAAGGGACAGTAAAGTAAAATATATATTACCTATTTATTGTCTTTTTCAAAATATGTCTCTTGGTAAACTACCAAATTGTCAGCATTCCCAAGCTGAAGTATAAAGCATTAACCTCA
Source organism: Pelobates cultripes (assembly GCA_933207985.1). NCBI lineage: Eukaryota > Metazoa > Chordata > Amphibia > Anura > Pelobatidae > Pelobates > Pelobates cultripes. The sequence goes on from OW240915.1 coordinate 61,919,234, forward strand.
ACTATAGGATTACCAAATCCTTTTTTTTTTTTTTTGTCATAGATACAGAAGTAAAGTTGTTCATTCTCAGTGAAATCGTGTTAATGTTGATTCCAGAGTACATTGTCAGGGCAAAACAGCAGTTTTCTACAGAGGCAGCTAAAGGTGGTCAAGTACCGTTTCGTAGAGGTTCATAGAACTTTTCTACCGGACAGTGTTTTCGATGAGTAACTAAGATTCACATGGATAGTAATGTTTGCACCCACCGACATAATAAAAACTTTACATTGGTCCAAATATCACACAGTTACTCAATGTAACAAAAAGTTACAAACATATGGTTTAAGCTCATCAAGTCAATGTATCAGTTTGGGAATGTTGTTGACATGGATAATAAATAAATTATTTTTACAAAAAATTGCTGTCCCTTTAAAAGAGAGAACTGTATAATGCAGGGCTGCATAAAAAACACTACTTCCCTGCTCATTATGACTATAGGTTGAGAAATTATAATAATCATATGAGCAATGCTCACTCATGTTGTATTTTATATATAAACCAAACTATTTGAAATACAGCTTTTTATATGGCATGACTGTACACTGCTAGACATAAAATATTATTTAATACAGACTACAGGGCACTTTGCAAATGTGTCATATTAGACTTATTAACTAATGTCTAAATTGTCATGAATTGACCAAAGAATTTCAAATATTTGGCAAAACGGACAACTGGAAAAACTCCTAAACTTATCTGTTATATAAGTCAGCTATTTTAGCCAAAAATAGTCAATCCTCTATTACATACAGACAATCCCCTATTACATACAGACAATCCCCTATTACATACAGACAATTCCCTATTTACTATGAATCTGGTTTTGTTTTGTGGGAGCATGGGAGAGACAGCAGACCAAGACACCATTCTTCTTTGCTTGTCAATCCATATTTTTCTCTGACAAGGGGTGATATTTTAAATTGTCCCCTAGCTTGAGTGCCACTGAAAGGTTCATCAGGTCAATGTCCCTAGGGGTGATTGGCCTTAATGAGCTACTTCTGGAAACAATGGATCTGAATTTGTTGTCCTTAACTGCCCTATGTCCTAACACTACCAGCATCAACATATATATTGTATTTATTAGTTATCCTTTTAGAGTTTTAGCTGTGACCAGATGTCATGTATAGCACTTGGTTTATGATTAAAGTAGTATTTATATACGCAACCTCTTTCTTAGCACTAAAACCATTCACCGTGTCCTTACTAAACCTAAATTGTATAAAGACATCTTTGGCCTTTTCGCTTAAGGAGACAAGCATGTTGCAGGAGAGCTGATTTAAGAATTAAAAAAAAATAATTTTCCATTTTATGCAGGATGAGTCCTACTAGTCACAAGCTGCCCAGTGTTTGGTAAGTTAAGTTCATTTTAAAGCTATCACACGTTTTCTTTAAAGTTTTTTTTGGCAATATTGTGCTATCCGAATTTGTATTCACCACAAATTAAGTGTATTATTATATAGACAGTACAGGAACCCAGTCCACTTCATCTCCATGTAGACCTGGCAATGTCTATATTGCAGGGCTAAACAGGCCTGTAGTTGCTGTCCAGAAGACAGACACTAGAGGCGCTTCTGCTGTGAGAACCGAATTAGACTCGGCTCTTTCGCGTAACCTACTCAAATGGTTCTCATAGAGAGCACTTGATTGGAAGAGGGCAGTGTTCTTGTCCTAAATGCTGCTCTTTGAGATACATTGGATTGGACAAATAGACCAAGAGTCAGGAAGACGTCACGGAAGGCGGATCAGGCAGCTGCAAGAACTGAATCTTGTCTCTGAAAAAAAGGTAAGTAATAACCCCTTTCCCTTTTTTTAAATTACATGGGTGGGGCTGAATCTAAGTAGTGAGGAGAATATATAGCGTTAGGAATACAGTGTTCTATAGTGTTCCTTTAAATAAACCCCTTGGACTTGTTTCATCTTCACCTATTGACCACTTAATAGAACTGGGAAGAGAAATAATTTAGCAGTGATTGGTCTGAGAAGTTTCCATGATTATTCACTAAAGTATGAATTGCCAGGTATTCGAAGTGACTTTCAAATTGTAGACCAATATAGCTGAATTCAAAACATTGCTGTCTTGGAGAATTATTCTAACTTTTTAAATTTGATTTACATTCACCCATCATTTTAAATTGTCTAAAAGGTACAGTTTGGTTAGAGGGAATGCCCAGAGCATGCACATTATATAGATATTTTAAGTAATTTTTAGGACTTATTGGACCTAGTTACCTCTTGACATTAAATGCTTTGTTCAGCCATTTTGAGTTATGAGCAGGGTGACCAGATTTTGAAAATAAAAAAACGGGACACCCATTAGCGATACAAAAATCGCAAAACTAAAATAAACCCCCCCAGAGAAACACAGACATTAGAAGTGTTTAACCTATTCCTTTCCAGAAGTGGCTATTACAGCTCATCCCCTACTGGTACTTAAATGAGTGTCTTTTCATTTACATTTTGTAGGAGCATTATCAGAGCACAATAATACCTTAGACTGGGGCCATCTTAACAGCATAATAGGCCCTTGAGGGAATACAATACATACACACAGACTGCTGAGTACACACACAGACAGACTGCTGAATACACACATACACACACACACACAGACTGCTGAATACACAAACACAGACTGCTGAATACACAAAGACTGTTACAGACTGCTAAAAACATGCACACAGAGACTGCTGAAAACACACACAGAGGCTTCTGAATACACACGCAGACAAACTGCTGAATACACACAAAGACAAACTGCTGAATACACAGGCAGACTGCTTAATACACACACAGACTGCTGCATATACACAGACTGCTGAATACACACACATAGATAGCTGAATACATACAGACTGCTAAACACACACACACAGACTGCTGAATACACATACACACACATACACACACTGACTGCTGAATGCACAAACACAGACTGCTGAATACACACAAACTGTTACACACAGACTGCTAAAAACATACACACAGACTGCTGAATACACACACACTGCTGTATACACACACACACACACACACACACTGACTGTTGGATATACAGACTCTTACACACAGAATGCTGAATACACACACATAGACAGCTGAATACACACACATAGACAGCTGAATACATACAGACTTCTGAACAAACACACAGACTGTTGAATACACACACACAGAGACAGACTTCAGTGATGGGTGCAATGTGTGTGGCGTGCAGTGTGTGTGTGTGTGGGGGTGAGTAAGTGTGTGGGGGAGCAGTGTGTGCTTGGGTGGAAGGGGTGTTGTGTGTGTGTAGGGGGTGCTGTGTGTATGTAGGAGGGTGCATGTGTGCAGGGCCGTCTTTAATGCGGGGCAAACGGGGCAGCTGCCCCGGGCCCAGTTGCTCCTGGGGGCCCAGAGCAGCTGCTCTGTGGGCCCCGCGATTTGCGGCTCCCGCACACTGAGGAGGCTCCCCGGGTGGCCCATGCACTAAGGGCCACCCGGGGAGCATGTGTCAGCAGGGGCCCGGTCGGGCGCTGTGGCGCTTAAACAGCGCGACCGGGCCCCTCTTCCGGTTCTGCAGCCGGCTGGGAGGAGTGACGTCACTTCCTCCCACCGGAGATAGCCGCGCGGGAGGAGGAAGGCAGGGAGGAGGGGAGTTCAAGAGGAGAACTCCCATCTGCCTCAGCCTGCCACTGGACCAGGGAAACCACCCTCCAGGAAAAGGTAAGAACCTGGAGGGTGGCTAAATGTATGTCAGTAGGTCTGTGTGTGTATGTCTGTGTGTGTGTCAGTATGTCTGTGTGTGTGTGTGTGTGTGTGTGTGTGTGTGCCAGTATGTCTGTGTGTGTGTGTGTGTCAGTATGTCTGTGTGTATGCCAGTATGTCTGTGTGTATGCCAGTATGTCTGTGTGTGTGTGTGTGTGTGTCACTATGTCTGTGTGTATGCCAGTATGTCTGTGTGTGTGTGTGTGTTAGTATGTCTGTGTGTATGCCAGTATGTCTGTGTGTGTATGCCAGTATGTCTGTGTGTGTGTGTGTCAGTATGTCTGTGTGTGTATGCCAGTATGTCTGTGTTTGTGTGTGTGTATCAGTATGTCTGTGTGTATGCCAGTATGTCTGTGTGTGTATGCCAGTATGTCTGTGTATGTGTGTGTGTGTCAGTATGTCTGTGTGTATGCCAGTATGCCTGTGTGTGTATGCCAGTATGTCTGTGTATGTGTGTGTGTGTCAGTATGTCTGTGTGTATGCCAGTATGTCTGTGTGTGTGTATGTAGGTATGTCTGTGTGTGTGTGTGTACGTGTGTGTCAGTATGTCTGCCAGGATATATTTGTGTGTCAGTGTATGTGTGTGTCAGTATGTATCTGTGAATGTTTTAATGTCTGTCTGTGTGTATGTCAGTATGTCTGTGTGTGTGTGTCAGCATGTCTTTGTGTGTGTATGTAAGTGTGTGTGTATGTGTGTGTCAGTCAGTATGTCTGTCAGTGTATGTGTATGTAAGTGTGTGTGTATGTGTGTGTCAGTCAGTATGTCTGTCAGTGTATGTGTCTGTGTGTGTATGTATGTATGTCAGTGTATGTGTGTGTCAGTATATATCTGTGAATGTTTAATGTCTGTCTGTATCAGCCATTACGTCTGTCTGTGTATATGTCAGTATGCCTGTGTGTGTGTATATATGTCATTATGCCTGTGTGTGTGTCAATGTGTCTGTCAGTGTATGTGTCTGTGTGTTTTAGTATATCTGTCAGTGTATGTGTTTGTGTGTGTGTCAGTATATCTGTTAATGTATGTGTCTGTGTATGTATGTATGTATGTATGTCTGTCTGTGTGTCAGTATGTCTGCCAGTATATATTTGTGTGTAGTGACTGTGTGTGTCAGTATGTATCTGTGAATGTTTTAATGTCTGTCTGTGTGTGTATGTGCCAGTACGTCTGTCAGTGTGATTGCGGGTTGGACGTAATTGGGGGATGAGGCAGTGGCAGGGACAGGGCCCATGGGGCCCAAGAAAATGCATTGCCCAGGGTCCTAATCATATTATAGATGGCCCTGCATGTGTGTAAGGTGTGTAATGATTCAGTGTGTCTGGAGGGGATGCTGTGCGTGTAAGGTGTGGAGTGGGTGCTGTGTGTGTGGGGAGGTGTAGTGTGAGTAGGGGTTCCGTGTGTATGGCGGGGGTGTAGTGTGTTTAGGGATTCAGTGTGTGTGTAGGGGGATAATGGAGCAAATTTATATATAAAAAAAATAATAATTTAATTGTAACTAATATAACTCATTTAAATCACCCTCCTTCTTACCTTTGGAATCCCAGGTGGTCCAGTGGTGGTGTGTGCAGTTCAGCCTGCAGCTCCTCTGGCTGCAGGCTGACTACTCTGTCCTCCCGCGAGTACGTTGCAGTGTCGGAGCATTGCCATAGTAATGCGCGGCAATGCTCTAACATGCCTGCTCGTGGGAGGAGCATGTAGCCTCCCAGGCCCTGGTTCACTTCCTCCCTCCCTCAGGCTTTGGGCCAGTGAGAGAGATCTTTGGTCTCCCCACCGGGCCCAAGGGCAGAAAGCAGAGCCTGCTTTGCATGTAGCCGGCAGAGGAGATGAAGGGTGAGAAGTGCCCTGCCGGCCTCTGCACATGGGGAAAGGAGCCTGCAGAAACCGGGACATGAGAAAGATTCTTGGGACGCCGGGACAAACAGGCGAAAACCGGGAAGATCCCGGTAAAACCGGGATGATCTCGGTAAAACCGGGATGTCTGGTCGCCCTGGTTATGAGTAACCATCCCTATGAAATTAATTATATTGATGCATTCAAAGATGGCTGACTCCACTCTGAAAAACTTTTGGTTATGAGTTGGAAATGAGTTGATTAGAATAAAACATTGTTAATTATTTTGCCAATACTGTTGAAAACTGTTTTCTTAAGAATATTTTAGATATCTATAATATTCAATTAAAAAAATGTAAGAAAAATCTTTTTTTGAATATGTATATTTTATATACCATTCAATAGCATTGTCCCTCTGTCATTGTTCAGGTCCTGAGAACAGCCCACCGGAGAGTCCTGTTTCAGCCTGCTCCCAGCAACAAGTCATCCAACACAACACTATTACAACATCTTCCACTGTAAGCGATGTAGTGGGAAGTTCCACTCATAACCCACTGACCAATCACAGAACAGACATGAATCCCATTCTCTGAAATGATGGATTCACGAACTGTCGTCGGGAGTTCGGTATTTTATCAGATCTTCCACTTTTATGAACTCTTTCTCAACTTTGTTTGAAACCTGGAAGTCTCCTCAACTCTGAAAGACCTTTGGATTTCCTTTTTTATTGTTACTATCTAAAATGTGTTGTTGTTTTTTTTACTTACAAGAAAGGGATTTATGCAATTAATGATAGCAGTTACGTGAAACACTTTGAGCTTTCTTTATTTTTTTGTTTTGGTACAAGTTATTTGTTTATGAACTGAAGCATTTATGTACATAGTTATTTTTTTATTATTATTATGACTGTCATCATCTAACTGGCCTGAAACAGTATTTAAACAAATAGTAGGCAAACCTTTGCACCCTAACTGCTACAAATCAACGCTTCTCACTCTTTGATAACACTTGGTAACGGAATCGAGGTCAAGTGATCTAATGTCCCCTGTATCCCTGCCCACAAAATTATACTTCTATCACAAAATATATTACATATATCTCATGACTCCTAGGTGATATTGATATTAGAATGCACATAATGACTTGGGTGGAAAATGCAGGGAAAATAACAGGTGTCCCATAAATTGTCTTTAAATTACAATCTGTCTAGGGAAGGCAAGTAAAAGAGTTGAGATTCTAACACATTTTAACATTTAAGATCTGTTACATTATCCATAATAGCATAACGTCAAACATTTCCATGTTATCTTAGTCCTATGAGTGTTATAAAGTGCCATTAAGCAAAAAATTTAATTAGATGGGTTTTTTTTCTCCTCTAAAATCTGTATAGTTTAGTCTAAAATATATACAGTGATTGCCGCTTACTGGCTTCATAGTAAAAGTTTATTTATATATTTTGTTGAGAGCATTACATGTAATTAAGCTCCATCCATTGATTACATAGGGAAATAGGCGTTTATCACTGTTTGTCAGTCTGAAATACTGTTCACACACACATCCTAACTTTTTTTCACCACCCCTGTTAAATAAGGTCCCAGCGTGTACTTCTTCATTAACATAACTCTGTGATTCAAAATAATGTACAGGCCTGTTTTTTTACATATTTATATATACTTTTAAAATGATATGTCCAATGCCTTTCCTTTAATGCTTGCTTTTATACATTTAGTAGTGAACTAGATAACCTTTTTATAAAATTTTTAAAAAAGTAAAATATATATATTAGTTGAATATGTGCATTAAAATGAAAAAGAATTTAAGGAAAAAAATTACATTTTAAGTGTTTTAAAATGCCACTGGACGTTTATTTCACTACCCATATTAAAGACCAAAAATCCCCTTTTGAGTACCATGCACTAGATACCCTCTTTTTTTACTCAAAGGGTTAAAGGAATAATGTACAAAGGGAAAGCCCTTGTATTATAGTGTTTTAATTATTGAAAGCTAAGTCTGTTATAGCTCCATAATGATACATTTTGAGCTTATTAAACTTTGGCGATTTAGCACTTTTTTACCACTGCCAAAACAAAAGAGGCTGTGGGATGTGCAAATGCGGTATATTTTACCCTTCTTCCTAATACCTCTCCACATAATCTGTATACCAGCTGGAGGAGCAGTTGTGAGAAAGCAATTATTATGCACAGGTGAACTCATAGATCTCCTGCTCCCTCCATTAGACCACCAGGTGGGGGTTTTTTTGTGTGTTTTTTTTTTTTTTTTTAAAAGGACAATAAATTAAACCACTATAAAATGCAAGTTTTCCTTTTAAACCATTATTTAAATAAACGTATAATAACATTAGCTTTAAAGGTAAACTAAGATGACTGAGGCATTCTACTGTTGGTTAGAAGCAAGTTCTTTGTCCGCATTAGTTATGTTCTCAAAGTTGAAATGCAGAATTATTTATTTTTACCACCAGCAAAAACAAATAGGAACTTATCTGAATTTTCCTAACAGGTCTGACGTTTTGATATTATTTACAACTGGCTCCGGAACATCTTTGTTGTTGTTGTTGTTGATTATTTTGTATTTTTTTTTCATGCTAAACAGAAAAGCCAATTTATTTAGGTTGTACCATTGCTATGTTATAACAAGTAACGGTGCATTTCAACTCATTCACCTAAGCTTGCAATCACTACAGATGCTGGGTTTTCTAAATCAAGCAGTTCACGTTAGCACTTCTGTGGACGCCAAACTAAAACGTAGTAGTTAACTACAATAAAATATATCCCTTGTCTAGCTTTCAACCGGACCAAGCACCTTTAATGTCAATTCCTATGTATGTTTTTAAAAAACACTTTCCTTTTCATTGCCATTAGTCTAGATTAACTACAAGTATCTTTTCCTGTATATGTCTAATCACTATGCAATGGAAGCTTTGCAAAAAGGAAAAAAATATGGCGCACTTAACCTTTTGAGTGCCTGTTTAGTGTAGCCTGTTTTCAAGCACTTCCAACACTCAAAATGTTTAAAGACTCAGGATCTCATTCATTTATATTTTGTTTTCAACACATTTACTTTGGCATTTATTTGATGTATGTTGCAACATTTGGAACAACAAAACAATTATGTAAAACTAAATGACCAGTATGTTGTTTAATTCTTTCAGTAATTTTTGTTTTTGGTTTAGCAAATATAATATATATATATATATAAAACCACCTCGACCATGTTTCCCTGGGCAGTTGTAAATGGTACAAGCTGCGTGCTGCCCATGATGAGGTATAAAGGCTTAACATTCTTCCAGTGGTTACTGATAAATAATCACAACTAGTACCTCTGACACATGTGTTCTATACACTGGGCAGCTCAATTCGTGTTCATCCTGACAGCTTATGAAATGTATAGCTGCCTGGTAAAAACATGGTTGAGGTCTGTATATATATATATATTACAAATTCTGTATGATATTATCTTTGTGGGCCAGAGGTGGTTTATACAGATCTATCAGAGTAAAGTCACAGGGATTTTAAATAATGTCATTTTGTTTGCCTGTTAGCCCTGATGCAAAATGAGTTTCGATTAGGGAAGAGACAAATGCCCCTCGTGTTCCTTGGGGGTAATATACAAGCTGAATATTGTGTACTAATATAATCTTGGGTTTAGTAGCATATCAATAACTATGAACTATTTTCTATTAACAGTTGCATTGGGAATTATAACAATGGAAGCACTTAGTCCCAAATAAAATAAGATACAATGCCAAGCAATGGTCATCTGTATGTTATCAGGTATGTAGTTAGACCATCAGTGTTACAGATAGAGAGAAATATTTTTCAATGTTGTCTTATAACATTACAGTAATGCCAGTTGTTTTATGTTATTGTTAATAATCATTTTCTTTCTTTAACTTTCTGTTTGAATTTAATTGGGAAAAAAATGCTTATAAGAATCTTTTGCAGGATTTCTTTTTTACAAATAACCATGGCCTTATCTTGAAATAGCAACTTGAATGTCATACCACTACTGCAGGTGTAGGTAAAGTAACCAAAGAATTATGTGTTCTTTATTCTGTTAGACTATTATAATATAAAAGATACTTTGACGCTCACTATCAATTCATTCCCCAAATCTCTTTACTAAGCATAGATGGAATAAAAGCAGCAGACCTGAACTATCGTTTTCTGATATTTGAGTATTCGTTTTCCTATGTCATGAGTTTGTTGCTCATCATGGTTCATGGACTATGTATGAAAAATGCTCCAGGCAGTATGTAGTGTTCAAATGCTGCAGGACTGACAAGAATTATTTATCTTGTCATGGTCCCAAAGAAAAAGCTCTTAAAGTAGGTTAAATAATTTATCTTCTGAAGTATGTGAATGCTACATATTGAAGCACTATTTTTAACACAAAAGCTCTATATTAGGAAGCGTTTATATATGTGTGCACCTGAGAGTTCAACAGATTCAACAGCTTTTCCTCAACATCTTCCTGATTGGCAGTACAGGCAAAGTATGTAGATTCTATAAAATGTAGGACAGACATCATCCAATACAGCAATCATAGAGAAAATTTTAAAAGTACATACATTTTCCTCCTACACATTATAATGCTGGTACATACTACAGGTCATCACTTTTCATGTACTGTTAAATATGAACAACTTATAATTTTCCAGGAAAACATGGAACAGCCCTAGTTGCACTATTAATGGTGTCTAGAAAAATGTAATTGATTGCCCAATAAGGTTCCAATTAAGATACTGATAAGATCTGAGCAACCAATGAATCATTTGGTCTTTACTAGTATAAATGTGTGGTAGAATTGTTGGCTGTGCTTCTAAGTTGTCCTGACTCAAAGCTTTACATTGACATCTGAACCTTCTAATGATTTATTTATCAGCCGAGTTTCTATTGTTGCCTATTCTAATCTGGTCTGCCTGGGAGAGTTCATTTCATCTTTTGAATCACAGTTTGCTTATTATTAAATTGCCCATTGTCCAAAAAAAAAACTACACATTATTGTTCTCTTTAGATGTTTACCATAATGCACTTCCAGAAAATGAATAGTGTATAGCGATTTCCTCCCCAGCATGTTCTATGACATGATGAAATGGATAGTCTTATGGATTTCATCAACAGATAGTTGACCTGACAGCGAGCGAAAAAGAAAACAAAATTGTCTACAGAGAAGGAATGAGCATGTTGTGCAGAAAAATAGTGTATGTCTTGCTTAGATTTTGTTGGCCTGATGAGTTTGTGTGTGAAATGACGATGTTGCATTTGAAAATACTAGTAGTACTGTGAATGTTATCACATATGACCCTTGAATATGGTGACAAGTTTTAAACTGGTCTTGGCATAACAAGGATATGATGGAAACCGGTAGGTACTTAAAATGTTTCACTCTGGCGCTTACGAGATTATTCGCCAATCCAGAGATTTTAGAAAATTGATAAGAGCAATACAGATTTTAATACAACATTGTTGAGTTTGGAGACACTAACCCCATAAATGAATGTAAAGCAGTCAGAATGTTTATATATATCTATCAGCAGGTTTATTTAATAAGATGATGATCGTCGGGAATTCAAAATTCCATGTAAAGTGAATTTTATAATTTAGGCCAAAATAGACAAATTTGAAAAAGTATCCAAGTTAATTCTGTTTTCAGTATGAATATTTTGACCTTAAATTTGAAATTCACTTTTAATTCCCCCAATTCTCACTTTAGTGAATAACCCTTTAAATGTTTTGATCAAGTGATGGAAATCCTTTTAAAATCCTTTTAAAATTAAACGTATTTCTTTCATTCAGACACTAAATGTATTATGCCATCTATGCAGAGAATACAGAAACCCTACCATTGCAAAGCATAGGGAAACAGGTGTGGTGTATTTTGGAGATTATAACTGTATGACAGTTTATGTGCTTTAACAGTCTAAGTGTTTGAGCAGCACAACCTGAAATCCTACTCACCCACCTGGTGCTCAACAGGTTAAATGCCCTCTGTAATTTGGTTTTAAACAGTTAAGAAGATCATTTTCTAAATTCAGACCCAAACAATAGAAATAATAGAAATACTATCCAATTCAGCAAAGTGGGATACTTTTTTCCCAACCCTGCTATTTTCCAATTTATTACTCCAATAAGTTCTCCAACTCAGTTTTTTTTATTCATACTTCTGCGCCTTCTTCCCACACTGAGCTTTCTCTGCTTTTTTTACAAATAGTGCTGGACCTGAAATCAGGACTTAGGGTTTCTAGGAGTCATAGTTCAGCTCTTAGCTTTGCACAGCAGGAAGGTGACATCTGAACTAAGTCTTTACACCAAGTTCCAGAGCAGGATTAACCATAGGGTGACCTATAGTTAGACAGGGCACAGGTGTTGGACAGAGTCCTAAACTCGTAAATTTGTTTGGTCCCCTTCAGCATCTCTATGTGAAGAATGATGGAGTTCCCCTAATCGGTAACCTACCAAGGGCCCTGTGGAATCTTAAACCTTCTTTGCCAAGTGTGTCCATAAAGCCATGCTTTTGAATTAAGACAGTTCAAGGAACACTACAGTTACAAAAAACAAGACTAGGAATATGTAGGAAATACACGCATTTTAAATATAAATAGCTCTAAAAAAAAAAAAAAAATTACAGTAAAAATATTTTTTCTGTGTATTTTTAATACCCTGTCTATGTAATGCATTCAAATAGGTAAAACCCTGTGTCCCTTTGAATTAGGCACTTGCTCAAAATGTGTTGTCATGTAGGAGATAAATGGTGTGTGCGTACCCTCTCTAAATTATATATGGTATATAATTACTTAAAAAACAGCGCTCTGTTCTAATGAATAATGGCATATACATATAAAGATAGGAGACAGAATGTGTCTGTGGGAGATGAGTAGTGAGTTCTCACTAGCTAACATTTACACGGATGGTGCACTTTGTGTAAGCCGTAATTTGAAGGCAGGAATAGTTATACTGTTTCAGTAGTTATTGTTCCAGTTTGTTGCTTTAACATTTTGTTGTGCACATCTGATATCTAAGGTATAAAGAAATGAAAGGACCAATGCTAAAAAGATATATTTTTTGCTTTTTGTGTTACATGCTGTTAGACGTACTATGGTATCTTTTATTTCTATGTTGCAACCTATTGATTGGTTTAAACGTTCTGGATTAAAAAAAAAAAATAGTTATCGTAACCTAAGGGCTTCAGATATTTGTAAACTACATTTTCAATGTGCTCAGTAAGCCAAGCAAGTTTAGTAAAGTGGATTTCAAATCGAGATATCTAGTTTGCAGAATTCAACATGCTGATTTGGCATAATTTCACAATATTAGCTAACAGCCCAAAGTTCAGGGAGAACGGTTACTCCCGTGGGATTTACAGCATTGAATAAAACATTGAAAGTCACCTTTAATCACCATTATAATCTAGTTCAGAAAACTCAGAGCCAGGGCAAGCACTACAACCGAAGAGGAGAAATAGAAACATTGTGTGTTATATATATATATATGGCATGTTTTCTTTTTTTCAGTTTGCACTATCATTTTCTGACCACACCAGTTTCCTGTTTATAAAACTTTTATATCACTCTTTATATATCGGCACATTTGAGGAAATGATAGAAATCTCAATGTATCCATCCTGGTAAAATATTTTATATATAAATACATTTGTAAGAGTGTCTGTGACAATAAAATGTTGGAAACATGAACACAGAATTGTGCAACAACAACAAAAAACCGCACCAGATAAATGTGTTGGTTAGATTGCAAAGAGTAAAATTTTGGAGCAAGAAATGAAAGACACAAAATGAAAATGCTACAAAAAAAAAAGAAGCTCTTAATGCAAGACCCCCACTGTTTCATTTCTCCTTTTCCTGAATGCTTTGTCTGTGCCGACTGCCAGGAATCAAATGACATAGTTCATAAAAATGATTGACAAGGGAGCTAAGATTGAGGTGACCAGTTGCAGGATAAAGTGATGTGGATTTCCACAATAAATTGTATTTCTCTCAACCCACAAAAATATATATTTGATAAATATAAGGATAAGTAAACATAATACTAAAAATCCTGCAAAGTGACAGATCCCGTTTAAAATTAAGTGCTCAACCTGATATGATTCTAACAGTTAAATAACATGTTGCCATTGATGGAACTTTAATAAAGTAGTTAAATTAAATATGTTGGATACAACTTAGTTATTTAGCAATTGTTAGATAATTAGGCTGCTTATGTATTTGGTGGCATTCTGTATACTCTGGATTCAAATTTCATCATCCAAGAACTAGTTAGCAAAAAACTAACTAGTAATCAGTATCTCATTTGGTTATTAGTAAACCTTTCAAATTTAGGGAGAAAGAATGGATTTTGAATGCAGTTTCACTAACCACCACATGGCGTCACTGATGTCACCCAAAGCAAGCGGTCCCCAAAAATCAAAATCAGTATAGCTAGGAGGCATGGTTTAGGTAAATAACTGAATTTTAAACATCAGAACATGTTTGACAATCTAAGTGGCAAATTAACATAGGAAATTAACTGTATCCTGTAGTAAATGAACTCCCCCTTGCTGTGTAATAAATAGCAATTTTCCATAGATCTCATGAAGGCTTACTTACGGATTATTCACTGAACCCTGGATTATAGTGAATTAAATTCAAGCGGCAACACTAAGGCTAAATAGCCGAGCTGTGACTATAGCTCAGTTGAAAAATGTTTCCAACTCTTCTACTTTAGGCTCAATTTTGCCACTTAGATTTAATTCCTTAAAGGGTGATTTGAAGGGGTCATGGTGGTAGGAGTATGTTTGTACAGTGTTTCTGCTTGGCACTTGTGTGCCACGGGCTAGTTATGCCCCTTGCACATGTGACTTAGGCAGTCCAGACCTCCAAACTCGCTCTTCACTCCCTCCCATTATTTATTGAGCCCCCCCCCCCCGCTTTGCCTAATTTTGTTTTCAAAATGTTTTCCCCATCACCTGTAAACTCCCCACTCCCTTCCCTCACCCGCTGATTGTGTGCATGTGCTTTGAGCCAGCGAAATGGTCCAATCACAGGCTTCTCCGAGAGAAGCCTGTAATTGGACCCCACGAGTCTCCCTGCTGACGTCAGATGCAGGAGGGAGCTCAGCGCTGGGAGCTTCTTTAGGTGCGGAAATACAGTAATGTTTGAACTCTTTTTTTCAGCATTTAAAAAAGGGGGGGAGGGGGACGTAACACCCAACAGGGCATTATAACTGAAGAAAAAAAATAATGTTTTAGAAATTTTAAAGTAATCCTTTAAATTGGGAGTTTAGTTAATAACCCTGTTAGTCTATTCAGTAAACAGTTTCTTTTCATAAATTAGAAACCAATATAGGCCAAAGTAGACATTTAGACATTACGTATTTGTTGAATATGTAATACTGGGTTATTCACTTAAATGAGAATTGTTGGGAATTCAAAGTGAATTGAAATTTTATGGACACAATAGTCAAACTGGAAAAATAATACCAGTTAGCAATGCTTCCAATTTGGCTAGTTGACCTTTAATTCTCACTTTATTAAATAAACCTGTAAGTTGCATTACTTCACACAATCTCTTTGGAATAAATCTTCTAAATATAGAATATCTAGGAAATCTAGAAAAGTCAAAGAACTGCTCGCCATCTGCTGTGTACAACTCAAGTTTAAATAAAGCCATAGTGAAATCAACAACAACAGAGGAGTAAAACATGCTAAACTTCACCAACTGCAATAATATAAAAATATACAAAATGTCTGCACATCCCTACTCCTAGAAAACAATATAACATAAGACGACATAAATCTTTCCTGAAATATAATTATATTTATACAAAGGATTTATCACAAATTCCCTGTCCCGTGGACTTAGTGATCGATTCACTGAACCATGAGATTTAAATAATATAAAATATTTGAATATATATTTGTATTTATGATTAAAAATGCATTCCATATTCTTACAGAAAAATGTTTGTTTGTTTTTAGGTTTGGGATTTGTTTGACTTTTGAGGTAATGTAGATGTAAATGGCAGGCCTCCCAACCGTCCAACGCAATGGTTCCATGTGCTATTAAAGTTGTCATTACGATATCTTAATTTGCCAGGTTAACTTAATTTGCTGCTACTAATTCAGTGTAAACAAGCCATTAGAATGGATATGATTGTTTTTATTAATCAGTTGCTAGAGATGCTTTGCCTTCCTGGATAAGCAATATTGGGTTATTAAGATGTTGTGGTATACACATTTCATCATGATAAATCACAGGCCTTTGATCCCAAAGGTTGTCCATCTTAAAATATTAACAATTGTTATAGCACCCCATATACTACTTCTATTCTTACTATGTCAAGAGTGTACTTATGTATACAAGTATCTAGTACGGCAGTTTGTCAATGAGACATCATGGAGCCACGTAACGTCATTATGCAGTGTTAGACTTGTTCAGCAGTACATCTAGACCCCAAAGAATCTGTGTTTTCAACGTGATCAGTCGAGTTGAACCTGGCTGTATTGATTGTATTTGTCAGAGGTAATTGGAGAGACAGTGATCTAGGACAGACTTGAATTGTCGGCATTGGAAATTAGCAGTGTTTATATTTGCCTCTTGCCTGAATGTGCAAAATTCTGGCCTTAATTTAGGATATTAATAATAGGATATTCCACTAGATCATAATGGGTTAGGAACACCTCACACCATCAATTATTCTTACTAATTAAGAAATCATGTTCGACACCATGTTTCACATATTACACAATGGGTTGGAATACCTTATCCTAATGAAAGCAATATCAGTTCATGCTAATTATCTAGATTAGTAGCAAGTGATGAGTTGAAAGCAAAATCTGAGACTCTCTGACTGACTGTCACCGGACGCCTGGCTAAACCTTCCTCATACGGCAGAAAAGGATGAAACTTGGAGCAGCTGTGTTGGGTGCTGGAGGACCTACCTCAGGGATAAACCGTTACAAAACCGTATATCCCCTGAAGGAAAGACAGTGCCTGAACACTCCTGCTGCTATAGAAACTTGAATGAGTCGCACTTGTAATGTGGAAGGGAGTGGATTAAAATCCCTATTATAGATGAGCTGTGGTTTGATGTGTGTCTTATGTACGAGTTATATTTAGGACTCTGGTTCTGATATTTGTTGGCTACTGAGTGAAAGCTATTCTGGACATACAAAAAAGATAATGACGACCATAGGATTTTCTAGTAGCTTTATTTGTTATCCTAATATGACAGTAGCCCTTTAAGAAATGGCTAATAGATTCTACCTTTTACATTGTATGTTTGCCTGGCTTTCTTTCATATTGTCACAGCCCATTACAGCCATAAATGCCTGTTCTTGATGTACACCCCAATATATGGCTTTTGTGGACTGATCATATTAACACAGGCAAGCATTTGTGAAGAGAAACATTAAAATATTGAGATAAGAAGCTGAATTAATTTTAAAATGCAGTGACCATGAATGGTGGGAGTTGAATTGGTTTGTACAGGAAAGAGCACTTTAATATAAAAAAGTGAAAACCAATTTGAAAAACCAGTTGAAAAACAACACAACATAAATCCAATATGTAACCTACGACTTGAGTAAGAGCTGAAATAATGGGAGATTTCTCTTTGATCCACACAGCCCTAGCGTTCTAATAGATTTAAACATCCTGGGTTTCTGTTTACATTTGGAATGTTCTTGGTGTCTGGTACTTAAGCTTTCAGATTCATAAAAAGAAATGTATCAGATGAGCCAGCTAAGTATTCATTATTTAATACCGGCCTGCAGCTCTGCTCATAAAGCATCAGTCACTCCCAGATGCCTCTTCTTTCTAAGCACATGTTTATAGTGAAAACAGCCCTTATCTTGAAAGTTAAACCCCTGGGTGACCAACTGAATGCACCAAAGGATACCTTGAGTTAATTTAGAGAGAGCATTAACCATAAATTCAAATATCTTGTACTCCCAAACAGCTTTGGTAAATGTTTCAGGATATCAGGGCTTTAGCTTGCTTTTTACTTCTATGAGCAGCCGGTCATTGTAACTAGATACATTTAATTAGAAGATTTACTCAACCATTATAGACACATTGTAGGCAACTAAAACAAAAATATATATTTTTACTTTATTTCAAACCTCAATTTTGATCTATTCGTGGCATATGGGTTTAGTGTGAGCTTGAGCGTCTCTACTACTACTGTAGGTCTGAATCAAACGCCCACTCCAGTAATCTGTATGTAATTAATATGCATCATTATCTAGTCATTTGTCTGGGAAAGAAAAGTAATAGAAGCTATTTCCCAAAATCAGCTATAAATGTCTGAATGTAATCCCTCTATTTCACTAAATAATATGATGCTCATTAGATGCCATATCTCCAGTCTATATATATTCCTATCCTTGCATGGGTTTCTTTGCATATCAAATATCCAATTTGTAAATTATTTGAATGCATTTAGCCTTGTTAGAAAGAAATGAACATGATCCTATCATTTTCTAGAACACTGAGTTAGTTGGCTAACACTGTAAATTAGAAGAACATGTATTCCTAACAATGCAGTGCTGGAGTAGCAGTTTAGGTCCTTGTCCCCCCACTGAGGGTGTTAAAAGGTTTAAAACTTACCTCTTCTGCATCTTTATGATCTCAGCCAATCCAATGCTCCTTCAAACGCCACGCTGTGCCAATCTGCAGCTCCTCATAGAAATGCATTCTATCAATACATCTCCATGGGGAACGTTCATAGAGACGCTGAACGAAGGTGCTGTACAATGTGCAGCATTGACCCAGGAAGCACATCTAGTAGCCGTCCCTAGGCAGCAATGTAAACACTGTCTTTTCTCTGAACATGCAGTGTTGACATTGAAAAGTCTGCAGGTACATGTTATAGACACCAGAACTACTACATGAAGCTGGTGACTATAGTGTCCCTTTTATGGAATATATGGAATTTTTTAATAATTAGTTTTATTTCCTGCTCTTTAATTATGTTTGTCCTTAGTACTCAATTTCTCTACAACGTACTGAGTTTAACCTATTTCATGCCCAAAGAGGGAACTACGTAATATGTATTTATTTTCTCCAGCACTCCAAGTTATGGGATATAAGTGCTTTGGTTGATCTGCCACAGTGATTGACCCAGAGGTTGATACAACCAGTGCTATGAACTTGTATTTGTTTAACACAGCAATGGGAAAAATATTTCAAAACTATAATAGCCTTAACTCTAAGCTCTAGAACTTTTTGTAGTTGTAGAGACAGCAGGGCATGAGTGATAGAACGGAATTTATTTATAGTCTGTTATTGCTTACGCGTGAGATCCATTGTAGAAGCAAGTTCTGTGACTGCAGACAAGTTTCTTGGTAATCATTATACCAGAGATTTTTATTTTGACAAACTATGCCCTTTTCTGGGATCAACTTCAAACAGAATTGTTGATGGAAGGCAGTTGGAATCGACCACGTGGCAGGTGAGAGGACATATTTCAGATCCAATTTGCTTGCCCAAGTGGCTGAGGAGATTTTTTTTTTTCATTTCTCGGCCTAGTTTGGAGTTGGAAGCCTCATGACTATTGAATGAGCTATATCTCAGCTTGCCGCTGTGCCTACACAGATACCAAAACAAAGATTTCTAAAGACTGTGCTTTAGATTATGCAATAAAATCAAAGATTAGCCTTACTGCCAGTAATTATCAGCATTGTATTTCCAGCTGTTTTTCTACTGATTTTATTAGTACATTATTTTATTTTACATGCTCTACTTGCAGACATCCTTGTAATACAATTAGCACCAAGATTTGAAAAAAGACAGCAAATTCATACATTTTGTACCAGGCGGTGGCTATGACTGTTATTATTTAAAGAGGTAGCGTTAACGTAAACATATTGCTAAACAGCTATTTGTGGTTTAATGGGACTGTTTAAGACTTTGTTTGCCTTGAGCCGTGGCAGGAAGTGGGTTACTACAACAATTAATGAAAATCATTGATTTATTATATTACTAGCAAAAAAAACCTTCTAGATTAAGGTCAATTAAGGCTAATTGCATTTTCTTTAACCATGAAAACAGAGGGAAATATTTATTCAGCCCCAAGATGATGATTTTGTTTTACGTTAATCGAATTCCGCTTTGTCTATGAAATTTTGGAGCAGGGTGCTCTGTTAATCTCCAAAAGCTGTGAGGTCCAGTATGTAGATTGATGATTAACCTCAAAACTCTGTTAAAAGGATATGTCATAGACTTTTGGAGAGTTACAGGCATTGTATTCCAGCCTGGAGGAAGCACCTCAAAACCCTTCATCTGTTGTACGAACATCAATTAGCACATATCTGTTCATTTAATAACAGCACTATATATACCAAGCACACATTAACCTGTACACACAAACAACATGAGCAAAGCACTCAACACTTCACCTGGAGTGTGAATGTGTGTCGGACTTCGAGAACTTCACTCCTAATTTAGAATAGCCATAAAAGTGAAAGAAAAAGATACAACATCATCTTTACTTTGGTATACCTTATTTGATGAGCTCTCTTAGGATCTATTCTAGACAAACACTCGAATTGGTCAAAATGTTGTCAGGTACACCTTAAACTTCCAGATTTTATGATTTCGTCCACTTGAGATCATGCAAATTAAGCTGCAACCAAACACAAATATTTATAAAGTTTGAGATTTGTCTTGAAAAAAAAATTTAATTGTTGAGAAAAAAATAGGACATTGGTTTCTCTGGCTTGGTTAAGCATTGTTTCTGAAAGTTTAGGAGATCAGATCGAACTGACTTCTACAGACTTGGTGCTTTTTAAGTTGAATGTTAGTTGGTAATGTCAATGGTGCTATGGAATGTGTGTTGTAAAGCAATACTTGGTTTGAGACAAACAGTTCTGAGACCTTACCAAGCTTGGGCTTTTTTCAGTACCTTTTTACTGAAGCCCAGGTGACCTGTTCTAAAAGAATACTTAGTCATGAATCAGATGTATGCAGATGTTACATAACAGAGAAATTATTTGATTCATTTTTTTCAACCAGAGATAGAACTATCTGCCTGATTTTAGCCTCTTTAAGTCAAGCCATTTTATTGAATAGCTTTGCTCAAAGCCCAGGGTCCATAAAAGTGTTTGCTAGTTTTATTACATAAAATAATGAAAAGCTTCTTTTACAATTTCTCTATTACTATGTCGACTAAATATAACTGCAAAAGGTGCTGTAATATATATATATATATTTTCTTTGTACAAATATTTCTTTTTCTTTTTTTGATAATTTCTGTATAGTAACTACCTTCCTAACCAGGAAAAGGCAGCTCTGGCATTGCAGCTCTGGTAACGTGCAATTCTCATCTTGTACAAATTGCAAGACTGCCTAAGCATGATGGGCATTGTTATCTGCACCAGTGGGCATACCAGAGGTAGTCTAGATATGTTCCTTACTGGAAGGGCAGACATTTTGGTACTTACATGTAAATATTTCTTGCAACATTTACTGGTATACGTTATGTTAAGCTTTTTTTTTATTTTTTGTTTTGTTTGGATTCTGAACTCATTGTTAAAAAAAATGTTTATGTTGTTCAGTTTTTACATCTCTTATTAGGTTTACGAAAGAACCTTTGTACAAATGTTAATATCACTGCAATTCCAATATAATAAAGCACTCAAAAGTAATTTCATGCAATGGTCTATTTAATCATGTGGTTTTCTCATTTTGTATGACTCTAGAACTGAAATTACATCAACTTCAGAAAATTAACATAGTGCAATAACAGGGATTTTCACGAGCAGAACTGGCAGGTATTTAGTTGGGCTAGATTTTGAAGTCCTGTCCCACCATCTCAATTTCATTCCCTGGTGTCTCCGTGCATTCACTCTAGCCCAACATGTCAGGTGTTCACCTCCTCTCACCAATTTTAATCATTACCAGTGATGCAAGTTCCTTAACTGACATGTCCACAGCACCCTGATCACATACTTCCCAAAGTTGGAAGGTATGTTTAAAATCATTCGAAACATACTTCTAAAAATACTTCGGTCCCCTGGAGAGAAGATTTTGGAAGGGCAGGTTAATTTACTATCCAGAGTGATATCCATGCTATCTAAATTAATGGAATATCACAGTCTAGTCCTGTGCTTCTAGAAGGTTGGAAACATACAAATGGGGAGTCACAGCGTTCAACTTAAATAATGTTCAGAAGATAATCAATGATGCTCAACTTTTTCTTGCAATCTACGTTTACGCACATGGGATGTACAAACAATTCCTATATCAAAATCAGTTGATGAACATGTTAGTGTCCCTTTAGGTCGGTACTGTATTACCGAAACACTGTAGGGTTTCTGTCTCACTTGTCTTAAAAACTGTGCTCCACTCATCATTGTTTATCTCTTCTTCCTTTAACCGCTCTTTCTTCTATTTACTACACGGAATCTTGCAAGGGGTCTGTTTTTACTCCGCTTCTATCTCCTGATTCATTCCTTTCTTCCCTACTTCTCCAAGTGTCCTGATCTTGTTGGTCACTTACTAAGAGGTAAAGAGTCAAATCACAGTTATGTCCCATAGCCAGCAGCTGTGGACTCATATTTTGTGTCATACTGGCTAAGACATACGTGTTTCACTGCCTTTGAAGAGCCAAAATCACAACCATTCATCTGCGTAAAGAATAGAAGATAGAGCCTCATCTAACCTCAAGGTAATTGCTGAACCCACACGTTTAATTTCTGGAAGAATACACCTAGTATTTTATATGTATAATATAAAAGCTATACATACGGTGAGTTATAATGTAGTACCAAGAATGTTCTTTAAAGCTGTGTACATTGGTAGAAAAGCGATTCCCTGAACTATGTGGAATTCAAATGCAAAAAAGAATCCCTTAAAAAGTTTGGTTTGATTTCTCTTTTGCAAAGAAAAAAAGTTACAAAATGCAAGGCAATACTTTTTATGTGCTGACCATCAGCCCTTAGAAGTAATGTGTCCTGGAAAACATGGTGGGTCAGGCATTTTTATCCCTCAGTATATAATCTTTAAACCATAGAAACGAAGTTTAACATGTTAAGAAATTGGAATCGTAGAATATTGCAGAAAATATTTGCCTGCTCTTTAAGGCGCTGTTACTTTAAGCAAATAATACCTAGCTCTAGTCTAAATACCAGAAACCAAAAACTCTTTTTTTATTATAACATTGCTTAAAACAGTCACTTAGGAGAGGTTTTAACAGGTAATTCACTGCTACACCATAGAGGAATATGCTAATCATAGAGCTTCTGGGAATTTATACCAAGTGTCCTAGATTTATGTGAGGGATTCAAGGTGATAGTGTAACAGCTAATGACTGTTCTCACTGCACTGTAAAACCCTGGGCAATTTATCTGCCTTTCAGCTAGCTTTACTTGCAAATGGAGGAGAAATCAATCTTCCATATTACTATGCAAGGAGAATCAAATAACAGGGCTTCAATGTTATCACAAGGGCTGCTTTCTCCGCACATCACTGCGTGTGCTTTAATAATGTTATATCAGGGGTAGATAACTTTGGGCCATCAGGTTACTATTACTTATTTACTATTTAATACCAATATACCCCTGTGCAGGATACAATAGGCTTGCTTCTATACTTGTAATCGTTAATAATCATTTAGTGACGAGTCAATAATCGCTAAAATGTCGGTCACTGTCATTAGTGATTACCTATTGTCTCCATACCATGAAACTTAACTTTAGCAACTGGAAATTAGCAGCTGCTGAATGTTTGCGAGTATTCAGTGAAGATTAACTACTTCACTACCAAGCACTTATTGATTGAAAACTTAGCATAAAGTGTAAAGCGATAGCTAGCATACAAATATATAACACAGCAATTTTGTGTATAGATTGCTTTGCAGGCAAACTTAACATTTTAATTGTAAATTTACTATTTTTCACGTATTTATTCATCCCTTACAAATATATTTATGAAATGAAAAGCAGTGTCCTTTATCTTACATTTCATGTTAGTATAAAAGCAAAAATATAATGTTAAATAAAAATGGTCAAATACATTGCTTATATGTATTTGTTAGGCATTTCTAGCAGTACAGGTAACTGTAAATGGCAACAGAATGTAAAAAAAAAATCAGCAGTTGAGCATAATGGCCACATATAGTAAATAATGTTGAAGGATCACTATAGGATCAGGAACACAAACATATATTCCTGACCCTATAGTGAAAACCCACCATTTCGGTGGCTTGCCCCCCTCCTCCCTTAGCCTCCTCAGAATGGGTTAAAACTCATCTTATTTCCAGCGCCGCGCGGGTCTGCTGGTGCTGGCTCTGCCCCCTTTGTGACATCACCCATGGGGAAAGCATTGGATTGGCTAAAATTGGCAAGGGGGAGGGGCCAAACATAATTTTTGCCAATCAGCACCTCCTCATAGAGATGAATTGAATCAATGAATCTCTATGAGGAAAATTAGGGATTATTGTAGCTTTCGTGACCGAATAATCTAAATATTATTAACGACAGGAGGCGAATATTTTTGCTTATCTTTCTTTACTCAACCTCCCAGCAGCAAAGAAATAGTTAACAATGATGTAAAACATTTAACCTATCAGAGTGTACAGGCATAGAATATAGTGTCATCAAGCTCCTCCCAATTCCTCTTTCTTTCTGTAGCCGAGCGTGGTGTAAATCAACTGTATAAACGATGGACAAACTGTTCTGTGCGTTGGTCAACCATGTAAACCAAACTGTTAACTGCTGGATTCTTCACACTAGAAGGGAATAGAGAAGGATCATGAAACTATGGGTTCTTGTACCAGAGAAACAGTTTACAGATCACCTAAGGTGGACCTCGAATCAGGATAGTTCCAGGGCCATCTATAATATGGATAGGACTCTGGGCAAAGCATTTTCTTGGGCCCCCTGGGCCCTGCCCCTCCAACCCCCAATTACACGCAACCCCCAATCACACTGACAGACATACTGACACATACACACATATTAAAACATTCGCAGATACATATTGACACACACATATATACTGGCAGACATTTTGACACACATTCAGACATACTGACACACATACATACACACACAGACACAAACACTGACAGATATACTGACAAACAAACAGACAAATACATTGACACACAAACAGACCCATACACTGACAGAAATACTGAAACACACACAGACACATACACTGACAGATGTATTGATACACACACACAGGCATGCTGACATACACACACACTGACACACATACACAGGCATGCTGACATACACACAGACAGACATACTGACACACACACACAGACATACTGAAACACACAGGCATACTAACATACACACAGACAGGCATACTGACACACACACACACTGACATACACACAGACATACTGACATACATACACACACAGACATACTGACATACACACACACACAGACATACGCACACAAACATACTGACATACATACACTGACATACACACACAAATATAATGACATACACACACAGACATACTGACATACTGACACACACACACACACATACTGACACAGACATACACAAACACACAGACATACACACACAGACATACTGACATACACACACACAGAGACATACTGACACACACACATACTGACATACACACATACTGACACACACACACAGACATACACACACACAGACATACACACACGCACAGACATATTGACACACTTTTAGCCACCCTCCAGGTTCTTACCTTTTTATGGAGGGTGATTTCCCTGGGGTCCAGTGGCAGGCTGAGGCAGTTGGGAGTTATTTTCTAGAACTCCCCTCCTCCCTGCCTTCCTCCTCCTGCGCGGCTATTATCTCCGGTGGGAGGAAGTGACGCGCGGCACTCACTTCCTCCCAGCCGGTACAGGAAGGGGCGTCACAGCGCCCGACCGGGCCCCTGCTCACACATGCTCACGAGGTGGCCCTTAGTGCAAATCGTGGGGCCCACAGGGCAGTTGCTCTGGGCCCCCCAGGTACAACTGGGCCCGGGGCAGCTGCCCCGTTTGCTCCGCGTTAAAGACGGCCCTGGATAGTTCACACAAATTATCAATAGTGAAGGTGTAATCGTTTGATGTAACCAGTGTGTAAATCTATGTCATATGATGTGAGTATGTCTTATGGAAAATGTATGGTTTAGTGTAATCAAAACTTACCTCAAAGGGTGGGAGTAGTTAACCAACGGGTGGGAAAATATTTGCCTCCTGTCGTTAATAAAGACAGGAGGCTTCATATTTGTTGTTTTAACACTCCTATATAATAGAAGATACAGCATGTGGCATGGGTTTAAAATAAAAGATTCGATTCCCTGGACCAATCTGCGGAAGATAAGATGTCGGAGAGGGAACTACCTGCACGGAAGGCCGAGGATGCGGCTGCACCTCTGACTGAGTGAGCTCCAAAGGAGGTGTTAAGGCCTGCTTGGACGTGGATCCATTTGATCCATCGTGCGACAGCAGGAGTGGAGACCGGTTTGTGCGGTTTAACGTAGGAAACCAGGAGATGTCCGGCAGGGGGCGCAATGTAGCCGTGGAGTCCAGTGGTGTATCCTGGTTTTGTACTGCCCTAGGCAGGACAAAACTCAGGCGCCCCCCCCCCACTCCCACCCAACCCTTCCCCCCCGCCCCGCCTTCTAAATGCGCACACACACATTCACTGAAAGATATGCATACACTAGCTAACAGAAACACACTCACACTCACTAACAGACACACACACACACACACTCACAGGCAAACACACTCACACTAACAGACACACACACTAACAGACACACTCACAAACAGACACACACACACTGACACACACACACACTAACAGACACACTCACACTCACTAACAAACACAATCACTAACAGACACACACTAACAGACATACACACACACTCACTCACATTAACACATTTTTTTATTTTTTATTTAACCCCACCTTTGGGAATGCTGGGGGGTCCCTCTCTCCCTGGGGGTCCAGTGGCTGCCGGTCTGGCTGCTGGGCGGGTGGCACTGGTGGGCGGCACTGGCGAGGGAGCACTTCCTCTGAGCTGTCTGCTCAGCTCCCTCGCGTGCCGCAGAGTGATGCTGGGAACCGGAATATGATGTCATATTCCGGCTCCCAGTCTCACTCTGTGGCGCGCGAGGGAGCTGAGCAGACAGCTCAGAGGAAGTGCTCCCTCGCCAGTGCCGCCCGCCCGATCGGCATGTCAGTTAGCTGCATGGCCCGGTAGTGTAGTGGTCCTGGGTAGATAGCCTGGATAGAGGCTGACAGTAGGGCTATGGTGGGTGCCAGATCGCATAAATGAATCTGTTGGGATGAGAGTAGTTTGTGGATGTCTCTTTTTATAGACTTTATCTTTGTGGAAGGCAATTGTAAGTTCGCTTGCATGGAATCTATTAGAAACCCGAGGAATTGATTAGTCTGTGAAGGTTCCAAGGCCGATTTCTGGAAGATTATGACAAAACCTAGGTTTTGTAGCAACACAGTTGTCATGTCTGTATGTTGGCGGAGCAGAGTTGGATTCTGAGCCATGATCAGAATGTCGGCTAGGTAGATGATGGATTGTATGCCCTGTGATCGGAGTAGCATCATCACTGGTTTCATTAGTTTGGTGAAACACCATGGCGCTGAGCAAAGCCCGAAAGGCAGGCATGTGAACTTCCAAATCTCCCCTTACCAGAGGAACTGAAGAAAAGGTAGATGGTTGCGAGCTACAGGGACTGTGAGAAATGCGTCCTTGAAGTCGAATCTCGAGAACCAGTCTCCCACGCAGAGGAGGTCCCTGAGAAGATGGATGCCTTCCATCTTGAAATGTCGGTATCTGACCTGTCGGTTCAGATCTTTTAAATTGATAATTGGGTGAAGGATCCTGTGAAAGTAACTCCCACTGTTGAAAAAAATGGGTTGGTCGGTCTGCTATAGGAATATTGAGAGAAAAGGGGGTTATTACCTGGAGCAGTGTGTCTGTGAAGGGAGGCAGATCCACGCCCTCAGATGGATCCCCTGTTGGTGAACAACTGCCAGTGGTATGGGCGAGTAGTTCCAGAGTTCCAATAGTTGTGACGGTGAGCGAAATACTCTGCATAGGGAGGATTGGGCTTTGGTTAAGGTCGTAAAGACCGATACGTGTTTGGATAGGTCTCTTATAAAAGAGTCTTCAAAAAGTAAGCCATTGGCTTCTGGTGCCAATTCTCGGGATCCTAAATCTGCTAACTTAGCATCAATCTTATACAATACCGCTTTGCGCCTTTCTGTGGACATAGCCACGTTGGTATTACCCAAGAAGCATAAAGCCCTCTGGGCCCATTCTCTTGCAGTGTGTGCATCAAATTCTCCAGTGGTAGTAGCTTTATCGGCTAAAATAAAAATTTGTACAATAGGGCCAGCTATATCCATGAGTTTATCCTGAGTAGATTTGAGGCCTTGTTCAATGCCCTTACGAGGGTCTTTGCCTGTTCTATTGAGGAAGGTTATTAACATGGGGTTGAATTCTGGCGTGAGTGCCACTTTGTTAGGTATGGTTAGCCGAGGGCATTCGGCTCTGAGTTTAGCTCGTACCTCTTTATCTAGGGGCTTACGTAGACACATTTAGCAAAAATTGGATATGTGGACAGGTGGGGCCCATACGGCAGAACGAGGGTGTTTAATAATCCTAGGGTCGAAAAATGGAACGCCCGACGCATCCAAAAGGATGTCTGATTCGGGTTCTTTGGTTCTAAGAGAGTTTGGATCTGAATTTGTATCTATGTAAGGCTCTTTAACAAATTCCGATGGGGGGTCAGGTAGCGCAATCCCTGTGGACTCCCCATCAGAAAAACCGAGGTAATAGTCATCAACCATAGAGGTAAAACCCTCTAAAGGGTCTGATGTGGCCCGGACTGGGTTAAACAACTATGCAGTTAGTAGGGGTCACCCACTATGTAAGAGAAAATAGTTATAAATGCGGCAGTATAGCAGTTAGTGGGGTTGACCACTAACTTGTAGTAAGTGGGATAAACCACATTTGATAATAATACACTGGAGTTGGGGGTCACCAACTGAATTAAAATGTATTGGAGTATTGACACATCTTTGAGGTATATGTGTATAAGACATAAAAATATATATGTGGGTGAGCACTCTTAGTAAATTCAAAGGCTAGTTCACCCTTATTTCAAACAGTAATGTTAAGTGGATAATACACTTTAGTATTAATTGAAAGTGGGGGTCACCCACAAATAGACTCAGACAATTGAAATAGTGCAGTTGGATATTAAAGGACCACTATAGTGCCAGGAAAACATACTTGTTTTCCTGGCTCTATAGGGGCCTTGGGTCCCCCTCACCCTCTGGGCTCTAGGGTGAGGAAGGGGTTAATCCCTTACCTTTTTTCCAGCGTTGGGGACTCTCCTCCTCCTTTTTCCGTCATCGGTTGAATGCGCATGGGCGGCACGAGCCGCACGCGCATTCAGTCAGTCCATAGGAAAGCAAGTATTTGCTGGCTATTGATATTGCTGTATGCCTTCTCTTTAATGCCAAAGTAAAAATAAGGACCCATGCACTCAAGGTGGAATAAAGCAGACTTTATTTAGATTTTTAACATGAGATTATGTTTCGGCCATGATGTGTAATCTTTATTAAATCTCTCTTTAACAACAAGAATTGCAATGAGACCTTATTGTGGCATAGGGTTGCGTGAAACCTGGGAAGGTGCAGGACAAATAAACATAGCAGCTGCAGCAAAACTTGGGGATCTCTGTGGGTGCCATCACCACCAATTGATTCCCTGGTGGTCCGTGGTGCAGGGGCACTCCCTTGCAGTAAGGGCCAGTGCAAGGATTTCTGCCGCCCTAGGCAAAGATCCATTTTGCTTCCCCCTCATGTCACTCACTCAGTGACAGACACACACTGGGAGACACACACACACACACTCACTGACAGACACAGAGACACACACTCACTGACACTAACTCACTGACAGACATACACTCACTGACAGACACACACTCACTGACATACATACACCCCCTCACTGACAGACTTACACTCACTCACTGACAAACAGACACACACACACACACTCACTGACAGACATACACTCACTCACTGACAGATACATACAGACAATCACTGACATACAATCACTCAGTGACAGACACACTCACTCACTGACAGAAACACACACACAGACTCACACAGAGACATTCACTGACACATACACTCACTCACTCACTGACACACACACACACACTCAATGACAGACATACATACACTCACTGACAGACACACACACACACACACACACACACACAGACACTCCCTGACATACATACCCTCACTCACTGACAGACACACACACACACACAGGCAGACACTCACTAACAGACACACACAGAAACTGACAGTCAAATACTCACTGACACACACACAGGTGGACGCTCACTGACATACATACACTCACTCACTAACAGACACACACACAGGCAGACACTCACTCACTGACAGACAGAAACACACACACACATACACACTCACTGACAGTCAAACACTCACCTCCCTGGGGTCCAGTGTGGGGCAGCTCCTCACTCCTTCCGCCTGCTCTTTAGTATGCTGGGGCCGGAATGACGTCATATTCCGGCTCACGGCATCACAGAGAGCGTGCGAGGGAGGAATGAGAGGCTACAAGAACAGCCTCCCTCGCCACCTGGCTTCTCCTTTCCCCTCTCCTCTGGACAGTCACTGGCATTTGTTGGCAGAGCAGGCACCTGCTATCAAGGTAAGCAGGTGCCTGCTCTGCCTTACCTAGCAAAGGTTTGGGAGCGCCCTGGGTTGGTCAGATGTCCACCTCCTGGCACCCCTGTGACAGGGCTCCTCTTGGCGCCCCCACCTTCAGGTGCCTCAAGAGCCGCTCGCCCAGCGCTGCGGCCCCAGACAGGAGCAGGCAGCCCACCAGGAAACATCCCGGTGGGCGCCCCCAGCAGGCTGGCGCCCTAGGCGAATGCCTAGTTCACCTAACGGTTGCGCCAGCACTGCTTGCAAATCAGACACACTGTATGGGGGTGAGAGCACAGATGCAGTGTTTTCCAGAATTGCGGCTGCACCAGCAGCCAAATGGACCACCATGGACTTCATTAGGGATGAATTATTGCCCTCCTTCCTACATCAGAGATAGGCAAGGGGGGGGGGGGCAAATACTATATATATAGTAAAAAAAAAAAGGCATTACTAGTCAGTGTGAGATGACTGTGTGTAACTCAGCTTCCCTACATACTGTCCTTGCCCCCTTATCACAATTCATTACCCTGCCACAGTCACTCACCACCCCTCACTCACCCCCTAACCTTGTCACACTCACCACCTCTCACCCTGACACACTCATTCCCCTCACTCTGTCACATGCACCCTCAAACTCTTTCACTTCCAATCCCCCAACTCTCTCACTTACCCCCTCACTCTGTTACACACATACTCTGTCATACCTACTCCAACTCTCACACCTACCCCCGAGCCTATCACACTCCTCATCTTGTCATACTCACCCCCATTACCCTTCCACAGTCACCCATAAAGATAGTGATCATAATACATAGTCACCTCCCACATATGAAGCACAACCTCACCATAAACACAACACACAAAGCCCACAAGCAGCCTCCCTTACACACAACACAATCTATTTAGAAGTCGTGGTGGCTGCTAGGAAAGCTGGTGGGCAGGTGCATGCTGGGATCTCACTGATGTCAATGTGCTCCGGCTGCCTGCACTTAAAAGGAAAAATTAGGGAGCTCAACCGAGTCTCTGCTCCAGGTGAAAAAATGTCTAACTTTGCCACTGCACAGCAGGAGGTATATAAGATGCAGATATTCAGACAGTTGTGGAGACCAATCACTGGTGTGTTTATGCAATGCGCACAGTGCCAAAAAAACTGAACACTTCTTTTGATATTTTAAATCTTGGGCTTGTAGAGCAAACAAAAGTTAGAAATAAAACTGATCACCAGCACATCTACTCTCCATGAAAGCCAGTGGTGGCTGAGTTCGTCAGTCGCTCATTAAGGGAATAGCAGCCTTAGGGTTAGTCAGTCTCTACACATGGAAATAAAATTACATGAAGACGAAAGGTCTTGATAAAATACAACATGCACGTAACACGTTCATCATAATTCTGTCTATGTGTTTGTGCTGTCTTGAGGTCACTGTCCCACAGATGATCCCATGATGTGTTTTCTAAGCCCACATGGTTGAATATGAATATAATTGTTTTACCTATAATATTGGACTGCTTGCTACATGGGTAAGAGCACCAATCTGATTTCTCAACCACCACTTACACAATTTCATCTTATGGTTATTTTTCATTATTTTGCTGTAAATATTTCCACTCTACATTAAAGTTGATTATGATTACGATTGTTTGTTTATTTTATAGAGACGGTTTTGAGTTTTAGGAAAAAAGCTTCTCATATGCAATCTCTAACCAAAAAAAGAGAGGAACAGCTTATTTATCCAAGGTACCAGAATTATCAAACAGAAATGACGTGAAATATTTCAGTTTTTCAAGTCACTTAAGAAGATAATCTATTTAAAAAAAGCTGTATGCTCTTTAGTTGGCTAAGTGTGCGCAACCGACCGAGGGTCCAGGAATTGGTAGCACACAGGTGGAGGGGGTTTGGGAACTTGACAGTGTTCGTTTAAATGCTAAGGCAGGGAAAGGGAGAGTTTGGCACTCCAGATGTTGTGGACTACATATTCTATAATGCTCCTAGAGTCATACTGCTGGCAAAGTATCAGGAGAGATGTAGTCCATAACATCTAGAGGGCCAAAGGTTGTGTACACCTGCTCTAATGCACAAGGTCTTAATAGATTACCATGACTCAGAATTTGCTTGCACTATATAAATAATAAAATAATAATAGTAATAATAATAATAATGACTGAAGGGATCATTAAATGCAAAATATTATCAGAGGGGAATCAGTCCCCCACTCTTCCTATACCCTCCTTATACCTATGCCTTGCTTTTCCTTTTAAGGAATCCTAGGTTCCTATCATGACTATAGCAAGGTGAAAACCCTTTTTAGTTGGGTTTGGAATTGGGAGTGGGGATCACTAGCTGGGGCCAACAATGTTTGCAGAAATATTGAATTGGAATCTTTTATGGAAGGTCTGCTAATTCTTTCCGAATCAGGCCAGGTCAATAAACATCATTTTGCTCCGTCTTCTGGCAATGAAAGGGTTTAATATTGACAAGAGTACAAATAACTAGCAGATAATCACTCATTGGCTGAGAAACATGATATTAAATCTATCATGGAGCAGGCACTGATGGTGTAAACTTCGCCCCTGAAACTGCTGAAACACTATCCTGATGCTCGCTCCCTCTGGGACCACCTTATATATATACAAGTTAATCTCTCAGCATTATTAACTTAGTGGCTTCTCAAGTAAAGGTTTCGAGTGACAATTAGGATGGAGTTCTATTGATGCTCATAAATTTTAACTGTATTATGCAGGTATGTATTTTGGAATTGGATACTACATTAAAAGCAAGGACAATTTCACTGCAGGTTTTTTGTTTTGTTTAAAGAGTGCACATTGGTCCAAGGGTCATGGGATGAAGCCAATACTATATAATTAGTATTGATAAAATATTTTTTTTCAGATATTAAATCAACCCCTTGGCTTCATGGTGCACAAAATCTAAACCTCAAGAATTCACTCACACAGGATAATATTTAATTCCTTACATTTCATGCTCCACAATTTGGAATACTTTTTTACATTTTGCATTAAAATTACATATTTATTAAGACAATGCTGATGCAGTTGTAATACAAAGTGCTAAATAAGGAACAGTCTCCAGGAAACCCAATAGAATGTTTCTCAACATTAGTCCCAGAATTGCTCCATGATTGCATTGATAATTGGTTATAGTCACATTTTGCAGGGCTCGTAGCACTGTGTTGTAAAATTTTTGCAACCCAAGAACATGTGACCACCCTTGCATCACACTACTTTCTGAGAAAGCCTTTATTTTAATAATTTCAGTGGGGGCACACAGACCCAGGGCCAGATTAAGAGCCCAGTGGGCCTGGTGCTGACAATTATGATGGGGCCTAATTACAGAATCTTATCGACCAAAAACACTAACACAGTCATACCTCTCAAGCGTCATGTATCTGATGGAGTTGGTGTTGGAGGGAAACTCAAAGGATGCAGCTATAAGAAAACACATACTCTAATGCTAATCTCTTTATCTAATTTATGCTTTCATCTTTCAAGTAAATCCATACCCCTTAACAGCAGTGTCCAGTGAAGCAGGAAGCCAATGGGCAGGGTAAAAGAGTAGGTCACTGACAGGGCCGCCATCAGAAATTTTGGGGCCCCTGACAAAGCACAAGGTCTGGGCCCACCACTCCCTCCCTCCCGGGTCCCGCCCACACCCTACCTAGTCTGCTCACAATGATGCAGGACTGAATGTGGTGTGTATAGTGGAAGTGAATTAGAATGTGTGTAATGGATGTAGTGTTTGTGTGTATTAGATACTGTTTGTGCAGTGAATGCAGAGTGTGTGTTTGTGTAGCGGATGCAATGTGTATAGTGAACGCAGAGTGTATTTGAGTAGTGGATGTAGTGTGTGTACAGTGATGTAGTGTGTGTTTGTGTAGTGGATGTAGTGTTCGTATGTACTAGATGAAATGTGTTGAGTGGATGCAGTGTCTGTAGTGGATGTAGTGTGTGTATTAGACGCAGTGTCTGTGTATAGTGAATGCAGAGTGTTTCAATTTGTGGTGGATGTAGTGTGTGTACTGTGAATACAGGATGTTTGTGTAGTGGATGCTGTGTGTACAGTTAATGCAGAGTGTATGTTAGTGTAGTGAATGCAGAGTGTGTGTCAGTGTATTGAATCCAGAGTGTGTGCATAGTTTAGTGAATGCAGAGTGTGTGTTAGTGTGTAATGAATGCAGAGTGTGTGTTAGTGTGTAGTGAATTCAGAGTGTGTCAGTGTAATGAATGTAGTGTGTGTGTTAATGCAGTGAATGCAGAGTGTGTGTAAATTTGTAGTGAATGCAGAGTGTGTGTAAATTTGTAGTGCATGCAGAGTGTGTGTTAATGTGTAGTGAATGCAGAGAGTGTGTTAATGTGTAGTGAATGCAGATAGTGTGTTAGTGTGTAGTGGATGCAGAGTGTGTGTTAGTGTAGTGAATGCAGAGTGTGTGTTAGTGTAGTGAATGCAGAGTGTTAATGTGCAGGGCTGCCATCAGGGGGTGACAACCATGATGGTTGTCACGGGCCCGGCGGCCCTGGGGGGCCCGGCCGCTTTGGCCCCACGTGGAGCGGCGAAACTGCCGCAGGTGCATCTGCACCGGGGCCCATCAGGTGGCCCAAGCATTTAGGGCCACCCGATGGGCCCTGTATCTTCAGGGGCCCGGTCAGCACTGCGCCGGGTGATTGTGCGACCGGGCCCCTTTAAAAAAAAAAAATTGCGGCTAAACACCGCAAGGGCTGCTGGGAGGAAGTGACGGCCGGTCACTTCCTCCCAGCTTACTCCGCGCGGGGGGAGAGCGGAGGAGAGGGAGAGCGGAGGACACCAGAGGCATCCACTCCCATCATCCCCAGCCACCCTCCTGCAACTTAAAGGTAAGAGGAGGGTGGCTGATAAATGAGGTGTGTGTGTGTGTCTGCAAGTATGTCTGTATGTCAGTATGTCTGTGTGTGTGTATCTGTGTATGTATCTATATGTATGTCTGTTTCAGTATTTGTGTCTGTGAGTATGTGTGTATATTTATGTGTGTCTGTGTCCTTTTGTGTCTGTGTGTGTGTATTCCTGTGGGCGGGATTTGGGGGTGGGGCTTGGAGGCGGGCACACGGGGGCCCAGACCTTGAGCTGTGTTTGGGGCCCCACAATTTCTGATGGCGGCCCTGTTAATGTGTAGTGAATGCAGAGAGTGTGTTAGTGTGTAGCGAATGCAGAGTGTGTGTTAGTGCAGCATATGGAGAGTGTGTGTTGTGTTAGTGTATGCAGTGTGTGTGTGTGTTGTGTTAGTGTATGCAGTGTGTGTGTGTTGTACTAGTGTATGCAGTGTGTGTTGTGTTAGTGTATGCAATGTGTGTGTGTTGTGTTAGTGTATGCAGTGTGTGTTGTGTTAGTGTATGCAGTGTGTGCGTGTTGTGTTAGTGTATGCAATGTGTGTGTGTGTTGTGTTAGTGTATGCAGTGTGTGTGTTGTGTTAGTGTATGCAGTGTGTGTGTGTATACTGTGTGTGTGTGTTGTGTTAGTGTATGCAGTGTGTGTGTGTATGCAGTGTGTGTGTGTGTGTGTTGTGTTAGTGTATACAGTGTGTGTGTGTGTGTATGTGTTAGTGTATGCAGTGTGTGTGTGTTGTACTAGTGTATGCAGTGTGTTTGTGTTGTGTTAGTGTATGCCGTGTGTGTGTGTTGTGTTAGTGTATGCAGTGTGTGTTGTGTTAGTGTATGCAGTGTGTGTGTGTGTAAATGTGCAATGTGTAAATTAAATGTAAATGATATTCCCCCCTCCCTGCTTACCTGTGTCCAGGGAGGGGGGAGATTCCATCCGTGGTGGTCCGGTGGGGGGGCCCCCGGCTCCCTTTAACCGCAGAGGGGGCCCAGGCAGCACACAGCTTCTCCTCTCTTCTCTCTTCTAATAACTCTTGCGATGCCCGGTTACCATGGCAACGCTCCGTGGGTCTCGCAAGAGTTATTAGAAGAGAGGAGAAGCTGTGTGCTGCCTGGGCCCCCTCTGCGGTAACAGCCCGCGGCTGCACACATAGATAGCGATATTCGCTATCTATGTGTGCAGAGAAAGAAAGTGGGGCCCAGGACTGCCAGAGCAGTCCGGGCCCCCCAGGGCCGCCGGGCCCGTGACAACAATCATGGTTGTCACCCCCTGATGGCGGTCCTGGTCACTGATGCGAATCACATGACCAGAAATGCCAAAAGGGGCAAACATACCCAAAAAGGGGGTATGTCTGTCCAAAGAATTGGAAGGCCAGCCTGGCATCAGTGTCCCTATGTATCACAGTGTCAGTGTCCCAATGTCGCACAATCCCCTAGTCTCCCAGTGTCTGTGTCCCCATTTTTCCCAGTGTCCCCATGTCTCAGTGTGTCTTGTGTCACTAGGATACTAGGGGACACTGAGAGACATGGGGTCACAGTGAGACATGGGGACACTGGGAGACATGGGGGCACTGAGACACTTGGGAACACGGGAGACATGGGGGCACTTGTGGATACAGACATGGGGACACTGAGAGACATGGGGACACTGAGACATTTGGGGACAATGGGAGAAATGGGGTCACAGACACTAGGGACACAGAGTCATGGGGACACAGACATTTAGGGAAACTAAGACACTAGGCACACTGAGAGACATGGGAACACAGACACGGGGAGATATGGGGACACTGGGAGACATGGGGACACTGGCTGGGAGGCATGGGGACACAGACAAAAACTACTTGCATTTGTATTGCCGGTATTACTGCAATACCATCACGGCCAGGCAGCCTCAAATACCGGCTGTGCCTTAAAATACCAGTCAGATGGCAAACCTAAGAGTAGTGTGTAGTAGTGTGTTTTTTAAATGGGCCTATTCCATGGGTCCTGGGCCTGGAGCTGCAGCTTCATCAGCCCCTATGTTAATCCGGCCCTGCACAGACTAGGTATGAAATCTGGAAGCATTCCCATGAAAAGGGGTAGGATGGAAGTTAATATTTTGCTTCCATAAAACAATAAAACTTGGTTGTCATGGTAATAACGAATGTAGGTCTTCCAACTGTCCCAAATTAGGCAAGACAGTTCCGACCATGATCCCTGGTTGCCCACTTTTGGGTATACTAGGATACTCTCCCCAGAAAGCATGGTGCAAATGTATGCTAGAACCTGTAGAGTGCACTGAAACACGGCTCTCTGCCTACTGACCTGCCTACTCTTTGGGCGGTGCTGGCCTGCCACCTTTTCCCTCATCGACCTGCAGCCAGCTTTATGGGATGTTGATATGAGGGTATGCTAATGATAAGAGTAAATTGGAAAAAAAAATGCATTGTGTTTCTCATTAGTTCTTCAGTTTTCTCCTCCACCAAACTTACTGATCTGATGGAAATGGTTCTGCAGAAGTTGAGCAACTAACCTAAGGCTATCAATCAATAATATACATGTATGTATTTGTAGGTTTAAACAGAGTATGACTTGTCATTGTGCTGGGGGTTCAGTATATAGCGTTAATTGGGCAGAGCTCAAGAAGTCATGGCGCAGAGGCAAATTCAAGGGTAGAGTATAGCGCTGCCACTGGTAATCAACTTCGCTGGTTGCAGTAATACAATAATATAGTCAGTTCCAAAAGTCATAGTAGGTGTAGAGATAACATAACTTTGGAACAAGCCGAGGTGAAATGACTTGAAAACCAAAATTGGAGCACGAAAGGCAAGAAACAACAGCGAATACAGGTAAATCTCTTCCAGCAGACGGGCTTTATCTACCAGTATATCTGCCCACATTCAAGAGCATTCCAATGGAATTGATGTGGATAATCTTGACTAGGATGAAGGCATTGAATGTGCTGTATGATCCCGCAGGCAATGCACACAGTTCTATCCAGGTACTGTAGTGGGATTAAAGATTTACTTGAATCACGTCTGCTTGTGCATGTACTCTCATACAATGTATTAACTTGCATCACTTCACACATGGCATAACATTATGGTGTAATGGCCCCTAAAAACAGAAGCAGATTAGCCCACCATGAGTAAACCCTGAGATGACAGGTAAGAAGTCCTACCAAGCCATGCATTCCAGTCAATGTTTTATACAAGATAAGTTGACATCCGTTCGTTTTGACAAGGTCGGGAAGGCCAGGTGAGGCTTCTGCTCCAAATGTGAAACTCTGTACAAGTTATATGAGACGATCTGGAATATGTATATTAATTAACTGAGTTACTGGTTGAAAGGACATTCTATGCACCATACCCACTACAGTTTGTTGTAGTGTTTATTGTGTAAGGTGTCTTTGGACCCTGTCATTTGTTTTTTGTTAAACTGTTTTGAAAGAAAGTTCTAAAGAAAGTTTAACAAATTTAAAGCGGTTTAGTTTACAAACATAGAGCCTCAGATGAGAAATGATAGAATTATACAAATACATCAGGGCCAATACTAGCCATTGTCTTAAATTCTATTTATGAATAGTCTAATGTAAAGGAAAGGTTTGTTTTTATACAGTAAGAACAATAAGAATGTGTAATTATCTGCCTGAAGAAGTGGTTTTATCAGAGTCTGTACAGATGTTTAAACAGCAACTGCAAAAATATAATATTCAGGGATGTCATTTTATATTTGTGGGGTAAAAGCTTCTTGATCCAAAGGGAGATCTGACTGCTAGGAATATTTTCCTAATTTGTTGCAAAATTGGAAAGCACTTTAACCCCTTAACGACTAATGACGGACGAGGTCCGTCACTCAGGGGATTGCCATAACGACGAGTGATGGACCTTGTCCGTCACCCGTTATAATAAACCCCGGATCGCCGCTATCGCGGCGATTGCGGGGTTAATGGTGCTCCAGTCTGCCTCTGTACTAGAGGCAGACCGGGAGCACCTGATCTGGCTGCCCCAGCACATGTGCTCGCTCTGACAGCATGTCAGAGCGAGCACATGTGCTTAGTATAGTTACCTTCCGCCTCCCTGCACTTCCTGGTTCTGTGTGAAGTGCAGGGAGCCGGAACAGTGCTGATCCTGCCCCCTGTTAAAAAAAATAAATAATAAAGTTTATTTAAAATCCCACCCCCCTTTACTCATTTTAATTAAAAATTAACCCATTCCCTGCCAATTGATCACTGAATACAGTGATCAATTGGCAGGGATTACATTTTACTGTCATCTGTTTTTTTTTTTTAACCCCTGAGGGTTAATTCTTTTTCTTTTTTTAACCCTCAGGGTTTAAATTTATTTAATTAATTCATTTAAATATTATATATTTAGCTAGCTGCATATATTTAGCTAGGGTGGGTGGAAGTTAGTGGGGAATTGGGGGATTTCGTGTTAGGCTAACTAGGGGTTAACGTTAAAAAAGTTTTAAAATTAACTTTAAAAAGTTACAAATTAAGCTAAAAAAAAGTTGTAATAATGTTTAAGTAAAAAATAAAATAAAAAACCCTTTACCCAGTCCAAATAAAAATTAACCCCTTCCCTGCCAGTCGATCACTGTCTACTGTCTATATTTTTCTAGCTGGGGTGGGTGGGAGTTATGGGAAAATGGGGAATTTACTGTTAGTGCTGCTTACTGCTAGTTAGGGGTTAATGGTAAAAAAAAAAGCTTAGAAAAATGTTAAATCTGTAAAAAAAAGTTTTAAGAAAGTTTAGGAAAGTTTAAAAAAATGAATAAGCAAAACAAAAGTTTAAAAACTAGTTTTTAAAAGTAAAAAAGTTTCAAAAAGTAAAAAAATACATTTAAAAACGCTCATTACCACTACACCTGGAACAAACTAGAGAAAAAATGATCCCACGCTAAGGTTCAAAATATGCCTTTTGAATTACCCCAGGGTGTATTCTTTAATAAATAGTATGTGTTTGTGGGGAAGTTTCAATAACCAACCGTCTAAACTACTCCAAATTGGAACATGGACACAGCGTAAAACTTCAAAGTTAGAAAAAAACTGAATGGCTGCGTCTCAAATGTGCCCCTTCAACATCCACATATACCTGGCAAATGTACCATACGGGGGTATTGCTGTACTCAGCCGACATAGCTGAGCAACATATGAAGTATTATACAGTCGTAGCACACATAAGGTTTGCAAAATATACTGTGCAAACTCACTTTGTATGTCAAAAAGGCAGAAAAAACACTTATTACCACTACACTTGGTACAAGCTAGCGGAAAAATGATCCCACGCTAAGGTTCAAAATATACCTTTTGTAATACCCTGGGGTATCTACTTTAAGAAATGGTAGGCCTTTGTGGGGTAGTTTGAATTTAAACCCTGCTAAGATGCTTGGAAAGTGCACGTAGGCCCAACGTCAAAATTCAAAGTTCAGTAAAAACTGATATGGCTTTGTCTCCTATATGGCACTATAGCTTCACGAAATCGTGCCAAAGACATTCATTGGGGGTGTCTTTTTACTCAGAAGACTTAGCCGAGCATAATTTGGGGGGGTTTGAACTTAGTGGCACATGTGAAATATACAAAATGCCCAGCAAAAATGCAATCCATATGTAAAAAACGCACAAAATTATTTTTTATCACATACTTTAGCATGTATTTGTAAAAAAATGGGGGCATGTTAAGGCACAATATGCACCTTATGAGATACCCTGGAGTGTCTACTTTTACAAATGGTAGGCCTTTGTGGGCTTTTTTGAACAGTCAAACTGTTATAATACCCCAAATGGAAGCATAGGCTCATTAAATCCGCCTCTCAAAATTGTACTGTGAATACTGAAAAGAACATGGCCTCCTATATGGCACTGTAGCTTCACGAAATAGTGCCAAAGACATACAATGGGGTGTCATTTTACTCAGCAGATGTAACTGAACACAAAATAAAACTTTGTACAGGAATAGCACACACCAACTTTAAAAAATACACATGAGAATTTCTCTGTTATAAGTTTGTGTGCCAAAAACCAAAAAAACACAATTTTACTCCAATATTTAGCAGAGGTTGGCCGTGAAATGGCTACATAGAAGGTGTCAAAACAACCTTAGGTAAATAGCCTGTGATATCTACTTTGTATAAATATATACTTTTGTGTGGCAATTTTGTTTTCTTTTATGGCTATTAAGCTTTCAAGACAAACATACCAAATTATAAAATCGCTCCACATTAAAAGTTTATTTTACTCCTTGTGCTTTGTGACCTGTAACTACCAAAAAAAACTTAAAATCCCAGACACATTATATATTCTGTAAATCAGAACAACTAAATGAATTTATTTTTAATTACTTTCCTTAACCTGCACTAATTATGCACAAATTATTATTGCAAAAACTGTATTTGTTTATAATAAACAAGCATTTATATATATATGTGTGTTACATCAAATTAAAGCCCTTTCTGTCCTTTAAACAACGATATATAATATATAATAAATTAGTAAAATGCAAATTGCAGTTGAACGCAAACAGCAAAAAATGAAAAAAATGCTGTTGTCATTAAGTGAAAGACAAGCTTCTGAAGCTCTGTCCTTAAGGGGTTAAACGTTTTTTGTTTTTTTTGTTACCTTTTTTTGGATCAACGGCAGAAATAGATGTGAGAATGGCTGAACTTGATGGACGCATGTCTCTTTTCAATTTTGTAAATGGTTTTGCCAACACCAGGGCATCTTGTGGCAACTTCATCTACAGCTATGTGTACATTTCACTTCTGCTTTATCCATCCAAAGCCACTCAACATGTGATGGCTATTACTAGCTATGAATTCTGGGGAATTTTAGGGAAACGATTTCAATCAAAATTATTTCAAAATGTAATGTGAGTTGATGAAGACTTCTCCATAAATATCTTTTAAACTAGTACACGAATTGACAAAAAAATAAGCACTAACGTTAGATACAATAAATACTCAATTCTCTAAGCCAGCGTTTCCCAACCCAGTCCTCAAGACCCACCAACAGTCCAGGTTTTGTTAGTATCTCCATTGAAATAAAATAGGGAAATACATAAATCCTGGACTGTTGGTGGGCCATGAGGACTGGTTTGGGAAGCACTGCTCTAAGCGGTTTAAAGGATGGATCCACTTTAAAAATGAGAAAAAAAACCTAACATTTCTAACTATAATTATTTTTTATTTATAATGTGGTGACACACTCCAAACGACTATTATAAGATTGTAAAATAAATACATAGCACTTAAGCTAATAAAGTACAATAAAACTGGCTTTGGATGTCTGGCTTGAGATAGAATACAATTTATGATAAATCTTTAAATTATTCCCTTGAAATTATTTGACATTTATATCTGATCACCCTTTAAAGCAATTAACTGCAATATTTTAGCACAGCACTTGATTGCTTTTTTCTATAAAAAATATGCTTTTCTCTAAGTCCATTTTATGGACATAAAGATTAATATCAGTAGCATTAGGTAGCAGCAGTGTATCAAGCAGACAGAAGCTGCACTTCCACTGAAGATATCAGATGAGAAATATGTATTTGAGACATTAGGAAGATGCCCTGCAGTAAAAAATATAAAACATCTCCTAAGATTCTACAAACACTTTCCATAATGTTTTATATATGGGGTCAGGAGCGTCTTCGTTTGCTTAGTTTAATGCTAGAGTGATGAGGTGATGAAGTATTTCTCATAGTGCCCCAGATGTTGGTTTAAAATTAATTACATCTGTCAGTTTGGCCGCACTTTTAATTCACGCCCAGCCGTGCGCAAGCATTGAGCGTTTCTGCCTTGCTATGTCAGTGGAAAAGTAAACTCTTTAGGGACACATAATAATTAATATTCCTGTACACTAAAGCATTGATCAAGCCCAGTAACATTTTTTTTTCTTTCTTTGAAATCTATAACACATAAATAAATTTTAACTAAAGCTTCTATTGTATAAAGTAGAAATGTTTTTCAAACAATCTTGTGAGAAGCCAACATGATATCGATAAGGCCATTCTGTTTATTGCAACCGAATGAGCAAATATTCAAAATCAGTCCTGATAGCTGGAGATAGAGTGTAAGTGTTTGACATAAAAGTACTGCCTCATAAACAGCACACACTTAAAGCAGCAATTTTGTTGGGTGGTTGCAACAAAAAATGTACATTCTGAACCTTACAGAGCTGACATTTTTTGGGATGGCAGCCATTTGCAAACCTCCATTATTGAAGGCTAACCCACAAAGATGCCTTACCTGATACACAAGTGCCAAACTTGGTTTTCTGAGTGTCAAAAATGTAATATGGTCTGATTAGTCTGTTTTCTGCATCCAGACTGATTATATTTGGAGAAAGTCAGAGCCACAGGGTCGACAAAGGCACTGTGCTAACCCCCATTCCAAAAGCCCACCACCTGACGTCAAACCAACATAGTCTCTACCCTGCTAAATATATAATAACCAGAAACCACACATCTTTTCATTCATTTATTTCCTGAAAGCTGAATTCAGGGTCTCGTTGTTCCAGTTGGTCTCATGGGCCATGGTTTTCAATACTTGTCTTGAATCATACAACATACCTTTGGAAGATTCTACTAGAGGCTGGTGGACTTTTGCTAGCAATGTTAGTGTGTTTATGGCTGGAACAATGTATTACCTTGGGTGAAGGTGGTAGTCGTATGCTATTGTCTTAGCCTTGTTGTCTTCCTAGCTGACAGTTGGAGAACAAAACAGAACTGTAGTTCAGGCAGCTGTGCCCAGCAGGTACCAGAAAAGATCCGGTTTGTGCTGACATATTTTTCAATCTTTGAGCATTTTTTAAAATCTAAATGTGCATTCCTATTCTGTCCCAGTGGTTATCATAACAGGATGAGCGGTGAGTGTGAGAGATCCCTGGGTCTTTGCAAGTTATACCCTGTGTATGATGTAATGAATTATATAGAACACATTTTAAAGTGTTGGTTCCTGTATTACTGATTGAGAGGACTTGGTGTAAATGCAGGCCATTAAATTCACTACACTTACATGACAGCACACCTCCTAGGACTGAAGCACAATCATAATAAATTAAACTCGAGAAGTGATACTTGCCTTAATTATAATATAAAACACCTCCCTTAATGTGTAACTAATGATCGAGATGTTGTGTAGCTCTGTGAATCAGGTTTAAAATTAAATTAATAATAAAAATAATAATGATCAAGTCTAAAACTGTTATTGATATATCTTATTGGAAAGAATGTGTGTTAAACACTTAAATGTAATGATAATTGGTTGAGACTGATTGAGTAATGAGTGACAGTCTAGATCAGTGATGGCTAACCTTGACACCATTAATAGTTTCTGGACTACATTTCCCATGATGCCCAGCTAGCTTTTAGACTCTAAAATTCACTAATGTGAGAATTCAAGGTAAATTTAAAATTTAAAATGAAAAGAGACAAATTTCACGTTGAATTCACCCCTGTATGACTCCCATCATGCTCAGCCAGGAGCTCACAAAAACACTAACCAAAGGTTAGCAATATCACTGCCAAAGACGGGGGGCTCATAACAATCTAATTGCGATTGTTGTTCGGGCTTGAATTTGGAAATTGGAAGAATAAATTATAATTTAGGTATGCATTCTTTAAACATTATTCATTTTATGGAATTTTGAGTCAGACATAAAAGAGTATTTTTTTGCATG
The DNA here is from genome assembly GCA_933207985.1 of Pelobates cultripes. Lineage (NCBI taxonomy): Eukaryota > Metazoa > Chordata > Amphibia > Anura > Pelobatidae > Pelobates > Pelobates cultripes. The sequence goes on from OW240915.1 coordinate 61,964,130, forward strand.
TTTTATTTAAAGAGTAAGAAATACATTTTTAAAAAAGAAAATTTAAATGGTTCAAAAGAACAATTGCAGGGCTATTCTCAATGCAGTGGTCCTCAAGTACCCAGTCCTCAAGGCACCCCTACCAGTCCAGGATTCAGGGATTACCCAGTTGTGTCTAAGGTGTTTTTAGAAAGAAAAAAAACAACACTTGGGATTATCCTGTTGTGTCCAAAGTGTTGGGGTTTTTTTTCTTTCTAAAAATACCTTAGACACAACTGGGTAATCCCTGAGTCCTGGACTGATAGGGGGTACTTGAGGGCTGAGTTGGAAACCCCTGGTCTAAAGGGAGAATTATCTGGAATTCAAAGTGAAGTTTAAACTGGAAGCATAGATTACTTGGAGAAATTTCCTAGTTTGGATTTTTTTGTCCTTAAATTTTAAATTCAGTTTGAATTCTTAACAATTTTCACTTTAGTAAACAACAATATTTGCCAAGTGGGTGGGGAAAAAAAGAGAATGCAAATCTCTTGAGAAGAATAAATAGCATTCAATGAAAACAAAATAAAGAACAGAAAGTGAAGATTAAAATAGAAAAAAAAGACTAGATACTGGGGCAGGCTCTGTGTGGATGTGGACTATAACACATATACACTTACATTGTCTGAAGAAGAAAACTACACTACAATGCCAATTATAACTGAGAATAAAAAGGGGGAGATGCAGTGGGGAAAGGTTAATCCACGCATGGGTCACACATAAATGTCAACCCAATTTTGAAGCAAGAATTTCACAGAAATATTGTTATTGAGTTTGGCAGAAAGTGTATGTCCATATTCAGACTGAAAAGCCTTTTTTCCACTAACTGCAGGGGTAAGATCATCTTTCATTTTAAGTTGCAGAACAGACTCCATCGCTTAAAAGGAAATCAGTCCAAAAAACGAGAAGGGGGATTAGACACATTAAAAATATTCTAGAACAAATCCCAAGAGTCATAGTTACGGCTACTAAAGCTGGCAGCCAAAATTTAGTACATTTCATTCGGATGATATAGATGTACAATTAACTGTAATATATATATATATATATATATATATATATATATGTTAAAATATATCTATTAATATATTTTAGCTGAGCTGCCCATCACTGCTCTGTAGATACACCTTTAAGCGCAGACCAATCCTGCATGGGTCAGGAGCTCAGGTTAACCTGAGTACCAGCAGTACCACCTTGTGTGCCTGCCCTGTGCCCTAAACCCACATACTGTGCCCTGTGCCCTGAACCCACATACTGTACCCTGTGCCCTGAACCCACATACTGTGCCCTGTGCCCTGAACCCACATACTGTGCCCTGTACCCACATACTGCGTACTGTGCCCTGAACCCACATACTGTGCCCTGTGCCCTGAACCCACATACTGTGCCCTGCGCCCTGAACCCACATACTGTGCCCAGTGCCCTGAACGCACATACTGTGCCCTGTGCCCTGAACCCACATACTGTGCCCTGAACCCACATACTGCGCCCTGTGCCCTGAACCCACACACTGTGCCATGCACCCTGAACCCACATACTGTGCCCTGAACCCACATACTTTTCCATGCAAGTGAGTGGGCACCAAAAAGTCTTACTCTGAAACTGGAAGCATTAGAAGATTCATTGACTTAACAGTGAAGTCAACACCAAATTTCAAAACCTAGGCTATATATTTCCAGCTATCAGGCCTAAATTTTCCATTTATTTAACGTCACACCAGTTCACTGTTTATTGAATAGACCCATTCAAACACCCAGTTTATTCAAAGGACTAATTATACCCAGGCGCAGCGCTGGGCCAGGATCCAATCGTCCCTCCACCACACAGACTAACCGGAAGACCCCAAAGACTTGGCACATGTTTTATTCCTCCTTTTGTTCTGGATATATGGGGAATGTCAGATTTTGCTGCCATGCTGGATGGCCATTCCAAGGGTGTGGTTGTATATAATGAATGGCTGTGATTACTCCCCATCTTTCACACTCATTATTTCACACTTCCTTGCTCTCTCCGCTCCATTTAACTCCATCAGAGTTATTCCTTATAGCTTTCATTGTTAAACATTCACAGGAAATTTATATTAAATTTTAGATAGGCCAAAATAACTGATTTGGAATATTTTTTGTATATTTTAGTCTAGGATCAGGAATTCAATTTAAATTCCTGACAAATCACACTTCAGTGAATAATCATCTATGTTTGATATTTTTTTATATATTATTATTTTTTTTTTTACAGTTGGAACAGGGATAAATAAAATATTAATAAAAGATAATATTTTTTTTTTCTCAATATGTAGTGAATCAGCACTGATTTACGTTCTTTTCCATTAGGACTCAATTTTGAAGGTGCCATTTTGATGTCATAAGATTTACCACAAGGCTGCTTAGCCTTTTGATTTAGCTGCCCATTTACAGCTTCCAGTGACACGAACTATCAGATCCTGACCTCACAGGCGCCTGGGTATTATGATTTTTTTTTTCGCTGCCTTGCAAACGATGTGTCTGCTATTGATCTGACCATCGCCGATGTCAATGCTAATGTAATTAGTTCCTTTTGGTGGGTTAGACTGAGGCACCTACTCAAAAATTTATATTTAGGTCATGAATCAGTTTTTAGTTTGAAATATATTTAAAATTTTTTTACCTGTTATTTCTGCTGTCTTACTATTAACCTTTTTACTAAAAGGGTAAAAATTGCTAAAATCAATTTACACAAAAAAAAAAAATCAAAAAAACTATAACTTGGGTGTCATGAAAGCAATTTGTACATTTTATTGTTAATCAGACATTCGAATAACCAAAACCATGTCATCTTAATTAAGTAGTTTTGGTGCAAAAAAACATGTCACAAGTGGCACACATGCTTTGAAAACTTTCAAATATTGAAATTCTTCATATTATACATTATGAACTTTTGTGAGTGTCTGCCAAGCATGTCCACTAGGTACCTAATGCTGCTCTACGAGAAACATTGTATTGTACCAAATATCACCCATCAGAAGGATTCCTGAAGCTGAGATAAATGTCAAGATCTGAAGATAACTCTATGGAGGACACCTCCAAGTTTAAAATTCTAACTGTCCAACCAATGGGAAAAATTCATACTTCTGCAATAATCCAATTAGAGACCCTAGTACAAGCTCTAAGGGTGGAGCCAAAAATTGACAAGACCAATAAATAGGGTTACCATATGCATCATGTTTCCAATTACACATATCACCTATGGATATTGATTGGCAACACACGAAAAGGGTTGCCCTGTAGTATGTAGAATTCAGAAGAAGGTGTTTCAAAAAAAAGTAATAGATCCTCTTTAAAAAAACTAAAGATGGAGGTTGATGTGGCACTAGTTAATCTCTCCATTGGGACAAATAGGAGTAAAGGATAACATAGATTGTAAACTTGTTTGAGCATGGTCCTCATCAACCTATTGTTTCTGTAACATTTTGTAATTGTCTAATGTATTGTTACATTTCCCACTTTATAACATTGTCAAGCACTACTATAACATTGCCAACATTAATAATGTAAGATTCAGTAATTAAGCAACGAGATTACTGCAGAATATGCGTTATTCATATTGCAGGGCAAACCTTTTCATGGGTTTTCATAAATGTGACAAAATGATGTTTCCATTAAAATAGTGGATATGGTAACCGTACCAAAAAGGAACAAGAGGGTGCTTTCACTTTTGTGTGTGTGTGTGTGTGTGTGAATGCATGTGCATTAAAAGAGCAAAGTTGGTCCTATAAATGGCAGAATGGTTTCATAAATTCAAACGGTATCATAAACTTAAAACATATTTTTAAAAATGTGAATTACCAAAGACATCCAAAATTCTAAAAGTCTCTAAGAACCTTTAATTCTTGGAAATATTTTGAATAACATACTATTTCATTAAAATAAAATGCAATGTATGTCTTTGCAGAGTACACTACAGCCAGATATGTATGTATGTAAACATATACAATATTTACAATTTCTACCTAAGTTAAACAAGACATGACTTAACATCAACATAGCTTCATAAAAGCAATACATTTTCTAAAAAGCAGACTCCCTCAGGAATTCAAACCCAGCTGACATGCCTTTCTTCACAATATTACCCAGACAGGAATGTTTGTGGAAATACGTGATTCTCAAAATTTCCCACACAAACTTGAAATGTATAGGTACACTACAGTAACTAACACTAGCTATTTATAACTGTTTATTTTTTAGAATTGTGAATGACAAGTATATCCTGCACATGATGAAACAAGACGTTTATTACCTAAATGGTCAGCTGTAGTTTTAGAAGTATATGCGAGTGTGACTACAAGAGGCAACATATAGCATGTGTATATAGAGACCCTCTAAATACACCAAGGTTGCCAGACCAGTGTGGTATAGTAATAATCCTGCAGCCCCGACAGTATTAACATAGTACACTGGTCTGGTTAAATCTCAAATTAAAAATAAAGGGAGGAATGCAGATCATAGTATAGTATGTACAATTTATTACAAATTAGATAAACAATAAATAAATAAAAATTACTCACAAAATGACTTGTTCAAGTACAAAGAAACGTGTAAAAAACAGCTTTGCCCATAACGGGCTAAAATCCCACCACTACACACCACTACACAGCTGTCAGCTGTCAAAGTCCTAAGAACCCACGGTTAGCAAATTCCTGGTGTCCCATTGATTCCTTCTTTTGGCAGTCAAGGTGGTCACCGGGGGAACTTGCTTTGTTCAATGGGTTTCATCCTGTGCTTGTCTGGGCTTCTTGAGGAGATGTCTGATCCCATCTTCTCTATTTAAATATCTGAATCTTTGCGCCATTGTGGTCGGGCACACGCACATTGGCACTGCCTTCCACTGCCTTTTGGGAGAGCTGATCGCTTGTGTACTGCCAAGCCTGCCATCAATGGAATGCAGCTGAATTTTATTGACTTCTGCTAACATTGCTTAAGAACAAAACCACGGATTTAGAGACAGAACGTCTCAGTGTATTGTGTGGGTGGTGTAAAAGTCAGTGGTGTGCTTTGCAATGTGCAGTGCCACTGAAAAATACAACACAATGGCAAAAAATCTAAATAATTAAAAAACATATTTATCAAAATAATATTTATTAAAATATGGAACAATCAGATTACCCTAACATATAGGTGTCCAACCTTTTGGCTTCCCCGGGCCCTACTGAGCGTAGAGGAATTGTCTTGGCTGCACATAAAATACATAATATAATTAATATACAATAAAACTTTAAAAGCCCTTTTCTTAATTTTGATATTTCATTTGTTTAGTAGATAACTCCCTTATTTTTTATCCTTATGTGAGATTGCTATATTTAAGGATACCAAATTAGGGAGCTATCCTCTGAACTATATACATATACACATAATCACATATATAATATACACACACATACAATCTACAGACCTATACATACACAACCACAGCATACAAATACACACACATAATCACAGACATACACAAAACACAATCACAGACCCACACACATACAATCACAGACGCACAATCACATACACACACACAAAATCAAATTGATACACACACATTTAGTAATTAAGAGGTCCACCCAGTCTCCCTACCTTGCTCTGGGAGGACTGGAGTGGATCCTCTCCCTGGCAGCAGGTGGTTGCTGCAGTGATTGGATCACACTGTGCTCTTCGTGCACAGGTCCTTCACGTGCCCAGTAGTGATGCCAATGCCAGGATGATGTCATAATGCTATAACTATGCAGTAAGGGCACAGTAAGCAATGGGCTCCCTCATAATTAATCCATAAAGGCTAAAATGCTTATGTGTTTCAATCCATAGGTATTCAGTTTCTTTTCTAGCTAAAAATCTGTTGTTGTTTCTTCCCAATGGGGTACAATTTTGTCTATTTCAATACAGATAAAATCTTGCAACTATTGTAGTGTCTATGTACACTATGCTTTTTGATCTTGTGGTTTATCCCACTAATATGCTCAAATAATCTTTCATGTAATTTCCTTTTTGCCCTACCTACATATGGAATGCCGCAGTTGCACTGGAGTAAATAGATCACATTTTTACTTTGGCAGCGTATAAAATGTTTAATCTTGAAACCTTCCCCTGTAATAAAACGTTTAAAATATGTAGTTTTCCTAGCTTGAAATGTACAGGTGCTACAACTGCCACATTTAAAAAAAAAAAAACAGAAAACCTTTGGTTTGTCAATAAGGAAACTCTTCTCTTTAGAGCTATGATTTCCCTTGGGAGTTAGGAGGATGCTAGGTGCTAAAATCATTGGCTACTTTGGGGAAATAGGGTTAGGAAGAGCCTTATAGCTGGAGGAAACATGTCTGTGATAGGTGGAAGTGACTCTGTTATAGGGGAGAACCCATATGCTGTGGGTTTTTTAAGTAGGCTCCTCTCTGGCTGGTAACTATGGGGTTATTGCACAAATAACAGTTTACTTTAAAATTTTAGCTATTTTTGAAAAACGTCGCCTCGTTGGGGATATGATGATAACATTATACAAATATATCCGAGGCCAATACAAACCATTGTGTGGAAATCTATTCACAAACAGGACTATACATAGGACACAAGATCATACGTTTAGACTGGAAGAAAGAAGATTTCGCCTAAGACAAAGGAAAGTTTTTTTTACCGTAAGAACAATAAGGATGTGGAATTCTCTGCCTGAAGAAGTGGTTTTATCAGAGTCTGTACAGATGTTTAAAGCAACTAGATGCATATTTGCAAAAACAGAATATTCAATAATATGATTTTTCAACTGTAGGGTAATAGCTTCTTGATCCAAGGATAAATCTGGCTGCCATTCAGGGGTCAAGAGGGAATTTTTTTCCTAGTTTATTGCAAAATTGGAAGTGCTGTATGTCACTATATGTAACTTTAAAATGCATTTAAATATTTTGTGAGCAGTGAATGATTCTGTATGTTGAAGCACTGAACTTCTACCACAAGCTATACAGGACGAGTATGGGAACTAGGTAAAAACTCCCTAACAATGTGTCTGAAGCCAGGAGGGGATTTAGGGCAGGTTTAGCTGTAGTAAGGTGAGATTAGTTTTTTTAATTGTAATAATTTAATTTTTTCACACTTTGAATCACAGCGATGTATTGGGATCCCATTTATTTCTATGGATGTCGTTTGTTTGATTTTGAATCTAGCTAATGTTTTTAAGTAGCAGTAAAAAGTATTAACTGATGGGATAGTCTTGTTCGAGTGTAAATAATGTCGGGCAATATATTTCACCAAACAATGGTATTGACTCCATTCTGCCTTAGCCGGGACTCTATGATTCTCTGTATGTTATGGAATGTTGTTGCTCACACAGAGCTGTCTCTTCATATAAGATTATCAGATCACAACCTATCCTATCAGTTACAGTGCTGTCCTGTCAGATCCAAAGGGAGAGGCTCGTGTTTTGTGTTAGAAATCTATCCGTGGTACATTACAATCAATAATATGTATCAGGTAATGGAAGACAAACTACTAGAAATATAAATATTTTTCTCAACTGTACTGTAACACAGCTGACAGGTAATATAGATTAATAATAAAAAAAATAAAAAATAATAATAATAAAGTATCCTATTGACCACCCCTTGTAGATATATAAGGAGTGACAGAAATATATATATATATTTTTAATTCTTTATTTATTGTTCATTTTGTGTATTTCGGTGGGTGGGGTGTGGGTTACAGAAGAGAAAGTAGGTTCGGGGGGGGAAGGGTAATGCACAGTTGTACAGTTTCTTTTCTTTTTACATTCACACAATCACCCGTTACATATGCGGAGATAATAATGGCTTGTGTTGTACATATTTTTTTCTTATAAGAAAAAAAAAGATCAAAATGTTCTGTTCAGAGAGCTAGCTTCTACAATTTTCTAGGCTACTCCGAGGGTTTATTTGTATAGCCCCTGCCTTCGTTGCGGTTGTATGAACGAAATATATAAGAGATTGTTTGGCCACGTGTTGTTCTCTCTCTGTTATGTTGCTCTGTCATGTAAGGGGAAGATGTGAACATTTCCCTCGGTTCTGCAGAGTTGTGGGCCCTATGGGGCATCTGTTATTCCCTGGGGGTGTTGGTGTTATGGTCATACTTTTCCCCGTTTTCGGTATATCTTTGTGGTGGTGTTGTCGGTTTCCCGGTATATGAGTCTATTAGCCTTCAGTGTGTCGTTATCTCGGAGCCTGGTGGTTAGTTGGCTCTTGGTGTTTTGTTGTTATAGGGTTTCGTGTGTTTTGGGGTGTGTGCGTCAGGTGGTTGAGTTCTGATGCCTGTTGTTCCTGTGCAGGAGCGGTGAGGTGGTGCAGTGGGTAGAGGGTGGGTTGAGAGATAGGGTTCCAGGGGTGTGGGGGTCCGTGGATGGGTAGTTGGGGTACTCCGCCACACGGCGCCCCAGCCCGGTGGGTAGGGCAGGGTGAGGTGATGATTGGGCTTAAGGGGAGCTATGTTGGAAATATAGTGTTTAGAACTAGTTAAGAATGTAATTGGGGTGTTTGCTTCTGTGCAAGTTGTGTTTGTATTTACCAGGGTAGGGAGGTGTCTCCTTCTAGCCAGGGGTCCCAGACATTGTGGAAGTGTTTGGGCGTGTCATGGAGTTGGGATGTGAGCTTATCCATTTGTATGTTATCCTGTATTTTTTGGGTGATGCTCGTTTGTGATGGTATGCGAGTGGTTGACCACAGTTCCGCTATCACCCGTCTTGTTGCTAGGGCGATGCGTGCACCGAGTTTGTTTTCTGCTCTGGTTAGGTTCTCTAGTGGTTTTGAGAGTAGGAGGACCCATGGGTCCAATGGGTATGGCTTGTGTATAATTTTTGTCAGTAGCGTGGTGACGCTGATCCATAAGGGTTTTATTTTGGGACATGTCCACCAGCAGTGGAGGAATGTCCCTTGTTCTCCACAGAGTTTCCAGCATGTGCTGGGTGTTGTTTTGTGGATTAATGCTAGGCGTTGGGGTGTGAGGTACCAGCGAAATAGCATCTTGTATGCTTGTTCCGCATGTGTTACGCATATTGATATTGAGGCCGTAGCTTTCCAGATATTTGCCCAGTCTGTGTTGTCTTCTGGGGGTCCTAGATCTTTTTCCCAGGCTGCTATGTAAGTTAGTGTTACTTGGGTGGGGTAGGTTGCCAGGGTCGTGTATAGGTCCGAGATTTGACCTTTTCTAATTGGGTGGTGTGTGCAATCTTTCTCAAATCAGGTGAGTGTGGCTGTACCTTTTTTGTTGTATTATTGGGGTTGATGCGAAGCTGCGTAACTGAATATATCGGAAGTGGTCAAATGTTGTCAGAGTGTCCGCGTCTTTGATTTCCGAGTATTTTATTACTGCATTGTTTTGGTACAGGTGGTTGAGTCTCACGATGTCCCTTTGGTCGAAGTGGGCAAAGTGAACGGGGGTAAGCCCTGGTGGGAATAGTTTGTTCCGCCATATCGGGGTCATTGGGGAGAGGAACGAGGACAGTTCATATTTGTCCTGCAGTTTGTCCCAAAGGTCCTGGGAATGTGTGATGGCTGGGGCGGTTGGGGGGGGTAGGGGTCGGTGTGGTTTGGGGACCCACATGTATAGGGATGGATGGTCTTTTCCAAAGATTATGTGTTCGAGGTCTACCCATCTTTTGGTTTGTGGTGTGGAGTGCCAGAGTTGGATCTGGGCTAATTGCGCTGCTGCGTAGTAGTGTGTGAAGTTCGGTAGCCCTAGGCCTCCGTGTTTTTTGGGGACATAAAGTGTGGTTCTGCTGACTCGGGGTTTGCGGCCATTCCATATAAATTTATCAACCGCCGTTTGTAGAACTTTGAGATCTGCTTTGTGGGGTGGGATGGGCAGCGTCTGAAAAAGGTATAGCAATCAGGGGAGTAGGTTCATTTTTACAGACGCCACCCGACCCAGCCAGGACACTCCCAGTGTCGTCCACCTTTGCAGGTCGGCATGTGCTATGCGTAGTAACGGGGTGTAGTTCTTCACGTATATAGAGGTTAAGTCAGCTGGTAGGTGTATTCCCAAGTATGTTATGGCTGAGGAGCATTTTCAGAATGGGTATCTATTTTTTATGCTTGTTAGTTGTGAGTCGGAGAGTTGGATCGGCAGGATTTCCGATTTTGCGAAATTCAGCTTATATCCTGCGACTAGTGCGTATTCATGTATGGTATCTAGAAGGGATTCTATTGATTGGTCCGGGTTGGTTAGTGTCAGGAGAATATCGTCCGCATAGGCAGACACAGTGTATGGTTCGCCTTAGATATTTACTCCTTCTATGCGAGGATTGGTGCGAATTGCCTGGAGTAGGGGCTCTAAGGATAGTGCGAATATAAGGGACGATAGTGGACAGCCTTGTCGTGTGCCGTTCGATATTGGGAATCTAGGTGGGGGGATGTTGGGAAGGAGGAGGGCTCCTTGGGGAGAGTGGTATGTTGCTTGTAGGAACGCAAGAAATGCACTCGGGAAGTTCATATGGTCTAGTGTGCGGTAAAGAAAGGGCCACAGTAGGCGGTCGAATGCCTTTTCAGCATCTAGTGAGATCACTGTTGTGGGGATTTTGCGGTGTTGTGTCAACCATATGATGTCTATGTTTCTGCGTGTATTATCTGATGCTTGTCTGTTGGGGATGAAGCCCACTTGGTCTGGGTGTATTAGTTTGTCTAGGTATGGGTTGATTCTATTGGCCATCATCTTGCTCATAATTTTGAGATCCACGTTTAGTAGGGAGATGGGTCTGTAGTGTTCGGGTTCCGTGAGGTCCTTGTTGGGTTTAGGGAGCAGGCAGATATTTGCCATTGTCATGTCAGGTGGCAAATGATCTCCTCTTAGGGTAGCATTGAATACTACGCAGAGGTGTTTGAGGAGTAAGGGGCTGAACTCTTTGTAGTAAAGAGCGGTATATCCGTCTGGGCCTGGGCTTTTGTTAGGTTTGCAGGCCCCAACGGCTATCGCCATTTCTTCTACTGTTGCCTCTGCTTCTAGGGTTTGTTTGGTGGCTTGAGATAGGGTAGGTAGTGTTATACGTTGGAGGTAGTTGTCTATCTGTTCCCGGTAGGCGGTGGTGTCGTGGCGGAGGTGTGGTGAGTGATTGTACAGGGATTCAAAGTATTGTTGGAATGTATCGCCTATTTGTTCGGGTGAGTCGCTGAGTGAGCCTGTCCTTGTGCATATGGAGGATATTTTTTGGCTTCCATGTGTTTTTTGAGCCATCGGGCTAACATGGTGTCGGCTTTATTGCCTGTTTCATAATATTTCTGTTTGAGCCACATTAGGGCTTTGGTCGTGTCCGTGTGCATGAGTCTTTTAAGGAGATCTCTGGTGGCGTTTAGTTTGCGCAATGTATTTGGCTGTGGGTCGTGTTTATGGCTAGTTTCTAGTTTTCGCAGCTCAATCAGCGTCTCTCTGATTTGCTGTGTTTTCCTTTTTTGTGGGCTGAAGCTAGGCTAATGAGGGTGCCTCTGATAACTGTTTTGTGTGCAGCCCATAGTGTTGTCGGTGAGGTTGCGGAAGGTGTGTTAGTGTCAAAGTATTCTTCGGCTTCGGCGACTGTGAGCTTAAGCTGGGTGTCGTGGAGGAGCAGCGTGTTCAGTTTTCATGACCATGGTAGTTTTAAGTCCGGGAGGCGGATGATGAACAATATGTCGGCATGGTCTGACCACGAGATGGTGCCTATGTTGGTGCTAGATACTTGGGATAGTAAATTTGGGGAGATTAAAAAGTGGTCTATGCGTGAGTATGAGGTGTGTGGGTGCGAATAGAAGGTGTAGTCCCGGGTAGTTGGGTGTTGTGCTCTCCATATGTTGACTAGCGTTTGTGTGGTGTTTCCCTGCGTAGGCCTGTAAGTGTGTGGCGTATTGTTGCCACAACGTGCCGTTTGGGGTGGTTGGGGCGTATACTGAGCTTATGGCATATGGAGTTGTGCCTATTTTCCCATCTATTGTGACGTAGCGTCCTTGGGGGTCCGTCGTGCACTTAATGTCCGTTAAGGGGCATGTGGATTTCATTATAATTGCGGCCCCTTTCGTTTTAGTGTCCGGGGAATTGGCCAGGTAACTCTGTTTATAGTAGCGGTTGGTGAGGGGAAACTATCATGTGGTTGTGAAGTGAGTTTCTTGCAGGAGTAGTATTTCTATGTGTTGCCTATGTGCCCAGCGTAGTAGTCCATGTCTTTTAATGGGTGTGTTAAGGCCCTTGCTATTGATGGAGACGCATTTCAGGGAGAAGGGCATTGTGATGGTCGTTATACCGGGTTGAGTCCGGTGTTAGCTATGGGGTATAGTGTGTTGACGGGTGGTGGGTGGGGTGGCAGTTGGGCTGGGGCGCGAGCTGGGGCTCCGCGCCACAGTGATCGGTTGAAAGGAAGAGGTTATGGGGTTGGAGTGGTGGAGGGGGAGAGAAAAAGGGTAGGGTAGTAGTTCTATATGTGGGGGGCCCTAGAGGGCTAAGCTGCTGGTCTTACTCGTTGCCAGTAGGTGGTGGAGTGGTTCGCCTGACCGCTCCTAACGTGTGAGGGATTAGATTAGGAAGTGTGTTGGTAGGTAGTGGCGGGTAGCTGGAGTCGCATGCAGGCCCTTTGTTTAAGTCATTGCAATTCCTCATGGGGGTGTGTTCTATTCGTTCTGTGTGCGAGTTGTTGGTGTCTGTGGCATTGCCCTGCCCCCTCCCACCACCCCCCCTCAAAGGTAGAGGCTTTAAGGGTGTAGGGTGTGTGTGAGCACTGTACCCAGAATTGTCTGTTGGTGGATGAGTTTGGTTCGCTCCGATGGGTGATGGGTCTTAGTGTGTCTGTCACCTTGTGTGTCGGTCTTCGTCGTCCCTTCGGGGTTGTGGTGTGTAGCTTCCAATTGAGTGTTCTTGTCCCTATATGGGATAGATGTAGATCACATGTTAAACAATAATAAGCATTAACATATCAAATGTTGTGCCTTCGAATAGCATTACAATGTCAATACTGTTGTGTTCCCAATGTGTTATACATTATACATAAATCGTAAGTAACATTAACCTATCGAACTTTGTACCAGCAACCAGCATTACAATGCCAATTACAATGCCAATTCTATTGTGTTCCCACTTTGTTTTATGTTGTACATAAACAGTAATACGCATTATCACAGCCGTCTTTGTATCGTCAAATAGCATCATAATGTCACTGTGTTTTGTGTTATACCTAGGCAGTAATAAGTGTTATCACTTCAAAGTGTGTACCTTCAGGTAGCATTTAAATGTCAATTCTGCTGTGTTACCGCTGTAACAGGTTTGCAGTACATTGTGGTATTCTGCAGGTAGAGCCTTAGGGTAATGATGTCGCTTGTGTGTCCAGGGTAGGGAGTTCGCCCACATTGTGGAGGCAGGTGTAGTGGGCATTAAGAGCTCATTCCTGCCTTGCCTACCCCTGCCTGGGTGGGCACTGTCAGTGCTTTATCTTATGGGATCAAGGGTATGCATTGTATGGTGAGCATGTCCCTATCTCAATTTATTTATGGGGTCTGGTTTGATCTGGACCTCCTGAGGATGGGGGGAGGTTCTACTCCACCTTTGGTGGTTATCTCTGGGGGTGGGAGGTTGAGGGGGTTAACAATGGACATGGCTCCCCTTATGTGTCGATATAGATGTAAGGGGGATATGGGTGTTATGTTTTCAGCGCGTAGCTCGCTTGTATGTGGTATATACATAGGAATTAAACATGCATGCAACAGAATTACAGTAATAAATACAGGTTAGCATTGTGAGTAACTATATCTTAGCTGATTTTCTGGCAGATTTTCTGGCTAATTTTGTGGCGGTGGCAATGCTGTGCGTTGTCGAGCTGTCGGGTATGTGAGAGTCTTAGGCGTGCTGTATGCGTAAGCGAATGCAGTCCATGTCGGGAAATCGGAGTCGTGAAGTTCTGGGCGTGTGGTGTCGGTCTGCAGGCTGGCGTTGGTTAGTTCCGGTTGGCAGGATTCTGATCTCCTGTCGGTGAGTGGCGTCGTTGGTGGTCCGCCTCAGCTCTTCTGGATGGAGGTGTTCGGGCCGCGTTGGATGCCTCTCTGTCGTTGATGTCTACGTGGGGTAGGCCCAGCCTCGCTGCAAAGCTGCTTGCCTCTGCGATGTCATGGAGTGTGTATATTTGGTTATTTCTTCGCACCGTGAGTTTAAAAGGGTGCCCCCACGAGTATCGGATCTGTCTCCGCGTGAGTTCCTGGGTAAGTGAATGCAGCTCTCTTCGCTTTCGCAGGTTGCTGGGGGCCAAATCCTGGAAGAAAAGGACCTGGTGTCCCTCTATTTGGAGGGGTGTGTCCCATGCGGCTCTCATTATGGTCTCTTTGATGTGGTAGTAGTGGAGCCGCACAATCACATCTCGTGGCCTTGTCATTCAAGGAGTGGGGGCCCGTAGTGCCCTGTGGGCGCGATCCAGTAAAAGCTTGGCTGGAGGTGCTTTTGGGAGCAGACTGCAGAAGGTTTCCCTGATGGTGGATGAGAGGGACTCCATATTGATTGTTTCAGGTATGTCCCTTATTCTTATATTATTTAATCTTTACCTATTATTTAGGTCTTCCTGGGCGTCCTCTAGCTGTTTCACCTGGTCCCTAAGGTCTTGTATGGCCTGCTCGTGGGTGTTTGCTCTAGATGTGGCGACGTCCATTGTGTCTTCCAGGGTGCTGGTGCGTTGCACGAGATCCATGAGGCCTGTCCGTAGGGGAGCCAGGTGCTTAATAAATTCTGCCACCATGTTTGCTTTAATTTCGTGCAGCAAGCCGCAGGGGTCATCCTTTGTGATGGGGTTTGTGTTTTGGTGACTTATGTCACTAGTTGTGGAGTCAGAGTCATAGTCTCTATTTTCTTCGGCCCGCTGTTCCTCCTCCATTTTGCGGCTACGGAAGATCGGAGCCACGGCGGACCCCTGTTTTGATTTGCCTCCTCCGCCCATCTCAGTGAGTGCACGCTAGTTGATGGTGATTTTGCAGGTTTTGGGGCGTTAACTGGTGTAGGAATTGCAGTTGATATTAGCTTTTGAAGGGCCTGGTTGTGCGGAGCTCTAGCAATATACCGCCATTTGCACCGGAAGTCAGGCACCGCCCCCGACAGAAATATTAATCTGCATTTATAACATTTGTGTCAAAGTACATTGTAATTCTGCAATAAAATTTTTCTTTTATTTTGATTATAAATATTTTGCGTGAAATAAATATAAGGTTTTGAGAATTGGACTGAAGAATTTGAGTTTATTGGTATAGTCTGTAACACTAGTCCATCTATTGTACAGCGCTATGCAGTACGCTGGCGTTTAATAAATGATAAAAAGATTTCAGCTTACATTTTGCTACTGAACTAAAAGTGTCTATGTGTGTATATATATATTGACACTAGATGGCGATGTTGGTTTTGTTTAAAAGAGCAAAAGGATCTGTACTTGTTTTACAGTCAATGTTTCAACCACTGTATCTGCTATAAAAGGCCAATGTATGGGACAGGGCTATTAAAGACATATCGCCTCATTTATAGTCGCCTGCGGCACGTTAGCAGGAAGGTGGGGGGCACTGTAGAAACTGCCTATCTCGCCGGCTGTTGCAGGTATACCTAGCATATCATTTTTATTTCACCCACTTTTAAAAACACGAGATGCGAAGAGGAGAGAGATTATCCCAAATACTTTTGGAATACCTGAAAAACGAAATTGTGGCCAATTCCTGACCTGTTCTGTTAGGAATATTTCAGGTTTATTTGGCATCAAGTCAGTGAGTTTGATTTAATTAATTAATGTATTAATTAAATATTTTACCAGGATGGATACATTGAGATTTCTCTTGTTTTCAAGTATGTCCTGGGTCCACAAAACATTGCATTGTTTCAATAGGATACAATATTACAAAAATACAATATATACGCTAAATATATACATACACACATATATAAATTTAATACATAACAGGTAATAAATATATTCAACCATGCCAGGTGCATTCTGTGCTGAGGTATATTGCCATAGATCTCTTAAAAGATTTTAGATTGAATGAAGATTTGACTGTGTCCCTGAGGTTATTCCATAATTGCGATGCTCTGTAGGAAAAGTTGGATTGAGCCACTTTATTTTTGTATTGCGGTATGCTAAATATCGTGCTGGTACTGGATCAGAGGTTATAGGAGGTGGGAACAGCTGGGGACTGCATTTTACTCAGGTAGGGTGGGAGCTTCCCAGAAATACTCTTATGCACAAGACTCGAAAGATGAAGAGTGCGTCGGGATTCCAGCATTAGCCAGTTTAGCTATTTTAACATGTCACAGTGGTGGGTAAAGTAATTACATTTTCATACAAAGTGGGGGGAGGCCTTGGGGAACACCACACGTGACTGGAAGAGGGAGGTAAGCGCGCTATAAGAAATTACCACTTATTGCAATCGGTCTGAAACATATCATCGAAACCAGGTTAGTGGACGATCACCAAAGTTTTTAAATTTTTGTAAAATAATGCCAGGGTCTACTGTGTCAGAGGCCTTGGCAAAATCAATGAAAATAGCTCCAGTTAAGTCTCCTTGTTCCATGCCAATTTGGATGTCATTGCAAACTTTTAAGAGGGCAGTCAAAGTTGAGTGATTTGGACAAAAGCCTGATTGATCAGGGGTTAGATAGTTTGATTGTTGATAATGTTCACATAGTTTCGTGTGGACGCATTTTTCCAAGATTTTTGACAATACTGGGAGCAATGATATCGGGCGATAGTTAGATACCAAAATATTGTCACCACTTTTATGGATAGGTACTACTTTTGCAGTCTTCCAAAGTTTGGGTATGTATCCTGACACCAGGAATTCATTTATAAGGGTAGTGACAGGTTTAGCAATTGCTAAATTATTCTGTTCTTTATGTGCAATGTAAGTAAATATTGCTACAATATTAACCGTTTGTATTTGCAAGTGTATCAATTTGTAATAAGATAAATAAATAAAAAATTCTAAATAAAAAAGTTGTGAATAACAATTAGAGTTAATACATCTTTGCTACCACTAGGAGGCAGCACATGCCTGAGAAATTGAATGCATGTGCATGAATGAAACATAAGCTGGTTGCATATGTAACCAAATTCTACTCTCTATCCCATGTAATTAAAGGTTTGAAAAAAAATTGTTTACCCCTTACCCAAACAAAAGCATGTTTTCTGTTGTTTTAAATCAAATTAGTTAATTTTATTATGTGATAATCAAATAGACTGTAAAGTAGAAAAAAAATTAAAAACAATTGATTGCATAATGCCAGTTTATCATATATATGACTTTCAATAATAGTAATAAAAATATGGTAAATTGAAATCCTATTTCCTACATTAAAATTTCCATGTCAGTTTCTTTCTTGAATTAACTATTTTATGGCAGAATTTTGGACGTCAATTTTCCAGAGGCTATGTTGCTCACATGTCCCGTGTGCCATGCACCAGTTCTGTGTCAAAGCGTTTTTGATACAAATCAAATCTATTTTGATCTCCCAGACAAGTACTTGTGGCCTAGCAGAATTTATAATTCCACAATAACAATATATATTCTATCCAAATATTTTTGCTGTATTCTAAATAAAAATATATTCCCTCGGCTGTTTTAATCTTTTGGGGACCCTTCAGATTTCCATCACTACAGGTGTCTGAGATATAAACCCAGCCCTGCAAAACCTGTATATATTCATAGATAATTAACATCTGTATATTTGTATTCAATCTGCAGTTTGTTTCAGCATGTGTAACATTTTGTGTTATGATTAACAGTGTATGAGTTTTTGTGTACAAATTGATGTGTTCATATTTCATGAAAGTATATGTGTATTCCTGCGTATGGAACGATGTGCGTGAATTGTAAGGATGCTAGATGTAGTGTGGTGTGTATGTTAGCTGAGAATGCATGCATTTAGGTTTATATTGGTATTTCTGTGCATGGTGAATACAAGTGGCGTATTGCAGGTTATTTATATTTGTAAATGTATGTGAATATCGCATGTAGTATGTAAATATACAGTATCTGACAAAAGTGAGTACACCCCTCACATTTTTGTAAATATTTTATTGTATTTTTTCATGTGACAACACTGAAGAAATGATACTCTGCTACAATGTAAAGTAGTATGTGCACAGCCGGTATAACAATGTACATTTGCTGTCCCCTTAAAATAACTCCACACACAGGCATTAATGTCTAAACCGTTGGCAACAAAAGTCAGTACAAACCTAAGTGGAAATGTCCAAATTGGGTCCAAAGTGTCAATATTTTGTATGGCCACCATTATTTTCCAGCACTTCCTTAACCCTCATGGGCATGAAGTTCACCAGAGCTTCACAGGTTGTCACTGGAGTCCTCTTCCACTCCTCCGTGATGACATCACGGAGTGGTGGATGTTAGAGACCTTGCGTTCCCCCACCTTCCGTTTGATGATGCCCCACAGATGCTCAATAGGGTTTAGGTCTGGAGAAATGCTTGGCCAGTCCATCACCTTCACCTTCTTTAGCAAGGCAGTGGTTGTCTTGGAGGTGTGTTTGGGGTCGTTATCATGTTGGAATACTGCCCTGTGAAAAGGAAAGCCCTGACAAAGTCTTGGAGGTGAGTATCAGACGTTGGAGTATGGACAGAGGATAGACATAGGTCTTCGGCAGAGCACAGTGGCCTTAACAGGACTTATTTGTTTATTAGGGAGGATAGTTAGGTTGGAGCAGCATTATGTAGGGATTTGTAAGCAAGTACCAGAATCTTAAATTGAGCCAATGTAGGCACTGACAGAGGGGGGAGGCGTGGGAGGTGCGGGTTGACAAGAAAATGAGCCTTGCCGCCGCGTTCATAATAGATTGCAGTGGTGCAATCTGGGAAAACGTAAGACCACTGAGAAGGGGATTGCAGTAGTCAAGACGAGAAAGAACAACAGGATGGACCAGCACCTTAAAAGGTTAAGGTTCACAATACTAGATAGCGCGGTGGAATTTGATCTATTAAGTATTAATAATATCTGAACTATTGTTGTATTTAAAGGGACACTAGAGTCACCAAAACTTTAGCTAAATAAAGTTTTTGTGTATAGATCATGCCTCTAAAGTCTCACTGCTCAATTATTTGACAATTAGGAGTTAAACCACTTTTGTTTCTAATTATGCATTCCTAGTCGCACCTCCCCTGACTGTGACTGACAGTCTGCGTCAAAGAATAGTTTCATTTTAGTCAGATGTTAACTTGTTTTAGAAGTTTATATCTACTGCACTGTAAATTAAAACGTACTCACACACAAAAGGCTCCCGTACAGGAGGGTCCAGTAAGCTATTAACAGTGCAGGAGATAAGAAATTACCAGGTTTTGCAATACAAGTGCAAACATTAGATGTCTCTTTACAGGAAGTGTTTAGGAAGGCTGTGTAGGTTTACATGCAGGGAGGTGTGGCTAAGGCTGCATAAACACATTTATTTAACTCCTAAATGGAAGAGAATTGAGCAGTGGGACTGTAGGGGCATGATCTATACACCAAAGTTACTTCATTAAGTTAAATTGTTTTCAGACAAAAGTATCCCTTTAATTAGCTCTCAATCTTCCTATCCCACCTTTACACATCAGCCTCTCTGACATGTGCTACAAGGTGCCCATTCATACCCTTACCCCATAGCAATAGTTTACACAGAGGATATTAAAGGATCTTTTTAAATAATTTCTCCTCAAAGGCATACGTACTCTTAATATGAGGCTAGAGTTTGGAATGAGGAAGCAGCCCTTCAGTCTATAGTATGTGATTAATGTAATCACCGGCCCATATCACAGGGGAGTGAGCAGTCATGTAATATCTGTCTGCAGGGGGAGGAAGAATTTCTGTTGCAAAGGGGGATCAACAAATGGAGGGACGGTGTTCTGTTCTTTTCTTACCCTTCTTCCACACACATCTAATTATTTCAACAAGCGGAGGTTGTGGTTGTCTAGGCCAGTTATTTCAAACACATATACATTACAAATAAAGGCAAGGTGGACACAATAAAAAAGACACGTCCCTCTAGGTTGATGTCTACCCTGCCTGTTTAGTTCCTTGGTTCCTATTGTCCCAAATATTTTTTTTTGCCGAATGTGTTCCTTTCATTTCAGAGATGATTAATCATATAACAGTCGACAGAATTCTCCAGATGGTTTATTCGGTATATATTACATGGATGTGAAGGAATGTAACATGTATGATACCTATGAGAAAACTGCTATTGGCTTTCATGGCAGCTGTATGATATATAGGATGACTGATTTGTTAGATTTGTGTTTTATTTGACCCAAATTTCCCTAACATAAAGGATGCAGCTGACTATCCCACCATCTGCCAAACAACATCTCTCACAACCATTAAAGAACCATTGTTCTTGTATAAACCTTTTAGTTTAGTTCTATGCTTCCAAATTCCTAATAACCTTACAGAAATCCATTTTTTCCACCTTCATTTTAAAGTAATCTACTTTACAGTCCTTTGTCTGCAGAGTTAAATTTTATACAATAACATTTCCAGTCCTGGAGAACATTTTTTTTTTTCTTTTGGCAATATCTTCCTTACAAAAAGGATAAACATCTGGTTTGAGTTGAACATTAATTTGCTGTTGATTCAAGAGCCAGTTCTCAAAAATCTGTCTTTTTAGGCAATGGCAGAAGAATATTTATGTTCAAAGATACATTCTTGGCAAAGTGCTCTCCCCGGGAAACACAATCTTTAAGAGTTGGCTTGTGAGGAGCAGCTGAGGTTGATTGCATTTACTGTACAGGTAACGAACAATATAAAAGGTAACATTACAGTAAGAATCTTAACTGAACATTTTTGAATTATGCTTACAGAGCCACTGTCACCCCACTCCCCCTCTTAAAAATAGTATAGAATCTTCATGAAATATTCAGATTGGCTGTGTTAGAATTATACTGAAATTCCAATGCAGTGAAAAGATATACTGCGACAAAGAAGGGACTATTTTTCCAGACGAAACTTGACAAAGACGGAGCTACCTCCATCGAGATTGTCATTTCCCCCAGCTGTCACTAATGATGACTTTATGGAAACCAAGCTCTTACTATGGAGGATCCCACTGTCTCACGGGATCCTCCATAGCCCTAAATGATGTACTATTGTGCATTCGCGAGAGTACAGCACTGACATCAGCTCCTGGCAGCTGAAATGCCAGGAGCTGAAGAAGAGCAGTTAGAAGAGGATGGCGCCGCCCAGGAGGAACAGATTCAGGTAAGTAAATCTCACCTATGGCTGGTGTGCCAGGCCACTGGACCCTGAACGGCGATATTACTGCTGGGGGTCTTTGCAAATTATGCAAAGATCGCAGTCGGTAACAGACCCGTTTTAAGGGGACACTTTAAAGTTAGAAATAAAAACATGTATTTCTAACATTCAAAGTTTCCTCCTTTATATTTAGATTCAAGCCCCCCTTTAAAACAAAAATAATTGCTTATCGTTGATCCCTTGTAGTTTCCCAGCTGGCTCTTGTGGAAGCCGCACAACTATTAAAGGGACATGCATTACTTGACAATTATTTTTTAAACCAACAAACAGAAACATTTAAACAAATATACAAACCAAAATAAAGCAAGAAACTTAGAAAAGTATGTAGTAAAAATGTATAAACTTGCACAGATTGCATTATTGGACAGATTACTTAGTGGCAAGTTTCTTAAACCCGCCAGCCCCTACCCATTATAAACCTCAGTCCAATCCACTAATGACAGAAATATGACATCATTGTGCAGTAGCGGGAAAGGGAAAACAAACAATGGAGCATGCCCTGCATGAATATACTCATCAGACTCTCTCTTCTCCCCGTCAGGATATTGCAAGCTGAAGAGATCTTCTAAGTGTAAATCTGTAAGACACACCCAAAGCAATTTCCAGCATTCCTAGGGATAGGAATGCTTAGATTGGTTAGATTAGTGTCCACACATTCTTCTCCCCGAGTGGGTGTGGAAAGCATAAGAAAGAAGAAGCAGGCGAATATGAAAATAAATACTTGCTTTTTTTGAGCCTGTTGAGTGAGGCATCACTCTTATTCAGAGCTAAAGGTTTCTAATCCCCTTTCTTGATTTCATTTTTTAAAAAATGAAAAGAAAAAATGACTCACTGCAAAAAAGATTCTTAACTACTTGAACTTTGCTTTGCCACCACCGATCTCCCTATTTGAAAATGATTAATATTAGCCACAAGCACACTTGCATACATTTACCACTAGATGGCAGTGCAATTGGCTATAAGTTGATTGTGATGGGAGAACAATACACTACGCCACTACCTGCGCCATTAAAGGGATACTATAGTGCTAGGAATACAAATTTTGTATTGGTGACCCACAGGGTTCAATTCTCAGACCTCTCTTAGGTAAGGTAGGGTAGAATGACTGGGAGGATGGAAGCCAATAGAGAGGGTGCTTTAGGATAAGCTTGGGAGTTGGTAAGGTTGGTTCATTTGATGATAATAAGGAGGTCATTATCAGAGGTGTTTGCAAAAGAAGACATGGTGTCATGGTTAGTGGGGGAGGTATAAGTTTGAGGTGGGTGTTGGGTAGGGAAGGATGCTCTATTTTGCTTAAGAAATGTGATGTAAGTTCCGGCAATAATAGAGTGCTGAACAGTTGCCACAGGTGAGGGGAAAGTGAGCTAATTGATGCTTTATCATAAGAAACTTTAGTAGCTTCTAGGGAGGTGGATAATCGTTTGAGAAGAGAGTAGTATATTGCTAGGTTGGATAGGGAGGGTCTTTCATTTGTGTTTGGCAGAATGTAGTGAGCGACAAAGGTTTCTAAGTTCCTTAAAAAGCCAGAGTTGAGATGGCGGAGGATAGAAGCGTATAGGATGCAGAAGGGCAAACACTTTAAAAGAGGGCTGTGTTTATGGAAGATACAGCAGCATTAGAGAGTAGAAGAGTGGAAGTCGAAGGAAGGAAGTTGCTGGTGAGGGATTGTCAAAGAATATCAGAGAGAAGACACATCAAAGAAGGATAAAAGTGGCTTGGTGGGGGGGAAGGGTTAAAAGAAGTGATATGGGGGCGGAGCTAGCTCTCGGCCTAGACGATCACAAGCTTCCAGTGCTCCGGAATCAAGGTAATAATCTCTCCGAAATTGAGCTTCATATTTGCAGCCTTTCTGCCACCAAAACAAGCTAAAGGAATACAACTTGACAGCATGCTTTTCTTTCCTAAGCCACAACTACTCAACGGCACAGCCACCAGCAACATTTTGGTCAAAATGGCCTTCCTGAATGTCACTTAGGGACATGGATCTGTCCATTTTCTCGGATCTCTCATGCAGTACTCTAAAATGGAGGAAGTCTCTCCGACACCTGATATCGTCACTAACCACTGAAGGAGTGAAGTTGGGGCCACCACATGTACTCCTGATTCAGCACCAGGACACCAAACACAGAGTGTCAGATGCCTCAGAAATGGACGTTGTCCTGACTACCTTAGGCATGACATCCGCACATGCTACCCCAGCCTGGGATCCTGACAAAGTTGTCCTGTTTATCCCTGCTGCCAGTGGTGCCTCTTGGATAGCAGTTATCGCACTTTCCAACCTTGATCCTTTTTCATTCATTTTTTTTTACATTGGGTTTAGTCCTAAGTTAACTATTTTCTTATGTTACCATACTATTACGTTGTGGCTCTATCTACCATCCCAAGACCATGGCTGCTAGCCCTGAGGCCAAGACCGGGATTCTCCCAGACACCACAGCTCCAATGTTGATACCCATCTTATAATCTCAACCCTTGCTTAACAGTGAGGAACTGTATATATCTATACATGACAACAACCCCATAGTCAGTTGCACAGTTTTATTGCAATACTTTTTATGTGTCATATACCACTCATATCTCATCTTTCTATTACAATGCATTCTCCATGTCTGACTATGGTATAAATAAAAAATGTAAAAAAAAAACTTACAAAAAAGAAGAGATATGGGTTTTAAAGGAAGAGAATGGAAGGGAGGGGATGGTGGAAGGCTTGGGAGCAGGTAGCCAGGAGGAAGATGTAAGAGTCTAACACCTCTTCCAGTTCCAGCTATGATTGGAGTGTGGGAGAAAAATAACAAGGCTGTTGGGAGGGCAGCTGGAGTGGCAATATTTGTTGGAAGTGATGGCTCAAAAGAGTATCTAGGATGGAGGTGGTCTTATCAATTGGCATCTTGTAGGAAGTGGGAGTGAAGAAAGAACAAAGAGATTGATGGGATAGTCAGAGGGTAGATGAGATTATTGAAGTTCACACTGTGTTAACAGAGATATTGTTTCCTTGGTGCTGGTTTAAAGAAACTATATGGGGAATGCTGCATTATAGGAAGTGGAGTAATCACACTGATTCTATAAAACTATTTGGGAATGGTAACAGATCAAGATCAGGCCTCTCACTATGCTCTAAATAGTGCAACAGGGGCGGCTCTAGACTTTGCAAGGACTTAGGCCAAACTCAAACATGAAGCCCCACTAGCAGTGGCGTACTAAGGGGGGGGCGGAGGGGGCGGTCCGCCCCGGGTGCCACCAGGGTGGGGGGTGCCATGACCAGGGGCGCCGGTCCCCCCATGCTGCAGCCGCCCGAGCGCTCTGTTGAGAGCCTCAGGCGGCTGCAGCTTTGCCCGGGCGGTGCGTCCATGAGGGCGGACTGCACCGTCCGGGTGCAGCATGGGGAGAGGGGCTGACAGGAGGGAAACGCGCCGCCCTCCTGTATGTCATCTTTTCAGTACACGTGGCGGGTCGGATGAGGAAGTGCACACTAGTCGCACTTCCTGCTACACCGTACGGACAGACGCGTCCAGACCCAATCCCTGCTTTGCCATGGGAGGTTGAAATTGGGGAGAAATTGAGGGGAGAAAGAGAAATTGGGGGAGAAAGAGAAATTGGGAGGGGAGAAAGAGAAATTGGGGGAGAAAGAGAAATTGGGAGGGAGGGAGGGAGATTGGGGAGGGAGAAAGAGAAATTGGGAGGGGGAGATTGAGAAATTGGGAGGGAGATTGAGAAATTGGGAGGGGGGAGATTGAACAAGAGGGGGGGTAGATTGAGAAATTGGGAGTGAGGGGAGATTGGAAATTGGGAGGAGGGGGGGAGATTGAGAAATTGGGAGGGGGGGAGATTGAGAAATTGGGAGGAGGAGGGGGGATTGACATTCATCACATACACACAATGCATTACACACACATACACAAGCAATGCAACCGTTACACACAATGCATCCCTTACACACATTCAATGCATCCCGTACATACACAGAAACACACCTTGCAGCCCTTACACATACAAACACAATTTCACACAATGCATTCCTTACACACATATCAGGACATCCCCTACACACTCCACCCCCTGTGAACAAACGAATTGGTGGAACATGAAGGTGGACCCTGGGACCCAGACCTTGAGCTTTGTAAAGGACCCACAAAAAATGGAGCTGCTTCCTGTTCTCCGAGAACATTGATTTTTGTGACCACAGTTACAAACCGCCTCCAGAGAGCCTGTTCTGCACCAGACCAATGGAGCCAGACTGCAGCAAGAGCCCATCATCATCCTCATCTGGTTGTAAGTAGGCAATCTAGTATATTATTCGTGGCACTAATCTCTAATTTACCTCACATTAAAGAAACACTATAGTCCCCAGAACCACTGCAGCTTAATGTAGTGGTTCTGGTGTCTATAGCCTGTCCCTGCAGGCCTTTTAATGTAAACACGGTGGCACTGCAGCACTGGCATTAGATACCATGGCAAATCATATGGGTGGGGCATTGTGATGTCACATGGGGGGGCGGCAAACTTTACTTTTGCCTAGGGCGGCAAAAATCCTTGCACCGGCCCTGGCTGGAGGGGGCTGTGTGAGCTGTGGCCGCACAGTGCCCCATGGTAGTTAGGGTGCCGTGCGGCCAGTACAGCTCACACAAGCTCACACAAGCAAACAGCTGATAAACTGGCCGCACGGAGGAAAAGTGTATGTGTGACTGTCTGCCTGTGACTGTGTGTGACTGTCTGCCTGTAACTGAGTGTGTGACTGTCTGTAACTGAGTGTGTGACTGTCTGCCTGTAAATGTGTGTGTGTGGGGCTGCAGGGATTTTGTAGAAGGGGGCGGGGTTTTGTATTGGGACAGGAGTCTTTATAAGGGGGGATAAGCAGGGGATTTGTGGAAGGGGGTTGCGGGGGTTTTGTAGACGGGGCAGTACAGGATTTGTAGAAGGGGCAGGACAGAGGTTTTGTAGGAGGGGCGGAGCAGGACAAGGGTTTTGTAGGAGGGGCTGACAGCGGTTTTGCAAAGTTTATAAATTGTAAAAAAAAAAAGAAAGAAAACCTTTAACATTTTTTACAGGTTTTTTTTGTTTGTTTTTTGGGTGGGGAGTGGGGGGTGCCAAGCACAGGATCCGTCCCGGGTGCCAAATGCTCTAGGTACGCCCCTGCCCACTAGCACCATTAGTACAAGAAATAGGAGTTACCTTGTGTGTGTGTATAAGGAGCTGTAGGTAGTGGTACAATGCAAGGCGGGCTTGCAGTATTGGACACAGAAAGGTAGTCTCTGTATTCATCTTCAGAGGCTTGCATTGTTACAGCTCCCTATGCCGCTGCTCTGTGAGCTCTCTGACTGTAGTTATGGCATAATTTGCAATTATTGCTAATCATTTATACACGATTCCTGGGTATGGTTGTATAGCCTGGAAGTCGTGTATACAGAAGTTTACAGTGTAAAGGGATTATTTAAAACAAAATTAACAGCTTGGTTGGGTATTTAAAAAATCATTTACCAAATAATAAAGTTACAGATAGTAAAATAATGTCATAGACATTTTCCCCACATATTCTATAATCATTTGCATGTATATTATCATATATGTGTTTATCTATGTATTGTATATGTATGTATGTATGTATGTATGCATATAATATGTATGTTACTTGCAACTTTACCTTTGCATTACCCAGACCACACCACCCTCACATTGTAGACAGACAGACACACACACCAGGCCCGGACTGGCCATCGGGCACGGTGGGCAGAAGTGGCCAAGGGCCGAGGCCGGCAGGGAGATCACAGGATCTCCCTGCCAGTCTTTGCAGGGCCGGCACTATCTGCATTAGTCCAAAGATCTGCCTCACCGGCCCACATACAGTATACTGCGGCCGCCGGCGGGGAGAGGATGAGGGAGCCAGGAGAGGAACACGGCGGAGCTCTAACTTGCAGTTCAGCCGAGTTCCTTTCACGAGAGTCTGAGCATTGCCATGGCAACGCTCCGGGTCTCGCGAGAGTCAGCTCTAGCTTCACAGGCTAGAGTTCACTCACCACTAAGACCACAAGGGATGGATGGCGGCAGGAGCAGGATTCCCCCCTCCCAGGCATAAAGTAAGCAGGGAGGGGGGAAATAATCACCCAAGTCACATCAGCCTCACAGACACCCCTAACACTCACAGCACCCTCATTCACACACTCACACACACTGCACCCCTGACACTCACAGCCCCCTCACTCACACACACACACACTGCACCCCTGACACTCACAGCCCCCTCACTCACACACACACACTGCACCCCTGACACTCACAGCCCCCTCACTCACACACACACTGCACCCCTGACACTCACAGCCCCCTCACTCACACACACACACACACACTGCACCCCTGACACTCACAGCACCATCACTCGCACACTCACACACACACTGCACCCCTGACACTCACAGCACCCTCACTCACACACTCACACACTGCACCCCTGTCACTCAGAGCACCCTCACTCACACACTCACACACACTGCAACCCTGACCCTCACAGCACCCTCACTCACACACTCACTCACACACACTGCACCCCTGACACTCACAGCATACACACACACACACACACACTGCATCCCTGACACTCACAGCACACACACACACACACTGCACCCCTGACACTCACAGCACACACACACTGCACCCCTAACACTTACATCACCCTCACACACACACACACTGCACCCCTGACACGCACAGCACACACACACACACACTGCACCCCGGCACGCACAGCACACACACACTTCACCCCTAACACTTACAGCACCCTCACACACACACACACACACTGCACCCCTGACACACACACCTTCCTCACACGCACATAGCACCCTCACGCAAACACAGCACCCACACAGCACACACACAGCACCCTTACCCACATAGCACCCTCACGCAAACACAGCACCCATCACTCACACACTACACACTTCACACACACTGCACCCCTCTCGCACACACCACCTCTTACACACACACCACCCTCACACACACTGCACAATATGCTTTCCTAGCATTTTTGTCTCCTATGGAGACATCAGAGACAAATTTCAAGCAAACACAGTGCAAGCATGTTATTGAATTTGCTTGCGCTGTGCAGAACAAATACAGGGTCTTTTTCTCATGCCAGAGCTCTTCAGCAGAGCTCTGGACATGGTCTACCCTGGAAGAGCATTGAACCAACATGCTCACTTTGTGATGGGGCGTGCTTGTCATTGGTGATGACAAAAAACACCCTATCTGGCCCCACCCCATTTGTAGTGGGCCACTGTAATTAAAAAATGCCCGGGCCGAATTTTCTTCCCAGTCTGGCCCTGACACACACACACACATAAACACTTGTACACAAATAAATATACACATTGATACATGCACATGCATGAATACACACAAACACATTGATGCACAGAGACACAAATATTGACTAATAGAGACATACAGTCACAATGTGTATTTATCTTGCTGTTTGTATTTCTGAGTGTTTCTGGCATTGTCTACTGTGTATGTGCCTGAGAATGTGTGTCTGACAGTGAGTATTCTTGTATGTGAATGTATGTTTCTGTGAGCATGTGTATGTTTGTGTCTGGGATCATATGTGTGTGGTAGCTCCTTGCGGTGTTTTGTGTATATCGGGGAGCTGCCTGGGCCTTTGTGCACTTTGTTTATAGTAAAGTTATGTTTTATGACTTTGTGTGTATGATGAATGTCTTCAGGGGTGACTGTGACAGGGTGTATAAAGGGGTAACTGTGGCAGGGTGAGAGTGACAGGGTGAAGGAGTGAATGAGACAGGGTTGGGGGGTGAGTATAACAGGGTTGGGGTGTCTATGGCATTATTGGAGTGAGTGATAGGGCAATGGGAGGTGAAAGTGACAGGATTAAAGGGGTTAATTGACAGGGTGAGTGTGGCAGAGTGATGAGGGTGTGTAACAAGATCAGAGATGTTAATGCGACAGGGTGCATGTGGCATTGTTGGGGGTGAGTGTGGCACGGTTGGAGGAGGGAGTGTGACAGAAAGAGGAGTGGGGAGCGTGACAGTGAGAGAAAAAGTGAGTAACAGGATGGGGGGGAGTTAATGTGAGTGTGGCAGAGAGAGGGGAGGTGAGTGTGGTTTGGTTGGAGGGGGTGAGTGTGACAGGATCAGGAGGCGTTAAAGTGAGTGTGGCAGGGTTAAGGGGATGACAGTGTGTGTGGGAGTGTAGTGACAGTGTGTGTGTGAGATGGGTGTGACAGGGTGTGTGGGAAGTGGAGACAGGGTGTGTGGAGGGGGGTGACAGTGTATGTGTGCACAGAGGGGATGACAGAATGTGAAATGGGATGACAGAGAGTGGAGGGGGATGACAGAGTGTTGAAGGGAGGGACAGAGTGTGGAGGGGGTGACAGAGTGTAATGGGGGTGACAAGTGGCAGAATGAGGGAAGGAGAGGGTGACAACGGGGCAGAGTGAG
>OW240915.1:61994411-62151911 GCA_933207985.1 Pelobates cultripes
AAAAACACAATGCATTACACACAGATACACGTACACAAGCAATGCATCCCTTACACACAGCAACACACAATGCACCCCTTACACACACTCAATGCATCCCTTACAGATGCACACACTGCATCCCATACATACACAAACTCATCTTGCAGCACTTACACATACAAACACAGATTCACACAATGCATTCCTTACACACATCAGGACAACCCCCACACACACACTCCACTCCCTCTGGAACATGAAGGTGGACCCTGGGACCCAGACCTTGAGCTATGTAAAGGGCCCTCAAAAAAATGGAGCTGCTTCCCGTTCTCCCAGAACAGTGATTTTCGTGACCACAGTTACAAACCGCCTCCAGAGAGCCTGTTCTACACCAGACCAGTAGAGCCAGACGGCAGCTAGAGCCCATCATCATCCTCATCTGGTTGTAAGTAGGCAATCTAGTATATTATTCGTGGCACTAATCTCTAATTTACCTCACATTAAAGGGACACTATAGTCCCCAGAACCACTGCAGCTTAATGTAGTGGTTCTGGTGTCTAGCCTGTCCTTGCAGGCCTTTTAATGTAAACACGGCGGCACTGCAGCACTAGTTAACAGATCATATGGGTGGGCATTTGTGATGTCACATGTGGGGGCGGCAAACTTTACTTTTGCCTAGGGCGGCAAAAATCCTTGCACCGGCCCTGCAGACACTGCATCCCTGTGGGCGGATTGAGGGGGCAGCACTTTGGGTGGACTCGGGTGCAGGCATCGGGGGGCCCAGACCTTGAGCTGTGTCAGGGGCCCCAACATTTCTGATGGCAGCCCTGTCCCTACATTAACTCTGGCTTGAGGTAAAGGTAGGTTACCAGGGGTTCTTGTTATCACAGTCCCAAAATCTAAATCAATCTATGCCCTTCATGGCCAGACCACAGTTCTGCACCAGGTATTCAGTAAAGACATCTGCAGTTGGTTATTCACTAAATACATCAATGATGAGATTACCCTCAGTACCTCCAGGGTCATATAAGGCTCATTCTTGGTCCGCGTTGACACCTGTTTCTGTGCTGCTTTGTACCCAGGTGAGCTGTACTGCTCCCTTCGCCGCCATATTACGGCCTGATCTGCTGTTAGAGCCGGGATATCCTGACAGGAAGAAGTAGGAAATGGCTGTGTAGGTGAGTGGACGCTTGTTTTCAGTTGGGTAGGTTGTGGCAATCTGTGCTTCAGTCACCTCCAGAAGTCAGCAAAGATTCTGTCCAGCCTGGACATGACATCGAGTTGTATGTCTCTGCTGGGGCAACATGTGGTCTCCACCATGTTGGATGAGTCACCATAGTTTGTATCAGCTTTCATGCCTTCACCACATGGTCTTGCTTGGTCTTGGTAGCCTCATAGGAATGGACTGAGATAACAGAGCTCCTGGTCAAAATCAGTTATATCTGTGCACATCCATACCAGGAGATCGTCTGCCTCTTCCTCCCTGCGCACACCAGGCCGCTTTTGCTGCTGTGGAGTAGATACCCTCCTGATGGGACTCTAATTGGGTTAGATGAGAATGCAGTTAGTAGAGGAGCTCACTCAGGCTACATCCTTCCACTATGACAGTCAGGCCCCGTCCCCATCTTTTCTTATAAATTTTTAACTATGGAAATTAAAGTAAAGTTTGACTTGAGTGTGGGCACTGTGAGCGGATTCAAGGACGGGTCCTGTTGGTGGACTTAGGGGTATGCCCTAGATCTTGAGCTGTGTTATGGGCCCCAAAATTTCTGATGACAACCCTGCACTCAAGCTTAAATCCCAATACTGGCACTCTGTGAATAAGGACGCTGGTGGGGAGTGGGAAAGTGGGTGGGTTGGTGACATGATTGCCCTTGTCACTGCCATTTGTGTCACTGCTGTTGCCCAAACTGGGGGACCCTGACAAGGAAGGGGACAGGTCTGCAAAAACGATTGGCAGGTCAGCTTGGCATGAATGCATGCAAGGCTGCCTGTCAATCATCCAGGCCAACCCACACAGCGAGCATTGTTTTAGTGTGCTCTGCATGATCCTAGTGCCCATCCTAATGACGTACACACACTACACTTTTGTGGGACACCAGGGAACAAAGATGGGGATGGCGGGACAAGACCCAAAAATTGGGACTGATCCACTAAAATGATATTGTCTATGTTGGAGGTTCCTTTAACAATAGACATCACAATCCATTTCAGCCCTGGCTGGAAAAAGATACATTGTTTCTGTTTTTCCTCTTGTTTTATGCCTTGTTTATGGCTGCCAGGTGCAAAAGCAACAATTTCTATGAATTACTGACAGGGGCCAAGATGGTAATGTTCAGTTCCAGAAAAATGCTACATACAGTGATGTTTATTTCTACATTTAATTTTTTCAACACTCACATCCAATTTACAAATCTAAGGAATTAACAGTTTCCCTTTAAATATCACGTTATTCATAGAGCAAGGGTGTTACCAGCAAAAGTCACTGAAATGATAAAATTGTCAACAAATGCTATTTAAAACATCAGCAGCAGCTTACTAAACTTGAGGACCAAAATTAAATGTATAGGCTTTATCAAGCAAACAAAGCATTTACAGAAGAATTAGGGGCAAGGCCTGGGCATCATGGCGGCTGGCTGCACATCGAGTAAGCTCCCAGCCTGACTCATACACTCTGCCTGATTTACAGACAGCAAGCTCACTACAAAAGTCTTACACAACTACATACCACACTTACCGGCTAGATTTTCCCACAGAGTCCACACTGCAGCCTACCATTACTGCCGGGCGGGTAAAACAGCCAATCACCTGCTCTGCGTGACGTCTGCCACTTACCTCGTCCCCCCCCCTCTGGACCGATGGGGGATATCCCGGTCCCCACTGGGGCACGCTCACTCTCTGGCATCGACCTGCAGGTTAACTAGCGACCCGCGCGACATACCTAAAATGGCTGTCGTCCTGGAGACACTGCAACCATGAACAAGCCTTGCAGCACAGGAGTGGATCGACTCATTCAATAACAGATTTGAGGACATCTGCCAGAAATTCTGGTGCCGAATTCCCGACTGCTCTTCTTCCGAGCCGGGGGTCTAATTGGAGGTAACCCCCAATTGCCATCCATATACCCAGGGGCTGTCCTGATCCCGGAAAACCCGTGGGCCCATGATCCTGGTAAAGGGATCAATGGACTTCAGGTATGGGCTCACACTAAGGCCTTGGTCCGAAGACACTAGGGACGGAGACCTCGAGGACCTGTATCCTGTCGGCAGGAGATAGAACCCAGCCCCCACAGACCCGGAAAGTGGAAGGATGAAGTGAGATCAGGTGTGCCTTACCAGGCGCGGACTACCCAAATACCTAAGGGGACTGCCATAGACCGAAGTCGGCTGAAAGTCAGGCTTCTCCTGAAGGATGTCATACAGATTGGAGTCTAAGCGACATCTGCAAACACCATCCGATAAGCATGTTTACTGTTTTGTTTTATTTAGGTCTGTTGCCTCTATGATACCATTTTGCCAATATGACACACTCCTAGTTGAGCTCTGCCATGCAGTTTGTAGCCTGTAGACGCCAACACCAAGCAGTTCCACTAGCCTCTGTGGTCTACCCACTCCCTCTCTATGACGATCACTCATAGAGAGCACTTTACTTGTCTTGCCCATCTGTCATTTAACTAGTAACCAGAGTTTCAGACTTGTTCATCTATTTTGTCTTTTTATTCTTAAAAAATATGCTGAAATGTCATGTAACCACCTCCCTCTGTGACTTAATGTGCCTGCTCTAGCTGTCGTGGCATTGCAAGATTGCCTGGGAATTTACTGCACAACAAAAATAATTAAATGAAAAAAACAAAAACATAACTTGTAGTAATCTGCTAAACACTAAATAAATGCATTAAAATATATCTAAACGCTTCTGAAGCTACAAAAGTATTTCAGCTTCAGCTCATCCGAGAACTGTAAATACCAAACATGACCCTGCGTGCTGTGACCATTCTCTCCACCCTGCTGTCCAGCAGATGTCTACCAGCAAGGGGAGTACAGTGCTCATAGTCAGATCAACTCTGTTCAACAAACAGCACATTGCCAACAGACATTCTCATCTGCCAATAGGACAATTCTATGTTGTTCACCTAAAGTGACCTGACCTCCACTTTCCTGTGACATTAATAACAGGGGGTCACAGCTGCAAAGAGGCCCAAGCCCAGTGGACCTGTGGGCTCTAAACCCCTTAGGACCACTTAATTTGGTGAACTACTGTGAATGAGCATCACTCTCCAAATGGTCACATTTTGCTGCTGTAATGGTCCCAGGAAATGGATAACACGTGTCTTTATTCATTCTTTACTCTGTGCAGGGGGGAGAGAATACCTTCAGGTCTTGCACAACCCAGGCACACAATTAAAGCAAAGGTAGAAAGAAACATTGTTTGTGGCAAGGGGGTATATTGATGTCAAAGCATACGGATGTTTAATTTGAATTTCTAATATCAGCTTTGCAGGACAACAACACAAATCTATATATCAAGCTTTTGGGCAAAATCCACAATACTTGTTGTTTTGGATTGTCTGAGTATCACGTTCAGGGATTTTTAAAGGAAACCTATGGTCATTTTTACGTTAGCTGAAGTGCTTACAATCAAAAAAATGAATGTAAGGAGATTTTTAAAAAGGTTCCCTTCAGTTTTAAAGTGAACAATTTTCAGTGTATGTAAGCTGTAGGTGTGATTCACTGAAGTGTAAGTTGCCATGAATTTTAACAGAGTTTTTCATTTAAGTGTGGATTGTGAGGAATTCAAAATGAATTGCTAATGTAAAGCCACAGTAGCTGATCTGGCCGACTTTGAAAATCTTTCCACTTCAGCCAATTAGGCCTTACATTTGAATCCCTGACATTTGTCATTAACCTTGAATTCTCAACAATTGTCACAGTAAATTTCCTATTTTAGGCCAAACGTTGGGTGGAGAATTATTCTAGCTTACACTTTTATGCCAAAACGTTGAAATATTTCACATACTTAATAAATTATAACCCTAAGAAATCCACCAGTCTTTAACCATCACAATTACTTGCACACAGACTGCTGAACAACACACAGAGACTGCTAAACACATACACACAGACTGCTGAATACACAGACAGACTTCTGAACAATACACACAGACTGCTAAATACACAGATTGCTGAATGCGCACAGACTGCTGAACACACATACACAGACTGCTGAACAATACACACAGACTGCTGAATATACACACACTGCTGAATACATACAGACTACTGAATACATACAGACACAGACCGCTGAACAATACACACAGACTGCTGAATACATACGGACACAGACTGCTGAACACACACAGCGCAGAGAATTGCCATGGTAGCGCTCCAAAGTGCCTGCTCACGGAAGGAACATACAGCCTCCCGGGTCCTCTGCTTTAGCAAAGTGCCAGGAGGCCGGTCAGGGAGTTCTGTGAATTCCCCACTGGCCCGATAAGGCAGACAGCAAGGCTGGCTCTGCATGGGCAGGCAGAGAAGATAAAAGGACCTCCCCTGTTTGCGTCAGCCTATGGACATCACTGTGGGGCCCCAATTCTAGAAGCACTGGATTGGCAGAGATCCTCGAGACTGCTGACCTCAGGCAGGGAGGTGGAGCGGCAGAATGGAGACTGGTGTGCAGCTGGATGCAAAGTAAATTTTACCTATTAAACCCTTGCAAAAGGGAAGAAGGCCTATATACTGTAGTGTTAGGAATACATGTTTGTATTGCTTATGCTATGGTGTTCCTAAAAAAAAAATTTTCATAAAATAATCTCCTCCCTACCTCCTGCATGGCTGCTGGACTCTGTTATTGCTGTATTCAGTCTGAGGGAGCCTGACCAGTGCATTGCTTCACAACCTCAGACGGGACATAGTGATCTGTGCATGGCCCCGCCCACTCAGACAGAACATGGCGATCTGTGTATGGCCCCACCCACTCAAGCGGAACCTCGCAATCTGTGCATAGCCCCACCCCCTCAGACAGAGCTCAGCGATCTGTGCATGGCCCCACCCACTCAGACAGAACCCTGCAATCTGTGCACGGCCCCGCCCACTCAGACTGAACCCTGCGATCTGTGAATGGCCCCGCCCCCTTAAACTGAGCCCAGCAACTTGTGCATAGCCCCGCCCCCTCAAACGGAGCCCAGCGATCGGTGCATGGCCCCGCCCACTCAGACAGAACCCGGCAATCTGTGCACACCCCGCCCACTCAGACTGAACCCTACGATCTGTGCATGGCCCCGCCCCCTTAAACTGAGCCCAGCGACTTGTGCATAGCCCCGCTCACTCAGACAGAACCCAACGATCTGTGCATGGCCCCGCCCCCTCAAACGGAGCCCAGCGATCTGCGAATGGCTCTGCCCACTCAGACAGAACCCTGCAATCTTCTGGAGGGAGAGGACTGGCTAGGAGAAATGACAGGTACACACAGACACAGCTAAATACTGCTTCGCACAGTATACACACTGCTACACATATTGTTCCCCACACTACTACCAGGGCCGGTGCAAGAATTCCTGCAGCCCTAGGCAAAGATTCCTTCTGCCGCCCCATAATGTATGAAACTACATTCTCTCAGAGGTTTATTCACTAAACTCTGAACTTAAGTGAATTTAAAACCGAATTGCAAAGTTTAAGCAAAAACAATTGAACTGTGACTGTAGCCGAATTCTTCTAGATCAGATATTTTGGCCTAAATTTTGCCATTTGGTTTCTAGTTAGGTCTGATCAGCTGTCTCTTTCCACCACAGTGCTCATTGCTCTCTCTTAATCTGTGTATTCTCTCTCTCATCAGCCTGTATCCCCATCTTTCTACTCGGTTTCTTTCTCCTTGCAGTCTCTATTTTCATGATTTCTCTGCTCACTTTCTGTCACCGATGCTCTCCAGCCTGTCTCTTTATTCTTTTGGCGTTATTTACTAATGTGAGAATTGTGGGAATACAAAGTGAATTTCAAATTTAAGGACAAAAATAAACTGGAAACATTCTCCATATGTGGCTCCTCTGACCTTACATTTGAAATTCACTTTAAATTCATTTTGGATCCCCAACATTTCTTCCTTTAGTTAAAAACCCTGTCATTGTCTTTTATCACTTTCTCTTCTTTGCTCTTCCCAGTCTATTCATTAAACACGGAGTTGAAATATGACTTGAAACATTTAGGCCAAAAGAGAAGAGTTATATAAAGTCACCATCTCAACTCTGCTATTTTGACTTGGGTTTTAAAAGATTTGCCAAATCTGTGTTTAGTGAACAGAATCCTAAGTGTTTAAGAGATTCTGCACGAGCTCCCACACAATCCTGGCAACAATGGCTTACTACAGCCCACACAGGTAGGATCCAAGATGATCTAAGCAAGGCTTATTTGCCACTTGCTGAACCGTGGGGTTTGGTGCGCATTGGGTGGGAGAGATGGTCGATCTTCCGACCGGGGGTGCTGTGCGATCTCCAAACCCCACCTTGCCCCAACCTTGGACCTGCAGGGGTGATCTAAGTCCACCCGAGGGAGGCTATCCCGATACTGCTTGAGCACGGGGGTAGAACAGCATTGGCATAAAACAAGTGCGGTGACTCGCCTAAGATGGAAGACAGAACATACGCCCACAGTCATATCGACTATTCCCTCAATGTCCTGACAAAACTGGACAAACTATTTGAGGATTTATGGCGAAAGCTGGAGCACAGACTGCACCAACCTGCCCCACTACAGAAGAGTGATCTCTCACTCTGAAGACCACCTCTATGCCCCATCAAGAAGCTTTGACTCCAGCTGTACGGCAGGCCCCAAGATGGCGGTGAAGTGTGTACATAGCCGTACAGGTATAGTTCCGATCCAGAGCTGAAGCTGGGGATAAGCCTGAGACCCCATGGGGACTCCATATCCTGTCACTCACATACACCAGTTTGTTCCCTACTGGGCCTGGAAGCCTGCAGTGTTTGTCTCTGATGTGGGACTTTGTTCTGCCCATGGAGGGCATAGGATGAATCAGGTGTACAAGGCTCTTGGTTACTCACTTATTCCATCTGCATAGAGCAAACTGGGGATATTTACTGTCCGGTGGTTTAGCCCTTTTGCTTGTTTTCTGCTACTTGTGTGCCATTATTTTGCACCTCACATGTGCTCCTTTCTATCAACTTCTCACCCTTTGGGGAGCCATCTGGGGGAATTACTGTGACAAATAAATCTGTGTTCTCTCTCATGTTTTAATACTGATACTCTATGAAGACCACCATAAATGCTAAGGGCTTGTTTCTTAAACTGTCTGCATGTTTTATTTTACTAACAAAGAGGCTTGTCTAATGTCTACTGATATAGTGACCACCTATTCACGACTAATTGACCTTACCCTAATGCACAAATTATTGCTCACAGTCATGACAATTTCAAAACAAGCAATATTGTAATTTCATTATAATATTGCTTGTTTTGAAATTGTCATGACTGTACCATGGTAATTTCTGTTAAAGCTATACCTCAATAAAAACAAAGATTGACAATAAAAAAAAAAGACATGCCAAGACATTTAGTGGAAAATGTCTGGGAAACTGGGAAACATTGAGGAAAAGGAGACAGACTGGGGAGAAATTTAGGGAACAAGGATGGATCGGTGAGACTGGAAAGACATTTAGGGATGTGGGGGAGAGACTGAAAAGACATTTAGTGAAAGCAGAAGCACTGGTGAGAAAATCAAGAAAGGAAACAGAGCAGGAAGACAATGCGGGAAAGGATAGAGAGATTGTTGAGATATTTAAGATACAGAGTTAGGCTGGATGACATTTTAGGAGAGAGAGACGCAGTGACAAGACATTTAGGAAAGAGACACACTGCCCAATACATACAATTAACCATATACTCACTTTCTAATTCATACATACACACACACTGCCCAATGCATATAATCACATACACACACACTGCCCAACGCATATAATCACACACACACACACTGCCCAACGCATATAATCACACACACACACACGCACTGCCCAATGCATATAATCACACACACACACACGCACTGCCCAATGCATATAATCATACACACACACACACACTGCCCAACGCATATAATCACACACACACACACTGCCCAACGCATATAATCACACACACACACACTGCCCAACGCATATAATCATACACACACACTCTGCCCAACGCATATAATCACACACACACACACTGCCCAGCGCATATAATCACACACACACACTGCCCAGCGCATATAATCACACACACACACTGCCCAGCGCATATAATCATACACAGTGGTGTACTAAGGGGGGGGGGGCGGTCCTCCCCGGGTGCCACCAGGTAGGGGGGTGCCTCCAGGGCTGGCCAGGCTTGTGACTGTGAGCTGTGTGGCTGCACAGGGTGCCTGGAGCCACACAGCTCACACACGCAGGAGCTGGGAATTCAGCAGTACAGAAGTACTGCACGGATAATTGGGGGCGGAGCCAACTCAGCTGTGGAGGCGGAGCCAGACCAGATGCGGAGCTACAGCCAGCCTCCATTTGCTGCCTTTCACTGCAGCACACTGAGGGGAAGCAGGAAGGAGTCCCTGCTTCCTCAACTCCAACACACCAGGGACTCACTGACTCCACTCCTCCACCAGTAAGTGAGAGAGTGTGTGTGTGTGTGTGTGTGTGTGTGTGTATCTCTGTAGTTAAGTGTGTGTGTGTGTGTGTACACACACACACACACATATATATATATATATACACACACACACACACACACACACTTAACTACAGAGATACACACACAACCACAGACATACACAATCACAGACCCACACACAATTACACACATAATTAGATATATACACGCAAACATCACGTGTGTGTGTGTGTGTATATATATATATATACACACAAACATACATACACACACAATCACAGATATACACACACACAGACATACACCTATTGTGTTATTGTGTGTGTATATAAATTTGTATGTGTTTGGTGTCCTTAAATATTGCAATCCCACATAAGGATAACAAATAAGGGCGTTATCTACTAAACAACTGAAATTAAGAAAAGGTTTTTTTTTAAATTGATCTTTTAGTTGTTTAGTTGATAATTCTCTAAATTGGTGTCCTTATGTGAGATTTCCATATTTAAAGATACCAATTAGGGTGCTGTTTAGTAGATAGCTCCCTTATCCTTATTTGGTGTCCTTAAATATGGCAATCCCACATAAGGATAGCAAATAAGGGAGTTATCTGATAAACAAAGATCGACGTTAAGAGGTGTCAGCTAGCCCACGAACAAGAAATCTGGGTGGCTAATGTGAATTATATGCAAATTTGTTGACTGATGCCAATGTGCACAGCATGCTGGCATCAGGCAGCCAATGGCAGCACATTACCCCATCCCCTAGTGAAAAGTTTTAGTGCCCCCCCAGTTTGGATTGTGGTATCTTATGTGCTCACCCCCTATATATTGTTCCTAGAGTCGCCACTGTGTCTCCATGTGTGTCTGTGTATGACTATGTGTGTCAGTGTGTATTTAGGGGTGTGTATGTGTATATGTGCATACATCTCAGTGTATGTGTGTGTATGTGTATATGTGCATACAATCCAGTTTGGATTGTGGTATCTTATGTGCCCACCCCCTATATATTGTTCCTAGAGTCGCCACTGTGTCTCCATGTGTGTCTGTGTATGACTGCATGTGTGTCAGTGTGTATTTAGGTGTGTGTATGTGTATATGTGCATACATCTCAGAATCTCGCCAACACTACGCACAAATACACCCCTGCATTTCAACATCAACACTACATACAAACTCCACCATTATATATAACCACACCACTGCCTTCAAAAACCACACTACATAAAAATGCATGCCTGCATTCAAACGCCAACACCACATACAGACACACATCCTATATTCACTCAAACATACTCCATACAAAAACATGCTTACATTTAAAAGCATAAACACTGCTTAGTGCTAAATATTTTTTTTTTACAAAATTGTGGTTGTTTTTTACATTTTAAAGTGCCCTCGACATCGCTGAAAATCCGGGCTAATAAAACATTTCTCCCAAAGGAAGTGAGGAGAAGATCTTGTACAGGTGATCGGGATGTTATAGCTCTTTTGTGATATAACAGGACAATTGCCAGTAACATATTGAGTTATAGCACAAGTATTAAATCATATAACTATTTATGTCAATTATTATAAAACAGTTCAAAGTTTGATCCTACATAAATGAATGTACACAAGTAAAACCAACACACCACACTTTCTTAAAAAAACCAAAAGAAGTCATTTAATTGTAGGAAAGATCAAAGAAATACACAAAGTTCGAGCACCATTATATTACATGTACAAAAATGCTGTGTAAGTAACAAAACAAAACATTTTTGCATCTCCCATTGGAAGAATATCCAGTGATATGAAATATGCAAAATAATATACATTATAAATGTTAGTGGTTTTTCTATGGCATTACTGTTGGGTAATAACAGCAGGGTTCTCATCCAATAAGGCACCATTCATGCATCCAGGTGGGTCAAGTTATACACCGGTTAATAGTTATCACAGTACACACATTAGCATCAACTGTGATTGACTCGGTACACTATGTGCTCATCTGGTCTCTGATATAGCAGGTGACGTTTGCTAACTAAGTGATGCTTTAAAGCTGACCAGGTTTTTCAAAGCCTTAAAAAAATATAGAGAATTTTCACATTTCTGAAATTTTAAAAGGGATTTTGTTGTCACTTAAATATGCATTTACAGTATACAATACATTTAATACACTATATGCAAAAGTCAATTTTAAGAAGAAAACCAAAAGAATATTTAATCTGCCTGATATCTTGCTGGGACCTGGTATTCAAATTCAGTATTCCCTTTTAAATTATCTGATTTGCATATAGGCTGCATTGTGATGTCACAATTTAAAAGGCCCACTTATAATAACTATGGTGCAGCTAGCATAATTTACACATTGCTTACAAAATTAGTCATTTAAACTGGTGGGTGACACTATGTAATAATTTCAGCATTGATTGTCAATGCAGTACACAATACATAGTATACAATATTATTGCCAAAGTTTTGATTGGTCTACAAAAAAGGATCTATAACCACAATTATGTGTTTCATTCACTGACCAGTCATTACTAAATTGTATAACAAAAGCACCCATGAAAAGAAATCACACTTGCCTAAGTAAATGCAAGTATCTGAAAATGATAAACGAGAAGGTGTTAACTATGGCTAATGCCATATAAAACAATGTTTAACACAAATATAATAATATACAAGACACAATGGTTTATTAATAAGCTTGGCTTAAGCCAGATTCAAAATGTTGAAACATGGATTAAATGGCTATCACTGCGCTTTTTCACAGTATGTTGTACACTGTCCCTTTAATTCCTTGCAGTCATCAGAGCTCTCATTTTGGCACCAAACTCAAAATGAGTCACAATCAATCTGGAAATTTATAAACAACACAGTTTGTATTTTACAACATGGCTATTTGTTTTGGACAAGAACATATATATAATAAGTTGCAGGTTTGTAAACAATGTAAGAATTTTTTACATTAACGGTGTTTAGTCCAGAAAAAAGGATTATTAGTAATAATATGGAGTGCTACAAAAAAATTACAAAGATAGTATTT
The DNA here is from genome assembly GCA_933207985.1 of Pelobates cultripes. Taxonomy (NCBI): domain Eukaryota; kingdom Metazoa; phylum Chordata; class Amphibia; order Anura; family Pelobatidae; genus Pelobates; species Pelobates cultripes. The sequence continues at coordinate 62,007,080 of OW240915.1, forward strand.
TAATTGCAATAATACCCACAGATTATGAAACAAATAAGTTAGGAAAAACAAAATAAAACAAAAATACATTTCAATATTTTATTTCTCAGGACATCAATAAGGCTATTAATGTGAAGGGTCAGGAATTCTGAGTGATATTTAAATTTTAGACCTAAGTAGTTGAACTGGTGACATTCTTCGAATTCAACTCTTTTATATCACTACAGACATGACAGAATTAATATTATGCAGCACTGTAGAATACGTTGGCACTAGTTAAACAAAGGACAATAAAGCTGTCCTCACCCTTGTTGTCATGTTAAGGGTAGGTGGTTCAAGCTAAGGGGATAATTATTTTGCTAAGAAATTCATTAAAAATTAACCACTTATGTCTCCCCATCAATTCTGTTTAATTTCCAGAATATGAATATATTAAGGGAACAGTAATTATTGTTTATTAAAGAAGTGGATATGGTGCCAGTGGTGCACTGGTGTCCTCCCAGAGTAAGTAGTCAGTGGGACCTATGTAAGTTTTGAACCATTCTAAAATTGTTTGACTACTTACTCTGAGGGCGCACCAGGGCATTCCTGTTACCATACCCACTACAGCCACTATAGTGATTATGGTGATTGGAGTGTTTCTTTAAGGTTTCATTATTGTTTCAAAGGTACACTACAGTGTCAGAAATATAAACATGTATTCCTCGTAGAGAGGCACTGAAGCAGTGCAACTCTATGGGCAGTGTTCAGCATCTCCATGCAGAGCCTGGAGACACTGTGCAGCACTGACCCAGGAAGCACCTCTAGTGGCTGGCTGAGTGCCTGAAAAAGCAGTGTTTACAATAAAAAGCCTGCAGGGACAGGCTGTAGACACCAGAACAACTACATTAAAGTAGAGTTGTTCTGGTGACTTTAGTGTCCCTTTAAGTTATGTTGATTTTGGCATGTCTCTTACATTCCCATACTGAGACATAAAGCTTTTAGTACATCATTAAACCAATTTATGTTCTGCATTCATTTCAATAGCTAGAAGTAACCATTGCTGCAGTAAACGAAGAGGCAGCTTCTGGTGGTACCTGTACGGTTTCTGTATGATTTTCGTGAAGTTGTGAACTTTGTGATGACCTGCTAGTGCAATTACTACTACACTTTAGCTTGTCATAAAATTAATTAAAGTGAATCTGTCATCTCCTAACGAAGCGTACCTTTACTCTTTTAACAGTCAGCAAATGTTAGAAAAACAAAAACAAATTTAGATATATTCACTAAACTCAAAATTAGTAACAAATTAAAACTCAGCTATAGTCACAGTCTGACAATTTTAACCTAACTGCTGGATTTTGATTTGAGTTTAGTCAATAATCTCTGCTGTATTTCAATAAAATTATTCTCAGTTCTACCCTTTTGCCCCAGGTTTTACGGTAAATATGGCTGCTTCCTTTGACAGCAAGCTAGGTTTGACACATCCATGATATTTTCTAGACACGACGCAGCAGAGTGTTTATCCAATTACAGACAGACAGTTTTAACAATTGAAGAGTGAGACTACACCAAAGAACTCCAGGTACCATAACAAAATCAATGAGGTAAAGCAGTTAAAGGGACACTATAGTCACCAAAGAAGCAGTTTTGGTGTACAGATTATGCCTCTGATGTTTCACTGCCCAATTCCCTGCCATTTAGACGTTAAATCACTTTGTTTCTGTTTATGCAGCCCCAGACACACCTCCCCTGGCTGTGACTGACACAACCTGCATGAAAACAAAATGGTTTAATTTTCAATCACATGTAACTAATGTTAAACTTGTTTATCTCCTTCTCTGTAAATTGAGCTTTAATCATTATATTATTATTAAATTTAATTACTAGCAAGCTGTTAACAGAACAGGAAACACAAAATTCTAAATTAAAGAGTATTTGCAATAAAGGGAGTGTAAACATTAGATGACTATTTACAGGAAGTGTTTAGGAAGGCTGCAGGGAGTAACATGCAGGGAGGTGTGACTAGGGCTGCATAAACACAATTATTTAACCCCTAAATGGCAGAGAATTGATCAGTGGAACTGCAGGGGCATGAGCTATATAAAAAAAAACTGCTTAATAAAGACAACATTGTTTTGGCAACTACAGTGTCCCTTTAAGGTAGAGAGTGTTTAAGCTGTCACTCCCGGTGGACGGTACTTGTGACAACATTTTGTTTATATAAAAAAAAGTCTACACTTTTTTTTTAACAATTTATGCTCCTTGCATAGGTTATGGCATAAGGATGCACCGGCTGAGCCACTTCAAATTTGGGAAAGTAAACAGATACAGAAAGTATCATTATTATATTTAGGCATCTATTTAGTTATATAATACTTTAAAAAATGGGGACTTCTTCCATACTGGAATCCCCCTTATACCCTCTGGAAAAGAATCAGTTGTAGAAAATCCATAGGTGAAACCAGACAAACTTCTTAGGCCTGGATTACAAAGACACAGGGCTTTGTGGCAATAAGTAACACAATATTAATATCATGGTTGATTTTCCTTTAAAGAAATACATTTAAAAAAACATTTTTTTTTTTTTTAAATACTGACCATATTACTAGGCAAGAATCATATTGGAGAAAAACCTTGAGAATTTCTTGGTCATTTCTAGCTTCTCAGATTTTTTCCTTCTTCTGGGGCATGTTAATCACTGAATAGACATAACCTAGTAAAATATGGTCCCATGTCACCATTTCTTTCATACATTGCAGGCAATAAACAAACCTTTGGCAATCATAGCTTTTTAAAGCAAGTTACTTAGATACTGTATAAGAATGTATCTTCCAAGAGAGGCATGTCAAATCTGCATGCTGGTATTCTTCTGAAGCCCTTTGTGCTGTGGAATAGGACTATCACTATACTTCGCCAGATACCAAGGCGTTTACGCAATAAATTGGGATTTATGTTGACAAAGGCTTTGCAAAATACAGGGGAAAATAGCAGAGCTTGAAGAAAGTGGCTGAGAGTGTTTAAGTTTCATCTTGGAACATCTCTTTTGTCACCAACGTGTAAACCAAGGGTGCCCAATAGCTAAAGCCCCAGGTGTTTTAAAACTACAACTTTCATGATGTTTTGCCATACTAAAAAGGTATTTTAAAGACATGCAAAATATCATGGGAGTTGTAGTCTCACATCTGGGGATCTGCCTATTGGCCACCCCTGGTGTAAACTATCTGGTATTTTTAATTAATTTTAGGCCAAAATAACCATTTTGAGAAACTTATCCAAATTCAGCTTTTTTAGACTAAAATGTTAAATTCACTTTATATTCCAGACAATTCACACTTTAGTGTACCTCCTACTATATATCTCTAGCCAGATTTCATGATGGAAGGTGACTTTTTTTGGCTTTGGAATTTCTGCCCAAGCACTAACAGCTACTGCGCTGGTTATTCCAGATTTGGAATAAATAGTAAATTTATTAATATGTTTAAAAACAAATTACAACTCTGGCCAAAAACAGTTTACGGCCTTCTTTGCTTTACGTGGTACCAATTATGTAATATTCTATGTCCTGGTTTTTTTTTTCCTATTGCATATGGAGTTACTTTAATTGAACTCATTTACTTTGACCACAATAAATATTCATAAGGCAGAGACAGATCAGTTACAAAGTTGCACTAAATCAGCAACTTTGAAACATGTCTCGTGAAATGTTCTGTTACCAATTTGTCACATCGCCCACATTGATGTATAGGAGGGTCAGTCTGTGAATCTCTGCAGAAGATCTTCTCGGTGTAAGTTTACACCCTCCCTGAAGCGATCACAGCCAGGAAACTCAATAAGATCTGCTTCTCCCAGGGCACAAACTGTAGTACGGGGTCGGTGAGATTGGAAACCTGAGAAATCAGTAGACACCCCTGTACCCACAGACCTGTAGGGGCGGCGTGTAGAGTACATCTGGCGAACATGGACAGGGGCCCTTCTCCGACACCATTTCCTACGGGCGGCCCGAGCCACCCAGGCAACCAACCCCAAGAGGAGCAGCAGGGCATTGAGGGCAAGCAGTGCTAGGGCTAGCATTTGATAGTTTAGGAAAGGGCGGTCATCATCAGATGGTAAGGTCACAAGCCCAACACAATGGTCCCTTGGGGCAACAGAACATGCTCTTCCACCTATTATACTCTCCACACACACTAAATATGGAGTGTCAGCAGTGAGTTCCTGCAAGGTAAGGGTTTCCGCTGGCCCACGTGGGTAAACAAAACGCTGGAAACGACCACTCTGCCCAAAACGTTCATACAGAACCCTGAAGAAGACAGGGCCATGAGTGTGAGGGATCAAAATTTGCCATCGGACGCGAGCAGTGTTGCTTCCTACGGACTCTACAGACAGGTTCAACAAGTACAGCTTGTTAAATTCACATGGGTCAGACAGAAAAGATGGAGCAACCTGATGCAAGGTCTCAGCTGCTGGAAGGGAAAGATCAGTTTCATCTTGGAATGAATTAAACAAAGGTTCCATGGTGTCAGGATGGCTTTGGTGCAAGGTGCCATCGTTTGGTACATTATTGGGACTAGTTTTAACTGCAGTGTGATCCTTGGGAAATGTTAGCATTTTAGATTTCTGCCCATCTGTCTGTGGTCTCGCAGATGTAGGGCTTAAGGTGCCAGGGAGCTCTGAGTGCAAATACTGGGAGGAAGAGGAATGCAACGTATCATGTCCTGGTGCAAGTGATGCAGCAACAAGACCATCTTGAAGCTTGGAATGCAAAGGTCTCAATGTCTGGGTAGCTGGCTTAGGTGGAGTAGAGTGAGGTTTTTCAGAATCTAGATACAGCTGGCTAGGTCTAACCAAGTTCATATCAGGTTCTGCAAGATGTGCAGTTCTGGTACGTGCAGGCAGCTGATGTAACGTACCCGCGGCATCCTGCACGTTACCGCCTTTTCTCCTGAGTGATATCTCCACACCATGATGTTTTGCTGGACTTTGCTTTTTTCTGCCCAGTGGCCTTTTTGTGGATTTGAGCTGTGGCCTTGATGCAACAGTTTCAAGAGTTGAAGTACTTTGTGATGACAATGTGGATATAGGAAGCCGCAAAACATCTTTCTGAGGGCTTCTCGTTGTTATGTCTAACGGCTCACTCTCTCCTCTTTTTGCAGAAAGATGCCGTACCCCCTCCTTATGTCTTACAGTGCTAATCAGTTCTTGTTCCTGTCCAGCAGGTGTGGCATTAACAACACAACCTCCTACCCCTTGTAAATATGTATCTTCTAAATAGTCTAAATATTTTCCTGCAACTTCCTTGGGCTCCCAGCATTGCACAAACACCGTTAGCATGCGGCTCCTTGTCTGCAGAATTCCCAGAATCCAATGTTTGAGTCCCAACACATGGCAGTCACAGTTCCAGCGATTTCCATCCAATAACAGGCGATAGAGCACTGGATTCCCTGTAAACGATTCCCCAGACAGAAAGCTGAGCATGTTGTGCTGCAAATCCAGCACCCTCAGCCGACTTACTCCACTGAACGTTCCAGGGAGCAAGCTGGACAGTGCATTGCGGCTCAGATTCAGGATCTCCAAATTGTGCAATGGCACCAATAGGCCTTCAGGGAGCTGTTTTAACAAATTGCCATCCAAATAGAGCTCCTGCAGTGCATCAAGTCCCATGAATGTCATATTATGGAGCAAAGAAAGTTGGTTTAAACTGAGAATGAGCTTCGATAACCTTTGTAATCCATGAAAAGCACCTGGTCCCAACTGTTGCAGGTTGTTTCCAGCCATGATGAGGGTGCTGAGTGACCTGAGAGGTAAAAAGGTGGCATGTCGAAGAGAATTCTGAGGGTTCCCAGACATGCTGAGAAGACGCAGCTTTCCCAGTCCAGAAAAAGCATTTTTGCTTATGTTGGTGATTTTATTATTCTCTAGATGTAAATACATCAAGTTCGAGAGAGCAGAGAAAGGTGAACCCTGCAAATTCTGGATGACATTATTGTCTAATCTCAATTTAATCAGAGACACCAAATTGGAGAAGCTGGCCCTGCTAACATTGTGGAGCCGGTTACCATTCACATTTAGAACTTTAAGTTTCCTAAGTTGGAACAAAGCACCAGGGGCAAGCGTGGGGAGAAGATTGTTTCCAAGGTACAACTCCTCTAACTGACTGAGCTTCTCAAAAGCTTTGGGATGGATGAACTGGATCTTATTGTATTGCAGATCTAGTCGCTGCAACTGAGGAAAATGTTGAAAATCCAAACCAGTGACAACGGAGATAAAATTTCCTCCCAGACTGTAGGTTTTGGTTCCACTAGGACTAAAAGGAGGGGTGAATTTGGGTACTGCATGCAATCCTCTGTTGGAGCAAAGGATATGATGGAGGTGCTGACAGTCACATGGCTCTGGGCATTTGTGCTGCAGACAACAGCAGAGGCTGCAAGCTACCAACATCAGCAGCTCTAAAATGACAGATTTTTCCATGTCACTTGGGGCAGGTTACAAAGCAACCCAACTGTGTGCATCCCCTCCCTGTGTGCAGGATTGCTTGGAGTTCTATTGGAGTGTTTCTAGATAATTGTGCATTGGAACCCCAAGTTCTAACCATCTCGCAGGGTTACATTATTTAGTGACTTAATTTCAAGTTTAGAACGTTCAAGGTATAAAACACTCTGATTGCCAGCTTCAACACATAATGTATTCTAGAGTCATGAGCAACATGATAACTCACTGTGCATTCTACAGGTAGCATCCATAGCACAGAAGGCAGGTTAGTTGCCGCAGTCAGAGTGCAGGGTAGGTCCTCTCTGCCCCAGGTGAAGTCCACAGAAGTATTGGATGAGTTGGGATCATTGAGAGCTCCAGGAGTGGGTTTGTAGGAATTGCTGCTCTGGCGACTTGTTTTGCAGTTTGCCAGTAGTTCCTAGTGTCATAGTAAATCACTTTTCAAAAGCTAATGTTCAGGACTTTTCCAGTTTGTTCTCCTATCGCCTGAAGTTCATGCAAGGATCTAGGGGTCCGAGCCATCCTCCGTTCTGCTGTGTGGTCATGCTAGCTGAAGATCTAGAAGACGGACCCTTGCTGTTACTCTGTATCTGCAGGAATTCCACACAATGTATCCAGAGCTCAGACAAGACCAAGGCTGAGAATCCTGAGAGAAGGCGGAAATGCGTGCGTCCCACACTGGCTCCCTGGAGAGTGTGAGCGAGGAAAGAGGATACTGAGAGGCAGCCTGGAACTGCTGGTGGGAGGAGAATCCATCCAGCACATGGGAGGAAGAGAACACTCACTGTAATGGGGGAGAACGAGCCCCTCAGAACAAAGGGCAGCACTGAGCCAAAGCCAAACACAGCTCCCCCCCCCCCTTCCCTTCATGGACCTGTTACACATTGATCTCATTAGTCCTTCCATTCACAGGGAAACTACCTTACAGACAGAGGATAGGGAAAAACCACTCAGGATTAATCCATTTAACATTCATAGGGAGGGAAGCAGCAATATATCCTGTCTGATCATATGGTCATATATAGAATAAATCTAGGATATAATATACAATTCAGTGTTATTGATTGCAATTATTTATTTAGTGAATTGTCTGACCTTCTGCATCCATTATTTATTTGTTCTCTGTAAGTTGCTTTGTATTTATACATAAAGAAAATTTACTGAATTACTTCATTTATTTATATATATATTCATTTACCATCCCACTTAGCCACCAATGAAAGCAAAAGAAGGGCGATTTCTAGGGGGAATGCTGTTACCCTACAAGGTGAATGGTTAAATCATTATTAATGCATTAGCAAATGTTCAATTAAGGCTTTCATAATGATTTCAATAATAATAAAAAATAAAAAAAAACTCAAAATAAAAGAAAAATACACTTAATATTTTACCAAGTGTACATAAGCCATTAGACAGCTCTATTTATATTATTAGGACTTGGAGGGAAGGAATGCATGAGAAACTTTCACAGAGAAAAAGCAAGGTACATTGATAAATGCATGTTCTGGTCTGTCTGCGAGTGGTTGGAGTTATATCATGGGCAATTAGTCACTTTTCCTAATTCAGCTGCTCTATCAATAATGACTTGGTAAGAGGAACTGTGGAGGCAGAAGCAGTGTTTCAGTCTCCTCAGCCACAGTGGAAGAATAAATGTACACTTGCTTGAAATCCCACTAATCTCAGGCAGGCTGGAAAGTGGATGTGTATAGGAGACTTAAGAACACGTTCAATTCGGACACCCGATTTTCTGCCGAATGTTCGTTGAGCTTGGCAGAATTTCAATATCAAGATTCCGACTCGGAAACCAAATCAGAAAAAATATATATACCCCATATATTATGTAGATTTTTTTATGTTTACTGATAAGAGCTTTTTAACACTGATTAAATATAACCAATAGAGGGAAAAACACAAAAAGCAGTAAATAAATAAATAACAGTTAATCTATTTATATATTATTTATTCAGGGTTCAAAATTTGCAATTACAACATTTCACTGTAAAGAGTAGAAATTCACCCCTGATGAGTATGCCACGGCTTGCAGCGCAGGACTTTAATCCCTTAAGACCGCAGCCAAATGTACACTGTGACGAAGTGGCTACTAAAAAAGACTGGACATACCCCATTTGCAATACCATGGGTTGTCTACTTTGGAAATGGTATGCCATCATAGGGGTAATTTTAATTCCTGGGCTACCGTATGGTCTCAAAGGCAACATAACCAACCTGGCGAATTTTAATGTGAAAAATCTGAAATGCAAACCTTATATTTGACTCTGTAACTTTTGAAAACACCATAAAACCTGTACATGATCTCGATGCAACCAATCCCGCTATACAAAAAGTTGATACTCCGCCACCTGCTAAACGCGGCCAAAGCGACCATACCAGGCTCGCAGAATGGACGTCGGCAGGGACAGGGCCCGCATAACACAAATCATACCTTATAAAGAATAAACACAAGGACGTATATATAAAAACCCAAAGGTGATATATACAAATAGAGGGTGGTTAGGAACAATACAACCTGGATATGGCTGAAAATATTCAGCCATATCCAGGTTGTATTGTTCCTAACCACCCTCTATTTGTATATGTCACCTTTGGGTTTTTATATATACGTCCTTGTGTTTATTCTTTATAGTGTGTGTGTGAGGTACACTTCTTTGAGGGTGTGTTCTTTTAGTGTATCATATAGTAAGCATATCCTTTTTTGTACAAATCATACCTTACATCCCCTTACCATACCTTTCCACACTATCCTACTCTCTCTTCTCGTTTTATCTTTGCCGGCTGTCGGGATGACGGGGCGGGGGGGCTGGGAGTCGGGGTAGGAGGGAGAGACCTCATGATACACAGATTGCTAAACCTGTAGTAGATGAAACACACTTAACAAATCCACAACCCGTCACTGATCCCATCTCTTATGCGTTTTGTGACACATATCATTATACAATCTAAACACAGAGAGCATAGCTGAAGATTCGGCACATAACACTCACAACGCATCAGGACTTACCTGCACTCAACACACACCTCTCTCTCCTTACAGACCTCTTGCACCCCGGTGGGAACAAGGAAGTCTACTACAGCATACCCTATGTCAACATCAACAGCAATATGGAGGCGAGGACAGGTGAATCAGGCGAAACACAGGTTCCTCCACAAAGATACATGGTATCACCATCAATTAATGAACACTAACCTTAGTGGCGGAGACCACGCGACCACAATAGAATAGATGAAAGCAGACACGAACACTAGCACATATGGGTTAGGGGGAGTGCTGACCCCCAGGCAGTAAACAAATGGTAACCAAGCAGTCGCAAAAATCGATGCTCCTCTGAGACAGTAGCCCAGACCCGAGACTACCACCTTTCTAGCTTAACGAGACTACCACCTTTCTAGCTTGTAACACACACACTTAGCATTAAAGATACACACTAAGACGTACCTGGTAACCCGGGTCTCCAGACTACGAAACAAGACAAATTACACAGACTGACTTAGAACATCAACCCATCTCGACCCAGGAGGAACTTATAGAACAGGGAATATCACTACCCAAGGTCTAGAACATTATTAAAACGGATTGTGATAGGTGGGAGACACAACCTAGGCAACATATGCTCTCACAATGACTCCCTGAGGTTTGCGGGATTCACGAGACTAACCAGAAACAGAGCCTATGATCTACTGGTCTTGCATATACTTTTAAACCTTCCCAACGTACAAATGGTATAAGTTTATGTTTATTGAAATCATTATGGTTAAAGAAACTTGCGAGACTTACTGTTCAGTTTTTATATATAAAGTAAACGTAAAAACCACACTCAAACAAAGGCAATATCACAAGGGACCTATGTGTCCGTCATTATGGTGGGCCTGCGAGCCCAGATAACTGTGTTTGTCACCTGATACCAGTTCTCGGATACACGACACAATTGTTTGTGAACTTCCTATTTCTTCAGTGATCTGCGAATCTCGAGTTTGTATATATACACATTGGAAAATAAAAATCAGATTTACAAAAAAAAAAAAACCTGTACATGAGGGGTACTGTTATACTCGGGAGACTTCGCTGAACACAAATATTAGTGTTTCAAAACAGTATAACGTATCACAACAATTATATCGTCAGTGTAAGTGCCATTTGTGTGTGAAAAATGCAAAAAATGTCACTGTCACTGACGATATCGTCGTAATACATTTTACTGTTTCGAAACACTAATATTTGTGTTCAGCGAAGTCTCCCGAGTAAAACAGTACCCCCCATGTACAGGTTTTATGGTGTCTTGGAAAGTTACAGGGTTAACTATAGTGCTAGCAAATTAAATTCCCTGAACTTTTGGCCTGGGTTGTCAGGCAGGTCCTGCAAATTGTAATTAAAGGAACACTATAGTCACCTAAATTACTTTAGCTAAATAAAGCAGTTTCAGTGTATAGATCATTCCCCTGCAATTTCACTGCTCAGGGGTTAAATCACTTTGTTTCTGTTTATGCAGCCCTAGCCACACCTCCCCTAGCTATGATTGACAGAGCCTGCATAAAAAAAAACCTGGTTTCACTTTCAAACAGATGTAATTTACCTTAAATAATTGTATCGCAATCTCTAAATTGAACTTTAATCACATACATGAGGCTCTTGCAGGGTCTAGCAAGCTATTAACATAGCAGAGGATAAGAAAATCTTAATTAAACAGAACTTGCAATAAAGAAAGCCTAAATAGGGCTCTCTTAACAGGAAGTGTTTATGGATGGCTGTGCAAGTCACATGCAGGGAAGTGTGACTAGGCTTCATAAACAAAGGGATTTAACTCCTAAATGGCAGAGGATTGAGCAGTGAGGCTGCAGGGGCATGTTCTATACACCAAAACTGCTTCATTAAGCTAAAGTTGTTCAGGTGACTATAGTGTCCCTTTAATAAAATGACTTAATTATGTGAAATTATTACATAAATATATACGTAGAATTATTATATATATACGTGTGTATATATGTATATAATTTTTTTAAATTATTTTTATTTATATATAGGTATATATATAGTGATATATACGTATATACTTATGTATATAGATATATATTATTTCGTTCTACATGTATTTTGATATCAGTATATATATATATATTAATTTTAAAATACAGTTAGAACGAAATTACACATGTATATATATTTTTTATTTCTTTATTTCTTTATTTTATTTTTTAACGTATTTAAATATTTATTTATTTTTTATTATGTATAAATATATATATATATATAATGAAAATTATATAAATATTTAATCAATATCATTGTACGTGTATTTTGATATTAATATATATATATATATAATTATGTATATATTAATATTAAAATACACTTAGTTTATGTGTGTGTATATATATATATATATATATATATATATATACTTAGATCATATATATATAATAAATATATATATGATCTAAGTATATATTATTTATTTTTACACTGATTTTAACATGTTTTATTTCATTTTCAGACAGCAGGGGGAGTACCTGTCATAACAGGCACTCCCCCTGCTGGCAATGCCTTCTCGCGATCACATGGCCCAGGGGGGCCAAAGAGGACAGAGGGGGACTCTCTGGTCTCCCAGGTGAGTCCCCATACCGCGATTGCCGGCGTGGGATTGCTGGCGACCGGGTAAGTACATAAGATCGCAGGGCGTTCTGTGCCGTCTTGCGGCGTTTAGAGCCATCAAAATAGGGACGGCATAGAATGCCCTGTGGTCTTAAGGGGTTAAATTTAAAACCCTGAATATTTCAATACAGGATTTTTTGTACTGCTCCTCCATTTCCCCCCCTCTATTGCTCACTTCTCACTTGATCTGTGAATAAAACATTTAGTAACTCTTGCCGAGCCAATCATCTTTTTGTGGGACCACTGATGGAATTCAGAATCTAATCCTGAACAGAACACATTCTGCATTGCACAGCTCAGTTAGGACATGATTCAGGCATGTCAGCACCTAACTGGCCCAAAATGAATCTCATATCATATACGCCACACACTCTCTTATTATCGTATACAGAAAAGCCTGAAAGATTCCCATGCTCTTTATGATATAGTGCAATATAGGCTGCAATAATACTCTGCTTGCCAAACTGAAACTGTTTTCTTTATTGGAATAGTTTGTGCATGATGTTAGAAGAGGTCAGACTTGCATGCATACAAAGCATATGTCTACACAGCATCTCCAGTCATCCTCACCCCCTGCAGGACATCAGGAAATTCCAGAGGGTCCAAGATGACAGGAGAAACCAATAATGTGGTTAATGGCAGGGGGATCAGAAACATACAGGGCCATGCTGCAAGGCACTCAGTTCTAAAAATGACTTGTGCGTAACATGTATATCTCAAGTTGGACTTAGTAAAGTCTCCCATAGGCACCAAAAGTCACTAAACCAGGTTTCCACAACTGTCCCAGAATTCCCAGCTTTAGAAGTGCATAAATCCACACAGACGGGTATCATGTTTCAGACTTCATACTGCAATTCTGCAGATATATATATATATATATATATATATATATATTAAATGATGTGCCTGTAACTTTTAGAGTTAGCTCATGTTTACAAATCCTATACTGTATAATGGGTGACATCAGTGACACGTCCACTTACTACAATACAATTACAGGTTTTTATATAGTGCCATCATATTCAGCAGCGCTATACAATAGGTACACAAGAGAAGCACTAAATTTTTGCAAAACATGATTGACAAACTAGAAAAATAAGTGAAGAGTGACCTGCCCAAACAAGCTTGAAATTTAAAAGTGTGACTTATGATGGCATATTGGTGGCAGTAAAAGTGTGACTTATGATGGCATATTGGTGGCAGTGGAGGCATTTTGCTACTTGTCAATTCTACTAATATAGAGACTCATTAAGTATTTTAGTAAAAAGACTAATACTTTGTAGTGAGACCAAACATGATAAACACCCCCACATCTCCTCAAACCCCCCACCTTGTGTCACTCTCTACATATTTGTCCCTTGTATCCAGTGGTGGGATTCAGCCGGTTCGTGCAAACCTATTACTAACATTTAACAAGTTTGCTGAACCGTTAACGAAGCAGATATCCGCCTGGAACGCAGAAATCACTTGTCAGACATGCAGGCAGCATGCGGCTCCATAAGGGAATCGAACACACACTAAGTCAGCTGGGGGAGAGCCTCATGCTCTGCGTAGGAGCGCCGGGTGTCACGTGACTAGCTGGCGCTCAGTGTGAAGGAGGCAGATTGCACTGCTGGACGTAATTGAGCAGAGCCGGCGCTAACTTCATCCAGGGTGCCGGCTCTGTGACTGACAGGCTGCCTGCCATTTGGGGAAGGAGGGAGGGAGAGAAGGGGACATGGAGAGAAGAGCAAGGATCATGGAGGGGGACAGGATTGGTAGGGAACATGGAGAGAAGGGGCAAGGGGACAGGAATGTTAGGGGAACATAGAGAGAAGGGCAAGGGCCATGGAGGGGAGGGAGACAGGAATAGTAGGGAACATGGAGAGAAGAGCAAGGGACATGTATGGAAGGGGGACAGGAATAATAGGGGGACATGGAGAGAAGTGGAAAGGGGACAGGAATGGTAGGGGAACATGGAGAGAAGGGCAAGGAGAGGGGGACAGGGAAGGTAGAGGGACATGGGTAAGGGAACATGAAGAGGAGGAGGCTATGGATGGAATGGATAGGGGGCATGCAGTAAACATGTGCAATACGAATTTTGGCAATTCGGACATTTGGATGCTTCTGAATTGCCGAAGTCCCCAATTCCTGAATGTCAGAAGTGTCGAACTGAAGTGGCGAATTGCCAAAGTCCCGAATTTCAGAAGTGCCAAACAGAACCGAATTGTCAAAGTGCTGAATTTCTGAAAAGTGGCAAAACAAGAGAGGGAGAGAAAATTACTTAAATGGTGACAGGAATCAAGATCAATAAGCCAATTCCTGGCATTGGGAGCCCTATTAGATGTGTAAGTGGTTGTGGTGGCAGTCTGGGTACCTAACCCTACCACTAACCCTACTCCTACACCTAACCCCCGACGCTAACCCTACCCCAACCCCTAACCCTACTCCTAACCCTAACACTCACCCTACTCCTACACCTAGGGGTAGGGTTAGGGGGCCCTACATATGTGTAAGTGGTTGTGGTGGCAAGAGAAGGATAATTTCAAATGTCTGTATTGCTGAAGTCCCGAATTTCGAAAGAGCCAAACTGAACCGAAGTGCTGAAAGCCCGAATTGACGAATTCCGAACCGAACTTTTTGCCAATGCACATCCCTAGCATGTAGGAGAGGGGAATATGTATTGAATGGGTTAGGGGACATGGAGAGTAGAGGGTGGATAGAAGGGGTAGGGGGACCTTAAATGAGCGGCATGGATGGAACGGGTAGTGGGACATGGAGAGGATGGGAAAATGGATGGAAGGGGATAGGGGACAAGGAGGGGAAAGAGACGTGGATGAAATGGGTAGGTGGACATGGAGAGGAGGATGATATGGGTGAAAGGGGGAGGGGGACATGGATTGAATCGGTAAGGGGACAAGGAGAGGAGGGGTGGATAGAAAGGGTAGGGGGACATGGAGATGAGGGGCATGGATGGAAGGCGTAGGGGGACATAAAGAAGAGGAGGATATTGATGCAAGGGGTTAGGGGACAAGGAGGGGAGAGAGACATGGATGAAAAGGGGAGGGGAGAGGGGGGACAGACATGGACGGAAAGGGTAGGGAGACATGGGTGGAAGCGGGGATGTCACTCTTCCACACACACAATCACAAATGCACTGTCACCCTCCCACAATATCACACCCCACACACACTGTCACCCTCCCACACACACTGTCACCCTCACTGGAGGCAGAGAGATGGCACAGAGAGGCTAAGGGCAGAGAGGCTGGTGGTAGAGATATTAAACAGAGTTTGGTGGCAGTGAGATGGCAATGGCAGGCTGTTGGTGGGGATATGGCACTTACAGGGTTTCAGGAGGTACAGGTAGCTCATTGGCATGATATACAAATTTACTGCTCTTTGGCAGGATATACCAAATTTATACATTTAATGTTAATTGGCTGGATATACCAAGTTTATGCATTTAATGTTAATTGGCTGGTTATACCGAGTTTATGCATTTATTGCTTACTGGCATGATATACAAGGTTTATGCATTACTACTCATTCTCATCATATACAAGGTTTATGCCTTTAATGCCACATTGGCTTGAAATACAAGGTTTATGCATTTAATGAATTAATAGCATTCCCTTTGCCCCACCAGGGTATGTAAGTGTGACTGCATCAATGTGCTTGTGTGCGTGCATGACATTACATATGAAAAGTCAGAACTGGTTAATAAAAATTTTGAATCCCACTACTGCTAGTATCTATACTCCATACCTCTCCTTGTGTCTATTTCCCCCTTGTATCAACATTTGTGTCATCATTCCCACCTTATGTTCTGTTGCTTGGCTACGCAGTATGGTAATGAAAGTCCAAAGATCATGCTCTGTCAGGACTCCATATTGGATACCCGGCACAAAAGTGAGAAGTCCTAACAGAACTCGCTTGCTGAACTTTCCCACACAGTTCAGCCTTGCTGCATAGAATTGATTAAAAAACAGAAAAGAGGAATATAGAGTAGGATGCCAGTATAGGGCTCATGATGTCTACGTCAGATCTGCGTTTTATTGCCCTACCCACAGCAAACTGTCACAGGTTAACAATCCACTCTGGATAGAGGTAAAATGCTGACATCCTCAAGAAGATACTCCCTAGGATTAAGGGAACCCACTTGGAGCAGTTATGGACCATCTCTGTTTGGCTAACTCCAGTAGCAATTAAGAGGGCACTCCAGACCCCTAACGCACAAAAAGTGCAGATATCAATAGAAATTGGCACTTTTACAAATTACCCTGGTTACATCTTCCCTCCCCTCAGCTGTCAGTCAGAAAACATGTCATGTTACTTCCTGGTTTGGTTAGCTCAGTGAAACTAAACTCAAAAATCAGGCAACTGCTCAGGCACCTGCTTTGCAGCTCTGATATGTCCACTAGATAATGGTTTATATTTGTTTGTATCTGGACAGTGGAGTGTCCCTTTTAACATTCCATATAATAAAAATAAATACATTAAAAAATTATTTTTTAAAAGCTAGACACCACAAGCTGGCTCAATATCTGGTAATTCTAAAATGCCTCAAGTTGGTGGTGGGTGGTATTTGCCCTGGTAGCCCCTTGGACCTGCTGCTAGGATATCTTATGTCTGGCAGCGATTAGTGTTGTAGTTTCACAAGTCCAGCTGCCTGGTAGTAATGACGATTGAGACTCAACAATGGCCATTGGCTATGCAACCTGAACTTGAGCTGTGGATCTACCATTTGCCCATACTTACAGAGTTGTATTTGTGAGCAGTGTTTGTGTGTTTGCATGTAAACATGCTTTTGAATGGAGTATGCAGTTTCCCATGGGAGGGGACTAATGCAGGAAGGGGCTAGGAATAGCACTTTATATTCCTAGCACTATAGTATCCCTTTAACATATGGAGATTTGTTTGACTAGGTATGGAAGATGACATCTGTGAAATGAGCTCTATTTGCCACCTGGCAAAGTCGGGCTCTTTCGGTTGCATAGTTCATATCATTAGTTAATGTTTGAGGCTCTAGTACTGGAATTTCTGCATGGATATTCTCCTTTAGCTGCTTAGGTGAACGTTATTTCTTCACGTACACCCGCTCCTTCAGTTATCCCCACAGGAAGCAATCGGGGGCTGAAAGGTTGGGTGATCCTGGCTGCGAATTTCTTGAAATTATCCACTCGCCAAACCGTTGTCTCAAGATACCTACATTGGCCCTGGCTATATGGGCAGTAGTAAACCACATTTCAGGATTTTCCACTACAGGACAAACATTTTCCAATTATATCTCAATATGTCACACCAATACTCTAAGCTACTCTCCTGTTTCCATAATTTTTGGGCACACGAGGGTGTCTTCCTTAGTGTCCAGTGGGATCATGTTTCAGTGGGTCCAGGCTGAGACTGATCAGAGTCTGTGGCTGGTTCTCCAGGCTCCTCCCCCCCCCTCTTCTTTCTACTCTTTTGTGGAGCGCGGGAACCTGGAAGGCAGTGACCTTTACGCACATCCTCACAGCACCACAGCCAAGCTACTAGTCTGGCAGGGACCTGGTCTATCAGTTAAAAAGCCGTGGCGGAAAGACCAGGTCCCTGATCAGACATACCCAGCAGGTTTTTTTATTTTAAATTCTTTATTTTTGTGATGCAGAAATACATGTACAGGCTTATAGATACATGTGTTAAAATGTTAAACCATACATGACAATAAAGAGGATCTACTTCTGTCAGATTTCTGCATGCTTTTATTTTTGTTTTCTTGTTAAAGAGATAACATGCAAGTTGAATTATTATAAGCAGCATAAACTATCTGTCAAAGGGCATGAGCATTCTATACCTAGTAGTAAGCAATCAGATTTGCACTGGAGTGCTGTGTCAGAGACTCTGTGGTGATTGGCACAGGTAGCTGCAGGTAATGCTGGCGTGCTGCCAAATTAGCCCAGAATCTCTCAAAGATTAAATCTAACCGGGCCAGAGACTACGCAATGAAAGCCTCGGCTGAGGGATGTTCTGTGGTCACTGCCATCTTGGAACAGCGTGACATTCAGCAAAGGTAGGTGGTAGGAAAAACAGTGGATAGCCTTCTGGGACTGGGATAAACCCACCGGTTCAAAGGGGGAGGGTGGGAAGGGAAAGTGTGGAAGCAGGTCTAGATAGCACAAATTAGTGCCTGGAGGGCAGCTGTCCCTCCGTTGCCAGATGCGCTTGTAGGCTGCAATAAGTGTCAGATGGGGCCTAAAAGGCTCAGAGCTTGGTAGTAGTTGTGAAAACTGCTGGCTGGCTTGAAATTTTCAGTATTTTACGGAAGGGAACCCAGGAGCTCAGGTAACGTGTCCAAATCAGCAAGCCAGTCAGGCTCTGCCCCCCAAGTTTTTTTTTTTTTTAAAGAAAAAACATGTTGGTAAACTTAAGCAGAGATCTATTTTTTTTTTGTCACCAGAGAATTTGGCAGAGTAAGAGGTGAAAGAATGAGAATAAAAAATCAGGGATGCTTGAAAGGGGGGTAATTATACAGCCTGTATAGAACAATTTAAAGGACCATTAAAGGCACCCAGACCATTCATCTCAATGAGTTGTTCTGGGCTCATTGACCCCTGTAGTTTAAAGGAGCACTATAGGAACCCAGACCACTTCAGCTCATTGACCCTATAGTTTAAAGGACCACTATAGGCACCCCGACCACTTCAGCTCAATTAGTTTTTCTGGGCTTATTGACCCTGTAGTTTAAGCCTGCATTGTAAACCTTGTTTAGCTGGGTTTAAACATACCTCTAGGGGCTTTCTATCTAGTTGTTTCACTCAGTCATGTAATGTTAGACGTCCACAAGGACATCAAATGCAGCTCATAGCATAAGAGTCAATGCTGCCCTATGAGAAGCATTTGATTGGACACACATGCATCTCATCCCCAAAGTTCCTCTATGAGAAGTGTGTTGGAGGATACTATAGGTTTGTATTCCTAATGCTATAGTGTCCCTTTAAGAAGAGCCATAGTTAATATGTGACTCCTTCATAGGCCTCTTTTTCCCATCTGACATTGAGAACAAGGTGTTTAATCCAAACTTTAGGTAAGTAGCACTTGAAATGAGGGTGGGCACTAATGAATACGTTATCATGATAGCCTATGCAAATATAAAAGAAAGCAAACTGACTTTCTGACTAGGCAAATGTTAAACTCATTAAGGAGATAAACAGGCTTTCTAGTCAAATGCAAATGGCATATGGGTTTCTTTTTGTCTTTGTTTTACAAATTTGGTGCAAGTCAGACTTTGGATTGGCAAGTACTTGGTTAAAGCAACCTGTTGATTGACAATGTCATCAACAGATAAGGACAGAATAGAGGTAATTTTACATTTGTATGAAAGCACAAAGAGTAGAAATCCAGACATCACTTATAAATAACAGATTGTCATGGGGTTGTCACTAAAGCGCAACACATAGGGAATTCAAACTGAATTTTAAATTGTTCTAAAAAAAAAAAAAAGTAGTCAGCTGATTTCCGATAGACCATTTTGGTCTAAATTGGAAGTTTATTTTGACACATACACAGGGTTAGTCACCAAACAGTGAACTGTTGAAAATTCAAAAACCTAGATTCCTTAGGGCAGGGGTTATTTTTTCCTGTGGAACACTGACATTGTGTATCAACATCATGAAACTCTCTCTCCCCCCCCACACACAGGGTGTGTGTGTGTGTGTGTGTGTATGTATGTATCCGACACACAGATATAGCCACTGTGTGTCAAGGTTTGTGTATGTGTATGTATGTATGTGTATGTGTTTGTATGTACCAGTGTTTGTATGTGCCAGTGTATATGAATCTGACACACTCTGCTTGTCAAAGTGTGTATCTGTGTAAAAGTGTGTGTACCTGTGCCAGTGTGTGTGTGTGTGTGTGTGTGTGTGTGTGTATCAGTGTTTGTATATGCGCGTATCTGAGACACACACACATTGGGAGATACACAATGACCCAGGTACACACAAACACACGTTTAAATTTGCCATTCACTTACCTTTTTTCTGCAGGAGGAGCTGCTTGCTGAGGTTGGTGTGCTGCTCAGTCCCCACTGCTCCCTCTCCCGGCGGTGCGCTCTGTCTGGGAGGAAGTGCTGTCACTTCCTCCCAGCATTCAATACTACAGGGGTCCGGTCGTGATTTATGATGACCACGGCACCTGACTGGACCCTTGTTTCGCGATACCCACGGGTGTCCCTAAATGCTTGCGCCACCCAACAGGCAAATCGCTGCAGAACCCAAGTTTTAGGAACACTAATTGGGAAATGTTGCCTTAGGGTATTCTAGAAGACCCTTTGGTTAACAGGCGCCCAGAGTTTAGCAATGAAATGGCTACTTGGAGCCTCAAGATATCAAATTGCAAATGTAGAATAGGAGGTGTGTGTGTATATGAATGGGTAGATTTTTTAGTCTTCAAACAGTATGACTAAAAGACCAAATTTAAAAATGTTTAAATTTTTTATATTATATTCCATTATATTCCATAGTAGCCGAACCAGTCTGGCTATTTTGTCGTTACATTTGAAATTCACTTTTAATTCTCACTTTAGTGAACATGGCATATTTTGTTGAATAGCAGCCATAGGCAAACCTTGTTTCCTTTATATTAAGTTTATTTGCTGAACTGGATAGGTAAAGCAAATGACAAGGAGTTCCCTATAGCAGAGCTGTAATTTCTAACAGAGTTCCATTTAACAAAGATCCAAGATATGAGGATTACACAATCCTTTAGAATAGATAGAATAACTGTTTAAAATTTTATTTATACTACTAAAAAACAAAACACAAAACAAAAATGCAACAGTAGGTAAAAACATGCATTAGTTTTTAAAGAAGTGGTGCCCATTAGAGTTGCCATATAGGAATTACTGACCAACATTTTATTATAATTGGCATTTATATAAGGCTACTTTATTATGCAGCGCTTTACACCAGCCATTTCCATGTTTTATTTAACAGATCTTACCACGGTAATGTACAACATGCATTGTACACACAGCACGCCCCCACTGCCTGAAAGCATGTAGGATGGTCGTTCGTTGTACAGGATTACCAGAAACGCCAACGATGTGAAATGAGATGTACAGGTCCAAATACAAAGCATGCTAATCTCTTTGCAAGGACGCTGGTCAATAAACACGACAGGCATTTGCAATTCCTCTAGGGTGCGTGAAAATGTAACGCACAATTCAGGGGCAATGTTGTCTGTCAAGGTGGTAAACCTCATAGGAACCCTCGATAGGTCTTTTACATAATGTTAAAAGGGGAATTGATCCAATGTTCTGGATCTTACAAGAATTTGAATTCTACTTTTAAGCAAGTCCAAGCTATCCTAATAGTATTGGAACATTTAGACCTGGTCACACACTATTCATTCATGAATGAACAGTCTACTATCTGCAATTAAAAACATTTCCAAAACCACCATATTCTATGTCAAAATGTTATGGCTAACCCAGAAAACCAAAAAGACATTCCATTGTCCCTTGCATCTTTGTATGTCTGACAATATCTAGACAGGTTCAACTGGCACAGCCTTAGGAGAATACAAAGGTTGTGTGGGACAAGAAAAAGATCTGGTGTTGAATTTTGCATCACAACCAAGGATATCAACACATCAACCCTTTAGTCTCTGCGTGAAATCAAAGTTGTCCTAAGGGGTTTGAACACTGATTCATTACCATGAGCACTAGTCTCTTGAATCAGTTGGCAGCTATTAAAATAAAAAACGACCACTTTATTGATAATAGGTTCTATGTATTGATAATACATGTCAGTGTATAATGTAGGCTCACCAATACCCTTTCTCAGACTTGAATTCCCTTTAGCTGAAAGTTGTTTGTCATACCGGATGTTACAGATGGATATAATGACATTTGTCAAAATTCTTTTAAAAACCTTGAATTTCTTAATTTTTTTTTTTTAATGCAAACACAAAAAGAAGTACACATACTCATTTATGACATTTTACAAAGAAAATTAGGAAAAAGCAATGGAAAATGAATCTTCATAGATTTATAGCTAAATATTTGAAGTAAGGAATGGAAGATAATTATCAATGAAGTGCTTTTTGTCACCATGCAGTGACATTACGTGATTAGATTCTGGATTGGTGAGTAACAAAGTTGCCCTCAATTACTCACTAATGACTGTATGCCAGCAGGGGTGTGTAATGACACACAAACCCACTTTCTAATGTACGCTGACCTCATTTTATTTCAATTTCTGCTTCAATATATAATAGATCTAATTTGAAACCTATGATGAAAGTGTATATAGACATAAAACTGACCCACAGCCTTAGCAGTTCTTCAGCATAATTTTCGGTTTTAATAATGATATGTTATCTAAACTGATATTTATATGAATGAGTAAATAAACAAAAACCAAAATGTATTACTTCAAAATTTTTGGACATCCAGTTCATATTGAACTCAGAAAGGACATGTGCTCACATCCTTTGTAAACGGCTGTATTGGAATACCTATTTTAAGGAAAAAAAGACTACATACCTTCCAACAGTGAATAGCATAAACTCAGGATGTGTTCCTAGGGCCACACGGGGGTGTGCTTGACACTCCAGAAGAGGTATGTGTTTAATGGTCATGCATGCTAGATTGATAGACAGTCTTGACATGTAGTGATCCAATGAGATGAAGTGATCTGGTTCCTATAGTGTCATTTTAAGAATCACATACACAATGCCTTACGCTTCAAACACCCCCCAATAAATACATTTATATCAGATAGTGGAAAAACGGTCACAGAGATTACATTTTGTGTTGCTATGTTACTATTTTAAACCTATAAGAGCCATGTTTCTTATGTGTATGTTTTGCTTGTAGAATACAAAATACATGTGGTATATTACTAAACAAAATGTCTTTATTTTTTCCCCCATTCACAATGATCATCAAATACAGAATAGCTATCCCATCTCCTCCCCAAAATAGGAAGTAAATAAGAGATTGTGAGATTAACCATTAAACACCAGGAGACCTTCGCAGCGTGCGTATGGTTAAACATGACACATTTCATTTGTGAAGCGGTTATGCGGACAAAAATCAGCCAAGGACATGTGTTTCCCCTTTCCATTAGCATGTAAAGGATTTACAGTTTCTTATAAATCTATCAATCATCACAAACGATCTTTCAGGCTGGTCATAGGGAAGAATATGGCCGCCGCCTCTCACAATTACCTGAAACCAAAAGAAAAAGTTTAAGTATGAATTCGTAATTCAATAAAAAAAATTTAAAAAAAAAAACACAGTTTAAAAACGGGAAAGTCATAAACAAATTTTTAGAAAAAAAACTAAACAAAAAACAAACTTCTTAAAGCAACTAAACCTTTCATCTTTAAGATAAACAAACAATTCCATCTGAATAATGTTTTGATACAGGCTAGTAAGATCGCTCAGTGGATACAGCTCCAGATGCTGAATTTCAAAGTATGTACGCAGTGCGCATGTGTATGATGCCGGTATTTATTATTACTGTAGCACACGTAAACATTGCAAAGACAAAAGTAGGACATAGTTTGGGATAGGATTCTAAGTTTGTACTGAACTCCAATTTGACAGCAGTTCGAAAACTGTTTTTAAGAACCCCAAGAATCCCAGCAGAGATTGACAGATTACACATATAAAAGTACATTCAGAAAGCTTGGAATTTTCATGTATGGGAGCAGTCATAAACCTAGTCCCTACGTGAAGGGACTACACAGCCGTTACACCTTTAGCAAAGAATGTTTTAGAAATTAGAATTGCTATTATACTGTAAGAGACACCAGACAGCCTGATTGTAAATTTACTTTTAACATATCAAACCAAGGGCTATTGTGGGTGCAGCACAAACTCATGTTTACAATTCACACTTTATCATTTTTAGTATTGTTTATTCTATACATATATACACACACACACTTACATTTATATAGCACCAACAGATTCTAGAGCACTGTATAATAGGAATAATTAAGAGTTGAAAAATAATTGTGGATTTCTCTTTTTTATACATTTAAACGGCCGGATCTAGGGGTTTGGACCAATGCCAAACATTTAGACTGCAGTTTTTTTTTTTAATCCAAGCACAAAAAAGAAGAGAAGGGAAACACATTTTTTAAAAATATATATTAAACCCCCAATTTCATGCATTTTTTCACAAACTTCCCAAGATCTGAGCAAACACATTGAGACTCAACACCTGTGTGAAAATTAGCTGCAATTATTATATTACATTAACATGTGCCTGACAGCTCCCAGCTGCAGTGGTCTCCCTGTTTGCAGGGCGGATACAGCGAGTAAGGCATGCAGCATGCAATTGAGAATTGTACACATACAGACCCGTTCACTCAAATCTTTCTTTCAGTCTGCTTAAAAGTTAGCCGAGAATCATGGAAGTTCATCAACAGCTGTTGATCTGACTTTGATTTGGTCACCTTGACCCTATGCACTTCTGTAGCAGGTAAGGATGTGATATTAGGACAGATTAAACATGCAAAAGTGATAAAAATCCGTATTCTATTCGCTTCAAAAACATGCAAAATGAATACAGTCATGTATAAACTCCTACAGTTCTGCTCTACAATATGAATGTATGTATCAAACGGTTTGCAATGTCAGGCATACCTGAAGTACTGAGCATCTAAATCAGCGTTTCCCAATTGGTGTTTCACAAAACACAAAAATGGGGTTCCGCCGTAATATCGCCAGCCAAAATGGCCGCCACGATTTTATCATTTAACAGGGGCCCGGTTGGATGCCGCTGCACTTTGAGAGCACGAGCACCTGTAGAATAAGCAGTGTGGGAGGAAGTGATAGCAGATCACTTCCTCCCAGCTTCACAGAGTTACTTCAGCATGGTAGGAAGGAGGCTGGAGTGGGCCGTCCAGACAGGCAGCAGAATGGATGGAAGATGAAAGGCTGGAGTGGAGTGAGCTGCTGCATGCAAACTCCCATCAGCCTGTATGCATCTGTGTGTGTGTGTGTGTGTGTGTGTGTGTGTATTTGTCACAAGGTGTATGTGCCAGTTTGTGTATATTAGTGTGTTTGTATGTGCCAGTATTTGTGGGTCAAGGTGCGCATGTCAGTAGGTGTGCATGTGTGTGTCAAGGTCTGTACATGTGTCCAGATGTGCATCTTTGTGTATGTGTCCGTGTGTATATATATGAGTGTGTGTGGGTACGTATAGATGTATGTGGCAGTATATGTGCATACATCTGAGCAATCAAACACCATCACAACATGCAAACACACCCCTGCAAACTCAAACATTACATACAAAAACACACGAACTAAAATTCCACAATTAATTATATATAGATATATACACTCAAACACCAATACTACACACAAATGTACATCCGCCTTTAAAAGCCAACACTACATCCAAACCCCACAGGCTTCAGATAAGATGATGAACCCCACAGGCTTCAGATAACAGGAAGAAAGAGGAAGTGTTCAGGAGTGTCTTGGGGTTTTCTAGTGCTGATGTCATGATGGGAGGGATGTGTGTTACATTGTTCATTAGGTTTTACGCTTATTTTTTTCTTTGCTGCTGTGTGAGTAAAGAAAGAGTGAAACGCACAATATGAGCCTCCTTGTCTTGAAATAAAATTATGCTTTGGCTAGATAAAGATACCAATATTAAACTAGCTATGTCCTAAATTCCAAATTAAACTTACTAAAATACAAAGTGAAAAAAGTATGTGTTTAAACAGATGAAATTTAAAAATAGAAACAGAGACATCCAACTCCCCCCCAAACAAAAAAACAAAGACAAATTACATTACCCCCCTTCCCCGACTGAAGGTCAAAGTTGAAATGGAAGGCTTAAAAGTTTTGCCTCTAACACCTTTGCTGAAACAGGCGGCATTGAAGGTAACTAGCATTTGCAGAACTTTTATGTGCAAAGCCAGCCTATAAAATCCCAAAACACAAAGGTTAGCTTGACTGTAAGCAAGCAGATGTGCACCATTGACCCATTCAATCTTCACTAGCATTGTCTGAGAGGAGGAAGCAACATCTGCCAGCAAAATGTACTGATCTCACACCAACATTTAATTTCTAACAAACAACAGAGGTGAACACCAGCTCTGGAGCCAAGGTCTATTAACTGGGATACACATTTCCTGTCTGACCCAAGTGTGAAGAGGTCACAGGAAGAAAGCCACATGGACATCACTGTAAGAACAACCGAATAAGTAAATAAAGTAAAGATGTGAAATACAAAATAAAGATAAATCTTTTTTGCAAAAAATAAATAAAAGATGAAAGCACAAAGACGCATGTATGTTTGGTGGGGAAGTTCCAAATGTGAAAATGAGCATTTTGCATTTTAATTAATAGAAAAATGTGATGGGATTCCAGCATGGTCAACATTTAGTAGGCTGAAATCTCCACATGGCATATGCTAATTATTATCTGATTACAAACAGTTGGATGAGTCATCAGTATACTGAGCATGTGTGGAAGTGGATAGTACATTCCTTTGTCTGTAAATGCCATGTGGTTTGCCCATGTCCGGTGATCCTTAATATCCTGTGTGCTGATTGGTCTGAGGAATATAGGAGGGGTTATACTGTATGGGAGGGGATATGCTGGTAATAAAAGGCCTCTGCACCATGCTTTCCCTCTCTCAGATATTTTTGGAACAGGAGTTCATCTGAGACCCGATTGGTGTGTAAATAAAAGACCTGTTACTTCCTGAAGACTTGTGTCCTTATCTCTATGTGTGGCTTCTGCGGTTTGTTCCTGTTATTCCTCCGGTAACAAAATAAAAAAATGGAAGCAAGGATATACACCATAAACAGTTTGGAACTTCATTTCTTGGGTGCCGACTTTACAAAACATGCAGTGAATGAAAACCAAAAAAAAAAAGGCGAGGATCAATATACTGGAAACATTTGCAAATTCATTTTGCCTAAAAGTAGTTCCTCAGATACCAATTTACCACAATTTTTGGTTTAGTATATAAACCCGTGTGTTCATGATGCTGCAACCAGAGCAAATCTGGCAGTTTTTTAAAATTCTATATTTTTTTTGTGCTTGCAGAAAAAAACAGATAGGCATGCACTGCCACAACAGCAGTTGCTCGCCCATTAAGTCAACATTTATGAACATGCGTTAGGCAGAGAATAACATTGCACATTTTATATTGTAAAATATGGTAGTCGTCAGCTATAAACAAATGTAAAGTCGGCATTTAAATTTATTGACTCTGCTGACATTCTGAATAGACGTCTTGTATGTTTAAGCTTAGTTGGATGTTTCCTATCGTTTAGATCATATAAAGGCTGCACACAGGCTAGTATCATTGGTCAGACTAGGCACGTATTTCAGATACCACAGTGATAGAGTATATGGTACTCATGCTGTCTCCTAAAGGGTGTATAAGCCATTGTTAAGGCCTAGGCTGTCGTTTGTGTGACTGTATTATGTGAAGTAGCTGGAGCATAAACACACATACTCAGTCAGGGACGTGGTAAATAAGGTTCTCTACAGTAATTTAAGTGGTTAACAGGCATGAAATAAGTCATACGCATAAGTATATCAGGTGGCGTTCAAAGATTGCGTACATCCCACTAATAAAAACTAAGAAAAAACAGATGAAAGTAAACATGAGTGAGAGATTAAAGTCTGGTGAGTCACCTGATACCCATGCTAGGCCTCCGATACACTTGTCGTGACAAACTCCCGATTATCCTCTGCTGTCCTCTTCGTCGACTCCAGGCGTCTGCACCGGCCCATAGGTTGCACCCGCTGGCTGGGTTGTTCGTGCCTCTGCCTTCGAAGTCTCGGTAGCTGGCGCTTGTGGGTTGGTGTCGGTTATGCTCCCTTCTGGGGTGCGGGATTGCTCTTCTCGTGACTGTCAGCTCGGAGTTCTGGTAATGGGTGTTCTTCCTCTGGAAGGCAGGAGGGCGTGTGAGTCGTTTTCGTCGTAGCCATCTGGGCCGCTTAGTTATCCTCTTCTCAACCCGGCCAGCCACAGTGCGGGGAGCGTTATAAGGAGAGTGTGAGATTAAGCTTTCGCTTTGTCCCCGCTCCGTGTGTTTTGGCTGGTGATGCGAGGTAGGCTTCAGAGGTCAGGTTGCTTGTGGGTTATTATATACCCTCTTAATGGGAACCTTCAGCCCGTGTGCAGGTGCCGTGATTTCCCTCAACGGCTTGGGGGGGGAGGGGGGGAGAACAGGAGCCCCTTCCACTTCTATGTGTCCCAGTGAGGCAGGCAGCCGGGAGACCGGCCGTATCTCCCCGGCTGCGCCCACGTGCAGGCCCCAAAGAAGTTTCAGGTTGTGACGGCCGGTCGAGTGGTGAGATACCTTGAAAGGTGTCTCTCATAAGTGTGTGGTGACTCTAGCCGGGTTTGAGCTTATTTTCTCTGGTGAAAAGTCGTTATCTTTGTTCATTTGCAGTCCAAATCTGGCATTTTAAAGGAAATGCTGGTGAAAAAATATTTTAGGATTTAGGATAAAAAAAAAATTTAAAAAATTATAAATTGACTTCTTGAAAAATAGTAATTTGCATTAGCAGTTCCTAATCAGTCATGTTTAAACATTACAGGCTTTAATCCACCTCTAGTGTCTGACGGTCTGGGAATCAGATGATGCTGGTGTAGCATTTGATTGAAGGAGCACAGCATTTGGCTTTGCATGCCTAGTTCCAATGCAATTCTAAAGTGGTGTGGACACCATATCCCCCTCTTTTCAGCCCGGCAAGTGAAAACATTGCCTTACAGCAGGAACAGAAATATTTACATTGCAGGGTTTAAATGTCTCGTGGCTCACAGAGGCCATCCGACTGCCACAATATTTTGCTGCGCATGCGTACTTGCCTCCCAATTCTTTTCTATGAGAAAGCATTGAATTGGGCGAGATCATCAAGCTTGATGATTTCAGCCAGAGAGGGGAGCCCAGACGCAGAGAATGCAATGCAGCATTGGATAAAACATCAAACTACTAAGTGGCTACTAGGGCACTATAGACTTTGGAATGCACCTTATTTCCCAAGATTTCAAATGGACAAAGAGAGGCACTTTAATTTTAGGGGTGGAGAGGTGGTCAGGAGTATTATTGTTGTGGAGCGGTTATACACTCAGACACCACAATTTTAGAGCTCCTAGAAAAGATGGATTTGGGCCCAAAATAGGGAGCGTGCCTTCTAAATAGGGAAACATGGGAGGTATTATTACACATCTGCATTTCTAATGCTACGGTGTTCTTTTAAATGCTCTTTCCCTGGTGGACTGTACAGAAGCCTGAAAGGTTCATTGTGTACAGTGGCAGTGCAGCAAGTGCTACTGGAGAAAAGGACACAGGAGCTCTGAGGTTCCGACAGTCAGCCATGTACTTGATTACACAGAGCTAAAAACTGGGTCAGTAAAGAAACGGGCAAGGACAACATAGTACAGACCATAAAAGAGAATCTCTAGAACGTCTTTAAAATTTATACCATGGAATATACCTTTAAAAACCACCTCACATTTGTGTTGACTTTTCCCCATGACATGCTTAGACAAGGCAAAGATTGCAAATGAAGAAGTAAAAAAAAATAAAAACATTGTTTCCTTCCGCTCTCTTCTGCATTCCTCCTTTATACCCACTGCCAGGTGCAAAGTACAGCTAAGATGGAGGCGCCCAGTTACAAGATAAACGGGTGTGAATTTTTACATTAACTTTATTTTTTGTTACACTCCCACAGATACATATTAGTAAACATAAAATTGCAAATCCTGTGAAGGGACAGTTTTCTTTAAAGGGACACTATAGTCACCAAAACAAAAAACTTTAGCTTAATGAAACGGTTTTCATGTACAGAGAACAATAATAATGCCTCCGCAGTCTCACTGCTCAATTCTCTGCCATTTAGGAGTTAAATCCCTTTTGTATCGGCTTATGCAGCCGTAGCCACACCTCCCCTGGTTTTGAGTGAGAGACTGCACAAAAAAAATAGTTTATATTTCAATCAGATGTTAACTTACTTTAAAAAAGTTTTTATCTCCTATTCTGTAAATTGAACTTTAATCACACACGAGGCTCCTGAAGGGTCTAGTAAAGTAATGAGAATGCCGGAGATAAGATTTTTTTAAATAAACTGAATTTGCAATAAAGTAAGTGTAAACATTAGAGGTCTCTTTACAGGAATTGTTTAAGAAGGCTGTGTAACTCACATGCAGGGAGGTGTGACTTGGACTGCATAAAAACAGAGTGATTTAACACCTAAACTGAGCAATGACATTGCAGGGGCATGATCTATAAACCAAAACTGCTTCATTTAGCTAAAGTTATTTTAGAGACTAGTGTTCCTTTAATTAACGCTGTCCTTAAAAAAAAAAACTCTTGAGTGATGCAGAAGCCAGGTTTATTACAGACAGTGCATTTGTCTTTATGTTACTAAAATGCTACAAAACCATTTGTTAACTGTTTGTGATTGAATGTTATATATACACACACATCTTGTTTCAAACCGTATGTAACGTTCTAAAACACAATTAGCTAGCTTCTAATTTTTATTTTTTCAACCTGTAAGGCGGAGGTTCAAAGCAGGCATATTGCTGGCACACAAATATAATCAACGTACAAAAATAATGAAAATCATGTTCTAAATTACAGCAATTTGTTTTCACTTAGTTTGTGGAGAAATAGGAGAACAGCCTCATGCTGGTAAAAGTACATAAGGTCTCTGCCAATGGCACATTTCACGTACACATGGTAACAATATTAAAGAAAGGTCTTCAAGCAAGATACTTAAAATAGGCACTGATGTATTTAATGTGAGGTGGTCCTTCTATTTATACTTCTGATTAAATGATCCGCTTTAAAAATGAAATACATTTAACGTTATCCATTCAGAGAATTGATCCTTTATGTGAAACAACAAAACTAAATGCATAGGACGCTAGTTGAGAGAGAAAGACTCTCTCAACACTTATATTTGGGAAACGCCTTCTTAACATAGAAAGAGAGAATGTGACAGCAGATAAGAACCATTTGGCCCATCTTGTCTGCCCAATTTTTTTTTTATTAGTCCCTGGCCTTATCTTATAGCTAGGATAGCCTTATGCCTATCCCACGCATGCTTAAACACCTTCACTGTGTTAACATCTACCACTTCAGATGGAAGGCTATTCCATGCATCCACTACCCTCTCAGTAAAGTAATACTTCCTGATATTTTAAAACCTTTGTCCCTCTAATTTAAGACTTTGTCCTCTTGTGGTAGTTTTTCTTCTTTTAAATATAGTCTCCTGCTTTTCTTCACAACAATGTAATGTACCATTACTGATCTGTGTAAACTTAGGGACCTTTGTGCACTTGTGGGTTGCTAAATTACTGTATCCTCCTAAGGTCTACACACAGCAAAAGTTCCTTAGCACACTTTGGCTTCAGTTCCGTTCTAGAAATATACTAAACCATTACTTCATTAGTGTTTGGTAATCTAGGTCCCTTATTTATTTCCAGCAACAATCCTTTAGGACTTACAGTGAGGGAAAAAAGTATTTGATCCCCTACTTATTTTAAACGTTTGCCCACTGACAAAGAAATGGTCAGTCTATAATTTTAATGGTAGGTGTATTTTAACAGTGAGAGACAGAATAACCAAAATCCAGAAAAACGCATGCCAAAAAAAATTATAAATTGATGTGCAGGTCAATGAGTTAAATAAGTATTTGACCTCTTCAACTTTGTACTTGGTGGCAAAACCCTTGTTGGCAGTCACAGAGGTCAGACATTTTTTGTAGTTGGTCACCATGTTTGCACACATCTCAGGAGGGATTTTGTCCCACTCCATTTTGCAGATACTCTCAAAGTCATTAAAGGTTTTGAGGCTAATGTTTGCAACTCGAACCTTCAGCTCCCTCCACAGATTTTCTATGGGATTAAGGTCTGGAAACTGGCTAGGCCACTCCAGGACCTTAACGTGCTTCTTGTTAAGCCACTCCTTGGTTGCCTTGGCTGTGTGTTTTGGGTCATTGTCATGATGGAATACACATCCACAACCAATTTTCAATGCCCTGGCTGAGGAAAATGAGGTACTCACCCAAGATTTGACAGTACATGGGCCCATCCATCGTCCCTTTGATGCGGTGCAGTTGTCCTGTCCCCTTAGCAGAAAAACAACCCATAAAGTATAATGTTGCCACCTCCATGTTTGACGGTGGGGATGGTGTTCTTGGGGGTCATAGGCAGTATTCCTCCTCCTCCAAGCACGGCAAGTTAAGTTGATGCCAAAGAGCTCGATTTTGGTCTCATCTGACCACAACATTCTCACCCAGTTCTCCTCATTCAGATATTCATTGGCAAACTTCAGACGTGCCTATACAGGCTTTCTTGAGCAGGGGGACCTTGTGGGTGCTGCAGGATTTCAGTCCTGCATGGTGTAGGGTGTTACTAATTGTTTTCTTGGTGACTATGGTCCCATGCAGATGTTCATTTGCAAACTTCAGACAGGCCTGTACATGCTTTCTTGAGCAGGGGGACCTTGCAGGTGCTGCAGAATTTCAGTCCTTCGCGGCGTAGTGTTACTAATTGTTTTCTTGGTGACTATGGTCCCAGCTGCCTTGAGATCATTAACAAGATCCTCCCGTGTAGTTCTGGGCTGATTCCTCACTGTTCTCATGATCACTGAAACTCCACGAGGCGAGATATTGCATGGAGCACCTTTTTTTGTTATTCTGTCTCATTGTTAAAATACATCTACCAATAAAATTATAGACTGATCATTTGTTTGTCAGTGGGCAAACATTCAAAATCAGCAGGGGAGCGAATACGTTTTTCCCTCACTGTATGGTCTTGTCAGAAGCAGTTAGTCTAAAATGATTTATTACTATTCCATTGGCTTTGAAAAATTAGGTCTTATCTTATACCAGTCACATTGAAGAAAAAGGTAAAAAAGAAAAGAAAAAAAGAGAAACTTAGCCAGTACTTCTGTAAAGGCAATCTCAAGATATCCTTCAAGCTAAAACATAAAAAAAATAAAAATAAAAATACACATTTAAATTACAAATAAAAAAAATAAAGGCTGGTGTTTAGATCTGTCATGATGCAAAAATGAGAACCAAGTCTGGTTTATGGCTTTCAATTGTACTGATGGCTTAAACAGATGTAAACGAGACAGGTGGGATATTCAACTGCAGACACTGTACATTAAACAGAATGTGGCTGATTAAACAAGGTTTTGAGCAACATATCAGATAAGATGTAAATGACTTTGCTTAGAGGGAAAGAGATAAAAGACATTCAAACAACCAGTGTGTACTGTAAACCTTCCAAATGACTGATGGAATAAAATAGCACTGTTCGTTTATTTTCTATTTGTATTAAACACAATGCTTTGCATTGTTGTGTGTGTGTGTGTGTGTGTGTAACATTTGGATACAACTGAAAGGGATAAACACTGCATGATGATCTAACAAGAAAAGTACTTATAGCCAACATAAAGCAGAGAGTCTGCTTGCTCTATATTTACATATGTTGTTCATTAGAAGTTGAAGAAATATGTGTTTGAGTTGAATGGTTTTCTTTGCTTTTTACTGCCATCCTTTGAGAATTTTGCCATCCCTCATTTCTAGAATACATAAACCCCGTTCATATGCAGTAAAAATAAACTTCTAAATACTAGTATAGCTTGCTGTGGGTCACACATACATTCACATGTATTAAGCTGTGATGGGACTACTTAACCTCTGGCGTTCTATATATCTATCTCAGCTGTATACAAGAAATGCATAATTGCACAACTCCCTGCACCCCATTGCTTATCCCCCTCCCCCCCAGCTGTAAATTGAAATAATTATCTATTCCTTAGGCCCAATTCCACAAACCAACTGAAACAAAGCCACAAAGGAAAATAGTCTTAGACATCCAGACTTGTAATAAAAAAATAAAAAATAAAAGTAAATTAAAAATTGATGTTTCAGGGAAAATCTGATATTTGATTTGCCAACCAGCCATAACTGCCATAAGGCTGAGTGCTGCAGCTCTCTCGCATGGCTGTAAGCAGTCTTGCATAGCCATGATTTTATGCTAGTTAGTCTTCCCTTCTCAGTGGGCCACGATTGGCAGCCTTTACAGCAAAAGGAGTAATGAGGTGCTGGACTGCCTAATGTTACATATCCTGGAGCGAAGCGGTTTGATCTATAAAATGTAACTGGACACTTCGGAGAGTGGGATTTGTGAATACTGAGGAAATCATGCTGGAGAGAGCACAATTTCAGACATTTCTTTACTTGTATTGAGGTGCTTTCAAACTTGCAGAAAAACTGCAGAGTTAATCCATAAACTGGTAACGGTCTATGTAGTTATAACATCCTATTCAAAAATGAAAAACACTCAAATGTACTTACTGTAGGGCTGTATAGAACTACCGAAGCTGAATATGTCCAACATTCCATTTTGGAATAGAGTGCAAAGGGAATGCGATGATGGCATCGAGTAGCATTTGGTCAAAATGTTTGAATATTTGAATATAATGGTAATGCTGTTACCTGGTAAGCAAGGGTGATTTGTAAACAGTGTGCCGTTCGCACGTCCACTTAGTTTTATTTTTACTATGATTGTAAATAAAGGGTACCCATACCATAGAAGATGTACATACACGTGTATAATTTTTTAAAATTTAGGATAAAAGTTTCTTACTTTGACAAATTCCTTTATACGGGACTAAGCCACAATATGGTTACCAATTTATTATTTTGCTGAAGAGAGCTATGCATACAATTGATAAAGGGTACCATTGAGAGCCATACTTTTTATAAATACCCAGAAACCCTAGCTGCACTAATGTGAATATTGTCCTGATACCAGAAGAAATTTGATGATAAAGGCTTCCCTTGCTCTTCATTGTAAAACAAATACTCTTTTCCATAAGCATATAAAGTGGTAGGAAAAAGGAACAAAGCAAATGGAGTCTAGGATTGTTGTGGCTATTTTACTCACCTTCTCATTGCTGAAGATAAAGGATTATCCAAATGTCAGAATCTCTGGGAAACAATTTCAATATAGCAGAGGGTGTACGTTTTGGAGTGCATGTTTAAAATCAATCAATGCTTTCCTATGGGCCTTCCACATCACTTTATCAGAAGCACCTCTAGTGGCTGTTCGGATCAAACGCATAGTTGCTGTTGGAATCCTATTTCTGCACTGTTCAGCCTATATCCAGTTATTTACCTCCATAGGAATTGCTTCCACGGAGCTGTGATTTTTATTTGTACTTGCCTATCTGGGAGAGATGAGAAACTTACCACTAATACTTTTTGAGCCGTTCTTTAGGACGGTTATTGCTCATCTGCCTTGGCTTTTTTTTTTATTCTTTATTTTATTGTGCAGATTCAACACAAGTGTCCACATTGCCACAGCAGCTTATGTAGGCATACTTAGCATCAAGCATCAACATTGTAATGGCTTAGATAGGCCTAGCACATTTTATTTATTAAGATTATAGTCGTGTTGTCGGTCAGTATTCCTGGCCTGTCCAAATCCTGAGGGGTCTGTAAGTGTGCCTTCTGTGGGTTCGTATCTGGGCATATGTAGTGCCTTGTAGATCTGCGTAGAAACCAGCTATAGAGGCGTACTGTGATGTGTTTGTTAAGGGGTCCGACGGGTCTTCCTAGTGTGTTCGTCCGTCCTGTGCCCCGTGTGCGAGTGTGAGCTCTTTCGCGAGCAGGGTGCACCGCGGACTGGTACGTGTCCCTCACCGGAGGTTCCCCCCCGTCCCCGGTGTATGTCAATAACTGTGTCTGCTGATATTGGGTGAGGGGGCGAGTCAGGAGCAGGCACGGTCGAAAGTGTCTCTGGTCGTGAGTGTTAGCGTCCCCCGGTAAGGGGTGTAGTGATTAGCGTTGTGGGACTGTCTCTGGTGTGTGGAGGCTAAGCCAGGGAGACCTGCACGGACTATTAAAATGCAACTTAGGGTAACCAAAAGTAAAAGGGAGGAACTCTGAGGGTAACAGTATAAAAGTTCGTATAGGAACAGAGCAGGATCATCATGGGCCAGAGGCCATTTCCTGGGGAGTGTGGTGTCAGCAGTCCCTTGGGTTGTGTAACGGAAACCCTCCCCGCTTTATTGTTCCTCAGGTTGTCTTTCGTTGGTGCGGTGGTCAGGTGGGTGTCCCTGGGATGAAGTCAGCGACAGCGGCCGGATCCAGTCGGGCGAGGTCTGAGCTCTCTCTCTGAGGGGGCAACATCAGGCCTGCTGTGTGCAGTTGTAAGTCCAGTTCAGTTCAGGGTAGCTCCGAGCTCGGTAAGTTCTATCCTGGTACGTGAAGGTGAGCATGTTCGGTCCCCCCCCCCTCCCCTTTGTACTGGACGTTCTTATTTCGGCGATGTTGTAAAAGTGGTTGTAGGGTCTTGCGCCATCCTAGGGTGCTTTTAGTCAGGTCCTGGAAGAGGGATAGCGTGGCACCTTCGAATGTCAGGGGGGTTTCCCTCGCGCAGCCGCTAGCAGTTGGGCCTTATCTTGCGGGTTTGAAAGCGGAGTATCAGGTCTGTATGTGCTGTGGCTGGCGTCTTCATGGGCTTAGGCAGACTGAACATTCCATCTAGTCGCACAGCTTTTGCCTGTTTGGGCGGCAAGAGGTCGGCCAGCAGGCACCTGATAAAGTGCGGTAGGTCTGTCTGGTCTACAGAATCCAGGATGCCACGGATCTTTATGTTATAGCGCAGTCGCTGGTCTTCTAGCGTGTCAATCCGTTCGTTTGAAACACTGTTGTTTTTGCACTTCATCCAGTGCTTGTTCTAGAGATTCTATCCTTGCATCGTGGGTGCAAGTTGAGGCCTCCAGCCTCGCGACCATGTCGGCCGCTATGTTGGTTCTGAGCTCCGCCAGCATACTCTTAAGCAGAGAGGCAGTGACTGGCTCCTCTGCAGGGGTATGGGAGGGCTTTGCTTTGGGTAGTGGAGCTTGTGACATACCTTCTGTGGTGTCTATGGAGAAATCATCCGATGAGAATGACTAGCCGTCACCTCCCGCCGCCATCTTGTCCCATGCGGACATCTGCGAGCGCTGGAGAAGTTCCCCGATGTCGTGTGTAGTGGGGTCTCGATCGGCTCTGGATTTTTAGTTTTTCCGACCCATGGTTATTCCCAGTGTGAGGTGTGGGTGGTTGAGCCCAGGTAGCTGTCCGAAATCTTCCTGTAAGTCATATTTTTGTGGTTTCTGGCGGGGAGCTCTGCTTCGCTGCTAGCTCCTGCACTAATAGGATCTGCTTTATTCAGAGACCATTATGTGTGATCATTATGCATTTATAGGATCTGCCTTCACTCTGATATTACTGGTTTGGCAATATCCACGCTGTTAATCTCATTCATAAGGTATCCAAAAAAAATAAATAAAAATGAATAATTATTCTACCATTTAACCAACAAGATTAAATTTTCCCTGAACGAACTGACTATATTGATGCGACAATATTGCATGCTATAAGTCTACACCCATAACTGCATTTTATGAATCGTGTATATTTCTCCATTTTATTTTTAAAATTTGTTAATCAACTTGATTAAAAAAAAAAAAAAAAAAAAAAGTTAAATAGGTACATTGTATTTAGCAAGTATTATTTCATACATCAGTCTGTTGATTTCTAATCCATGCTCTGACTTTATAGACAGCAGGCTGCAGTTATCCAACATGGTTTAACCATTGGAATTTCCTAAAGCACTTGTTGAAGTCAATATGACACCTTTTTAGAACTAAGGAACCTTCGTATTGTACAGTAGAACATTTAAATACCGTACTTGACTGAAAATGTAAGTATGAATGAACTGTACAGCTGCAAAGCATCAAACTGAAGAAAAAAAACTAGACATTTTCCTTGGCTGTTTAGAATGAGTTTAAATGCAGTTATGTGACACTTCTGATTAATAAATCATGCAGATCTGCAATGGGAGTGGGTGTTCAGATTCTCTTTCACAGAAAATGATTTTTCCATCGCAACACAGGCTTTTCAAGAAATTGGGAAGTGTCCATCACAAAATTGGAGGTCGTGGACAGGAGATATCCAATTAAAGGTTTACACATTATTCCCTTCCTGCAACACATTTAATATCTAAATAATTATCTAGGCTAGGTTCCCCATATGGTAAAGACATGGACAGAGGTGCTCTTCTTGGTTACCTCTGAATCCACTGATGGTTTGTTTTAGAGTATTCCAAATAATGGTCTTCTGCGGTGATTTGACATGAAGTGTTTGGGCCGCAATACCCCAGAGACGTATTACACTAGTGGAATATAGAATTGTAAAGGGCAAGAGAATAATAAAAATAAAAAGTATACATCTACGTCAACATTAGACAAGTTTAAATAATCACTGGGCACCATAATTTATTTTGGAAGTTGTCATGGTGTTATGAGGTCCCTGGGTGCAGTCTTACCTCAATGGGTAAAGTCTTGAAATAATTTACCCCACAATTTTTAATCTGGTGTCCAATTGCTCTGCTGAACTATCTCTGCCGCAGTCTAGGGCTTGAACAAGGAAGCCTCAGACTGGCACTCACAACTACATCCATAAAATGCAGGTGCTTTCCTGTAATAGGATGTGGACTGCAACTCCTATCACCGCCAGTCAATTTGTGCATAGCGTATTGGAGGCACCTAAAGTCCAACTAAAACCAACTCTAAAGACTCCCTAAATCTAATCTTAGTACTGCAATAGTGTCATTCTAAACAGAGCAGTTGTTAAAATGTGGATTAGACAGCATTAGGAATGTATGAATGCAAGGATATTTAAGTATCTCTATAAAGTCATTTCGATGGCGATTTTTAAAATGTATCTATAACAATTATGCAGACAGGTGGCAAGCTGTTCCCTTGAACATTGTTATCCTCCTTTTAAATCCTTCTTTAAACGCTTACTCATTTTCTCTCCCATCCCCCACACTGTTTTTTTCCTCCAATATTGCAGGTTAGGGGTGAACGGGCAGACAATTAAGTGTACCAAACAATTAAAGCTGCTCCTTCATACCCTGTGTTTCCTGGCTACAAACTGCTAATTTATTATAAGGTGTTGCCCTATATTATAAAGCATTCATATGCTCCAGAAGTTAGAATTGTTTAATCATGACACATTCAATAAGGAACGATCATTGATAATTTGAGTTCTGCATGCAGTGGGGAAGCACTTTCTGTGTGTCACTCATTGGGATTTAGAGTTGATGTGTGTGGTGTATTTGGTAACCTTAAAGCCAGTGAGGTTCTTAAGTGTACATCACGTTCCTGTATTGTATGGGTTCCACTGGAACACAATCAAGAACCAGAAGGCTAACCAGTATTTTGGGCAGTTATGTTAAATCTTTGATGGGACTTTATAGTCACGTGTCCAACGATTTCATGGTCAGCTCACAAAAAAAAAAAAAAAAATCCAACAGATAGGTAGGTCTATAGTATACACTTTTCCCAAATTAGAAAATTGCACACTCTGGTTTATAATAAGTATTTTGATCAACATTCAAGACTATTCAGTTGATGCAGTTTAAGGACCACTTCATTTCAAGGAAGAAGGTGTTGTGGTCCTGTCATTTTAACCCTTCCATGTAAAACATTACTGTTTTGCAGAAACTGCAATTTTCCACTGCAGGGTTAAATGGAAACTTTAGTGCCAGGAAAACAAACTAGTTTTTGGCACTATAGGTTCCCCCCTCTGTCCTCGCCCACTGCACCCCACCTCCCCTCGTGGTGCAGAAGGGCTTAATAGCCCCCTTCTGTTACTTACCTGGGTCTAGTGTCGATGCCCCTTGGCTCTGGCTCGTGTCCACTTTAACTCCTCCCCCTCCGTCAGCCGGCGGGGGAGACAAGTCTTTCCTATAGAAATTCCAGTGACGCTGGAAGTCCTCGTGCATATTGTGAGGACAACAGCGTCATTTAGGCAGACAGCCACTAGAGGAGGAGTTAACCCTAGCAGGTAATTATTGCAGTTTATAAAAACTGCAATAATTACATGCTCAATGTTAAGGTTGTGCTGAAGTGGTCTGGGTGCCTACAGTGTCCCTTTAAAACAACTCTTGTGGCTGCATTTCAGGGAAAAACTAGATAAGCTTCCAACTCCAGAACTGAGTGAAACTCTGTCCTAAAACCCAATGTGGGTCATAGAAATATTTGAATGGAGGTGTGTATCATTTAGCTGCACATGTAGATCTTCAATCCAATGCAAATCAAGGATGCCAAGACGTCAGCAGGCATATAAATAAATAAATCCCCTGTGGATTTGTTTCTTTTTGAGATGGACCATATAACGAAGTCTTACACACCCAGTTCTTGGCAGACAAAACACCTCTACTTACAAGTAACATACAAATGTTTACATAAACTCCATGTGATGCCTTCAGGAGGTGATGGACATTGGTGTTGGGCTGTGATAATTAAATGGGAAGTTTGTTTTAGAATGCAATCAGTAACATCAATGACAACACAAAAAGACAAAACAAAAACATGTTCTCAATGCAATACAAATGCATTCCCAAGACAAAATCTTATAAAATAACATTTTTGTAATTATTATTATCATTTTTTTTTTTTAAATAAGACTCTGCAAGGATGACAAGATAATAAATAAATAGTACCTTTGAAAAACAACTTACTCTAGCTCTCAGATAAGGGCAATGGATATTTTGGGGTTTCAAAAATAAATACATAAATCAATAAAAAAAATGTTGGCATCTCTCGCAATACGCTACAGTGGCAAAAGTCCCTCCGACCGCTGACATTAGTACCAACAGCTAAAGAGGTAAAATACCGCTGGGGACCATCGCACGTCCACCTCATACAGCATCAGGGCATTGGCTACAAGGTCGCAGAGATGGAGGCTTTGAGCCTGAACGCCCCATCCACCACCGCTGCCTGGGACCCAGCCAACATTGTCCCGTTTGTTCCCGCCTCTAGTGGCGCAACTCTGAAAAAGAACACCTGAATATTTTTCTTACAAATTTGTGTTGGGTATTACCCCTAGTGTTACTACTTCTGAAATAGAATATTACACAGTTTCAGTATTCCCACATACTCATGACGTGATCATTGGCCCTATGGCCACCACATGCAGAAACCGGGTGTAACCCAGACATGCTGGGTCCACATTATCACCAACCCCCCAGCTCCTACTCGGATCATTGCACATTTTGTCTATAGTCAGGGAGCGGATTATATACCGAATTAGATACCAAGTTGGTATTCCCTACTCACCTTTGTGGCATACGGAAGCCTAGGCTACGTGTTAGACCCCAGTTACCATAAAGCCCTACGAGCACATACATAGCCCATGAGTGCTATTTCCTTCAAAGCCCACACCAATGACATACTGGCCCTATCTTGAGGGGGATATGGTTCCCACTTGAGCGCAGTATACATGACATATGCAGTCATCTCACA
Source organism: Pelobates cultripes (assembly GCA_933207985.1). Lineage (NCBI taxonomy): Eukaryota > Metazoa > Chordata > Amphibia > Anura > Pelobatidae > Pelobates > Pelobates cultripes. Next base: position 62,048,534 of record OW240915.1, read on the forward strand.
CCTCTACCTGAGTATCTACGTTGGTTGGGGGAACAAGGGCTATGAATAGTACTACAGTCAATAGGAATTTAATTGCTACATACTATAAAACTCTACTGTTAATTTTAGAAAATAGATTAAATGCCATGCTGAGGTTTCAATTGGGCTTGTTATAGCTATCATGGCTATCCAAGCAGATTTATTTTGTTGTGCGTGCAGTAACAAAGAATAATAAGTTGGTATAAATACATTTTAAAAAAAATCTGTCTATCTATACAAAATAAACCAGGTGGAGTGCACTCAATTGTAATTCCTATACCACAGTGCAAACCTCTGGTGAAAGTATATGCATAGGCGTGCGAACGGGGTGTGCCTGGGCACACCCTAATCCCTGCGGCACGCCTATGTATATTGAGACCGGCAGGGGAGATCTCAGGATCTCCCCTGTCGGCTCATGCAGAGCCAGCGCTATCTGAGCTCCGGCTCTGCTCTCAGCCTCCCTCCCAACCGACCCACATGCAGGGAGGGAGGCAGGAGAGGACCGGCGGAGCTATTGCCGGCTGCCCTGCCGGGTTCCTCACGCAACATATGAGCGTTGCCACGGCAACGCTCAAATCTCGCGAGAGTGAACTCTAGCCCAGGGATGGATGCAGCAGCAGCAACAAGGATCCCCCTCCCTACAAAAGGTAAGAAGGGAGGGGGGATATCAAGTAATGTACCCCCTCCTCCACCCCCACACATACAGAACACACAGACATACAGCGCACCCACACACAGCACCCTTACACAGAGCACACAAACACACTATATATATATACACACACTATATATATATATATATATATATATATATATATATATATATATATACACACACACACACATACACACACATATACATACACACACACACACACACACACACACACATATACATATATGCGGCGTGTGCTTGTGCTTTAGGGTGCACACCCTAATGCAATAGGCTGCGCACGCCTATGAGTATATGATAGCAGATGAAGTGAAGTCCACTCAGGGGACTCAATCAAAACTTCTATACCATAAGTTTTTTTAATGTTTCAGTCCTAAAACAGACTTTCACCAGGACGTTTTAGTTTTAATACAAAACTTCCATCAGGTCCTGATGAAAGGTTTGAATTGAAACATTGCCATTTGTTAAGAAGCTGCAATAAAACAGCAGTTTTATTTTTCAAATCTTTACAAAGACCTTGGCTGCCATCATGGTTAAATGTGATATGATATGAATTTAAATTTTTTTTTTTTAAAGGCTACTTTTAAAATAAAAGACTAATCTGTAAAGGAGCAAACTGCCCCTTGCCCCCCTCCCCTTTTTCTGGCAAATGTAATTCCTTTAGCATAGCCATGACCTGGACTAGACATATGGATGCAATTAACCCTTTGCGTTCATCTTATCACAGTAACAGACTTATGCAGTCAGCAAGGACATCTATGTGTAACAATGCAAAGCAAATGGGATTCTGAAAGCCAAAGCTTGAGGCTTTTTAAGAGCCAAGGTTGCGTCTCACAATGACCAACACTGTGGTTTAACATATGAAAAACACACCAGCAGGCAGCTCAGATGTCGGGCAACAAATGCTCAGGGGTGCCAGCAGTGCTTTATGTCAAAGTCAACAGAGCCATAACAAATGTCAATTGCTTTTGGCTCGGAGACTGCAAACTTACCATAGCCCTGTCCGGATGACTTTCCTTCCATATATTATCAAAGCCTGCCAAGAGCTAGGCTACGATATAGTTTTGCTTTATTCTCTGATAAATGGAATCCCGAGGTCCGTTGCCATGATTGCATGTAACGGACAAAAAAAAAAAAGGAATGGGTTTTCCTTAAATCAATGACAAGACCATTACGACAGTATAGAGGATTCTTTAAAAATTCTGTGTTCATTTTTTTTTTTTCTTTCATAGGAACCAGATGCCAGTGTTGATGATCTAAATAATTTAAAACCCTTCTTCCAAAGACACAAAACAAGCAAAAGATATGACAGTCCAAATTCAAAACACATGTTTACTATAGGATAAAAACTGTACAGACAAAAAGGCCACATGTTTTTGGAAAACTAACTTTATGTGTAATGGAAAGCCTTCTTTGCAAAATATCAATTTAAAATTAGAGTTCTGGTTTACTTCAGTACATAAAAAAACCAAAACACACACACAGAAATAAATGAATAAATAAATAAAATAAACCAACACACTCAAACTCCCCCCAGCCTGTATTCAGATTCAGCCCCAAAATATAACAAAATAAGAAAACAATATATAGAAAAGAAAAAGATGGCAGGGAAAAAAAAAAAAATAGTTGTGTACCATCTTACACCTCAAGATATACTACTGAAGAACACAAACATTTTTTTTTTTTTTTTAAACACACTAGGAACCATAAAAACAATCTCAATAAAAGTTGTTATGCTGTCAGGAGGTCCGGGGAATTTTCTTTCGTTAAGAGTTAAAAATTGTTTACTAACAGTTTAACTGAAAAGTTAGGTTGTGAAGACAGCTACCGTCTGCTCTGCCTTTCATTTTTTTTGCGGATTAATGAGGAAGTCTCAAACCGAGCATCTCTGATGCTCCCAGCCCATCACAAGCTCCCCATTCACAAAACGGCATGAGAAAGGTACGTACTGCTCTCTCTCAGATGTGCCTTGTGCCTCTTTTATACCACTGTATTTACAAATATGTGTTCTTCTCTTACCTGACAAAATTCACCAGCACAGCGAACATATCCAGCCACTTCCCGGTCTGAAGGCCTGATCTTCCAGTACACTCGCTCTGCCTTTTTGTAATCTTCAACCCTAGACCAAGGTATTGTAGGAATGAATCTTTCGGTAAGGGGCGCAGCCACTATAACGTCAAGCTGGCCACTGTACAGGAGGACCTGGAGAGTAAGAAAAAAAAAATTAAAATACATACAAACCAGACAATGGACATTTTTCTGGGGATTTGGCGCAGAGCCACAATTTTATATTATGAATGTCACGAGCCATAATATAAAACAGTTGATCTTACACATCTTGCAATAAAGACACAAAATAGATTTTTTTACAGATATGCCAATTACTGAATATAGCAGATAGCCAACATAAAATGTATTAGTATTCCCAACTCACTATAAAACCAAACCAAAAAAAGCAAGTCTCCTCTTATCTCAGCTGAAACATTTTACATTTTTCTGATTTATAATCCCGATCTCTCTCTATCAAGTAAGTACCACACAGACAGTCTGTAAGGAATCTAAACATCACCAAGAAGGCCCTAACTAGGAGAGAAAAACAATGCACATCAAAAGTTGATAGAGCTCATATTACTTATCAAATGAGAGTGCACAGGGGCTAGAGCAACATTTCTAGCAATCAAGGTTATCTACATTGCCATCAAAATACCAGGGACCACTCAGGGTTTGAACCTTAATTCTCAGGGTTATTCACTAAACCATGAATTGTTGGTAATGGACCAAGAATTTTCGAATTTAAAAAATAAATTTTTATTTTTTAAATATCCAATGTAAATTTCCCTGGACAATTCCTTGCACTTTACAGTTTATCAGATACTTGTTACAATGTAATTAATGAATGGTAGAAAAAAGTTTAGATAGGCGCTACTGTTCGAATATGTAGATATGTAAAACGTTAACACATGGCTCACACAAGGAAATAACTTTAAATCCAGGCTAGTTGTGGTTGCCATGATAACCAGTAATACATATTTAAAATCATTTTAGAATCATTGGCAAGTTTGGTATTGAACACCATTATTATTTTTATTAACATCATTTATAGAGCACCAAGATAGTTAGCCACTCTTTACAAATATAGAAAGGGAGATATTTAGAGGTGAAGAAAGTCTTGCTCAAGCAAACTTACAATTTATGAGGATTTGCAGTAGGCGGATATATATTGTTATGTCTTTTGCCCAAGGACACTTACTGGTGAGGTGGTTTGACCAGGATTTAAACCTGTATGTTCAATTTGATAGGGATCTCAATATGCAACAGACTTCTCCCACTTTAAAAACTACCATTCTAGATCAATGATGTATTTTTCTGACTGGCCTGTTTGATTCACAACTAGTGCCCAGTTATCCTAGTTCAACATCAGGTGCACAAAAAGTTCGCCATCACTACACCTTTTAAAAATGATTCAACGCAGTAGCCAACCTACATACCCAAAATACATATCTCACTGGGCTGAAGGGCTCCACATTTCCTTTACCGACATAGCATATAAACGTCTATACTCCAATATCTTCCGCACATCGGTCAGCAACGCCACTCATGAAGGTAACTTCAAGAGAATCTCTAGGCGGCACTATACACTCACACACATTTACCTCTTCCCCAATACGACTGATTGATGCTGGAGATGTGGACTGTCTAAGGGTACCCCGGGTCATATGACTGGATTCAGAATTTCTGGAAACTAATACTTACCTTGATCCAACTGATTACAGACAAAGTGGCCACATTCACCCAAGGTCCTACGCTTTCTTTTATACCCAAACCAAATACCCAAGTTCCAACGCATACTAGTAAACCATATTTTTACTGCCGCCAACTTATTGATCCCCATAAACTGGAAGAAATTACTGGCCCAGACTATCAGAGACTGGATCGGGAAAGTGGAATCCATAAGGGGGATGGAGGAATTAAACTACTTCTTATCACACTCTGGTGCCCAATATCTTAACTGTTGGAAACCCTGGCTGGACTATAAGGGTCACAGACCTGACATCCCACCACCACCCACTCCCTCCTAAACAGTACCATAAGAACCTGAGATTATACTTATACCATGGTCACACTTGTAATTATGGTTTTAAATACTTAAATTATTGTTAACAACTTTAATCACCCTACTATAAACTGGCATTGCTTATACTGACCCTGTTTAATACCGCGACGTTACAACCTTTCCCTGATCCATTACCCCCCGACTGCTGCGCTACCTTTGATGGTCATACGCTCTTTCACCAACACGATTACTATCGTTTTCATTTCCTTGCAACTATTGTTTTCATTTCCTTGATCAATTATTAGTAGCGATACTTTATGGATCGAACTCTGCCGAGGTAACCCACATAACCTTTCATTGCCATTTTACCCACTTTTACAACTAGACCTGGCCAAAAGCAAAGGCTCAGCACGAATCTCTTGACCGGCCTATACACGGGCCACTGCGCAATGACAGACCCTCAACAAAACACATTTCTATGATAAAATGTCCTTGCTTTATAGTGAATGTCACACTTACCATTTACTGTTCTGTAACATTGTTTATGCACCTTCGGGTTATGCTTACAATATTGTTCTACCGATACTTCACTGTAAAAACCATTGTGGTTATTCCGATTGTATACTTTTGCAACAATAATCCAAAAAAATAGAAACATAAAAATGTTCACCATCACTGTTACAAGTGGCACATCTGGTCATTTACAGCAATTAACTTGCACCACAGATAATACGACTTGTTTTATCCAATAATGGCAACTGTGTATATTAACCCCTTAAGGACACATGACATGTGTGACATGTCTTGATTCCCTTTTATTTCAGAGGTTTGGTCCTTATGGGGTTAAATAACTAAAGAGAAAAACAAAAAACATGTTCTTTCAATCTTTGAAAGATAGAGAGTTCTGGGCCATAGAGTTATTATGCGTTGTCAAATCTATAGTACAGTGTAGTACAGCAGAAATAAGTTCTGAGTTACAGATCTACTGCCATTACTGTAATGGTATCTGAATAAGGTGTCATGGTTTTTAAATAATTTATAAAGAGACATAAAAGAAACATGTGGACACATCTATAGCTGTAGTGTCTGACTCGTCCGCCACGGCATAAAAGAGTTAGTGGCATTTTCAGTTATTGAAGTTGCCATGGGTAAACACACACGGTGTCCAGTCAAGTTGTATTTGTCAGAAGACAGAAAGGGTAGAGAGAAGGAAGATAAAGGATAGAGTAGGAGAGTTTGTTAGGGAGTTCTGTTTAATCACGGTTTTAATGATCTGTTGTGTACAGGGTGTGGGGGGCAGTAACAGCAGCGGGCATGCTTAGTGACTAGGCAACTGTATCTCCTTCCTAGTATGCTCATTCTTCTCATGTGAATAGAGAATATGGTTGGAATCTCCATCTCAGCCGGTCTCTGAATCTGCTAGTGTGAAGCTCTCCCATGGGTCCCAGATTTTTTTTTAAGTGTCTTCATTGGTCCTCTTACTCTAGCGGTCAGGTTGTCCATGACGTGTGTTTCTCGGGTTCTAGTTACTACTGTAGTGGTCGTGACGTCCTGTTTGAACCAGGAGAATGCTACTGCTCGTCGGATTGCTAAGGTGATTTTATGTACGAGTTTTTGTTCATATCTAGTCCAACCCTCTATTGATCTACTTAGAAGATATACCCATGGATCAAGATCCGGGGCCCAATGAAACACCTGCACCAATAAAGTCCCTGACTAAGCTCCAGAATCTTTTCATGAGCGAGCAATCTCATGACATGTGTACCCTTCATTCCACACCAGAATTCGTTAGTCTGAACTTTATTTATTCTAAATAATTTTACCATTGGAACATCATCTTAAAGGCTTGTTCCTGAAGTGTCACACATATTGAAGTAGTATTACTGGCCTCCCAAATTTCCTGCCATTTTATGCCCTCTAGTTCTTCGCCTAAGTCTTTTTCCCACTGGTCAGTGTAGGTTAATCTGCCCTATTCCTCAGTCTCTGAGGAGAGGTGAGTGTACAGTAGTGTAATTAGGCTTTTCGGCATGATTTTGGTCATACAACTGCGTTCAAAGGTGGTCATAGGCTTGCGTGTGGCCTCTCTCAGATGAGGTAGTTTGATGAAATCCTTAATCTGTAGGTATCTAATAAAGTCAGAAGGTGTGAGGTGCTTCCGTTGTTTGAGTTCATCGAAGGTGACGACCTCCACACCCTGAAACAGGTGGCATATTCTTTGTAGGCCAACCTGTTCTAAGAGTTTGAAGTCTCTAGCTCGTAGGAAAGGCATGAGAGGGGAGGGGGACAATGCTAAGCTATATTTCTGTTTTAAAGCGTCCCATACCCTAAGGGAATTGAGAATTGCTAGGCAGGTTATTCTCAGCATTGGTCTGTCTTCCTTGGGTACCCACATAACATCTATGTTTTTAAGTGGAAAATGCATCATTTAATATAATTACATTACTGGTTACAGTCTGCTTTAAAAATCCATTTTAAAACAAATAGTCTGCAGATGTGATTTTATTTATAACGGTATGGACACAATACAGCATATGGTCAATTATAACACTTCTAAACTTCTAAAAACAACCTACATTGCTGGTGCTTTTAATTAAGATAAGATTTTCTTCAAGCGTATTTAACATGAACACATTTGATCCCTCACGGAGATTAAGTTATTGTGGATCTGTAGATACTAAGTGGTATGATTATAAAAGTAGAATACAGCACGTATCTCACGAGTAACAATTATTACTGTTCTAGATTTTATATTCAATATCTTTTGAGCAAGCTACCTCCACTTCAAAAATAATGGCCATGAAAAATTCTAAAGGTGCCACAAAAACAAATTCAAGAAGATGTCGTCAAGACCAGCACAGATGATCAAATATGTTGAATTTCAAGTCTGATCCATACACAATGCTGGAGCTTGACCGATATTTCATATTCTACTGATACACTATATAAAGCCATCCAATGGCTCCCTATTCAGTCAATAGTTTAAAATGTCAACCCGCTCTTCTTAAATCTCATACAACTCTGCTCCCTCTTACATCACCATCTTGTACTTACTTCTACCCACCATTTCTCAATACTTTTCTTGAACAGCTCCATATGTCTGAACTGATTTCCATTTAAAAAAAATTAAAAAAATTAAATAATCTGAATACCTCCTTCTCCTCCTCCTCCTCCTCCTCATTTGCAAACATATATATGAAATCCCATGTCTTTAGAAATCACCTCCAACCGTAACACTAGTAGTCTCTTGCCTTATATTCCCCTTTTTACAGTAACTCACATTTTATACATGCTGCTTAGCTCAACAACCAATACTTAAATTGTAGTTCAGTGATCTAATCTTTAGTTATAATATCCTCTATACCAGGGGTGCCCTAAAGGTTGATCCCCAGAGGTTTTCAAAACTACAGCTTCCATGAGGCTTTGTCATTCTAAAAGCATTCCCAAGGCATGCAAAGCATTACGGGTGTTGTCGTTTTAAAACAGCTGGGGAGCTACCTTTAGGGCACCCCTGCTAAACAGCAATTAAATTCTGCAAAACCAATATCTTTAAACAATATGTAGTGTTCAGAGGGTCTATTGCAATGGGTAAAGCAATGTCATGGGGCCTGCTGAATATGATGTTCCAGTTGCCATCTACAGGGACTCCCTACAAATACATGGGGACCTATTTTTAGTTCCCAACAGAGGGGATAATGTAACACTTTGAACGTTAAAATGAAATTAGTATAAAAAACAAAAAAACGTTTTTCCAGTTTAAGACTTATCCACATCCACCCTTACGGAGGGACTTACTTACGATCTTTGGTCCAGTCTAAAGCATCAGAGACATAGAATGTGCAACAATTGCATGGTGCCGTCAAATGGACGAGGACCATAAAGAAGTATTGGGCTCTATGCTTTCATATGAGAAGCATTACCTTACAATTTGAACAACCGTTCAAAGTGAGTGAGGAGCAACACTCTCCTGGCTGTCTGGTAAGAATATTGGAAATGTTCAGTGGTCAAAAGGAAATCAGTAAATCTTTAAAAAAAAATAAAGCACTTCTAACACTTGTAAATTGAATTGTTATTAGAGCCACACAACTCAGCGGATACAGGTTTCTTAGTCAGTTACACCCGTGTACACATCTCCATTATAAACTTCCTATAAAAACTGTAAAATGTGTAGTTCAGACTGTCAAAGTCTTGTATCCAGGCTGTTTCTAGCAGGGTTATTCACTTAAAGAGATACTTCTCCCCCCCCCCCCAAAGAAAAATAAACACAAATCAATGTTTAGTATACATACTTCAAATGAAGAACATTTTTTTTTTTTTTTTAATTATTGGGGTAGATCTAAAAAAGAAAAAAAAAAAGAAAAAAGCTTGCAAAAACGAAATCTCGTCTGCAGCCTTTGTAATCCCTCCTCTTCTAACCCCGCCCAGACTTTCTGTGCAGCTCAATGAGAGGTCTTTTAAAGACAGGCGCTCTGAACAATTGCTGCCTCTTGAGGTCAGTGCAAATAAGCTAACCAAACCAGGAAGTACCAGGACCTGTTTGTTTGATAGCCAGGGGTGTAACAAGGTCAGTTTAGAAAAGTGTAAGTTTCTCCAGGAGTCTGTTTAATTTCAATGAGACCCATACGGTCGCACTTACTCAATGGGGCAAAACCATTTAGTTGTGCAAGATTTAAGAGGGACACTATAGGCATCCAGACCAATGCAATCTCCTCTATTTTAATCCTACAGCTAAAACATTGTGGTTCTGCAGAATTGGCAAGGTTTACATTGCAGGGTTAAATTCCTCCAGTGGCTATCACTCAAACAGCCACTAGAGGCACTTTGAGGAAACCGAGACCATCTGATAGAACTAGCAGTTTTACTAAGTTTTTTTATTTGTACTTTTTTTTTTATTTTTTTTAAGGGTTTTTCTTTGAGAATCCATCTGACTGATGCAGTGTGGCGTTTTGGCGCTAATGTACACCAGCCTACTAATCGTTTTCTATGGGAAAGCAATGGATTGGCTGAGATCACCAATATTGATCAGGGGTGTCCAACCTTTTGGCTTCCCTGGGCCACACTGAGCAAAGAACTTGTCTTGGGCCGCACGTAAAATATACAATATAATTAATTTATATATTAAAGCTTCAAAAACCGCCTTTCTTAATTTTGATATTTAGCTTGTTTAGTAGATAACTACCTTGTTTGTTATCCTTATGTAGGATTGCCATATTTAAGGATACACACTCACATAAAATAACAATCACAGACATACACAAACTCAGTCACACTCACATAAGTACTGGCATACACACAAATATCACATTCATATACACACATTTAGTATTTAAGATGTCGACCAAGTCTCTCTACCTTGCTCTGGGAGGGCTGCAGTGGATCTTCTCCCTGGTGGCCAGTGGTAGCCGTTTTGATGGAATCACTGTGCTCTTCCTGCATAGGTCCCGTGCGTGCCAAATAGTGATGTTGATATGACATATCCCAGCTGCCAGCTCACAGCAGGGCGAGCGAGGAAGCGGTACAGAAAGAGCGTCGCAAGTAATGGTCTCACTATATCCTCCGCCACCTGGCAGCATGGATGGCAACTGGGCCACATGCGGCCCGGACACACATCATTTTGATGATCTCAACCAAGGAGGTTCCTTTAACAATCTTCAGACTTTGCAATTCTGGATGCGAATGAGCCAGAATTCTGTCTGGATATCAGGTGGACAAAGATACTAAACAAACAACCCAAAACACATAGCAGTGCTAGGGTTAAATGATGTAAATTATGCCATGTGACATAATTCATCCCTTCCGCTCCCATCCGTATTCTGGCAAAAAAGAACCACAAGAAAACAATTTGGAAATGTGCATTCTACCATATAAGTTGGGTCCAGATATTGCTTAGGAAAGATCCTTGTTTTTCCAGATCCTATACATTCTAAAATATGAAATATTCAAATGAATGGTGCAGATTCATTTGGAGTGATCCTTAGTGAATAACCCAGTAGATTTTATAGAGGATGCTATTTAAAGTATTTAATGCAGCAGAATTTGTTGGTGCTATGTAAGTAAATGCTAATGAGTAATTTTAAAGGAATTTTGTGTTTTATTCTTTTAGTACCATATGTTCGCATTAAAAAAAAAACCTCTTTGGAGAAAATTATGTTTCCAGCTTTTTTTTCATTGATTCCAAAAAAAAAGATTTAAAGACCCATTGTGTTCATGTGATTGAGAAACATTCCACTCATATATAGAAATATTGTACAGAAATTAAATTATAAGCACTGCATGCTGGGAACTTTACTGTGTTTTCCTTAATACAGTTCCTGTGTTTATCCCATGTTTGGTATACACCCAGTGACCACTAAAAACCAAACAGAACGTTCATTGAAGTTGTGCATTTTAAGAAAACAGCAAAACAGGACGAAAGGATTACACATTCTTTAGGGAGGTATGTAATATTATAGAAGACCTCCACTTGAAAAGGATGTGGTAATACACAAAACCTGTGGAGGACTGTCATATGTGGGTAGATAGATGCATAATTTATTTACAAAATATTTCACCAGGAAGGATAGATTGAGATTTCTCTTGTTTTCAAGTACGTCCTGAGTCCACTAATACTGCATCGTTGCAATAAAATATTAAAAATACAAAATAATATTAATATACAACATATATACATTTAACTCAGAACAGGAAAGAAATATGGTGAACCATGACAGGTTCATTCTGTATTTTCGGCTGGGGAAGATTTGAAAATGTCCGTGAGGTTATTCCATAATTGTGGTGCTCTGTAGGAAAAGGAGGATCGGGCTGCTTTATTTTTGTATTGTGGTATATTAACTAAAATGCTGGTACTGGATCGGAGGTTATAGGATGGGAGGAGAGCTCTGGAGAGCCTTCTGCTCAGGTAGGGTGGAAGATTCCCAGAAAAGCTCTTAAACACCAGGCTAGAAAGATGGAGGCTGCGTCTTGATTCCAGCAATAGCCAATTAAGCTCTATTAACAGGTCACAATGGTAGATAGTGTATATACTCCTAATGCAAATTATATATCTGCTCAATGAAAATTATAATTAAAGCAACATTACTATCCCAAACCTCCTCAAATATCTATTGTCACCTCCAAATGGGCCTCTGAAGCTGCGGGGCTAGGCGGTTCAACCCAAAAGGAATCTGGTCTGGATTTCAAACTTTGGTCACTACGACAGCACCATTCCTGCAAGATGCAGGTTTTGGGTGTGCCCACCAATTCCCTTTTGTTTTTACCATGTAAGTTTGGAATCCAGTTCAGACCAAGACTATTTGCATTTACCAAAGATTGTACCATCTGCACAGTTTGTTCTTCACTCCGTTTTTATCTGTTATATGCTGCTGTTTTAACATCAAAACCATTTTTCTTCTGCCAAAAATCAAACTCATGCACATGGCATTAGCTTGGCATAAATTTAAAAAAAATGTAACTTAGTGACCCATTATTTGGAACATATCGAGCATTAAAATATATTTAGCAACAATCAGTGGCGTACTAAAGGGGGGGTGGGGGGGGGCGCGGTCCGCCCTGGGTGCCATCAGGTAGGGGGGTGCCACCAGGGCTGGCCAGGCTTGGGAGTCAGTGAGCTGTGTGGCTGCACCGGGTGCCATAGCAGCAGGGCCAGGGCAGCCGACACAGCTCACACGCAGGGGCTGGGAACAAGCTGGAGACCTGCACAGAGATTTGGGGGCAGAGCCAAGCCGGACGTGGGGGCGGAGCCAAGCCAACGTGGGGGCGGAGCTATATGCAGCCTCATACTGCTGCACACAGACGGGAAGCAGGAAGGAGTCCCTGCTTCCCCAACTACAGCACAGGAGCCAGAGGGACTGAATCCACTCCTCCTCCAGCCCATGGTTACTGTAAGTGAGAGAGTGTGTGCTGTGTGTAACTGTGATTGTGACTGTCTTTGACTGTGTGTGATTGTCTGCTTGTGTGTGTGTGTGTGACTGCCTGTGATTGTCTACCTGTGATTGACTGTGTGATTGTCTACCTGTGATTGACTGTGTGATTGTCTACCTGTGATTGACTGTGTGATTGTCTACCTGAGATTGTCTGCCTGTGATTGCCTGTGTGATTGATTGCCTGTGATTGTCTGTCTGTGATTGTCTGCCTGTGATTGTCTGCCTGTGATTGTCTGCCTGTGATTGTCTGCCTGTGATTGTCTGCCTGTGATTGTCTGTGTGACTCTCTGACTGATTGTGTGTGTGTGACTGTCTGTGATTGTGTTATGTGTATGTATGACTGTCTGCCTGTGATTGTGTGTGTCACTGTGTGTGTGACTGTCTGCCTGTGATTGTGGGTGTGTGTGTGTGTGTGTGACTGTCTGCCTGTGATTGTGTGTGTGACTGTCTGTGATTGTGTGTGTGACTGTCTGCCTGTGTGATTGCCTGCGTATTTGACTGTCTGCCTGTAACTGTGTGTGAGTGACTGTGTGCATCTGACTGTGTCTGACAGTCTTCGCCCTGCAGTGAGCCGGCAGCCAGGATATGATGTCATCGCGGCCTCGGCGTCATTACAGGGCGTGCGTGCGAGAGATCCCAGCAGCAACCACTGACCACCAGGGACTGAGGATCCACTCCAGCCCTTCCAGAGCAAGGTAGGGAGGCTGGGTGGACCTCTTAATTATTAAATGTGTGTATGTATGTAATGTTTGTGTGTGGGTCAATGATTGTGCTTGTGTGTAGCTGTGATTATGTGTATCTCTGCGTATGTGTTTAGTAGATAGCTCCCTTATTTCCTGTCCTCAAATATTGCAATCCCACATAAAGATAAAGGGATTTATCTACTAAACAACTGAAAATAAGAAAAGGGCTTTTTTTTTATCCTTTAGCTGTTTAGTAGATCATTCCCTGAAATGGTGCCCGTATGTGAGATTTCCATATTTAAAAGATACCAAATGAGGGTGCTGTTAAGCAGATAGCACCTTATTTGGTGTCCTTAAATATGGCAATCCCACAAAGGATAGCATATAAAGGAGTTATCTGCTAAACAAAGATTGAAATTAAGAGGTGTCAGCCAGCCCATAACAAGAAATCTGAGTGGCTAATGTGAATTATATGCAAATGTGTAATCAGATGCCAGCATGCAGAACACAGCATGCTGGCATCAGACAGCCAATGGCAGCATATTACCCCATCCCCTAGTGAGAAGTTTTACTGCTCCACCTGTTTTGACTGTGGTATCTTATGTGCCCCCCATATATATTGTTCCTAGAGTCACCACAATGTCCGCATGTGTGTCAATGTGTATCTGTGTGTGACTGTGTGTGTATGTCCGTGTATGTGTATATGTGCAGACATATAAAAATCTCGCCAACACTACACACAAATACACTCTTGCATTTCAACGTCAACACTACATACAAATCCCACCATTATATATAACCATACCACTGCATTCAAATACCACACAACACACAAATGCATGCTTGCATTCAAACGCCAACACTACATACAAACACACCGCTACATTCACTCACATATACTCCATACAAAAACATGCATACATTCAAAAACACAAACACATTAAAACATTTTTTAGTTGTTTTTATATTTAAAGTTGAGGGGGGGGAGCAAGGAGGGGTGCCAAAAATAGGACCCGCCCCGGGTGCCAAATACTCTAGGTACACCCCTGGCAACAATGCATTTTCCATTATCTAAAGGGATTTCCACTGCACTGGGAAAAGTAAAACTACAGTAACTAACTCATGGTGGGCAATTGCCTGGGTCTGTTCTTCTGAATAGGGAACTACTAAAATATCATGGTGTTGGGGAGGGTCACATTATTGAGCCTGGCCAGGGAGAAAGACACAGCGAGTTCTATAGAACAGATTAAAAATGTTAGAAATCCACCTGCACATTGGTTTACAGAGATCAAGGCCCAGGGCCAAGTGGACCACCCCCCACACAAACCAAGTATAGAATTCAGCACCAGAATAGCACAAACCACATAATGCTCACAATATGAAAATATACACCCACAACGTTAGAGGACTAAATATCCCGCACAAGAGACACACTCTACTTAAAGAACTGAAGGCCTCACAAGCCGACATAATCTGCCTTCAGGAAACGCACTTCCAGGGGAATTCCAATCCAGTGCTAGGGAAATCGCTCTACCCCCACCAATACCATGCAACAGCGCCCACTAAAAGTAAAGGAGTCTCCGTTCTCCTCAGCCGCCACTTGGCGTTTGAGGAAATAACGGTGAGACAAGACCCACAGGGAAGGTACCTGATTTTAGTATGCACCATCAATAATTCCACTTACACTATTATTAATGCATACCTCCCAAACGTAAACCAGGGTGACTTCCTCAGCACATTACTGACACTAGTAGCTCAATTGCAGACAGGCACGACTATCCTTTGTGGGGACTTCAACCAGTTCCAGGACCCCCTCATGGATTCAACAGCAAAGCACTCCTCACTCAGGGCTAAAACACTCCATAAACGCTGTAGATCTCTGACCACACTTTTACACACGTTCGGCCTCTACGACGTTTGGCGAATGCTGCACCCACAGGACAGGGAATATACCCATTTTTCACGAGTACACAACACCTACTCGAGAATAGATGGCTTCCTACTGCACGGTGCACACCTCAACAGGGTGAAAACGTGTGAGATAGGGTCCTCCACTTGGTCAGACCATAACCCAGTGACACTCACTATTGAGGACCAATACAACTACAAAAACCGTAGCCCCTGGAGATTGAATGAACAACTCCTAAACGATCCCGAGTTCGCCCTATCACTACAACAAGACATGCAAACATACTTCAATAACAACAACAACCAAGACATATCCCCCATGACCCTGTGGCTGGCCCACAAACCGGTGATCAGAGGACTGCTGATCCGCAGAGCCTCCTACCTCAAGAAAACACACCACACAACACATATCCAAAACCTGAAAAAATTACATGACCTCCACAAAAGCAACCAGATCTCCCCCTCCAAAGGCACACAAGAAGAAATAACCAAACTCCAACGCTACATCAACACAGCAAACTTCCAAAAGGCGAGTTACGCTATTAAAAAACTAAAAGCCACAACCTTCGTATTGGGGAACAGAGCCAGTAAAGCACTGGCCCAGAGACAGGCAAGCCCAAACCAAAATCCCCTACCTACTGACCCCCACAGGCCAGAAGCTGATACAGCCCATGGAAATATGTAACGCGTTTGCGAACTATTACAGCTCCCTCTACAACTTAAAAGATAATACGTCTGTCACACAGCCGACAAACACCTCAATACAAAACTACCTAGACGGGATTGATCTACCCAAACTCACAGCCCACCAAGTAGCGCATCTCACAGAACCGATCTCTACTCACGAGGTAACACAACTAATAGAATCCATGCCAAAATCAAAAGCCCCAGGCCCTGATGGCCTCACTAATCTCTACTACAATACATTCAAACTCACCTTAAGCCCCTATATCGCACGAGCCCTCAACTTCGCTACGACACAGGGCATCGCACCATCCGAATTCTTAGCGGCCCACATTATCACTCTCCCGAAACCCGATAAAGCACCGACACATTGCCCAAACTTCAGACCCATCTCACTTCTCAACGCAGACGCTAAATTATATGCAAAAATATATGCGGAACGCTTAAAACACCTACTACCAAACTTGATCGCGACGAACCAAGTGGGGTTCGTGACAGGCAGACAGGGCCCAGATAACTCCCGCAAAGTACTAGATATCCTCCACTATCTCGACCGGGCCAAACCGCAGTGCACGATACTATCACTAGACGCGGAAAAAGCGTTTGACCGGCTCAATTGGAAATTCTTACAAGCAACGCTACACAGATACGGATTCCCACCTACATTCCTGAATATGGTCCAAACACTTTATAGCTCGCTGTCGGCCACTGTCCTGAACTCGGGCTTTGGCTCCAAGGTATTTAACATAACGAACGGCACACGCCAGGGATGTCCACTTTCCCCATTACTTTATGTTTTAGCCCTTGAACCGCTCGCCATAGCCAACCGTAACAATCGGGACATACAGGGGGTAACCATAGGTGGCAAGGAATACAAACTGAACCTCTTCGCGGACGACATCCTCCTCACACTTTCCAACCCGACGGTATCCCTACCAAATCTACAGAAAGTAATCCAAAAATATAGCGACAACTCATACTACCAACTTAACCTGACCAAAACCCAGGCCATGTGCCTTAACACGGCCAAACCAGACGAAGAACGATATAGACGCAACTTTAATTACGACTGGAGAGACGATCACCTCACATTTCTAGGCATTAAAATAACTAAGACTCACAGACCTCTTCGACGCCAACTACGCTAAACTCCTCAAAGAAGTGGAACACATTCTGAAGTCGTGGCAAAATAAATCTCTCTCATGGCTGGGTCGTATAGCAGCCATCAAAATGACTATACTACCAAAAATCCTGTACTTGTTCCGCTCCCTGCAAATATTCCTTCCCCAGACGTATCTACAAAGACTGCAGACCTCCCTAATTAGATTTAGCTGGGGCGGAAAACACCCTAGGGTCCCTAGAACGCTCCTGATGAAACCGACAGATAAAGGGGGGTTGGGATTCCCCAATATTAAAGCCTATTACCAAGCAACCCAGATAACTAACATCCTCACCATGCACTCCCCCACATACACTCCCCAATGGATAGACATCGAAACCAGCTGCGGCGAGGTCCTAAATCTCCCTGCATCAGTCTGGGCGCCTAAAGAACTGAGGCGTACAGCGCAAGGCATACTCCCCACGACCAAACTAATGTACACCTGCTGGGACACACATAGGACTGCCCTATGCTCGGCCAAGCCCTGGTCCATGGCAACTCCGCTACGCACCATCGGGCTGTGCATCGACACATTTCCTTACAGAGCCTGGCAAAGATGCAATATTACACACCTATATCAGGTATGCACCTCTCAAGGGCCACAAACAATGTCAACCTTACAGACAACATACAACATCCCACCACGTCTCACATTCTCGTATGGGCAGCTAATTTCAACAATCAGCAACAAGGGGACAAAAAGTCCTACACAGTCGTTCGACACCAACCACACACATTTCGAAAAGATGTGCCTCCACCTAACACCAATCCGCCGCACCCTATCACTCACTTATAAACTCCTTAACTCCCCAACAAAGGAGCCGGTCTGGCGCTTTATAGCGGAATGGAATAAGGACATAGGCAGAACACTCACACAGGAAGAGTGGGATAGCATTTATAGCAACCATAAAGGACTAACTGCATGCGCGTCTCATCAAGAGGCTGCGAGAAAACTACTTTACAGGTGGTATATGGTACCCACTCGCCTAAAAGCAATATACCCAAACACAAGCGACAGGTGTTGGCGATGCCAGACACAGGAGGGCACACAAATACACATATGGTGGACGTGCGATCTGGTGCGGTCCTACTGGGAACAAATAGCGAACCTTATACAGGGGGCCACAGGGTGCATACTGGAACGCAATATTGAAACCATGCTACTCAAACACACACCAAAAGGGGTGCCTCACTGCATAGCCAAACTCATCTTCATCACACTCTCCTCAGCCACCACAATGTTAGCCAAACAATGGAAAACACAGAATATTCCTACGGTGCCAGAGGTTGCCGCAATGGTAACTACCACGCTGGAATATGAATTGGCCATATGGAAACAATCAAAAATAGGAAAAGGCTGCACCACAGCTCATGCAATGTGGATGTCATATATAGAACCAAAAGGGAACAAACGACTATGAGGGACAGGGTGAGGCTCAAAACGACATAATTAGATATAACCAGACAAGCGAGGATCCGCAAGAACATACCGACCCCCTAGTTTTTTTTACCCTCCACCATCTCTCTTCCCTTTCCCCCCCATGGGCAGCCGCTCAGGGATGAGGCAGCCCTTTACGCAGTCAAAGGCTCTTTTAAACCTCACCTACACGGCACAGGAGACCCCACGCAGGTTTTTTTGTACTCCCCCTCCTACTGAGACACCGCAAGCAGTACATGCAGATATAACAGGACGACACGCAGACTAGAGTAGATAGGGTGTCACCAGCATTGTATATTGATGTATACTCACAATATCACCACCCTTAGTCTCTCCCTGGTACCCCGTGTCCTTACCGAAAATTGCCAAACTGCAAAAAAAAAACAAAAAAAAAACAAACAAAAAAACACTGATTGGCTCCAGCCTGTGCAATATGATGATTCGCCTGATTTATATGTGTATGACAACAATGTACCATAACTGCGTACCCTCCCCCTTTTCCTTTCTGTACCCCCCCAATTGTGTTCTTTGATAAAATAAAAATTGTCAAATTGAAAAAAAAAAAATGTTAGAAATCTGTTTATATCTGTAAAATTCTAAATAGCAAGCAATAAAAAGGGATGTGCAGCTGCAGCAGAACCTACAAATCATTTTCAGAAGTAACATTTTTACACATCATTTCTTAGAATTCAGAAGCCTTTCACTAGAAACTTATTGTATTTGTTAACGACTTGACCGGGTCATGCAATGCATTATATCGTCACCTGAAAACCACTGGCAGATAACCAGGCAATTCTCAAGTTTTGATAAGGCAAGATTTCCACCAAAAGAAAGAACAGTGCTCCAGCAAAAATACCACTAATTTATACTGCATGCCATTAGAAACAAGAAAAGGAAAGTGAGCATTGGACAGATTCAGCATTTAGCAGCTTGTGAATTATTATTCCAAGTTAAAAAAAAAATAATGAGTTTATGCTTCCAAAATGGATTTAATTCAACTATGTTGAGCCAACCACACATTTTTAAAGAATGAGCCTTTACAAGTTAACACTTTCTCCTTTTCAGAGCCTTAATCCTTGTCAGCAGAGTTCCTACTACATCAATGTCGCAAAAACTTGGATGCAACAAAACACATTTAGTTTGGCTATGGAAAGGATAGTGGTACAACAGGCTATTGCAGCAAAGTACAAACAAGTCAACTGGACTCCATATACCACTCCAGGGTATTATAGTGGTTATTGTACAGTAAGCCAGGAGTCAATCCCTTGGTTTTCACCCTTCAGTTTAATTGGTTTGAAAGAAATAATTTGGCCTCTTCTAGCGCAAAGCCTGCCCCCTCTTACTAAATTTGGTAATAAATGACAACCTGTGACCACAAGAGTAAGTTATCCACAGCAGTCATAGCCCATCACGGCTGTCTAAATATGAAGGAATAAAAAGGAACATTTCTCATTTTAGTGGCATTAGCGGAGATTGGCTTTGAATAGCAAAAAAGACCCAATTGACAACCCCGCCACCTCTCCAAAAAAAACAAACAAAAAAACGGCGTCTAAAAGCACCATATTCACTGTGAAAAGCTGTAGTAACCACATTTTAAAACCACAATATACTACTTAACTAGTTGTTGAAAATGCATTGAAAGGGGTACAGAGATGTGAAAGTCCACTGCTTGCATATTTAACTATTACATGTACGAGTCAGACTGACCAAAAATATGCTCAATTAGAATAATCCTACCTTCTTTTAGAATGTATTTACTAGAATTGTGAGGGGTATTATACACAGTACCTATGACTGTGCCGTTGAGCTACAATATTGCCTGGCCCAAACCTATACAACAGTGATGGCAAACCTTTTTGAGCCAGAGTACCCAAACCGCAATACATGCCAACTTTTTTCCCCTCAAAGTGCCAACACGGCAATTAAACATGAATACTGAGGTTAAAGTTTAGAAAAAATAACTTGTACAGTTGTCCAAACTAATTAACGACATACACACAGACTGCTGAATACATACACACACAGTCCGCTGTACACAGACTGCTGAATACATACACACACAGTCCGCTGAATACATACACTGCTGAGTACACACAGACTGCTGAATACACACACACATACTGCCTTGAGGGGTGCAGTGTATGTTTGTGTGTGGGGTGCTGCGTGGGGAGGTAGGGGTGCTGTGCTGCGTGGGTAGGTAGGGGTGCTGTGCTGCGTGGGTAGGTAGGGGTGCTGTGCTGCGTGGGTAGATAGGGGTGCTGTGCTGCGTGGGGAGGTAGGGGTGTTGGGTGTGGGTAGGGGTGCTGTCTCTGTGTTGGGGTCAGGGGTGCTGTCTCTGTGTTGGGGGCAGGGGTGCTGTCTCTGTGTTGGGGGCAGGGGTGCTGTCTCTGTGTTGGGGGCAGGGGTGCTGTCTCTGTGTTGGGGGCAGGGGTGTTGTGTGTGTTGGGGTGTGTGGGTGCTGGGTGGGGGGTGGCAGCGCTAGTTGCAGTAGGGGTGCTGCGCGGTGTGTGTTGGGGGTAGGGGCGGCGCGGTGTGTGTGTGTTGGGGGTAGGGGTGCTGCGTAGTGTGTGTTGGGGTAGGGGTGCCAAGTGCAGTGTGTGTTGGGGTAGGGGTGCCAGCGTGTGTGTGTGTTGGGGGTGGTGTGGTGTGTGTGTGTTGGGGGTAGGGGTGCTGCGCAGTGTGTTGGGGGTAGGGGGTGCTATGTTTGGGGGTAGGGGCGCAGGGGCGCTGTGTGTGGGGTAGGGATACTAAAAGTGCGTGTGGGTGGTAGGGGTGGTGTGCGTGTGGGTGGTAGGGGTTTGGTGTGTGTGGGTGGGGTAGGGGTACTGTGTGTGTGTGGGTGGGGTAGGGGTACTGTGTGTGTGTGTGGGAGGTAGGGGTACTGTGTGTGTGTGTGGGGAAGGGGTGCTGTGTGGGGGGAGGTGGAGAAAAAAAAAATTATATTAAGTCTGTATCCCCCCCTCCTTCCCTCCTTCGTACCTTTGATGAAGGAGGGGAGACAACCCTCCCTGGTAGTCCGGTGGTGGTAAGTACAGTAGGGAGCATCTCTCCTGTCCTCCCTCTCGCCTGTGTGATGCTGTGTGTAGCATTGTCATGGTAACGTGCGGCAACGCTCCACACAGATTGCTCGCAGGAGGACAGGAGAGCTGCTTCCTAGAGCCCTCCCCCTGCCTCCCGACACGGAAGCAGAGTAGGCGCCTGCCGTTTTGGGCAGGTGCCTATTCTGCATTGATGGCGAACCTATGGCCGCCACCCCTGCCCCCAACACACACAACACCCCTGCCCCCAACACAGAGACAGCACCCCTGCCCCCAACACAGAGACAGCACCCCTGCCCCCAACACAGAGACAGCACCCCTGCCCCAACACAGAGACAGTGATGGCGAACCTGCCATAGGTTCGCCATCACTGCTATACAATATCAGCCACTTTTGCAATGCCAGTTCGGATTTGTAAATTATGGTTACCAGCTATCATTTGCAGAGACCATGATCACAGATTCACAGCATGTATAAGAACACTGTCCAGTAGCCATATGCAAAGGTTACATGAGAAAAAACATTTCTTTATTCATAGATATATGAAGAGAACAGCTATACTAAATGTTATTTAAAGAGCTACAGTAAAGCTACAGAGGCACTGGGAGCGGTGAACGTGGTCTGTACTTTAACATGCACAAAAACAAACATTCTATCTTCAATCAAACATGGAACTTAACAAGCTACTAACCTAGTTATTAGAATGGCCTTATAACACAGGAACCCAGGGAATGATGCAAGTCACATGAATTAGATTATCTAACTGGTGAATAATCCATTTTACATAACAGTTCTCACAAAACAAAGTGACATACTTTAGATTGCTCTGTTTAAAGACAGAAATGCTAGCCGTTTACACTGCACTAATTAATTTTGGGTTTTATGACAGAAACCTTAGAAACCTTTTTGCCACCTGTTTCTGCAATAAGTAACATGCCAAATGGTTTGCCCATATCACTTTCATTATCTGTGCAATGCAGACAGTGGCTTATTTTCTGGAATTAAAGCAAGGAGGTTAATAGTTTAGCAAAGCTTCCTGAAATGTATCTGGTGCATAAGAGGTTGGGGAGTAGATTTCTAAAGCACGGGAATTTCAGAGTCTATTCAAAGCAACACCATCATTTTTTTTTTAAATAGAGAGTTTTCACCATTTTGGACATCTGTTTCTGCACAGTTTATATACAAGATTTCTTTATAAACACTACACTAATTACCATGAAAACCCATGGAATGTTACTGTTAATTGCCAAGGTTTTAGAAACTTATCCCTGAATTATTCCTAAAAATACCCGTCCTGTATTATTATTATTATTATTATTACTATTATAATAATAATAATAATAATAATAATAATAATAATAATAATAATAATATCACATGTACTTGTCTGAAAGCATCTAATGAATTGAGAATTGGGTAAAGTGTATTGCAAACAAACTAATTTGACATATTTGGGTGGGAACCATAATGGAATGGAATTTAAAAAATAAATAAAGATAATTTATGTACAATATGCATAAAAAAAAAAAAAAAGGTTTCTAATTTACACAAAGTTCTTGGATCTTAAGGGTTTTTACATAAATAAAATAAAAAGTGTCTTTCTTTTTGATCATTAAAGCTCACTGAAACGGTTATGGTGCCTTGTGCCTACCCATTGGGTAATGTTGCTGGTTCCCCTGGCACCATAACCACTAAAGTGAATTGTTATGGTTATGGCATACCTCCCAACTCCGGCACTGTGTTAGGGTTGAAACGGGGGCTGGCCAGTGAGGTGTTTCAGTGCTTCCTGCAGGGTTCTAGTGCTCTGAACAAAGCACAAGCACGTCTAATGATATGCTTGCGCTATGCTCGTTCGGGTCAGTTTCCACGGTGACTGCACGCGGAAATCCAGATGGTTGGGAGATCTGATTAGGGTGCTCGATATCGAAAACTGCCTTGTGAAGTGTACCTGCTTTTTTATTCTTTTATAAATAGGACTTTAACTCCTAACAATCATGCTGCCCCTTTAATAAGTACAAGGTCATTCAGACCATGATCCCCATAGCTTTGTGACTTCATCCTAGGATAGCTACTGCAGCAAGCTAGGGCAATGACGAGAAGGACAAAAACAAATGACTGAATATAAAAGTCACGTCTAGATTCAATTTGTTGCTTTTATTTCTACCAGCAAAGTCAAACAAAGCATATATCTTAAATGCATCACACTGTATAACACCAAGTTACACCTGACTATATTTTTTTATTCTTGCTTCAATCAATTAGGATCCCTAACTCCACACCCAGAATCCAGTTTTGTCCCCCCTAAAAACAAACAGAAAAAAACCCCCACAAAACAAAAAAAAAAAGCCTACACCAATATTTCACGATAAAGAAAATGTTGCAGAGGAAGAAAGACAGAAAAGGTGGTAGAATGCAGCAGAATGCTTTTTTGTAACATACTGGATATAAAATTATGAACATGAAATTATATTGTCATTTATTGGTGTCTTGGGAATCCCTTTCACTTTGATTTCTTTGTAAACATTCCATTTTGCATCCTCCTCTCCAGCCATATACAGCACTGTCAGTAAAATGTATTATGTCTAAATAAATGTGTATTCATGAATACTCTCAGACAGAACACATTACTTTGCATACACTTATACACAATGTATTTACGAACACACATTCCAAACATATTTTTGAATGGGCATGTTTAAGTGTGGGAGTGATATGACCTTATACAGGTCCTTAAATTCACCACAGTACTCGAGAGTTTTACAATTAATATCAGCATATCAATAAGGAGCCATAGAGAGAATACAGCGAGCTATGTTATACCACTTTAAAATGTTTTAACATGTAGTCATATAATTAGTGTTCAGTTTGTTAAGGAAACGAATATTTGAGAATTATTTGATTATGAAATGGCCGACTATTATTATTATTATAATTACTGCCATTTATATAGCGACATATTCCATAGCACTTTACAATATTATGAGAGGGGGTTTAACTATAAATAGGACAATTACAAGAAAACTTACAGGAACGAAAGATCGAAGAGGACCCTGCTCAAACGAGCTTACAGTCTATAGGAGATGGGGAGTAAAACCCAATAGGACAGGACTCAAGTAAGCAAATATAGTAACTAGCTTAGGACCATCTGGGTGCTATAATGGTTTGCAGGGCCCCCCGGCATCACTTAAATTGTGTTTCCCCTTCCTTGCTAATGCTATCCATATTTTCAAGATCAAAGAAGGGCACAAATTAATCAAAACCCACAGACCATAGGACCGTGGAATTCAGCATTGACCATAAAAGGATGAGATTACCCAGGCTGTTAATATTGATCAACAGTTGAGAAGCAAGACAGATTTGAACAATAACACCCAACCGATTGCCAAACACAAGTAATCCTGAAAACATTTTTATTAAAGGGCAACAACATGGTCAATTGGAATGATTGCATTTAAAAGCCAAATTAAATCCCCCCACTCCATTTTAGAAGATTCAAAATGACCATATACACAAAAAAAAAAAAAGAGAGAGAGAGAGATTTTGTTGTTAGAATTAACTACAGGGACATTTTCTTAAAAATACGTTTCTGCTGAAACACGGCACAGATATTTTATAGACAGTCATTTTGGTGTTACCCACTCGGACGTCAAGTGTGGTCTGCATCCCCTTTGTGGTGATCTCAGCTATGGAGGCAGAGACAGCCGCGGCAAGACCAGTGTGGCATTGAAAAAAAAAAAAGCGAGTAAAAACACCTTTCCTATGTGATCCAAGGAGACCACAATAGTTAAATTCTATAGTGTCGGGAATACATGTTTATATCCCTGACACTAGATTATATATGTTATAGAAACATAGAATGTGACGGCAGATAAGAACCATTTGGCCCATCTAGTCTGCCCAATTTTCTAAATACTTGCATTAGTCCCTGGCCTTATCTTATATCTAGGATAGCCTTTTGCCTATCCCACACACAATTCCCTTACGGAGTTAACCAGCCCCACTTCAACTGGAAGGCTATTCCATGCATCCAGTACACTGTAAGAAAATGCCCATCACAGTTTCCAAGCAGATTTAAAGAATACTGCAGTTTGAGGAGGTTTCTAAATTTACAAGCTGCAATTTTCTCTTAATAAAGTATGTGCTAACTGTAAAAAGGGCCATAACAGACGTTCAAACAATAAGTGAGGTGTTGATTGTGAATGCATGGTCTCCCAGTTCTACAAGGCATGAGTAAGCACGCACACAATATTTTAGGATAATTTATACTCCTATTGAATGCAATGGGAGATCAGTAGCTTGTTGAAAGTTCCTCTTTGGAAAGATTTAATTTGAGGAGGAGGAATTTGTTACAAGAGAGTCAAGTCAAATACACAAGTAAATGATAAATCTAGGCAAACAGTGCTGAGCACTTGTCACCTCTTTTTCTTAAAAAGCCCACCTGTTCTGTCGCTTCCTCCTGTACCATTCTACTCCACAAATACTCCTGTGCTGGGTTTCTTTTCTACAGTAGAAAGCTCACAACTGAACTACAAAACCCACACACCCTTGATGTGTCTATAAAGCACTTCTTATAGGATAAGCTCAAAAGCAATATGAAGATGTTACAGAAGGAGCAATCTCCCAATTTGGTGAGAGTTCACAGAAGAGGAAGATGCAATAATCAGTTTTCGCATAATATATTATATATTTTTTGCACTGTATAAACAAAACAAAAAAAACACAAAACAAAAAAAGTCAACACCAACAAAATTCTGACTAAAACAGATTTGTTGTATATTACCCTACCAAACAATTGCATTGTGCGTTGATCTAGTGTGTACGATCAAAGACCGTGAATTATTATGCGGTTGTGAAGACAGTAAAAAAAAAAAAAACAAACACGACCCCTGAAGTTCAAGACTTAAAAACAAATATATATTATTTTTAATTATGTTTTATAAGCTGCCAAAAACATCACAACTTAAAACTGCAGGACAAGGATGCAATTAGCTGGGATTTAATGAGCTGCAGATGAGACTTTGACAGGCTAAAACATTTTAGGACCTCAGTTTCCTGGAAAGGTAATCTATAAACCGCTTACCATCACATTAAACCAGATATGGAAGGTACTAATGCTATCATAGGGTAATTAAAATACTTTTCAATCCCCAACTGTGTCCTAGCATAGGACATCCATAGGGTTATTTACTAAAGTGAGACTGGTTGGGACTTTGAAGTGCATTCAAAATTTTGAGGCCAAAATAAGTGAATTGGAAAATTAAGTCCACTAAGTTTACAGCTCTCATATTTGTGTAAAAATTTTAAAACTATTTGAAGGGGGGCAGAGCCAGCACCTGTCCACACCGGAGTGGATGGAGAAAAAACCCCCCCCCCAAAAACATAAAACAAACAAACCACCAAACGCCAGGCTGTTCCAAGTAAAGGGACCCCCGATATCGGGACTCCTCTGAAACAAGTTGCTAGGCAAGAGAGTCTGCTAAGATGGTGCCCGCAGCATCCTACACCGACATGGGGCAACCTTTTGAGGACTGTCAACTAACCTACAGAGACGTATCCAGACATACCATGACCTGGAGATGATCAGACCGGTCATTCAACTGCTCCGGGAGCACAAGATAGAAACATAGACTGTGGGTAAAAATTTTCATTAGTTCCTGGCCTTATCTTATAGCTAGGATAGCCTTATGCCTATCCCACGCATGCTTCAGCTCCTTTACTGTGTTAACCTCTACCACTTCAGCTGGAAGGCTATTCCATGCATTCACTACCATCTCAGTAAAGTAATATTTCTGGATATTATTTTTAAACTTTTGCCCCTCTAATTTAAGACTATGTCCTATTGCTATGGTAGTTTTTCTTCTTTTAAATAAACAAACATAGTCTCCTCCTTTACTGTGTTGATTCCCTTTATGTATTTAAATGTTTCCATCATATCCCCTCTGTCGTCTTTCCGCCGAGCTATATATGTTAAGTTCCTTTAACCTTTCCTTGTAACTTTTATCCTGCAATCCATGAACCAGTTTAGTAGCCCTTCTCTGAACTCTCTCTAAAGTATCAATATCCTTCTGAAGATACAGTCTCCAGTACTGTGTACAATACTCCAAGTGAGGTCTCACCAGTGTTCTGTACAATGGATACCTTACAAATGTAGCCCACGCATGGTCCTGGTGCAGAAAGGAGGCAACACCTCTCCTATAACCCATCCTTGTGAGGCACCCCAATACATCAAGAGCTGGGCATGCCAAAGAAGCTTATACTGGTGATTAGCCACCCATCATGGTGCGTGGACAGAATCACACCCTTCGTGACAAGATGAGCTGCTTGAACCAGCAACCTGACTGGCCTTGAAATTGTTGAAGATATTTTTTTTTTTTGCATATTTTCCTGTGTTTTAGGTTACATAGCTGAAAAGAGAGACTTGCATCCATCAAGTTCAGCCTTCCTCATATAAGTTTTAGCTGTTGATCCAAAAGAAGGCAAAAAAACCTAGTCTGAAGCGCTTCCAATTTTGCAACAAACTAGGAAAAAATCCTTCTTGACCCCAAAATAGCAGTCAGATATCTCCTTGGATCAAGCAGCTATTACCCCACTAATTAGAAATGTTATCCCTGTATGTTGTGTTTTTGCAAGGAGTTATCCAATTTCAGTTTAAACATCTGTATGGACTCTGATAAAACCACCTCTTCAGGCAGAGAATTCCATATCCTTATTACTCTTACGGTTAAAAAAAAAAAAAAAAAAAAAAAAAAAAAAAAAAAAAAAAAAAAACACACACCTTAGATGAAATCTTCTTTCTTCCAGCCTAAATGCGTGACCTCGTGTCCTATGTATAGCCTTGTTTATTTTTTTTTTATTTATTTTTTTTAAACAAAGCCATTTTTTTTGTTTAATGTATGACTAGCAGAATTTTACATTCCGCAATGATTGTACAAAGTATGATTAAAATATATCCGGTATAAGAGAGGGCAGTGGTTGCTCACCCCGAAAAACATTCAAATAAGATAAGGAGTCAGTGCATCGCAGAATGATCAGCAGAAATGAACCCTGTAATACGAACAGTGCAGAAATTCACAGAGAAAGATATACACACATTTCTGTAAGCCCATCAGACATGAACTATAAATCTATCATTAGAAGAAACAGTAAAATCACCAGATTGTACTAATCTGCAGTTTTAAGAGAATTGGCAAAACATACAGTTTTACTGCTTTCATGTGTCTACATGGCTTGTGTTCTTGAAGACTCTCATTATGGTTTAGAAAAAAATAAAAAGGATAATCTGTGTAGTTCCTGATGTATGCTGGTCATTATAAAAAAAAAAAAAAAAAAAGTTTTATTTATGGGATGGTTAATTGTATGTTAATGTAAGTACATTTTGTAAGTTTGCACTCATATATGTACACTTTTAATATTAAGCTATGTTGCATTTTCTAGGAGTTTAATTTATATATTTAAAGCTAAACAAACATGGTTTTGTGGTGGGAACATTAGCAATCAAAAAGGTATCAGATTGCCTAAAAGAGCAAAATGTGGAGTTAGAACCTTAGAAGATGGATAAGCCACCTATAGTCTGATTAAATCCCTGTGCTGAGAATCAAAATTTATCACATAGATAATAATTAACATTGTGTCTAATGGTTGGTGTCCAGCCCTCAGCATACAGCTAACCAACCGATAGCCTAAAAGTTACTACACCAACCACCATAGTTGGAAAGTTATTGGCTGTCTAATGGGGTCTTACAAAGCTACAGGATGGACGTATATACAGATCCCACTGCTGATCTAGAAATGATAAAAGCAAAGAAGGAATATAAAATAAAATAACCAAAACCAAATAAAACAACAAATTGAACCAATAACAGCTCACGTCTTATTTAAAAAAAAAAAAAGGTACATCTTAATAATAATAAGTACGGTTTGGATAAAATGGGATAGAACCTTTCCTTGGGGTATATAGTAGTGGTTTGGTTTGTGGGAGCTAGATGTATTACATTTCATTAGCTTGGTTTGTAGGGTTTTTTTTTTTTACTGCCACAATGCTTTCTTGGGGAGGTTGATATGTACATTTCCATATGAAGCCCCCAGACTCTTGGAGTGTTTCAAGAACAGTACAATAGTAAAATGAACAGAGATAATAGCACCAGTTTGTAACTAGACATCTTGAATTTCCATGGCTTGCTTGGGCCACTGGTAGTTGTCAATCGTAAACGAGTCGTAGTCAGGACTGTAAATGAGAGACTGGACAAAGGACTCCTTGTCTTCAGGCTCAGGGTACCAAGATGCCAAGTTGTTTCTGTAGGCATAGTTAACAATTTTGACGGCTATTTTGAAGGACACTTCTCTGATGGAGCTCAGGGGAGGATAAAGCCTTCCTTCAGCTAGATTTTCAGCTGTGACATCCTCAGCAATGGCCTCGGCTGTTGCAAGGAAGATATCTTCAGATATGTGTCGGACTCCACAAGCGATGACTCCCAATGCCACTCCCGGAAAGACATAGGCATTATTTCCTTGACCTGGATAGAATGTCTGACCATTTGGAAGAGTCACTTTGGAGAACGGGCTTCCACTGGCAAATATGCCGCGCCCCTCAGTCAGCTTATAGCACTGTTCGGCGGTACATTCAGCCTTGCTGGTTGGATTGCTAAGTGCAAATACAATTGGACGCTCATTGAAAGCTGCCATGTCCTTTAATATTGTTTCTGTGAAAGCTCCGCCGATGGCTGCAACACCTATTATCGCCGTAGGTTTCAGGATTTTTACCGCTTCCTCCAGGGTTTTCACCGGAGAGTGATCCTGAGCAAACATTTCCTTCTCGTGGTTCAAATTTCCACGTCCCTTTACAATAAGCCCCTTTGAATCCACCATCCAGATTTTCTTCAATGCCTCCTCTCTAGAAATGCCTTCTTTCTCCATTGCCATAATTATAAGTTGCGCTATTCCCATGGCAGCCTCTCCAGCTCCTTGGAATACAAATTTATGATCGGAAAGCTTGTTATTTGTGATACGCAAAGCAGCCAAAATCCCAGCAACTGCTACCGATGCGGTCCCTTGGATATCATCATTGAAAGTACAATACTTGTTGCGATATTTGTTCAGTAGCCGGAAAGCATTGGAGTTGGCAAAGTCTTCAAACTGGATCAAGCAATTCATGCCATATTTGTTGGTCACTGCTTGCATAAATTCATCAATCAATTCATCGTATTGCTTCCCACGAACTCGCTTGTGTTTCAAACCAATATACAATGGATCATTTAGAAGAGTCTCGTTGTCGGTACCCACATCGAGGAGTACAGGCAAACACTGCTATGGGTGAACCCCTCCACAAGCTGTATAGAGTGCGAGTTTTCCAACAGGGATCCCCATGCCGTAACTTCCCAGGTCACCAAGTCCCAATATGCGTTCTCCATCCGTCACCACAATCGCCTTGATATCTTCTTCAGGCCAGGAGTTCAGCATTGTCGCAATATGACCTTTGTCGTGAATGGTGATAAAAAGACCGCTTTTGGAGTGCTGGGGGGATTCCCTGGGGTCCAGTGGTGCTGCTGGGCGGGTGGCCGGTCGGGCAGGAAGGCGGGCGCGCGAGGGAGCACTCAGTGCTTCCTCTTCAGCTCCCTCGCGCGCCGCCGTATAGCCTTGTTTATGAAGAGATTTCCAGATAATGGTTTGTACTGGCCCCGAATAGATTTGTATAATGTTATCATATCCCCTCTCAGGCGACGTTTTTCCAAACTAAAGAGATTTACATTTTTTAACCTTTCTTCGTAACTAAAGTTCTCCATTCCTTTTAGCAATTCCTTTTAGCAATTTTGTAGCTTGTCTCTGCACTCTTTCTAGTGCCATGATATCCTTTAGGACAAGTGCCCAGAATTGCACAACATATTCAAGGTGTGTTCTTACCAGCGATTTATAAGGAGGCAAAATTATATTTTCATCCTGAGAATTTATGCCCCTATTTATACATGACAAAACCTTACTGGCCTTAGCAACTGCAGATTAACATTGCTGCCTAATTTGTAGTCTGTAACAATTCCCAAATCCTTCTCGTGTCTGGCAATCCCCTAATTTGGCTGCAGATGTGCAGTATGATTAAGCAAAGTCTGCAACGCAATGGCAAACTGGTCCATACAGTGATCCAACTCCTCAAAATGTGTGTCATAAACCGGTCCATGTGGGTTAACACCTGCAGGGTCTATGGTCCTATTGTAATGTCATGACAAGTGACCCAAACAGAAAACATCTTAGAATGGCTGGGAAACCAGATATCATAATAACGATAAGGAATAGCCAAGACAGGGAACCAGAAAACAAACAGAGTCAGCATACCAGAATGAAGAATAGTCAAAAAAAAAACACAAGCAGAGTCAAAATACACAGACAAAATAAAGCTAGCTCTAGAGTGAACAACCAGTGAACCACAATAGGGCACTGAACAAAAGCAAAAGGCGCCCTATTATAGTGGAGCGTTTATTGCTTTAAATCCACGCCCCCAAACCGTCACGGAGCGTGGAATATTTCGAATTTTCGCGGCACAGCTGCTATGACATCAGTGCACATACGTCGCAATATAAGAGGGGGCGTGCGTGGAGCGTCCGGCATGCCGTGCAGTCGCGTGGAGGAGTCAGCACCTGGAGCTACACCTCGCGTGTCCGTGGGTGAAAGGTAAGGTATCGTGACAGTTTTATTATTAATTCTGGTTCTGTAAGCCGACATTTTATAAGTGGCATACGGCTTTATCCCTTTATAATTAATATACGCAGATAAGAGTTCAACTCTCTTAATTAATATTGTGGCGTGTTAATGGTGTTTAGAGACAATAGTCTTATATGTTCAAGCCATGTTTTTTTCTAATATGATTTATGGGCATGTCTCCAAACAGACAAATAACTTCTCTACACTTTTTTTTTTTTTTAAATAAGCAAGTCATATCTCTGGACTGCATAGCAACAGTTGTCTCAGTCAGATTATTGCAAATTATTGTTGATTTATCACATTTATATGCCTCTCAAAAACAGATGGAGAAAAAATAAAATAAAAATTAATTTGAATTACAAACTATTCTCACTTTATTGGAAACTTTGCCAGTAACAGGTGTTTCAGAGGTATACTCTACAAACTGGAATGGTTATTGTGACTAACTGAACTTCGCCATTGACTTTTGGAGGAGCCTGTTTCCCAGCCTCCTACCCTGTGACTATGGCCCCTGTGTTAAAACACTGGTTTCGGTCTTACAGCAGGAACCATTCGAACACGTAGCGGCGGCCATCTTGTTTAGTCAAACGCATCCAGCGGTGTTTGGTAGTCGAGTGCATGGAACTCAAATAGGACACTCGACGGCACAAACATCGCTAAACTCTTACTGTCCATGGATGTTTGGCTATTCGAACGGGAGTCGAATGGCTTCGGTAAGCAGATGCCACTGAACGAGACATACACCGACTATAATCACGAATGGCCACGTTCGGTATTTTAAATGTTATTTCGAATCCTCGAAGTAGACCAGCCGCACAGCCTGATTCTCTGGAACTGCTTTGGGCATGAAACCATGTGTGCCATAGAATTCCTATACCCCTGAACTGATCTGGGTGATTTTTGGATATGTGTCACCCAGATCAAGGCTTTCCAGGGATGTAATATTTGTGGGGATTTGGGGTGTTTTGGGGTTTGGTAAAATATGTTTTTTTCTGCCTGGAAATAATTGGGTTAATATCTTATCTGACTCAACTATATCCCAGGCAGAGATTGTATGTTTGTATTGGGAGTGTCAAACTTTGTAACCTTGCTGTTATTGTTTGTTAAGTTTGTCCCGGTCCCCCAAGGTCCATGTGGGCGTATACCTTGCTTGGGGACTTGCAAAAGGCCAAGTGTGGCTCCCATTAAAGAGATTTGTTTACCCCTTCATGAAGTCTTGGCTCATGTTTGGGGGAATTGGAGAACTACATACACACTGGGGATTGCTATATCACAATACTCCCCTGAGTATAATCACTAGCCGTGATAAGAGCTGTTCCTGCTACGCTCTCTGGACTAGGAGAGGTCTACCCACTGGAAGCTGGGTCCTGGTCTATGTGATTTTAGAATACTTTTCTCGAAAGCAAGACTACACATTTCATCAGATGGGGCTTCACAAATATTCAGGACTGATTAACTAGACACACTGTACTACAAGAATTATAATACTTTCAAATTCATTACTGGCATACATCCCTACAGTCTTGGTTTGGCTGGACCACAACGACTCTAAGTTACTTCTTCTACAAAAGTGAGGCAGGATACCAAGAGACACATCCTTAATAAGCACAGAGCAACAGCTTCACTATATGTGCTTCTGCTGTGCAAGATAACTTCAGGGTGCTGAGCCCATCCAATAATGTTCTGCGCATGGGTAGCACTTTTGACAGATGGTCTTAAGACTCACCTCAGTACTGGCCAAATCCATACTGGGCTACCAACTTTATTTAGGGGACATTATTTGCTTTGCAAAACAAAGCACAATATATTAAAAAATAAATTAAAATACTCCCGTTTTGTTTTTTTTAGTAATAATTCTCAATTCAACCGTTTTAAAAGTATGTCTGAGATTTTCTGTGGAAGCAAAGGGTTGCATCCATAATGGATGACCAATGTCCAGGAGATCACACAAATTGAGGCCTGTTCTACAAAACAGAACCAAATAATTCCATGCAACATGGCTTCCCTGCTTGGCCTACGTGCCCAACCTAGATAATCTGGGCTGAACCTACCGCCTGCAGTTAGAGGGAAGCCACTGTTCCCCACCAGTGGTGTCCTCTTCTCTCATCCCTCTTCCCTTCTCCCACAAGGTATGTTTCCCCTATCCCCGCCCTCCCTCTTTCTTGGACCAGTTGGGCCTCATCTGCACCAGACAGACCGGCGACGGGCATTCATTACTAGAGTGGAGTATGTCTTATTTTTATGACATTCTCTCCCCTTACCTTTCCGCTGATCAACAATACTTTACTGACTGTAGTTTTATACGGTGCCTTGCTGGTCTTTCGTACCTTACCTAACTTTGCAATCCTTTGTTACTGCATCCATTTACCTTGTAGTAGGTCATTAATGAAACCTCAATAAACCTGGTTTGACAAAATAAGTAAATAAAGGGAGCTCTTCAATAAAATATCTTGGTAATTAACATGCATAAGATTATTAAAGGCTTCAAACATAAAATAAATTCAGTGAGGTATAGATTAGGTTGTCCAATCTCTAGGCTAATGTGCTGGTCAGTTTAGAGCACTTCAGTACAGCGATTGTATTCTGCATTGTTACCCAGGGGGCCGTTTTGTTTACAAGGTCTTCAAGCATGGCAATTACTAAGGTCAAGTCAAGGTTATCTAGTAAGAGAGGCCTTCCACACTACAATCATGGCATGACAGCTGTAAGTGTATGTAATTACATCTCACTGCCAAACGGTCATCTTGAAAGAAAAAAAAAAACAAACAAAAAAACAAAAAAAACAAAAACAAACTTTAATTACCTATGGTTCAAGTACTTCAAATGAAAGAAGAACCTTTCGCATACTAGGGTTTTTTAAAACATTTTTTTAAAGATCGAGATAAGATAACCACATGTTCAGTTAGAAAAAGTAATGCGATCAGATTATACCAGTGGGATTGTTAATCCCTTTCAAGTGGCTGGAGTCAACTACAGTGTAAACTGGCTTCTGTATAGGTGCGGACAGGAGCGATAGCTTGCTGCCCAAAAACTGCTGAATTATCTTTATTTAGCTGGATGGTACATTACTATACAACAAAACTTCACACCTATACAGCAGCAATATGAGCAGCCACACAATAGCATCCAGTACTATAGACATTTGGTGGTCAGGATAACATGGGGAAATCGCATAAAAGAGTTGATCTTATTTTTTATTGAGGCATTAAGTTGTATGGGATACAAAATAGAAGCAGGGAGACAACAAGGTAGCATACATATCAGGTAAAATACAATTCACTTTAAAACAGTTTTAGGTAACTTTGATCCTCCGTTTGTGTTAAGCAAAACATTTCTTGGAAGAGTAACGTAGTGGTGGGGAGACGGTTGATATTGTAAGAAGGTATACAGATACTTTATATCGACCGTGCTGCTCGGTAGTCTAATCAGGTTGCTATATGTGAGGTTTAGGTGCCTCAAGTAGTGAGAATTTAGGAGAGTACAAGGGGCTGGGTCGGGGGAAAGTGAGAAGCACAGGGGGATTCACTCCAACTCTCTGCAAGCGTATATTGAAGTTTGAGCCAAAGACTTTGCCTACGCATTTAAAAAAAAAAAAAAAAATTACATGCGTTAGAGTTGTTCCCAGTGTGAGGTGATAATTTGGATTGGATGTACCTAGTAGATACTAACATGGTTAGTGAGCTTCACCAAGGGTGGTGAACCCCTTCGGTTGGACGGCTAAACTTCTGAGTTGTGGGCACGTTTAAGCACTGCAATCCCCTGATTGCCTGGGTAATTTGCGAGTCTGCAGCCCTTACTATGCGTAAGTCTAAGTCTACCCGGCACTCGTCAGGATATCTCCCCTAGAGGGTCGCTTGTCACCCGGAGTCATCTATCCGTCGGGGGTCAGAGAGCTAGGTGTCAAGAGTGATGAAGTAAGCATAGGGAATCTCAGTTCCCCTTGTCCCTGTAATCCCCGAGCTCCCGTGGATTCGTTGCTTCCTCGTCATTAGTCGGGCGTCAACCTCTACCTTGTCTGTGTTGTTGACGTCGTGTTGCGTCGCCCGGGTTAGGGGGCTCCCGTAGCTGTATGTCCCCCTTGCGTAACCCCACCTCTCTCTAACTCATGAAGTGTCTGTCAAAATGCGTCCGTAGCGTGTTAAACAGTGTGCGGGGTGGCCCTCACTCTAGGTACTCGGTTGGCCCAGCCTTAGCCCGCGTAGACTGTACCGCTTACGTCGAGCGCCAGGCGTTTACGGTACGGGAGGCCTGAAGCTGTGAGAGCAGGTAGAGCAAAGTGAGCAGGGTTACAGGAGGTAGAAGAGACGAGAGGGGGGAGTAGTAAAGCTTCACAGCATAAGGGAAGGATGGTAGGGGACAATGTGGTCATATCGGGATGCCCCCCTCCGGGGAGCCATCCCTCTCTGCGCCCCTCCACAGTGGCTCCCCAGGTCTTCTGAGGCCCTCGAGTGACCTAAGCAGTCTCCCCTCCGGCTATGAGGGTGGCATCAGTCGTTGGATGTGTCCTGGCCGTGCGGTCCTCCGCAAGAAACATAAGCCAGGGGGTCCAGATCTGTTGGTAGCGTTCCGTGGTGTTCCGGAGAGAGGCCGTGAGTTGTTCCATGCCATGTATCTCCTCCACTTTGTCCATCCAGTGGTCAAGAGTGGGCACCTGAGGGGACCGCCATCTGACCGGGATAAGGAGCTTGGCCGCATTTAAGAGGTGTCTTGTCAGGGATTTTTTATAGCGTGATAAGGGTAGGGGGGTGTGATGAAGGAGCATCTGCAACGGCTGGAAGGGGAGCTCTATATCCATAATGTCCTTAATCTTTGCATGGACTTGCCGCCAGTGCGTGGCTATCTTTTCGCATGACCACCAAATATGTAAGTCAGTGCCCGTCCCCGTGCCGCACCTCCAGCAGATCTCGGAGACCTCGGGCATCATCCGGTGGAGCCTCGCCGGGGTCCTGTACCAGCCAGTCAGTAGTTTATAGTTTAGTTCTTGGTGTTTGGAACTCATGGAGCTTTGGTGGGACAGGATGTGTATTTTCGTCCACTGGGGGCCTGAGAGTGTGAGTCCTGCGGCCTCCTCCCAGCGTGTCATATGTTTCATGGGTTCCCCGGTTGATGCGGAGATGATCATTTTGTAGAGGGTAGAGACCCCGCGGGCCATATGAGCTTGTTGCACACACAGGTCTTCGAGTTCTGTGGTCGGTCTATGGAACAGGCGGCGTCCAACGTGTGACTGGTAGTAAGTCTTAACTTGGAAGTACCGGAACCTGTCAAGGCCCGATGGCACTGCCTCTCGTATCAGGTCCGGGAGTTGCTTTAGTGCGTCCTCTGTACACCATTGGTGCATGAACGTCCATTCCGCATCTCCAAACGCCTCGATATCCCGGGGAGTGAGGCACCCCGCTAGTTCTGGGTTGTGTGTAATCGGGGTGAGCGGTCCTGGTGTGGTGGACAGCTGGAGCTTCGTCCGTATGGAGTACCAGGTCCGTAGTGTCGCCCCTATCAGGGGGTGGTTCCGGGTCTGCGAGTTCGTCAGTGGGCCTCCAAGCCAGGCAACCGCCGGGAGGGTGCCCCCCAGTTGTGCCCGTTCCAGGTTGATCCAAGCTTTGTCGGTCCTGGTCACGTGCCAATCCACTACTCTGAGCAGGTGTGTCGCCCTGTGATAGTCTCTTATAGATGGGAGGCCAATTCCACCTCGATCTTTCGGTTGGTGAAGGTGGATTTTCTTTAATCTGGGGGTCTTAGAACACCAGATAAACTGTGTGATGGCTGCCTCGACGGATCTGAAGAAGGAGATAGGCGGGTTAATGGGAATGGTTTGGAATAGATAAAGGAGGCGGGGCAAGAGGTTCATTTTTATAGCATTTATTCTTCCGAACCAGGACACACATAGGCTCGCCCAGCGTGTCAGGTCTGTTTTCAGGGTGTGAAGCATCGGAGCGAAGTTGTGGGTGTAAAGTTGGGTTAAATCCGCCGAGAGCCATATTCCCAGGTATTTGATTTTATGGCAGCACCACGTGAAGGCAAACTGGGTTTTCAGGTGTTCGGTCAGTTCCTCGTTAATGGTAATGGGGAGAGCCTCTGACTTATCCGTGTTCAGCTTCATGTTAGACACTCTACCGTATTCCGCAAAGGCCTTCAGCAAATTCGGCAGGGACACCAATGGATCAGCAACGAAAAACAGCATATCGTCGGCGTAGGCCGCTACCTTATGTGTCTGCCCGTATACATTGAGTCCCCCTATTCCCCCGTCCCGTCTGACCGCCCCCAGAAAAGGCTCTAGGGAGAGGGCAAACAGAAGGGGGGAAAGCGGGCAGCCTTGTCGTGTTCCGTTTCGAATCCGGATAGGCTCAGATAGAGCGCCATTGATCCGGATACGTGCAGTCGGGTCCACGTATAGGGCGGAGATCCATGCCAGCATATGTGACCCAAAGCCCATGGCTCTCATCGTAGCCTTCATGAAGCGCCAGTCGACCCTGTCAAAGGCCTTTTCCGCATCTGTCGAGAGGAGTAGGATCTTTTGCGAGGACTGTCGTGCCGCCTGGATGACATTCAGGGCCCGTATAGTGTTGTCCCTAGCTTCTCTTCTCGGGATGAATCCGACCTGGTCTGGGTGTACCAGCTCTGGTAGGATCCTGCCTATGCGCGTGGCGATGACCTTCGTGAAGAGCTTCAGGTCAGCGTTTAGGAGGGATATCGGCCTGTAGCCGATACTGGCTGGTACTTGTTGGAATACTCATAGAAGAAGCGTTTGGATTTGCGGATGGTGTACTGTAGCTTCCTGTGCAGAATATCCCGTAGGGACTTCCTGGCGCATAAGAGGGCTCTGTAATTATCGGCCGTCTGGGTAGTCTTGTGGTCATTTTCCAGTTGTGTGATTTGTGCGGTTAGCTCCTTTATACGCTGTTTCTGTGTCCTGCTCCGGTGTGAGCATATTTTAATGAGCAGTCCCCGGATGACGCACTTGTGCGTTTCCCAGATCGAGAGTGCCGGGATGTCCGGGGATTCGTTTTCTTCGAAGAAGTTGGTAAGAGCCGTGCGGATGTCCGCGGCAATAGGCACGTCGGTAAGGATGGATTCGTTCATGCGCCACTGGCGCCCAGTTGGGCGGAACAGTGGGGATCGAATTCGTATCGATACCGGTGAGTGATCAGACCATCCCATGGGGCGTATGTCTGCCGAAAGGAGCATAGGTAGTAGCTCCTGGGCCAGGAACACGTAATCCAGTCTGCTATATCGTTTGTGGACTGTAGAGTAGTAAGTAAAATCTGTATCGCAGGGGTGAAGCGCCCTCCAGGCATCCACAAGACCAGTGTCCCGCAACCCATTTCTGATGGACCTCAAGCCTTGTGGTGAGAACGAGCTCACTCCTCTGGACGTGTCCGTTCCCGGTTCCAGGGCGACATTCAGGTCCCCGGCCATTATTAGAAAGCCCTCTCGGAACCTCTCCAGCTTGGTCAGCGTCTGTCTGAGGAATTTGCGTTGGTGTATGTTTGGGGCATATACACAGGCAAAGGTGTACATGCATTCAGCTATAAAGCCTTTGATGAAGAGGGAGCGTCCCATAGGGTCTGACTCAGTCCCCGTACAAACGAACGGGACTGTGCTGGCCAGTAAGATCGCCACTCCTGCCCTTTTTGACGTAGGATGATTGGCAAAGTAACCCTGTGGGA
Organism: Pelobates cultripes; assembly: GCA_933207985.1. NCBI lineage: Eukaryota > Metazoa > Chordata > Amphibia > Anura > Pelobatidae > Pelobates > Pelobates cultripes. The sequence goes on from OW240915.1 coordinate 62,088,461, forward strand.
ATCGGGAGTCGCGTAGCGAAGGGCCCCTGTCACCCTGGAAGTGTGTCTCCTGGAGGAACGCTATGGATACCTTCTCACTCCACAGGGTGCGCAAGAGATGCGATCTCCGCTCCGGCACATTGAGGCCCCTGGTGTTATTTGACCAGATGTGGAGAGGCGCAGGAGTGAATCCCGATCCCATCGTTCCGGGCAAAGGGGGAGAGAGGGGGGGGGGGAAGTAGCTAGCAGGTGAGAGAGCAAGAGAGGAGGAGGGGGTTTAGTTAGGACCCCTCTGGGGTCACGGGGACTCGACACCGGTGGAGGATGAGTCGCGTGGGCCACTCCTAGGGGGTGGGCCACCGTCTCCCACCAAATTTAGATGTGGTGTCTGTCGCGGGGCGCTAGACCAAGCGAGCACCGGTACAGAGCCCGGGCTGGGTGGTTAGATCACACTGTAACCTACGTGCCCAGTGTGGGTGTTCTCCAACAATGTAGGATGGGCTTGTCAGTCCGTTGCAGTCGATACCCTCCAAGGGTGTCGGTGAAGTGTGTGTGAGTCAAACCACTAGTCGTCTGCCCCCCTGGCCGAGGGTATGTAGGCCGGTCAGTATGCGTGGTGGCTGTCAATCCCAGTCAGTCGTTTCGGGAACCGTATGCGGTTATGCAAGTGGTCGTATGCGGTTATGCAAGCACCCCTGTCTGTCCGGGGACCGTGTGTGATCACGGCCTCCTTGGCTTTTAGTCCTCCTCAGTGGCCTAGCAAGGGGGTGGGGGGGTCCGTGCGCAGCCGGTCGCAGGTGGTCTGTGGTCACTTTTCCGTGGATCAGCAGCAGTATGGCTAAGTGCAGGCAGGGTCGGGGCAACAGCCATGGGTGGATGGTGTAAAACCGTTTGGAGCGTTTAGGCCAATGTTGTCGTCTGCTACCTTGGTTTGGGCCTGGGTCCCCAGTGTCTCAGTCACCTAGAATGCAGGAGTGCGTGTCAGCCAGACTAAGGTCACCTATCGTGGGAGCTGTCCTCGGGTTCGTGCGGTCCCCATCTCTCAAGCCCGTGCTCCTAACCCCCTACCTCCGCCGTCTAGAGGTGTCCCCATCTAGCCCCTGCCATATCAAATCCTCGGCTCCAATCTATCGTGCAGCTAATTAGGCAAGTCATGAGTGCGGTTACCGAAATACATCCTACAATTAAATACAAAGCTTGAGATCTGGTGTTGAGGCCCCCAACAATAGGTCCCTGTACGGCCTCCTTCTGTGAAAAGGAGACCCATATGTCCCGCCATGACCCCTCTCCCCTCCCAAAGATCCAGCATAGACCATCAGAGTGAAGTGACCCGGAGTAAGGCCCCAACTAATATGTAGGCAGTAGTCCCTGTCCATGTAATTCTCCCAGGTATCACAGAATCCCTTGGTGGCTGTTATTCTCATGTGCACGTGGCATTGGCAGGGCCAGGTCGTACCGTGTGCTACAGATACAAAAAGTCCCAGACCTGTGAGCCAGTCTGAGTATCCCCTAGTCCACAGACCCCCCTCCCCAAATATCAGTCCAGAGACGTGGTCCCCAACACAGACAGACAGCCCGCCAAATCCCCAGCTGACCTGTGTGATAGCGTCCTATTCTTCAGGGCCGTTCGGCCCACCTCTCCTGCGCGGCTCCGGTGGTCTACCTGTAGCCGCATCGGCGTCCTGGAGTGGCAGCAGTGGATCTCTCCGTGAAGCAGCCGCTTCGTCCAGAATCCAGTTGCGTATTCTCGATGGGGCTAAACCCAGGGCCCTCTGGAACCGTGGGACGTCTTCCGGCCAGCGGGCCGTGATCCAGGCATTCCCATGTTTCGCCTGCAGACTGAACGGGAAACCCCAGCGATACGGGATCCCCTTGTCTCTCAGGGCACTGGTGACCGGCCTCAGGGCCCGCCTCGCATCTAGGGTCAGGCTAGAGAGATCTTGGTATAGCGAGACTGCCGTTCCGCGAAACTGTATGGATGGAAGGCCCCTGGCTGCCGCCATAATTCTGTCTCTTAGGCCTGGAGTGGTGATGCAGCAGACCACATCCCTGGGGCTGCCCTCCTGTCTCGCGGGCCCCAGGGCTCTGTGAGCGCGGTCTATGGTGATCGTAGCGGGCGGTGCAGCTCCGAGGAGCTGTGTGAACAGCGTTGACAGGGTGTCTGGGAGCGGCTCGTCTTCCCTTTCAGGCAGGCCGCGAACATTATTGCGTCTGCTTCTGTTCTCCAAATCCTCCACTTGTCTCCGGAGGGTAAGGAGCATGTTACCCTGTCTGGTAACTGCCACTTCAGTTGCTCTGTGCTGGTCGTCACAGCCCCTCGCCACTGACTCCATTTCATCTACTCTCTGCTCCAGGGTGGACAGATCTTCGCGCAGGCCCGCCAGCTCTTCCCTCAGTGCAGCTCTGAGTTCCTGTACAATGGGGCCTGTGTCAGCTTTGGTGAGCATCCTCCTGGAGATCTGAGAGAGCTCCATTCTGATTTGAGACAGGTCTCCTGCTTGGTTGGATTCCGACTGGGAGTCCCCCGTCATCTCAGAGTCTGGGGACCCGGGCGCCATTTTGTCCACATGGCGGGTGCCGCGAAGGTCGGACGGGGTAGCGATAAAATCGTCCATGGGGCCGGTATTACGGTGTGGGGAGCTTGCCGCCGCAGCTCCCGAGGGTAGGGGCTTCTTTGTTCTCACCATCGCTTCTCTTTTCCGTGCTTTGATAGCTACTTTAGCCGGCCAGGGGTGCAGAGCTCACGCACTATGCGTCCTGCACCATGCTCGTCCAGGCCACGCCCCCAAAAGAGTTGTTCTTAAATACAATTTTTCAGGCACCCCTGCTGGCTGCCACACTTTCTCAGGTTCCTGACCTCTCCAGGAATTATCTTAAATTTTAACCTCCTTACACTCATAATTCATCACAAATGTTCAAGGACCATTATTGACTCCTCTTGAAGCCACAAAAAAACTGCACTATCAAATCAAGGAAACCTCTTTGTGTGATCCCCATTAGAAGAGACACGGTTTCCAAAGCACAGAGCAAAAAAAAAAAAAACCCTGAATACCTGGACTGTCCTATCAGATCAACAAGAAATGGAACAGCCATTATTGCCGATCTTATTGAAACATGCGAATTAGCGTGCATTACAGAATCATGGCTAAATGAAAATGAGGGGCCTATTTTAGAGGCAGCTACTACTGGCAATTATACAGTGTCCCACCGCCCGAGACAAGATCGCAAGTGAGGTGGAGTTATGATCTGAGCAAAATCATCCTTAAATCCCAGACCAATATCAGTCCACAAACACCAATCTTTTGAATGCGTAGCTGCCAGCCTCTCAATAGATAGAGGATTCCGGATACTGGTAATATACAGACCCCCAAAAGATGGGAAGAGATTTCTTCAGGAAATATCAAACCTTTTGGCTGGCTTAATCCTTGAACGACCCAGATGGCTTATATTGGGAGACTTCAACACTTGGATTGATGACACCCTATCCCTGCTTGGGCAGGATCTCCTAAGCTTGATGAGTGCACTCTGCCTCACACAAATCGTTGTCACTTCCACCCATAGAAAAGGTCATACACTTGAGCTAGTGTTCCAGCCTGGACTAGAAGGGTCACCAGGAACTGTAAATCCAGTTTGGTCAGACCACCACTCCATTCACTTCTCCATTGTATCACAATCAGCCAGACTCCAGCCTCAGAACCTGGTCAAACACCGTTCATTAAAAAGGGGTGACGCAATTGGATGCAACATAACATATGGATCTAAGTGAACTAATGGGCATCTGAGAAGACCCCAGCTCCTTCGTCCGACTCTACAACAAAACCATGAGAGATACCCTAGTAAGCATTGCACCAACACGCATACGCACTGTCAAAACCCACAACAATGCACCGTGATTTGATAGCACCAGAGAAATGAAGAGAACAAGCCGTAAACTCGAGAGAAAGTGGCGCAGGACACATCAATTCAAGATAACAAAAATAAATAAATAAATCTATCATGTGACATTACACTCTCTCACAATAGACCCAGCAACTGCTTTGAACATTAGAAAGGGTCTGCAAACCAGCATGCATGCATGCATGCATGCATATCCCCACCAACATTTCTCAGGATAAGTGTGAATCATTTGCCAAATAGCCCCAGTTTATGGTCCACTTTTGCATGGTCCTTTATATCCACATTTGTAAAAGTTACACCCTACTACATGTGACTTAGACCCTGCTCCATCTCAGCTTATATCTGCATGCATTGAAACACTCACCGCAGCCCTCACAAAAATAGTGCAGTGTTCACTAAAAACTGTAGACTTCCCAGATCCTCTAATATAAGCTGTGGTAAAACCACTCCTAAAGAAGCCTTTATTAGACCCAGACTGCATGGCTAATTACAGACCAGTATCCAACCTTGCATTTCTGGGGATAATAATTGAAAAAGTAGTGGCAACTTAACTGGAGGCCCATCTATCAAGCTTGAACATCTTTGATCCTTTCCATTCAGGTTTCAGATGCCGCCACAGCACTAAAACAGCGCAAGTCCGAGGGCTAAATGATCTCCTTATGGCGAGAGACAAAAGGGATGACTATCCTAATCCTCTTGGATCACTCAGCTGTATTTGGCACCACTGACAATAGGATTGCAGCGCATCTGTGGTCTAGGAGGCACAGCCTTTAACTGGTTTAAATCTTTCCTCACTAGTAGATTACAGAGAGTAACATCAGGATCAAGCTAATCGGCTAACCAGAACTGGCCCGTGGAGTTCCACAAGGATCCATCTGGTCTCCCATGATATTCCAAATCCCAATTTACTTGCTCCCACTGGAAGACATCATCAAGCAACATGGCCTAAGGTATCTTTGTTACAATGATGACACAGACCCAACATGCTGCATCAACAGTTGCTTAGCAGACCTCATAGAATGGAAGAATGCTAGTTGGCTTAAAAAGTGAACCCAGACAAAAACCAGTTACTCTTGGTGAGGGGACCCTGGGCAACAAAAATATCCCATGATCACCCAACTGGCCTGGAGCTTGGAGGCTCTGAACTCATCAGTTCAAAGGTACGAAACCTCAGAGTGCTGATTGACTTTGGACTATCATTTAAACAGCAGATTTCCTCCGTAACAAAATCTGCCTACTTTCATCTGAAAAACAGCCAGGATACAACACTCAATTCCACCGGATGATATGCCAACAATAATCCATGCATTTGTATCTCTGCTAGCTTACTGTAGTGTACTTTACTTGGGCCTCCCAGAAATAGAACTCCATCGCCTTAAGACTGTACAAAATGCAGCAACCAGACTACTGACCAATCAAATTCACTCCTGCCACATAACACCTGTTCTCCACTCCAATTAAATGGCAAACTTTTTAAAATTGGCTTGCTAACCTTCAAAGCCTTAAAACAATCAATGCCCACAGTACCTGAAAGAGCTCCTGACACCCTACATTCCATCCCGTTCACTTAGGTCAGCCAGCAAATTCTTCCGGTCAGTGCCAAGAATAGAGACAGACTCAGTTTCCAGGGCGTTTAGCTACGCTGCCCCTACCTTCTGGAACTCTTTACCGTGCGCAGAGAGGCATCGTCCTTACAGACTTAGAAAAGAAAAACAGAAAAGCTAAAGACCCACCTCTTCCATCATACATTCAGTCCGCTCAGAAGACCTTCAGAAACTCCTAACTTTTATTATTTATATAGCGCCAGCAAATTCTGTAGCGCTATACAATGGGTGGACTAACAAACAAGTAATTGTAACTAGACAAATGGACGCACAGGAACAGAGGAGTTGAGGGCCCTGCTCAATGAGCTTACATGCTAGAGGGAATGGGGTTTAGTGACAAAAAAGGTATAAAATGGGGTAATGAAATAGGTTGCTAGAAAAGTATTCATTTATTCCTTCAAGCATAAGTGAAAGCTTTCATAGGGATGCATTAAATCGAATGCTTCCCTATGACAAACATTGTATTTGGCCATTGGTGCATTTGCTGCTCGTATGTCAATCTCGGCATGAAAGGTAAGGAGGCTCCTCACCAACATTCTCCAGGTGGGTGGAGTGTAACATTGGAGTGTTCCTTTATGAAGTTATTTGCAGGCTTTTGACAAAAACGGATTAGGGAAATTGTTTTGTGTTGCATACTTAAAAGCCAGGGGAGACCAATTGTAACCCACTTGCATGAGTTAATGGTTTACAGCTGCTTTTATACAAACTCATTGTGTTTTAACTAGACTTTTCTCGAACTGCAAGCTCATCTGGCTTATTAAAAGCCCGATGAAGTTAAACAGGACTTCTGTAAAAACACTGGAGATAAAATGACATGTTGCCCATTAAACGTTTTATATTTAATTGCCACTGGCAGGGAAGGCCAATTATTGACTTCATCTTAGCGCCATTTTAGGTTTCTTGTGATGATTCTTACCAGTTTGTTCTGTATTTCTACTACAACATTCTAAAGTAGAACACCAGCAAGTAAGCAAAGACTATGGCAGTAGCAACCATTCTCACAGTCAATTCTCCATCTAACTTTGTACAGCATTCCATCAAGAATATTTATGTAACAAATGACTTCTATGTGTAGAAAGGAGATGAAAAAAGAAAGACACATTTAGTAACAATGATTAGATCCTTGGCAGTTTCTAAGGGAATTGTGCACTCACAATGCCAACATATCACCACTAACCTCAAATAACTAATCAGTTGATTTATGTGTATGCCTTTTCCTGTTGTGGTACAAGGAGAAGTACTGAATTTGGCTTTCATCTGGGTTTAAGAGGATATTAAAACACACAACCCTTAATGCTTACCAGGAGTAATGAGATTTGAGGCTCTACAGCGCTTACCTTGTAATTATCCATTAGCACAGCCAACCACGGTTTTATGGTCTGCATCACATCTGAAAGCAAATGTTTTTCAACTTCAGATCCATCATGAAAGGTCAGGTTTCCCACATGGATAGACTTCCTTACTTCTGAGAGTGACAAAAATGAACCAAAGTATTCCTGGTCTAATGGCTCCTGTAATCAACAAATTGAAATGTGTATAATAATCCAGATATTAGTGCATTTGGAATGTCACCCACAAATGTGCTGCTAAATCTCTAACAAATGCTAAAAACAGAAAAATAAACAAACACAAAAAAACACAACCACTTAACAAAATAAAATGTATTACAAATTTGCTAAAAGGAGATACTTTAAAACCTTCTGTAGAACAAAATATAAATACAAATTAAACAACATAACTAACCAAGGTGAAGTTTAAGGATACAAAATGTATATCAGTACCATGCAAACATATGTAGAATTGTATTATTATTATTATTATTGCCATTTACAATATTATGAGAGGGGAGATTTAACTATAAATAGGACAATTACAAAAAACTTACAGGAACAATAGGTTTAAGAGGGCCCTGCTCAAAGGAGCTTACAGTCTATAGGAGGTGGGGTGTAAAACAATAGGACAGGGAAAAATTTTCTGTGCATCATTTTCCCCTCACAGATTCCCACTGGCGTTTGTATTTATATATACCCACACTACATAAATAGATCATACATTAAAGTAGGTATAGACCTACCACTGTGCATCCAAAGCGCTAGACCCAATATAAAGTCCTCAGTTTGCTAAAGAATCACTATAGTGTCAAGAAAACAAACTCATTTTCCTGACACTATATATTCCTTAGGTTCCCCCCACTCTCATGGTCCCCTCCCGCTGGGCAGAAGGGGTTAAAAACCCCATTCAGCCACTTACCTTAAACCAGCGCAGGGCTCCCTCGGCGCTGGGGACCTCTACTCCCCCTCCGACGTCAACTCCAGAGTGGAGCCGAATGCGCATGCGCGGCCAGAGCCACGCACGCATTAAAAACGCATTAAAAATTTCACAATGCTTTCCTATGGATGTTCTTTGTGTTCAATGCGATTTTCGCATTGAGCGTGGGGGAAGTGCCTCTAGCAGCTGTCAGGACAACAGCCACTAGAGGTTGGATTAACCTTAGTGTAAACATATGTTTACAGCTGCAGGCTTAAAACCTGGGGGACCTGGCACCCAGACCACTACATTGAGCTGAAATGGTCTGGGTGACTATAGTGGTCCTTTAATCCATTTAAAAAGGTTTACAAAACCAAAACTATACAGGTCTCAACATCCTGCTCCTAGGGGTTCTAAACTACATATATTTCTACAATATTCAAACAGTTTTACACCTGCCAGTTTGCACAATATTACATTGTGTGATAACTATAGAGAAAAGTGGGAAGCTAATGCAGTCGGAAGACAATTTAGGACAGTCACAAGGGGATAACTCTAGTATGTGAAATAGTAACTAGAAAAAAGGAATATGAACTGCCCAAAGGTGGGAGTCAAAATTCAAAAAAAATAAACCCTTAATAGTATTAAATATAAAAAATTACAAATAACCTAAAAAAAAAACAAAACAAAAAAAAGGGAACAAAGGAAAGAAAAAATATGAACAATACGCTCAAAGTAATACTATATAGAATAGACTGATCACAGTGATAAAGTTGGTCAAATAAAGTAAAATACAGAGATACTAATGTCAAACACTGCTACTAACGTGGTATATAGTGGATACTTGAGAACACTATTCATGTCCCTAAATAGGAAGTATTGGAACAAAGTAACACTGTAGCAGAGAGGTACAGCTGCTGAATATCACGTACCTAGCAAAATAGTATATATAGAGTACCTAGAATCAGGGGAGAGGGGGAGTATTGCATAAACAACGTGAAAATAGATGGACAATATCCTCCAATTATCCAGGAGAGACAACAGAAAATCTAGATATACAACGGAGCGGATAAAACGAAAATGAAATAAGGAGCAGTAATGGGTAAAGCGAAAGTTAAAAATATATGTATATGGGAAAGGAACTGCAGCAAAGCGATTAGGCTGCCCAAGTAAGCCTTAAAAAGCTGTGCCTTCTAGGGTACCTAAATGTCTGGAAATTAGTTAACTCTAGTTAGTAGCATCCGAATAACGGCTAGTTATGTGAATCTATGACTGTAAGGGCACTAAAATCCTTAAATCTGTGCTTTCGAGGGCACCTAGCTTCTAAGTAACTGCTATTTAACGCTAATGAATAAGTTCCTATAGAAGCACACAAATCCCTAAATCTGTGCCTTCGAGGGCACCTAGCGTATATAAAGCTGCTATCTTGCGCTGAAAAAGAGAAAAAAGATCTTTCCAGCTCTTCTCAACTAAAGTATACTGATCAAAGAGAATAAATATAACGTGGTGAGGCAACGAAGTTGTGATGCAACTAGTGGCACCATGACCACTACACTAAATTGTGCAATTATCTGCATCTTGGCAAACTGGCAGTGGCTTGACAAAAAAACAAACACTCTCAAACTTAATAAAATGGCATCCATAAACTCTACACTAAGCTGTAGTTGTTATACTCTGAGTGCTCTTTTAAAAGGGGAACAAGTAGATTTGAAATGTTATTCCGTGAAGAAAATCCACAGAAGCAAATTTTGGCCAACGTTGGCATCTCAGGTGTTTTGTAACCACTGAAGTATCATGGATCAGTTCCAAACCACCTGAAGTATAGCAATGCAATATGGATTATGAATGAAAAGTTAAGAAAACGAAACAATTCTGAAAAAAAATAAAAAAATTTAAAAAAAAAACCACAAAGCCATGGTTCACTTGCATGGGAAGTTAAAATGTTTCTGTTTTGTTGGGCTATCTGCATAAATAAATGGAAACGAGACTTTAATTAGATTTGAATCCGGAAATGGAATGTTTTTGTTTTATCTGAAGATGCCCTCAAGTTTATTATTTAGAAACAAATACACAAAACACATTTTTAGCCTCTGATGTAAAGATGGGCTGTGAGTACAACTAGTTAAATAAGACAAATTTACTAATATTTATCAGGAGACTCTTCTAAACAAGCTTGTAAATACTTACAAATTAAAGTATTTCACCAAACACTATGACCACTGCAATGTCTTTAAGTGGTCATGATGCCTGGGAACTGCAGCACAGCATTTCAGTATACACAGAGTATGGCCTCCTCGAGATGTACCTCCACCTCCAGCAGTGCCATTGGGTTGTCATTAGCCAGCCCGAAACAAGAGTTTGCAAATTTTCATGCACAATGTTTTGGCTGAGAGTTGTCAGCTGACGCTCTAAGCCAATTAATGGTGACAAGATTGTCTTCTGCAGCTATGCAACAGTGGCAGGGACGCAGAGAACAGCAAACCAGCAATAAATGGTTTGCCCCATTCCCAGGAAAAGGACCAGGGTTCTACAGGCATCATAACCCTTTAAAGGGACACTCCAGGCACCCAGACCACTTCTGCCCATTGGAGTGGTCTGGGTGCCAACTCCCACTACCCTTAACCCTGCAAGTGTAATTATTGCAGTTTTCATAAACTGCAATAATTACCTTGCAGGGTTAACTCCTCCTCTAGTGGCTGTCTAAGACCAAGAAGCAGCGGCGAGGGACATTGTTTTCCTGGCACTGGAGAGTCCCTTTAAGGCCATTTGCTACAACTTTTTAGTCTGACATTTATACAGCACAGAAAACACTGAATTAGTTAGGAGGTGAAATATGCATCATTGATAAAGGATGATAGATGTGGAATAGAGTTTTAAAAGGGGAACATGTGCCCAAATAAAGGGCATTCTAGCACAATACATCACTGGTTGGGGGTGGATAGAGATATGAACTTGTCAGGCCAGCACAGCTGATCAGGGCCACATTGGGATCAGAAATAATGAACAAATGAAAAAAAAAAAAAAAAAAAAAAAAAAAAAAAAAAAAAAAAAAAATGTGACTCCTGAAGTTACAAAATTAATCATGGTTTTTTATTCCACCAGAACGTGCACCCAGCAATGTTTCAACCCACTATGCATTTGTTACGCCGGACATTGCTAGATCCACATTGTGGTAAAATAAAAAAAATAAAAACTTTCTTATTGTAACTTCACATAAAGCTGCAGATTTATCCATTTCTTATTTATTTCTGATGACAGCTGTCCGCAGGAGGTGTGTGGTTCCTCCCTAAATGATTATTTGGTATTAAAAATGGCTCTGGGCATTTAAAATTATTGCAACCCACCTTTTGTTTACCTTCTACCTACACCCATGTACTATATGTTACCACCATTCAAACCATCTAAATTTTGGGACAGTGAGTGCTCACCTTAGAATGAAAACACGCCACACGGAACAAACAGGGGTAAGCATGCAGTCTAAATGATAGCTTACAAACAAGCTAACCCATAGCACCCTGACCCAGTTATGAACATGTTAGCTCTGTTAGGGCTCTATGTGTTAGCTAGCTCAAGAAATCAGTAAAATGTCTGCATTATTTGATCTACAGCAGATGAACAGACTGAGTGCTGGGAGAGCCCTATTTTTGTGAAACAGCCGAACTGGAGGATGCCAAATACTCCACCATAAACACTAAAACACTGTTTGCAGGCTGGGGTTAAAACGATTTGTAACCAGACCCTCTAAGAGTTGGGAATTCATCAATCATACTTGTGTAACCACCTTAATTATTTGGGGTAATTCATGTAGTCACTTCATGTAGGGGGAGCTTTTGTGAATCATGCCTTTATTCATTTTTTTCAAATCAACCAAATATAAGGTGAATCTTAATAAAAACCATTCTAAACTTCAATACCAGTGAAACTCTCTTATTAGAGGTTACAGTTATACATTTATTCAGCGTCTGATTATTTACTGATCAATAAATACATTTTTGTTCACTTTAGGGTATTTATCCCTTTTAACACAAAGTCTGCTAAAAGATATGTTTTAATTATTATTTATATAGCGCCATCAGATTCCGTAGTGCTGTACAATGAGTGGACTAACAGACATGCAATTGTAACCAGACAACTGGATGCACAGGAACAGAGGGGGTGGAGGGCCCTGTCCAATGAGCTTAATCTGAACCACACATCTTTTTCACCATAAACACTATAAATATGTTGTATTTTTAGATTTTAAATTTGTTTGGGCAGGGCCCTCTTCACCTAGTGTTCCCATAACTCCACACGTGTTGTCAGAATTGTTTGTTTGTCTTGGTTTATCTATTGTACAGCACCACTTTATATGTTGGAGCTATAAAATATAGCTAATGGTGCTTCGAGTGTCCCTTCAACACTAGATTCAATGTAACTCCGGCCAACTGGAAAGTTATACAATGTTCTCTACACAGCATTACAACATGTTAAGTTTTATTATGTAGAAGAGTACAGCTATACCATTTTAAATTTCAGGGAGATATCTCGAATTTTGAAGAAGAAGAAAAAAAAAAAATGTGGTGTGATGCCAAAATGCAGTACTTTGATTTATTGCTCATATAGAACAAGCCCCTTTGTGAGGATCTGTCCCACTATCTTTCAAAAAGACCTAAAATAGTTCACATTCTTCATCATAGCAGCAGTGTCTGCTTGGGAATTGGCAAGCTTATACAGAACGTCATGGATCGGACAGAGTTTCACGGAAGGAACAGTTGAAAAGTAATGTGGAGAAATGCGGCTTTTGTAGTTTTCAGGGATATCTTACCTGGCACTGAAGAAAGTTAAAATAATTGGTACATCCGGTCACATTTTGATAGAAGGATGGATAGGACGTCCGGTCGCCATTTAATAAGGAATCAAAGGTCTACAAAAAAATTGAATAGAATAGAACCATAAATTGCTTCATCAGAATAAAATGTATTTATGTAAAAAACAAACAAAAGCTTATGTGCCAAATATTTACATGCAACATGCTATGGGAGCAAAAGTGCATTTGCTTTTTTAATAAAAAAGGCTTTAAATAAATCAATTAAGTTAAATAAATAATCCAAAAAAGGAATAAAAACAACCTGCAGGTAAATAAATCTCTTATTGTCTGAACGCATTTCACCTGCAATAACGGCTTCCTTATTCAGTATGGAATTTCAATTGATTAATTGCATGGAGGTATTTTAAGATTATCGTGCCTTTGGGTTTTCATACTTTGTATGTCACATTGCACAGTCTGTTTAATCTAGAATTTACCATCTCCTTCACTGTTAATAGCCTTCTAGACCCTGTGATTAAAATTCAGTATTCAGAGCAGGTGATCAAAATTTATAAAACATGTTAATGTCGGATTGAAAATTATTTTTTTTATGCAGACAGGGTCAGTCACAACCAGGGGAGATGTGGCTAGGAATGTATAAATAAAGTAATGTAACTCCTAAATATCAGAGAATTAAGCAGTTAGACTGCAAGGGTACAATCTATACTCTAAAACCACTTCATTAAGCTAAAAGTTTTTTTTAATGCCCACAGTGTCCACTTAACATTACTCTTATCCTTCGTACCACAGATAAGGAAAAGATGGCTATGTATAGAACGATAACTACCATTAAGCTAGTTGGAAAAGCATTATTGGAATTTTATTTTAAAACATCTGGGCAACAGCTGTGTTGATTCCTTTGGTACAGTGCCATCTCTGCCATTTCTTTTTATGTTGGAGCAATATCGGTTGTGTGAAAGATTCCCACCTTGGATTCCCAATAGGCTGTATGGTGTTACCAAATTCTAGAACAGGAGAAGGCAACCTTCAACATTCCAGATATTGTGAACTACAGATCTCGTAATGCTACCTGTAACTGCAGTGATTTGCCCCATTTAACTCTGATGTGAAAGGCGGGCTCTCAGATTAATCTTTTGGCCATGTAAATATTTGTACATTGTGCATGCAGAGCAGAGAAGAATTAGGATTCCACAAGGCCCACTGTCCAGCTCCCAGAGAATAAGAGCAATTGCCATGCAGATTCTAGACAAAGGTTTATGGGATTAAAAACAAATAAGACCCTGCAGTCCAGAAGAATCTCTGGATTGGTGGAGACCCTTCCTGCTCTGACAAGCGTTCACTGCTATGGAATGTCTGTGGATCTGCAGTATCAGTAGTAACTTTAAAGGCCAGCACCTCATTTTATTACAAAATCTAATGCCTGATCTGTAAAATGGGGGTCACTGTAAAGCAGAGATTTAGGAGATAGTCCCACTCATCACATAGTGTAAATGGAAGTGCTCTACAAAGTGGTTTGAAGTGATCGGAAGATTTGCAGACTGCGTATATGCACAGCGGTAGCTCTGCTTGCCTCAGAGAGGGGAAGACTAGCCAAACTGCGCACAGTTTGCATTAGAAGTAACTACAACCATTGTGATTTAGTATCCAATGTGGTGGTAATGAGCTTAGCATAAGCACCATAACAGGCTGTAGTGGTTATGGTGCCATAGGTCCCCATGCTTTCAGTCCCCCAGGTAAGAGACAAACCATTCTAGAATGATTTGACACTTACCCGAGTCTCCCAGACAGCGTGATCAAGACACTTTTCAGATACAGCTTTCATGGAATTCTCTGCATTAGATTTTTCAGTTTTGTCCACATATGGATGGAATTCGTGACTTGACGGTGTCACCCAATTAACTGTCTGTACATGGGTCGAGTTAATCCAGTTGATTGTTGGACTCTTACCCATGGGACGTCAGGCACTACACTATAGCATGTTGTAGTGGTTATGGTAATAAGAGTGCAGCTAAAAAAATTAGAGCGACGAAACAAAACTACAATTTTTAAAAAATTTCAACCCCCCCACCCCCCCCCCAAAAAAACCAAAAACACTAAAATTTTCTCTAAATGCAAATTCGGACATCTACAAAGTTTGTCTCAAAATTACTCTATACTAGTCAACAATGTAAAATTGGCTCTACGCATATTTTTTGAACATTTAAAAGGCAACATATTTTATACTGCACATGCTTAATATAATATATATATATTTTCCAACATTAGTAGTAAGGACACGAGAGCCTGTAATGGCATCTCATTAGATTCAGATTATAATTGGCAATATGGCATACATTAGACCCTTAATACATACATCAAAAGCCTCAATCCACTTCTTCTGTTTGATATAGTTTACAGCCATACCAGTCTGCTGTTGGACAAAAGCTTTCTGATTTTCATCCACCATGCCAGTTTGGTACAGGAAGTCTGCATATCCAGCCACCATCTGTTAGACAGACACACAAAAGTCAGAAACGCAGAGCGCATTTTCCTTTCTGTGCGAGAGAGTGGTTTATGTTTAATCCTAATCAGTTAAAGCAATCAGAAATGTTAAGTCCCTTTTAGAACTACACAGATACAGCAAGGTCTGATATGAAACATTTGTTAACAATGCTTTGCAAAACCTTATTGGAACAGTTTCTGCTTTATCAAAGCAGCATGCAAGAGGTGAAAGGAATTTCACCTCCTTCGGCACATCAAAAGGACTGAAATTGAATTAAATTATCCTACCACTTCAGGATCACAGAGGCCGTCTCCAATGGCAATTCCCTTGAAGTTGATTTGAACCTTGGCACTTGGATTGTGAGTGTGGATATAATAGCCAATGGCAGGAACATATTTACCTGCATAAGACTGAATAAAAAGAGGGGAACAAAAAGCCATGAAAAGAAGAAAAAGCCGTTAATGTACGATTGTGTACATACTTTGTATTTCAGGGCTGTGGAGTCTAAAGGAGTCACAGAAACCATAAATTGAGGAGACCGAGCCGAAGTTTTGTGAACTGACTCCACAGCCTTGGATTATTCACAAAAGGTGTAAACGGTTGGATTGGAAAATCAAAGTGAACTCTAAATTAAAGACCAAAACAAGCAAAATTAAAAAAAACAGCTGATAAGGTTTTTCGCTGTTTAGCTATATTGGCCTAAAATCGGAACTTATATGAAAGTGGGAGGGACACACATGTATACATGAGTCTATACAAATATGAAAGAGCCCTTGTGGGACTTTCTTAGAGGTTACATCCATTTGGAGCAGAACCTTTTTCAGCAACTGTAACATGACATTAAATCCAGTCTTGCACATCAATGGTAAGCAGCGTATTGATATACAAGGTTTCTTTATAGCTTTATATTAAATCTGAATGTACTTTGGCAATATTGAGAGTTTGGTCCGTGCCCTATACACACACACACACACACACACACACACGTACACAAACATGAACTATGTAACTAAATCCTATTATAATGTTATAGCCTTCTTTATAGTGATACTTCTGCATTAGCCAAGAGATAGCAGAGGTGTTGAAAAGTAAAATCTTAATTTCTGTCAAAACCAGTCACGAACCGCATGACGAAAGCAGCAAGGGCTGCAGCCAAAGACTCCAGGCACAATGATCACTACAATAAACTAATTGTTATGGTGTTTAGAGTGCCCCATTAAAATGTATGCATGCATTATGGCTTTGTGGTTTAAAGATTGCCCTTCTGCATTTTACCAGTTACAACTCTGACGCAAGTGTTTACTTTTTTTTTTTCAAACGGCCCTGATTAAAACCATGACGCACTTTCAAATATACAGGCACAGAGAGGGTTATTCACAAAAGGGAGCATTGCTGGGAATTCAAAGTCAATTTTTAAATTTAAGAGAAAAATAGCTAAACTGAAACCAAACTGACTGGAATAATGTTTCTAATTTGGTTACGTTAGCCTAAATTTTGAAATTCCCTTTGAATTCACAGTCAAGGTTATTCATTAAAATGATTATTGCTGGGAATTCAGAGCAAACTGCATCGCCCCTGTTAAAATCAAATATATTACTAGTTTATATTCTGGAGTTTTTAAATGAGTTATAATGGTGTACTACCATCACAGCTTGATCACATCGATAAAAACGTCTAACCAAATATTTGGTCATTTGCATCAAATCAGACAATGTTTAAATAGGTTAGCATATAAGGTAAAACTAAAATGCATCTGTAATTAAGAAACCACTACTTTTGAGGGAAGAGTAACAGAACATGTGGACTCCACTCACAAAGTAAGAAAGTCGGGTCTGTATTTGAAGTTAGAAGGAAGTCCATGCAACCAATTTGGCCAAGTTGGTCTAAAGCGAAATTTGATGACTGATGCAATCCTTTAGAGCCAGCCATCAGAATAAATTGCACTTTTCCCCCAGATAATCTATTTACAAAGCCATACACTTTAGTGATTGTTTGAAGTACCAAGAATTCTTGCCAATCTCAGTACAATACGGTATAACGGGAATAGTTAAATGAAATCTCTGGTAACCATAAAAACTTCACCTAACCTCTTTTACCTTAAGGGGTGGTCTCTTATCTTAAGGGATGAAACTGCTCTCAAACAGCTTAACCCCAAAGTCTGCCTCCAGTGCCGGATCAGGTCCCTGACTCAAGGTTTAAGAACAAATGACCTATAGAATTCATAATGCATTAAAAAAAAAAAAAAAAAAAGTAATTTTCCCCTCAAAAGCTGCCCTTCAAACAACTGGTGAAGCTAAGATTTCAATGATGATGTCGATCAGTCCTGATTGCACCTAAAACTGATGTATCAAGTACTAATTACAGCATTTACTCGAATAGCCAGACTCTGAAAAACAGCTAAAACCTTACTCGCAGAGAGATATTTCAACAAGCCATAGCACATACCCACTTGCTCTCAAATACTTTGATGAACAAAGCAACGACTTATGGGACAAATTCCTACCTAGGCAAAAAGAGAAAAAGGTAAACAAAGAGGAAGACAGTGAGGCTTGTCGAGGAGACCTTGCCTAGCTATGATTCACCTTCTTGGGTTCTACGAAACTATTTTGAGACCACAGATGAAGCTACCTACCCCACAATAGAGTAGTAACCTTAGCATGCCAAGCTATAGGGGTAATGACATACCAGACAGCATTATCTCTTGTATTGAGGGTACAATACCCAAACTATTTAAACATATGTTTTAACATAAGTTAATGTAGAACGGTCAAATTATGCTACTGTCACCACCTAAACCGAGCGACAACCATATTACCCCTGGAGTCACAATAGCAATGTTAAACTACCTGTGTTACCGCTAGACTAGATTGCGCACTGACCTAGCCTGTTTGCATTTTAAACCTTCACTTAAAGTCAATGCTATACTGTTCTAACTACTTAAGCCTGAATATACCATAAAATTGTGCCTGTAAAATCAAATGCCAGAGGACTGCCTTTGGGGCTCCTCAAGCCTGCTTGTATCTTTTACCTGCACTGCAAAAATAAAAAAATTATGCTATTGTCAAACTGAAATGTCAGTCATGATGTACAACTTATATGATTTAGCGGAAAATGGCTGAATGATTGTTGACTCACATGAAAACCAATAGAAAATGTCAAATTGAAATGGAAAAATAATAAAGGATATCATTTGCCATGAGCAGAGCAGATAGCTCAAACAAGGATTGTAAATTGCCGTTTCATACTTTTTGTATTACCGATGCCTGTGGTGACTCCTTTTCTGTACCTACAGATTTTCACTGTCATATCGGTCCACTTACAAGGGTAAAGTAAAGGGCAGCTTATCAAAATATCATAATTGCTATAGAAGACAATCATGATCCCTAGTTCATCACCAACACCATAGGAAAGCTTACATCCGAGAGCACAAAATCAGTCTCTTGCCTGCAAGAGGTTTCAATTCTAGATCAATGTACCAGTAATGTATCTCTGTAGACTTTTTTTTTTTTTTTTTAAACCTCAAAGTTCCAGCACAAAGGGACCTTACAAAGTTCAACGGCCAACTCAACAGGGAAAATAGTGGGAATTTTAACAGTTACAGATGTTCCTCAGATTAGGAATGGAATTTAACATTTTTCTGTTAAGTATACCAAATTCCCATGCAAGTCAATAAGAGTTGCTCACAAGACATCGATAAAATACACAAGACTGTCCAGAATTAGCATTTTATACGGAGCAGTAATCCATGCGCAGAACAAAAGAGGAGATGCTCCTGTTGTGAGTGTTAGACATCCTTTCTTTGCAAAGTAATAAAACAACGAGACAGCGCAATCATCCGTCCCACCTCACACACAAACAAAAAGGGAGGGGGATAAAAGAAAGAAGACAACTGCTTTTGAGTAAAGGAATGCAAATAAAAAATGCCTAAACAGCATAAAAAGTTACAATTTATTTCTTGAGAGAATGATAGTCTAGGTTAACAATAGCCAACTTTGACAATGAAGATGTCCATGAACTATATTTATAATGAGAATACCATAGTTTTAACCTTTGCAGTGATAACCAACACTGGTCAAACCCAGCCGAGCTATGACTACAGAAGAGAAATACATGTGCTGCAAACTGTGAAACAGAAAGTTTTGTGTATTTTTGCTAGCTTATGTACACTTTTCTGTAAGAATAGATTTGTGCCAAAAATGCCCACTTCACAAAAGTGAACCTCTTACCTTATGTAAAGACAAACTAAACTTCAGAGAGGGGAAAAAAAATAAATAAAAAATAAACAAACATGTGGATAGTCTCAAGAGTATCAGTGCAATTTATGATTAAGCTTCGCAGGGCTGTATATGGGAACAATTGATTTATACACTATAGGCACCAAGACCACTTCAGCCCATTAAACTTGTCTGGGTGCAGTGTCCCTTATGCAGTTAGTGCTGCAATGTAAAACACTGCAGCTCCAAGTCTACCTCCAGTGGCTGTCTACCAGAGAGCCCTAGAGGACTTCCTGGATAGAAACAGACTTTTGGTCCGCTCTGCATAAGGACATCCAGTGTCAGATTTTACCTCATAGGAAAGCACGGATTCAAAGCTTTCCTACGGGAGGGTCTAATGCTTGAGTGGCATTTACAGAGCATGCACATTAGAGCCTGCACAACACGGGTCTTTGGAGGGGGAGGAGCATCGATCCAGCACTGAGGAACATTGGCACTGGGATCAGGTTTTTAATACATAAACAAAAAGGAGGAATTCCACATTTATCAAAATCCTGGCGCAACATGATCTTGGGTTGGCTGCTGCTACTCAAGGATCAGTTAAACAGCAAGTTTATTTCAAAAAGTGCAACATGTCGATCTCCAAGACATCTCTCTTGGAGATTGAAACGTTGCACTATCCCAAATAAACCTGCTGTTTAACTGATCCTTGAGTGCCTGGACCACGATTTTGTTCAACTATCAAAGTGTCCTAAAACACAAAGTTCAGAAATATACCTTAATCCCATTGGTATTCTGCAAATCTATGTACACACAATGAACACCTTTAGTGTGGCGGAACCAACCTCGCCACTGTCCACTGGAGAGGCCTGGTTGCTCGCCTGCTCCCTTTAGACTATGGTCCTGCATTTTAAACTTTTATTTTACCAGTAGAAAGGTTTATTCGTGCCTTTCTGCGGACTGTTAAAGCCATGCTACCCCAGATAGCTATGCCATGGAGCCCAGCCATATACTGAAAGACTTTGGTTCCATGGCGATTGAACTGTATGTATGTGATCTGAGCGCCATTCGGTAGTAATGTGCGCTCAGATCTAAGCTATCTGGGGATATGTAGAATGTATATGTTTTAGGTAATAAATGTGGCTGTATGTAATTTTATGTCTTTTACTGTATTGTTACTGCCATGTGGTTAATGAGTTTTGCCTCTGTCCTGGGAGATAAGTGGATTACTTGCCAATTAACTTCCCAATTATCTCCAGGACAGAGAGGAGGGATTGTGATGTAATTGTGGGAGTGTTTAAAGGTGTATGTCTGTGATTGGCTAAGAGCCAATATGTTTCCCAGTTTCCCATTTGGTCCCCTAGGGGGCGGGGCCAGGCCGCTGGGCCGACTGGAAGCCATCAGCTCTGGCTCCAGTTTAGAGCCCGGGGAAAATGACAAAAAAAATTTCGGTATCAACCGCTCCAAAGTCGGATCCTTCAACACCATTCAACAGAGAATAACCCCAGCTTTAATCAGATACCTGGAAGAAGCCTACTGCACTCCAACTGCACCGAAACGGACACCTGCGGCCTAATAGCTGCCATAAGCATAAACACATGCGGCCGCTGAGTGCACCCTGAAGGCCAGGAGACACATCCCCACGGAACACCAATGCGGCAGACAGACACCTTATGTGAGACACCTGCACACACTGAGTACTACCCTGGCTCGAGGCACAGCCTCCCGCTCCCCCCCCCCCCCTTGGCCGGCGGGGGTTATCCCGGCCACATGGCGATGGCCTACACTGCGGCGGGAGCTCCCGCGTTGGTTCCACGCTGGCCTCCAGAACTAGCAAAGGCTGCCCGAAGAACAGCCCGCTAGCGGACACGCATGCTGCCAAGAAGGAGAGCCTGCACTAATATGAGGAGGCACTCTCACGCTGCTCTGGGGACCCTGGTGGCTGCAGCCCTTCAGAAAGACCCCTGAGCACCCAGCCCCCGAGAAAAGTGAAGGACCCTGAGTTTGGGTGTGACCCAGAGGAGACCGGCCCCGACGCTGTGAGTCCTGTGGGGCAGAGGCGCATCAACCTTTCCAGTGTACCGGTCGCCGTGGGGAGGGTGTCCCAGTCCCAAGTATGTGGCCGGCGCTCAACGGGGCAAGGGGTTCCAAGCACCTCACGGAAGCATATGTGGTGTTGGGGAGGTGCAGGAGCCGGTCGGGCATGGACTCATGGTGGGGTGTCTGATGGACTGATCCGGACTCTGAGTGCCCACAGTGCCACAGGGCGCCACGCGGGAAGGCTGGACATGGCCTGGGGAGGCCGGACGGGGGAATTGATGGCCACAGGGGGCCCACACCGGCAGGAGTGGGAATGGCTCTCACCTACTACAACGGACATAGCATCACTCACTCCACAACACGCAGCAATACTGCCTATTTAGGATGATATGTTACATATAGTCTGTTGAAGTTATTTACGTATTTTATTTGCCGTCTATATTTTCTTTATAAATTTGCAAGGTAACACTGAACACTTGACCTTACAGCAATGCTTGTATTTAAATGCAAAATACAGTTTAACCTACATTTACTGGGTTTTTTTATACGCTGTCATACCAAGAATAGATAGATTATTGTTAGTGTCACTGATACATGTTAGACGATTGCTGTTAATTAACCAGTCTAAATCATACTTGCGCAGCTAGTAGCATACACCTGCTTAGTCGTAGGGTATTCGATAAAAAGGCATATAAAAATAACACCCTAGGCCATAACATATGCCACACACCGCCTCACTGAGCACAGTGAACATGAGCTTTGTTTAAAACATTTAGCGCATACATCTGGCTTGAGAAGAGCCCGCTTAACACTCATGGACCTGAACATAACTGCGACTTATTAAGAGGTATACACTCCATCTTTACCGCGCATTTAAACAAGCGCTGCACTCATTGGCCATCTTATACCTAGTACCCGCATATAATATGCACAACTTTTAATCACATCTAAGGGGCCCCTTTATCTGTTCTGTTGCTACCAACACTCTTCCCCTCCAACCGCTCATACGAATTTGCTTTCCATGCCTAAGGCAATATAAACATAAGTTCCTAAGCATGACCCACTGAGTACGTATTTAGCGACTAAGACTTAGCTTAAATGATTATTATATGTAGGCGTAGACTGGATATACAAATGATATGAATAGCTAATTGTCATTCAAAGCGGTATTGATGTGAAAAATGTACTGTGCATTACCATGGTCTGACAAAATATGCCTCTGCGCTGGCAATACTGCATTCACCATTTAAACTCGTTTTATGTCTGCTATCATATTACGTGCAAAATAAAAGACAATTTAAAACAAACAGTCTCCAAAAGTCATTAGTTGGGCATTTTACAAAACAGGTTGGGTTTTTTTTTTGGCTGAGGTGGAATAACGTACTAGAGTAGTTTTTCCAAGTTTGATCCCACTTAAATGGGGGGGAGAGGGGAATTCAAAAGAAAAATGATCATGTATAAACAGTAGAAGTGCCTGTCAAAATAAATACATTAAAAAAAAAAAGTCACTAAAACCCACAAAAAGGCAGTCTCACAGTTATCAGGGAGCTTAACTGGCAACTATATGTCCTAGCCCTTTCTCCTCTGCCCTCAGTCAACACACCACTTGGAAATTACCAGCTTCTAAGGCTAATAAACAAAAAGGGAGAATCTGGGGAGAGGAGCAGAAAAGCTTACACAATGAGCAATGAAATTTAATGAGTACTTTAAACAAGATGGCAGTTTGAAAACTATGTGGGGACCTTCACAAACATATCCTTATTTTAACTAGAGTTCTATGCATTTTCACTAACAGTCCCAACTCAAATCATGATCTGTCAACCCTAGTGGGTTTTGAGTAAAACAGTCGGAGTTTGGGAGAGGGAAGTTGCTGTGAGGGTGATGGGTTAGAAAGAGATCCCACAAAGTATTGCCAAGAATCCAATTACAAATGAATATGAATCTATACAGGATTCTTGTTCTCTGGCTTTTGGTGAAATTGCAGAATACACTAAGAAACCACCAATGAAAAAAAAAAATTAAGTTTCCTTAACAAAAAAAATTTAACAAAAAAAGGACAAAAGGTAGTACCAGCAACACATCAAAGTATATCCTGACAATATGGTAATGTGAGCTAAAGGAAAATTAAAGTAGTTGGCAAGGAGTGCACATGTGGAATCATTGTTTAAAGCCATTTGTCTTCTCCCTAATAGGTGTTTGTAATGAAACTGTGTATATATTTTATAGCATTCCTCCCTATAACTGCACTTCATGCCTTTGTCAAATTCTACAGCTTCATTACCTTAATAAGTGGGAAGAGGAACAACGGTAATTATTCACCACACTTCATTTTCACAAAGACTTTGGACTAGAAGAAGTAAACATTAATTTCCTCTGCTTGCCTCCTCTCCGCAAAACACCGAGCCTGGTTTCAATTTTGGTTAAGAAAGACAAATGTGTCTGGCAGCCTCCCTCATCTCAAAAAAAAAAGGAAAGGAAAAAAAATGCACATGCGGTTTCATATATAACCATTTTATTAAGCCAAATTTAGGCTGGAGGGACTTCCATTGTTTCTTCTCCATTGTTTTAAAAACATAGTAAGGAGGGAGAAAGGGGAGGAGAAAAAATAAAATAGTTGGATACAATGTCTGCTGTATACATTAAATAGTGGATTAGTTTACAATATTATACAAGAGCGTTCGGAATAGGTTTAACTCTTTGTAGTAGAGAATTTTTTTTTTTTTTACATTTTCAGAGATCTATACTTTGCTCCACTATAATTAATCAAAAAAATCAAATAAAAAATAAGCATAAGACTACACACAGTAAGAACCCAAGTACACAATCTGGTGTTATAATACTTCACACATCACTGAATATCAACAAAACATCAGCAACATAAAACAGAATTTCATTTTATAGTTGTATGGATTATGATCCATGTAGTTCTATAATACTAGATTGTTCATGCAACACTCCATGCACCATAACTACAGCTCACTCTGGCACCCACTACAGTGTAAGGAATCAAACAATTTAGAACAGCTTGACTTATGGACAGAGCAGAACAAAATGGCAGTCATTGGATATTGAGATCTGACACCAGTAAGGAAAGTGAATAAAAATGCAAATAAGAGGTAAGTGGGGGGTAATATTAAAATACAAGAGCCATAAGGGAAGGAACCCACCCTGTCCCCAGCCAATATGGACCAATGCTGGCCTTTGCCAGCTGCCTATAACCAAATCAGTAACAAAGTGTAATTCTGAAACCATCAGATGGTGGCACTACTGTGTTAAATATAAAAAAAAAAAAAAAAATTAGAATTGATATCAGTGGGATACCTTAGGGTTAGGTGCAGGGTAACATTTAGTGTTGGAGTAGGGTTAGCTGTAGGATTAGGGTTAAACTAGTGTAGGGTTGAGGTTAAGATTAGGGTAGACATACAGCTAGAACTTGTAAGGGGTATGGTTGGTATAGGGTTAGCATTAACATTAAGGGTTAGCATGAAAAATGTATTTAACAATCAAGACTGATATAGGAATCTATTTTGAGTTATTTTTTAATTGGTAGCAATGGATGTGTAAAAAGTATAAGTAAAAATGTAGTCCCCCTCATTTTTTATGTTTTATTCACATATAATATATGTTAGGTATACATCTAGGATGTTACATGAAAGTCCTTTCTTTCCTTTATAAAATTAGATACATACATGGGGGCACTTAAGGTTTAGTTTCAGAACGTGGACAATTGCCTCCGTCCTGAACAGCAACCCTGTTCGTCCCCTTTAAGACAAACACAAAAAATCTTTTATATCCTTAACTTTGTGGTTTGCAATGCATCAGTTTTAAAATTTGGATCAAGTTCACAAAACCTTTTAGCTTTCAGCACATTCAAATCATTAAAGATAAAGAAGGGGCCATGATGGAGAGACTTGTTCTGCATGAGCTCCTCTCCTACACAGCTAACAGATTAAAGCCCCATCAAGCTTGTTTTAGATTGAATTTAAAGGGACACCATAGTCATCTGAACAACTTCAGCTTAAAGGGACTCTCCAGGCAGACAATTTTACTCACCTGGTTCCAGCACCGGGAGCCTCGTGAAGCCGCGCCCCCTATTTCGTCAAAATGACGAAATAGGCTGGCGCGAGCAATCAGACAGTTCCATTTGGAAGCGTCATTGCTCCCTTGTGCGGCTTTGCCGCACATACTTCAGAGGACGGCATTCATTCACTGACAGCGCAGCTTGCGGTCTTTGCCCGCCCCCTCTCCTCTGATGACAGATAGAAGAGAGAAGGTGAACACACAGTGCTTTTTCTCTCCTGCACACGTCAGACATATTTTAATACGTCTGACGTGTACAAGGCCTTTTTAGGGCCCTACATCATAGGAAGTCCCTCTGGTGGCCGTCTGAGTGAAAATACAGTGTTTACATTAGATTGCCTGCAGGGAGCTATAGATCATACCTTAACAACTACATTAAGCTGTAGTTGTTCAGGTGACTATAGTGTCCCTTTAATGAGGTTGTTCAGGTGAGAATAGCTCCCTGCAGCCTTTCTTATGTAAAGGCTGTATTTTCTGAGAAAAGACAGTGTTTACCTTGGAAGCTAGGAACACCTCCAGTGGCAGTCACTCAGACGGCCACCAGAGGGACTTCCTAGTTCAGGGCTGCCTAATTCTCATTTATCACATTTGATGTCTTCACGCTTGGGTAAATACATCAAACGTGATATAAGGAGACAGGAGGCACTGAATGTGCCTCATGTGCCTGTCAGCAATCAGAGCAGACAGTGTGGGAGATGATGATCTCCTGCACACAGCGTGGGCACGGGCTGGCAGGCTGAAGGCAGAAAGCAGGAGGATGCAGAGATCTACAAACAGTAAGTACACTTATTTTAAAAGTGAGTAAGTGAGAGTGAGTGTAAGATTGAGAGAGTGAGTGTGAGTGACATACTTTGCATAAGCATGTTTACTATAGAAATTGTGCAGTCTTATTCTATGCCATACTATTATCTACTTTGTACCACCAGTATTTGCTGTTGTGGCATTGTATATCTTACGCACACAAAAAACAAAACAAAGTAGAATCAAAGTATTAAAGAAACAAAAGCAAATGTGCATTATACAATATGCTTAGTAGTCTGAATAAAAACTTTTTAGTTGCTGCACATGTATTATGCTCATAAATAATATCCTTGGGATGTTCTACAAGAATCATGTCCATTTAATTCCACTATAGAAGTAGTAAAGTTTTACAGGGTTAAATCACTAAAGTTTGCATGGCCCCGTACCAAATGGGGAAACCAGCCGGTTGCATAGGGGACCAATTCAGACTGCAAAAACAGGACTTCGTTCACTTTTTTTTTTTTTTTTAAACAATGTCTGGATTTTGCAGAGCAGGCTCAGAATGTGGCTGAATTTGGCCATGGAAATTAAATAAATAAAAAAAATATAAGAAAAACGTTGGTGCTTGGTATGTAGTCTGAATCAAAGTTTGCATAGTGTTTGGGTGCTTCCAAATCAACAGAATTGTCATTAGTAAACACGAGAATTGGCATTCCGGTCAGAATTCGGACATTTTCACAGAATTTTGTCCATAAGACAAAATCCGAACTTTAGTAAATAACCCTGTGAGTTTTAGAAATGAGTGTATAACACGCTTAATAGTCTGAGTAAAGATTCTAAGTTGCTGTACATTTATTATGCTAAATTAATTCTATTAAAATGTTGAAGAGTCAAAAAAAATATTAATAATATTATTAACAATAATAACAACAATATGATTATACCCGGATTTCCTAGTGGGGCCCATCTAGGCCAAGTGGGGTTTTTTTTTGTTTTTTTTTATCTCCTTTTCACTACAGACTTTTATGGGATTACACATTTTTTGGACTGTTATTCTCATCTTTTAACCAATTTTTTATTTCCTTGGCCATTATCAGTGTGCTCATTATTCTTACTCTCTATTCTGTCCATTGCATTTAAATTCTTCCTTTAAAAGAAACACAAACATGTATTCCTGACCATATAGTGAAAACCCACCATTTAGGTGGCTTGCCTCCTCCTCCCCCCTCCCCCCCCTTAGCCCCCTCAGAATGAGTTAAAAACTCACCTTATTTCCCATGGGGAAAGCATTGGATTGGCTAAAAAATAGTCACCTCCTCATAGAGAGGCATTGAATCAATGCCTCTCTGAGGAAAATTCAGCGTCCCGATGCAGAGCGTGGGGACGCTGAACAGCAGAGCTGCCTACTGTGCAGCACTGAGCCAGGAAGCACCTCCAGTGACCATCTGAGGAGTGGCTACTTGGAGGTGTCCCTAGGGGCAATGTAAGCCCTGCATTTTCTCTGAAAAGGCAGTGTTTACATGAAAATGCCTGAAGGCAAGGATTATACTCACCAGAACAACTACATTAAGCTGTAGTAGTTCTGGTGACTATAGTGTCCCTTTGAGCAGCCAACTCCAACGAGTTGGGTTTTATTCATTAAACAGTTTAGCCATGTTATGACTTAAAGGAACACTAAAGTGTTAGGAATATAAACTTATTCCTATCACTATAGTGTTAAACTAGCTGTTTAAATCCCCAAGCCCCGTCTCGTGGAGTTAAAAGGTTGTTTTACTAGCCTTTTCTCCATCGACGCACTGGTCTTGCCGTGGCTGAGATCAACAATCGTGATGATCTCAGGCAATCAAATATTTTTCTACAGAAAGGCATTCAGAGGCTATTGCACATCTGTGCATCAATGCATCTCTTTGGAGAGCGTTCAGCGTATCCATGCACAGCGTGGAGACGCTGAACGTAGATGCTGCATACAGTGTGGCATTGAACTAGTAAGGACCTCTAGTGGCCATCTCAGTAACTGTGCCTAGAGATGTTGTTAGAAAAGGCAGTATTTACATTGAAAAGCCTGCAGGGACATGCTGTAGTTACACGAACAACTAAATTAAGCAGTAGTGATTCTGGTGATTATAGTCTCCCTTCAAGCTCAGTCAAAGAATTCTTAAAAAAAAAAAAATTATTTCCTAATTCCTAATGATATATAGTGTCCCACTGCCAGTAGCTGGAGGTCCACCCCACATGTTGAAAGGGTAAAAAAAAAAAAAAAAATTAAAATAAAAAAAAATAAATGAATATATAACGTACCGTATATACTCGATTAAAAGTCGACCCGAATATAAGTCGAGGCCCCTAATTTTACCCCCAAAAAACTGGGAAAAATTATTGACTCGAGTATAAGCTTAGGGTAAGTTTCTAAATAAAACTAGATCCCCCAAAAATTATATTAATTGAATATTTATTTACAGTGTTTGTATATAATGAATGCAGAGTCTGTGTAGTATGTGATGCAGAGTGTGGAAACATGGTGGGGGGTGGGCATTTTTATTATTTTTTGTATTTATTATTATTAAAATATTAAATTTTCACATTATTTTATTTTATTTTAATATTATGAAAGTTTTTATTTGTGCTTGATACATGGCCAGAGAGGGGGTATAGCAGTCCCTGGTGGTCCAGTGGATGGGCTGTGCAGGAGGGGGACTGGGAGCGAGTGGTTACTTACCTTTACAGCAGCTCCTGTCAGCTCCATTCTCCTCCGTGCCGTTCAGCTCCACTGTAAGTCTCTCGGTCTGAGTGCCGCGCGGAGCAACGCTCTGACGCCGCGGCTCTCACAAGATTTACAGTGGAGCTGAACGGCACGGAGGAGAAGGGAGCTGACAGAAGCTGCTGTAAAGGTAAGTAACAGCTCGCTCCCAGCCCCCAACAGGACCGCCCAGATTGTAATGAGCCCGGCGGTCCTGGTCTGTATTATGGCAATGTAAGTTACCATAATACAGACATTGACTCGAGTATAAGACGAGTGGGGGTTTTTCAGCACAAAAAGCGATGAAAAACTCGCCTTATATACGGTATATATATATATTTTTTTAACACTTACCTTAATTTCAGCACCAACATTCCTCAGCATTGGCTCTGTCTCCTCCTTTGACGTTGTGGTGATGAGAGAACCTAATACCCATGCACGGCGAGCTCCATGTGCGCATTAGGCCTTCCCGATTGGAAAGCATTGAATCAATGGTTTATTGTGGAAATTTTGAAGAAGCTACACACCCTCATGCAAAGCGTGAGGACGCCTAATGTCATTTCATGGAGTTAAACTACGTGAAAAGAAAGGAAGCGCCTCTAGTGACGGTCTTAAAGTGGCCTCTAGACTGTAAGCTCGTTTGAGCAGGGTCCTCATCTACCTATGTTCCTGTATTATTTTGTAATTGTCATATTTATTGTTAAGTTTCCACCCCTTCCATAATATTGTAACGTGCTATGGAATAAATTGGCACTATATAACAACAACTACTACTACTACTACTACTACTACTACTACTACTACTACTACTACTACTACTGCTACTACTACCAGTCTTAAACACATTGCAGGGTTAAGGGTGCTGGGACACTTCACCCAAATGACTTCAATGAGATAAAGTGGTCTGGGTGTCTATAGTGTCCCTTTAAAAGACATATTCTAATTACCAGAACTACTACAAGCACTCTAGTGGTTATGTTGTCAAGACAGCCGACATTCCCACCAATGAATAAATATCCAAAGTTAGTATGGCAATATGCAAGTATGAACTTTACCATACCACTACTGGCCAGAAGGGCCACATGTACCAGAAAGAACCAAAAAGTTTCAATCTGTCCAACAAGACAAGAGATAAACCGGATACTCCAGAAACATCACTTAAGTGGTTTTGTTCTTAGAGTACAACATTAACTTACTGAATATGCTCTGCATATATATTTATTACGAGTTGGCTGCACTCACCATGCTTAAATGAGGTGCTGCTGGGGGCCAATAAGTACAGTAAAAATGAAAATCCAGTACACTCCCTTATCTACTAAACAACTACTTTGGTGCTGATCGATTTTGCTAGTTTTATTAAAAAACACCTAATCTAGGCAAAAAATTATGGTGGTTTAGTTACATTATATGATCATACGTTGCATAAGCCTGCCACAACGTCAACATACCCCATCTTTGGCAGGTCCTACTCTAACAACTGTTTAGTAGATAAGGGAGTGCGCAGAATTTTCATTTTTTACGTCATGAATCCTGATTGTGGAAACCATGTCAATACTGAACACAGTTCCACAGAATGACATGGTTTAATCAAATAATTTGTTATTAGAAATACAAAGTTAAATGACGAAATCTATTCTGGAAATCATAAGCAATTGCTGTATTTTATTACTTTTGTTGGAGCTTGCCAATTTTACACAAAACAAAGAAACAGTTTAAGTAACGGCAAAATAGAGACTCTTATTAAATAAACATTAACGGAATCCCAATGCTTTATGACTAAGCACGGAAGAGCATTCTGCATTAAGAATGGATTACTGGGAAAAAAAGGGTTTTTTATACATGTGTTTTTTGCCAACTTAAAACACAAGGTAAGATGGAAAGAAACAGTGAATACATTAATTCAATAGATTTCAGAGACTTCATTGGGTGCATTAGTTGGGGTGATGGACAAGTCACCCCTGCCCAAAGCAAGAGCTGAAAGGTAATGGGTTAAATAATGGACAATATACATCATTGTAGGTTCATATGAGGTAAACCAAACAATACCATCAAGGTAAAAAAGGGACACACAAATGTGCACGCTGAACTATAAGGTATGGATATAAGGCATAGTGAAAAATAGGGACTGTGTATCCTCTTAGTACTGAACAGTGGTACTGCAACAGCCACGACATATGCCCACCTCATTTGGAATTTCATAGTACAGGGTGGTGGGGGAGAAACTGCTGGTGAGCATTTATGAGCTTAAAACAAATAATGGTATGATGTTTGACTTAACAAACCTACAAGAAAGTTTCTAGCCATCAACTTTTACCTCAAACCATTGAGCAACTGATGTCTGGGTAACAAAAATAGAAAGAAAGGTAATTTTGAAAATAAATGGTTTTAAAACACAAATGTTTAAGAACAAAAGATGGTCAACACATAAAAATAAATAAAAGGTTATCCTTTATGGGCGGTGAATCCATATATTTAAAATAATAAATTCTAAAATAAATGGATACGTTTAAATGGAAAAGCCAAACAAGAAGAAGGGGTTTGCTTAAGACAGTAAAAACAACAACAATCATACGATTCATTGCCAGGAGTTTCTAAAATCATCGTCACATGGTGAATGTAATAAGCTGACTGAAGTCATTAGATGCATCACACTACCCAATCTGCCTAGAATTAGCATTATGACCTCACAGGATTCTTGTTACACCACAGAAAGTTTGATGACATCACAGAACGGTATACCTCTTCCAAGAATTAACTCAACTATAAATAAACCATGCAAACTCACCCTGCAGTACATGATAATAAAATATGGGTATTTTCTATACAGGTATTGAAGAATTAAATCTTACTTCTCCTGTAGCGTAAAACTCATTCTTCTGATACTCAGGAAAGATTTGAAAAAACTGAGTGAGTGCGCTGAAATACATTAAGTAAAATTTGTCAAAAAAATTTTTTACAAAAATATTAATTTTATAATAATGTATCATTGTAAAGATTTATTCTCTAAACCGTAAATGGCGGTACAATTATTTAAACCTAAACATTAGAACATTTAAGTCAAAATAACCGACAGGGGGGAAAAAAATAAAATTATATTTACAACTTAGCTATTTGTCACTGAACTTTGCAATATTTTTTTTCTCCCCACCCCCCCCCCTTTTATTTTTTAAATCCACCACCATTTGCTAATAACCAATCTACACACCTTTTGTTTGTTTGTTTTATCAAACAGCATAACATGGTTGTTTAATTTTTTGAACTACACTGAATATTATATTAAAAAAAAGTTGCAGATAATTTAAAACAACAAAAACAAAACAAATGATCAATTCAACAAAAAAAAATATGCTAAAAATCTGATAAGACAGTGCCCCCTTGGTGACAGAACTGTAGGAATGAGAAAAAAAAAAGCAATAAGTAATAAAAACAAACAAAAATGTAGAAAAACCCCCCTCCAAAAAATAAAAAAAATAAATAAAAACTATACTATGCACATGAAAGATGAGCAGTGATCTTACAATTTGATTAAAATAATGATTAAAATAATATAACAAACCCATAGAACCAAACTAATCACCCTGGAGAAGAAAAAATTATCTAAATGGGAGACCCACTATATTTATAGTAAAGTGGAAATGCACCTATTACAGTTATATTAATTAAAATAGCAATAACTACATGTCAAGATAATTTTCATGTTATGGATATGACACTGTTCTTATTTGAAGAGGGAAAACAGTGATTTGCTCTGCAGTTCTGAGTGACTATTTGTGTCCTCAGCTAACCTTGCCCTAAAGCACAACTAACCATTCCTGAATACACTAACTGGAAATCAATGCTTTTGGGTTTGATGCACAAATCAATATTGCATGTTCTAAAAATCCAGATTAAAATATTTTCCAAACATTGCTGAAGTTATCAGAATTTATTCTGCCACATTAAATTAGCATGTTGTTCATCAAAGTTAAAGGTCGGATGCAAGGAATTGTTGAAGGTGGGGGGAATAAAATAAAGGAAAGAAGAGGTTCTATTGTTTTCTTAGAAGTTAGCAGCAGTTTACCTGTACAAGTCTCTTCCTACATCTTCTTCATTTACTGCAAATCCTCTGTCATCATCAGTAAAACTAAAGCCAGTCCCAATCTGGTAAAATATAAAAATACAATTATATATATTTTGTAAAATTAGCACACACAAAAAAAACCAAAAAAAAACCAAACACAGCATGCGACAATACTAGTCTTTTCAAATTAGTCATTCCTTTATATGAATTGTGGCCATGAAATAAAACAGACAACTTACAGGGTTATCGATGTAAAGCATGGAATACTTATTTGTCCAAGAAAAATTTCGATGAGTTACTAGAGAAAAACGAAAATTTGGTCAGCAAACCGGACTATACAGAAAACAACCATTTTCACATTCCACTGCTAGAAAACACAGATAAAAATGAATATAGCTATATATTAAAGCAACACATTTATATTCCTGACCCTATAGCGTTAAACACTATTTAGCTTAACCCCTTAAGGACACATGACATGTGTGACATGTCATGATTCCCTTCTATTACAGAAGTTTGGTTCTTAAAGGGTTAAATAAGGTTAAAAAAAATAAAAATAAAAAAATTTTTACAAAAACAATCACTTTATTCCAGTGCCATGCAGATTCATGGGCTTTTGAGGCCACCCTCACGGTGGAGTTCAACAGAATTGACAATCTTAACCAATCCAATGCTTCCCCATAAGCAACAATTGGATTAGCAGACAGTGTCAATTCGAGGCTCTCAGCCAAGGAGGCAGAGCCAAATGCTGTGCAGGCCAATCAGCATCTGCATGGGGGAGAGTGTGGAGATACTGAACAAACATGCAGCACTGACCCAGGGAGGACCTCTAGTGGCCCTCTCAGTGACTGGCACTGAAGGTGTCCCTAAGGAATAATGTAAACACTGCTTTTTATCTGAAAAGTCAGTGTTGACATA
This sequence comes from Pelobates cultripes, assembly GCA_933207985.1. Taxonomy (NCBI): domain Eukaryota; kingdom Metazoa; phylum Chordata; class Amphibia; order Anura; family Pelobatidae; genus Pelobates; species Pelobates cultripes. The sequence continues at coordinate 62,122,267 of OW240915.1, forward strand.
AAAATGCTTGCAGGGACATACTATACTCACCAGAACAACTACATTAAGCTTTAGTTGTTCTGGTGACTATAGTGTCCCTTTAATACAGTGATGGCAAACCTGTGGCACGCCAAGCCATCGCTGTGGGCACGCGGCCATAGCCAAGGATACTCCATAGTGACCTGTGAAGGAGTTGGTCAGTAACGTTTGGAACTTGTACATCCTAAATACAAGCTATAAGTACTAGGACAGTGGTCAATGAGGAGGTGAAACCCAAAGGGGAAAAAAATAAAAAAAAGTTACCTGTGCTCTCTCCTGAATCCCTAGATATATTTAAACAAATGGAAGTCATTTAGTTCCTCAAATGGCCATTGGAAGGAATGCCCGCCTGCCAACGTCAAGGCAGACCCCCCCTAGGTGGGTCCTACACTGACCCAATGAGGAGGTGCGCTTATATCTGCAGCAGTTTTTTTAGAGGCTCAACAAAGGAGCCAAAACACTGCTGTACCTTGTTCTTCGAATAAGGACTGCCTAACTAGGAAACTACCTGTGTACTCTGACTTTCTCTTTAACTAGTGCTACAGGGAAGACCCTTTGCTCAAGTCAACAGGTGTACAAATTGTAAAAAAAAAAAAAAAAGGGATCGTTCTGCATTACAGAGCTTTGTGAGAAGAAAGCTTAAGTCGTCGTCATTTGCTTACATGTAAGGTTCTGGTTAACAACATAAGGTCCATGCTCCACAAACAGTCCAAACATCGACGTGCCTCCTGGACCACCTTGAAGCCACAGTAGAACAGGAGCAGTTTCTGGACTGACCTTCAAGACAAAAATAAAAATAAGTGAAATGAGCCATCTCCAAATTACTGTAATATTAAGATATTGTAGTTGATAAAGGATTTTCAGAGATCAACCTACCCAAAGCAAGCAGTCACATTTCCCACAGCAGCCCACATTTACACATCCTACTCACAGACACTGACACTGACACACACTAAAATCAGAAACCACACAGAAATTTAATGCAGCTAAGAAAATGCCTCTCACATCGTCATGGAAGGTAGGTCAAGGAAGAGAACTTTCTAAAAAAGGAGCTACCTAAACTGAATAAAAATAAAGTGTAAAACAGAGGAAAGACCTTTCCTTAGCCTGTAAACAGCGGAGTAATTATAGAATTAGGGTTCCTATATTGTTAGAAGAGAAATATGTATTGAATAGCACAGCAGATTAGGATAATTACTACATGTTACAATTTGAGAAGGAAGGCTTGTTAAAAATAATCCCCTATTCTTGTATAACATATACACATATATATATATATATATATATATATATATATATATATATATATATATATATTTTTTTTTTTTACATACATACATACATACATACATACATACATACATACATACACACACACACACACACACACAAGCTTGGCACTCACGTTACAATGATATAATGGATTATGTGTACCCTGGTGCAAACCGCGTTTAGTAGATCGGTCTTGAAGAAGTAGGTGAACTCATGGGTTTAAAAAAAAAAAAAGACATTTATTGCATATAAGCAAAAAAATGACAAACTATCCGGATCGACATTTCGACCCCAACCTGGGTGTGGAGAGCGATATAGATATCTCCCCCATACGGAAAGCATTAGATTGGCTGAAACATGCAAGGAGGCATAACCAAATGTCTGCTTGACCAATCAGCACCTCCTCATAGAGATATATTAAACCAATGCATCTCTATGAGGACAATTCAGCATCTCCATGCAGAGGGTGGAGAAGCTGAACAGCAGAGCAGCCTACTGTGCAGCACTTCCCCAGGAAGCACCTCCAGTGGACATCTAAGGAGTGGCCACTGGAGGTTTGCATGAAAATGCTTACAAGTAATGATTATAGACACCAGAACTGCAGTTTAATGTAGTTGTTCTGATGAGTATAGTGTCCATTTAAGAGACGTTAAGAGGTTAACCCCTTAAGGACACATGACGGAAATATTCCATCATGATTCCCTTTTATTCCAGAAGTTGTGTCCTTAAGGGGTTAAAAAGTGCTAAATACCAACTTCTTCACAATTATAAACGTGTAGCCAAGTTTGTTTCATCCAGTAATTGTACCGGTAACATGGATTGCAGAGGGTTAAGAGTGAACAATGTACAAATTAACCACTCTTTAAAAAGGACCACTATAGGCACCCAGACCACTTCACCTCAATGAAATGGTCTGGGTGCCAGGTCCATCTAGGGTTAACCCTGCAGCTGTAAACATAGCAGTTTCAGAGAAACTGCTATGTTTACACTAGGGTTAATCCAGCCTCTAGCGGCGGTCTCGTTGAAAGCCACTAGAGGCGCTTCTCACTGTGATTTTTATATAGTGAGAAGACGCTGCCGTCCATCGGAAAGCAATGAGAAATGCTTTCCTATGGACTGATTAAATGCGCGCGCAGCTCTTGCATGCGGCGGATGACGTCAGAAGAAGAAGGCGAATCACCAGCGCCAAGGGAGCACGGCACCAGAGAAAGGCAAGTGTTTAACCCCTTAACCCCTCTTTGGCTTTAAGAAATTGTCATGATGATAGGACTTAATATGTGCAACATTTCTGCTTGGAATGCTGTAGATAGAGAGACTCCTGCTGAACTTGACTTAGGCAGCACAGAACAGAGTTCTGTCTGCCTAATGTAAATTCTAAGCTAAAAATAAATCTGTCGTCACCTTCTATCCCTGCAGACAGGACACCTGCAAGTGGAAGCTTTAAAGTCTCCATTTTTTTTGTTTGTTTAAATCCCACCCTTTGTGCATGCCTCTCACTTTCTATGCAGACCTCTCAGGTGGCACTAAAATTAAATACAAGCCCCCATTCAAACACGAAACACTACACACAAAAGCACACCTACTTTGAAAGGCCAACACTACATACAAACGCTCCCCTGCATTCAACTGCAGAGAGTACACCACTACATTCCAATGGCAACAGTACATACTAATAAACCCTTACATGCACACATACGCTACACAAAACGTGCTTACATTCAAATGCACAAACAGCTCATAAATACAACCTTGCAGGGATGGGCAAATTGTAGATCCCAAGCTGGCATAGGGAGTTGTAAGACAGATGGGGTTCTACCTATTGGCCACGCTTGCACTATAGTCGGGCCCTAAAGATGTCATTACACCAGGGCCCTCTCTGCACTGAAAACTGAAAAGCTCTGTATGCACGGTCACCTTTTCAATCAACTAACGTTGTGATTACACTTCGCGTCTGACCCTTTAAATCAGTTCATGGTTTGTGCTGATGCAAGTAGTAACGGAACTCCCCGTACTCCGACCGAGTACCTTCCGTTGATGGATGCTGCCTAGCTTGCGCCGAGGACCACAAGCACCGCACTGGACACCACAGACTCCACAACCACCGTAGCTTAACTGGTAGTCTTCCTTCCACCCTGGATCAGTTTCCGACATCCAGGACTGTGTGGGGAAGACCTCTCCTCCAGGAGAGCGTATCAGGAACAGCTCTTAGAAGTGCTAAGTGATTAAAGCTCAAGGGAATATGCAGAGCATAGTACCCCAGTGTGAATATAGCTGTCCCCTCCAATCACGAGACAAAACTACGTGTTGAGGGTCAAGATGATCTCTTTAATTGGCACCAAAGGGCTTTCTTTTATGCAGGTTTTCCACACATAGTACCACCCACAGGGTTTTGTAGAACAACCAATAAAACACAATAAAGTAAAACACTCCCATCCATTCCCACAAAATCCTCCCCTCTGCCTGTGATATAATTACTGTACACAATGGGTTAATGTAATTATCACAGGCAGGAAAAATATACTTTTTACACATTAACTGTAACTTTAAAACTATACATTCAATCTCCATATTATTAATCAGCATACTTCAAACATACACATATATCAGGCAATTCCTTCCAGGGGTTAAAAAGCTAGCTGGAAGTCCTTTGTGACTGTGCGGTCGGTCTATTTTACACTGAAAAATTACTAAGTCCCATTCGAATGTGCGTTTGAATTTCCGAACGGGACTTATACGCTGTCGCTGAAAACTGAGTGGAGGAGAAGGTAAGGGTCAGCGGTGTTAGTGCGATTGGGTAGCCGAAAACAGTTGCATAGATTTGGCTGCACACACCGCTGACCGCGTTCGGCTGAATAAAGATGGTCGCCGCCACATGTTCGTTTGTATGAATGGCGGCCACCCAGCGGTCGGCAATTTACCTACAGCAACCTCCCAGCCTGGGTGGTGAATTGCCTGCACACTTCCACTTCTGGGTGGTCTGCCTGTACAGCACGTGGTTCAGTAAGCCCCATTTACTGAACCAAGTGGGAAACAGCCATGCACAAGTCATTTTCATAATCTGGGGACACCGTCTTAAAGGGGCATTGTTCCGATTTTCACAATGCCCCAAAATTGTGCTTAAAGGGCCAGCACCAGTCCCATAAAAATCCATAAGCCCAAATACAGTTCTTAAAGGGCCATACAGAGTCCAATTCATGTCCATAGGCCCAAATAGCATTTTTAAAGGGCCACACATCCCAGGGTCATAGTGGCGAAGGGCACTTTGTCACACAAGCCCCATCAAAGATGAATTGGAGACACTTTAGAAGGGAGCACATTTTGCATTTATTTTTATGAATCAATTTATTTTTTAAATGAAAAAAAAAAAAAATGCCTTCAAAATACACAATCCAGCGCACTGGCTTATTCACTAAACAATGATTTAAAATGTCACAGATTGTAATGGTTTTATTTAATAACAGCTCACCTAGGTAAAAAATAACGGGGGTTTGGTTACATTGTATGATCATTTAATGCATAAACCTGCCACAGAAAAAAAAACAAAAACAAAAAAATAATCCCTCATCATTCCATTCAACTACACCAGTTTAGCAAGATGTAGGAAATAAGAAATACTGACACGTGAACACATGCCATGCCATACCCTTGTCTGATCAACTCATAACATTCCTGATACACACAGAATAAATACAACTAACAGCATGTAATCTTACCTGAGCTGGGAAAAACCAGAAGAATAAATTACTGTTATAGGTCTTATTCACAGTTAGATATCCAGAATAACTTTTTACATTTGCACCAGGAAGTTCACCAACAAGACTTAATGCACGTGCTGAAATGGAGAAAAATAGGTGAAATATGACACACATCAATGTCACCCAAAATATTGCCATGGTAAAAAAATGAACCAATCATTTTTCAAAGCCATTATGTATAGGCAGTACTTAAATAAAACCAAGCATCGAAGACCCCTCCCTTGCCAAGAAGAGATCTCCAATCAACAGGGCTTTATGGAATGACTAGTTTGTCCCCAAGGGGCAGTTTAACTCTTCACATAGGGCAACTGATCTGTAATTTTACAGCTGCTAGCAGTTTACATACAGCCCGGTTCACAGTTCGTAAGCTAGGATACGGCAGCAATGGCAGAGCCGCAGTCCACGACTCTGCAGTAGAGAAACATTGCAAAACGGATTGGAGTGTGTCATGACTGATCGTTTTCGTGCTTTTTACAAATTATTTCAAATATCACGCCTAGTATTGACATAAATGTAACTGGAACCATTAACAGCATCCCCATGGGCATTTTTATTTATTTTTTAATTTGTTGGTTCCACAGTTGCCACAGAATATTTTATTAGGGTTTTCACCCATGAATTTGGAGAATATACAGAATTTAATCATAATAAGAGTCAGTTCTATCCATTAACAAGATAAAAAGTCAAAGTGTTTTCTTTTCTAAACCACAAAATTTTAAAAATAAATTTAAAAAAAAAATCTTGATTTAGGGAAAATGATATAGCCAGACAAGCACTTCAAATCTAAATGGGGGACTGTGTGGACATTTGAGCTTTGCATATGTGTGTGGCTAATTATATCTGTCTCACTGTGAATGAATAGAACATGGGTCCTCAAACTCTGGCCCCCAGATGTTGCTGAACTACAACTCCCATGATTCTCTGGCTATCAATGTAATTCAAAGAATCCTGGGAGTTGTAGTTCAGCAACATCTGGGGGGGGTGGGGGGTGGAGTTTGAGGACCCATGGAATAGAATATTTGCCAAAATCCAGAGCATGTACAGAAATCATTCATTTCTAGTTTTTATGATGTAAAAAACACCTTAACAAAGAATTCTGACCTTCCTCAATTTTTCCACTTTCCAGATAGGGTGTAAGGAATAGTGCCTGCCCAGGGTCCCCTTCAGTGGAGGTGGAAACTTTCACGCCCTTGAACATACGCCGAAAAGGATTCGCTGGTCTGAAAGCCCAGCAGTGCTCCAGGTGCACCATGAAACAGAGGGACAGCAGTACGTAGATTGGAGTCTTCATCTTGCTTTCAGTTGCTCTAGAGAAGCAAGATAAGCCTTTATTGAGAAAACTAGTTAAATAATTCATCCTGTTTCCCTTATTAAATACACTCTAAACAGGCCTCATTGCCAAGTAGAAAGTAAAACATTTAGAGTGGATTTCTACGTGAACCAGAGCAGGGTAAAAGCAGGCAGTGGCAGAGGGTAAAGCAAAGCTTTATAATGTTTTGTGCATCAATAAGCAAAACAGAAAAATTGTTGACACTTGCAAAAAGGAACTGTTCCACTTGAAAGCAGTTCTAAAAGTAACAGATGAAAACTCCCTCTTTTAAACCACTTCTGCTTCCAAACCAGTGAGTTTGCTGTCACGGAGATACCACATTCTAGAAGTGGAACAGTGCTCCCATGGAATGTCCCTCTTCATTGCAGCACTTAAATAGTTACTGTGTGTGTTGTGTGAAAGCATTAGATCTTCTGAAGTCCCTTAAACTGAAAAAAATACACATTGTATAACAAAGAAAAACAACCAACCCCAAAAACGCAGAATGAATGCTGCTGCGAAGACACTTAACTGAAAATGTATAGTAGATTAAGATCTCAGAGACAAAAGGCTAAATTGAATCTTCCAAATACATAGAGTATTAGAATTTGGTAATACTTATAAGCCTCTGGGCTCCTAAGAGGACAAAAATTAAATTCAAGTCAAAAGGACTAAAGCATTTATCAGGGGGTAAAAAAAAAAAAAAAAACATATTAGAGCATCTCAAAGCGTGCTCAGAAAAGGACAGTTCTGCAATCTGTTCTTAACATATAAAGTACACCCATTGAAAAGATACAGTCTTAAAAGAGATGGTTTGAGTGCATCTTACATTCGTGAAAAGGAAGGTTTTAAAACATTTAATACTGTCCGTATTTACTTGGCTAATGCATGCCATTACTATACAGATTTGTGACCCTATATTTAATGTAGAATAATTACCCTTCGTGCATGGAGTTTTCACTGTACACTTATTTCCCCAAAATACATAGCTTTATACATTATTTTTTGTTGCAATTGTGACCACGTCTATATGGCAAACTTCTATAAATAAGTCATGTATGTGGGGGTACATTTGAGGTAGCATCTATGACGTACAAATACCATCTCATTGCCTTTTCATCACCGAATATTGCGGAAAATTAATTTGGCCTCCTAGTTGCTTATATATAGCATCAGGTACCCCCATGTATGTGTGTGTGTGTATATATATATATATATATATATATATATATATATATATATATATATATATATATATATATATATATATATGGAAATATACATATGTCCATATACAAAATTACATAAATAATTATATAAATATACACGTAGACTGCATATTTACACAAATATTAGTGATTCAAAACAGTAAAAGCATGTATTTTACAACAGACGATGATATTGTCAGTGAAAGTTACTTTTTTTGCATTTTTCACACACAAACAGCACTTTTAATGATGATATAATTGTTGTGATACGTTTTCCAGTTTTTAAACACTAATATTTGTGTTCAGCGATGTCTCCCGAGTAAAACAGTACCCCCCATGTACAGGTTTTATAGCATTTTTGAAAGTTACAAGGTCAAATATATGGGTCAAATATTTTTACATTGAAAATGGCCAGGTTGGTTACGTTGCCTTTGAGAGCGTATGGTAGCCCAGGAATGAGAATTACCCCCATGATGGCATACCATTTGCAAAAGAAGACAACCCAAGGTATTGCAAATGGGGTATGTCCAGTCTTTTTTAGTAACCACTTGGTCACAAACACTGGCCAAAATTAGCGTTCAATTTAGTTTTTTTACTTTTTTCACACACATGAATACAAATATGAAATGGGGTATGTCTCTTTTTTAGTAACCACTTAGTCACAAACACTGGCCAAAATTAGCATTCAATTTAGTTTTTTACTTTTTTCACACACAAATATGAATGCTAACTTTGGCCAGTGTTTGCGACTAAGTGGCTACTAAAAAAGACTGGACATACCCCATATTGAATACCCTGGGTTGTCTACTTTAAAAAAATATGTACATGTGGGGTGTTATTCAGAGATTTATGACAGATAATAGTGTTACAATGTCACTATTGATAAATTTTAAAAATGTATGTTTTGAAACCGCAATATCCTACTTGTACCTATAGCCCTATAACATGCAAAAAAAAAGCAAAAAAGCACGTAAACACGGGGTATTTTTAAACTCAGGACAAAATTTTGAATCTTTTTAGCAGTTTTTTTCATTCGCTTTTGTAGATGAGTAAAAGATTTTTCAAGTAAAAGTCAAAAAACATGTATTTTTTTCTATTTGTTATCATTTTTTTTAAATTTTTTTTTATTAAAATACATGAGATTATATAAATAATGGTATGTAAAGAAAGCCCCTTTTGTCCTGAAAAAAACAATATATAATTTGTATGGGAACAGTAAATGAGAGAGCGGAAAATTACAGCCAAACACAAAAGACCACAAAAGTGTAAAATGCCTGGTCGCAAATGTACAACATCGCAAAAACAGTCCAGTCCTTAAGGGGTTAACTTAGTGGAGCTGGTGGAGTATGTGACAGCCACCTAGCAGACAACAGGTACGTTTTCAAACAGTACTTTAACAGAGGGCTGTAGTGATTATTGCACCGAGTGTTCCCTTAAATAATCTACTAGTGACAATCCTGAAATTAGGTTATGGCTCTGTCCCTGCCAGGTCTATTGTCCTAACCTTCTTTCCTCACTTTGCCTGTGGAAACATGCAGGAGATTTTTTTCTCTAATACTCAAAAAAAATGTAAGCAAACATATCTAATCTGGAGAAATATCCACAGTTTGGATATTTTAGCTTTTGCTACAGAAGTTTTGCCATTTGGATTTCAATTTGGAGTTTAGTTAACAAATGTCAAACTTCAGTAACACTGGTTACAGGAAAAGTCCCTGGTCAAAGGTCTTCTCTCCGTGAAATATTTGTCCTAAATTAAGCCTCTTCAAGACTTGCCAAGGTCATAGGATATTCCCCCACAGGAATATGCAAAGGTTGATCAAATCTGTGCATGCATTGGGGATAACAGAAGCACTTAAAATGTATTTATTCTGTGGGGGAATGTTTAACACCACAATAGTTCTGAATAACTTTCCAACTCTGGTTAAAAAGTTTACTAACAAAAACACAGATCATCTGTTAAAGTTTAAAGGGACACTATAGCCACCCAAACCACTTCAGCTCAATGAAGTAATCTGGGTGCCAGGTCCCTCAGGTTTTTAACCTTCAGATGTAAACATAGCAGTTTCAGAGAAACTGCTATGTTTACATAGCAGGGTTAATCCAACCTCTAGTGGCAGTCTTCCTGACAGCCGGTAGAGGCGCATCTGCGACGCTGGATGTGAAATTCGCATCCAGCGTGCAGAACGTCCATAGGAAAGCATTGAAAAATGCTTTCCTATGGACTGTTTGAATGCGCGAAGAGTACAGTGCTGATATCGGCTCATGGCAGATAAGCTAAGCAAGACCTCATGGAAGAAGCAAGGGATAGGTTCAGGCAAGTAAAACTACCTTCCCCTGCCACCATGACCATTGGAGTAGACAACATATTTTGCAAAGACAGATTCGCTTTAATGTAAACCTGTCATGACAGGTTCACATTATATTTCAATTTTGCATTACTTTATTTCAAATTATTAAAGGGACACTCCAGGCACCCAGACCACTTCTGCCCATTGGAGTGGTCTGGGTGCCAACTCCCACCACCCTTAACCCTGCAAGTGTAGATATTGCAGTTTTTATAAACTACAATAATTACCTTGCAGGTTAAGTCCTCCTCAAGTGGCTGTCTATCGCTGGATTCAGGTAAGTCACTGAAGGGGTTTTAACCCCTTCAGAAACATGGGATAGGGATGGGAGGGAGAGTGGCACTGCAGTGCACCTGTTTTCCTGGCACTGGAGAGTCCCTTTAACCAGCCTCTTGTTGGTGGGGCTGAGACAAGGTTTACTTACACCTGAGTGTATAACTTTTATGTGCTGTATAAGGATGTAGCTAAATTGCTCCAACCTTCCTGCATCTCGTTCCCCTCCTTTTATGGGTCTGCTCATTTTATATTCCCCATCCCGTTCACAATAAAGGGCACCACAGCCCTGAAATTTTGACTGCATCGTAGATAAGTATAGGATGTTGCAGAGAGCTTTCAGGCCAAAGGGATGGGTGAAATTGAACAGGGAGATAGATGATGTATAAAATATGACGAGGTAGAGAAGTGTGGCTATGGGTAGTTAAATATATGCAACTCAGTGGGTGAGTTAAATGTGTCTAGGGAGTTGGCTGTGAAAGGGCTGGGTGAATGTTAATGGGTGACAGTATGTACCAGGAAGGGGGCATGTGATAGGACGCCTGTAACTAAACTAAAGTGAATGTAAGTAAATGGGGGCTGTAGGAGACACTGGATAAGTTCACCTTTCAGCCCCACACACTTAATAAGCTAGCTTGGCGACTAAATAGATTTAACAGAAATTGAAGGAAGTGCCAAGGTCCCTTAGCAAACACCCACCCAAAAACTAAAAGCTCACTACTACAACCCCCTCCCCCCCCCAAAAAAAACCTCCTAATTAATAAGCCTTTAGTAAAAGCTTGAGACAAGCATTCTGTTTTAGAGGGATGATAAAGTCACCCATACCAGGTCTGAATGCCACTGTTCAATGAACGTTATGCAATTGAAGCACAGGACTTTCTGCAGCCAGGACCTTAATCTGGAACAAATACAGAGTGACAACTTTATCCAGGACCTCAATTTGCAACAAAAACAGGGTGCCAAGGGCAGCCAAGATCCCAAACTGTAATAAACACAGGGTGCCAACTGCAAACAGCATCTCATTCGGGAACCAATAAAAGGCAATTACTCACTACCAGGCGGAACATCACAACAACACAGGATCCCACCTGCAGCCAGGAGCACAAGATGAACCCAAAACCGGGTGCCACCTGCAGCCAGGAGCACAAGATGAGCCCAAAACCGGGTGCCACCTGCAGCCAGGAGCACAAGATGAGCCCAAAACCGGGTGCCACCTGCAGCCAGGAGCACAAGATGAGCCCAAAACCGGGTGCCACTGCAGCCAGGAGCACAAGCTGAACCCAAAACTGGGTGCCACTGCAGCCAGCCCGGTACTCGGTATGTTGAGCCCGGTGCTGTACACGAGGAAGGGCGCCGAGCAGACACTCAGTACGAGCCCTTTCCGTCCTACAGTCAGCACCTACCAGTATGATCCGGGCTCTGGCTTCACGGGGATCAGGCAGTCAGTCGGACAGCCCACCGGCCGGTGTACAGGGAGGCAGTCAGCCCGGCCTCGGTTCCTGGTGATTGGTAGCAGGCCGTGACGGGAAGCTGACACCCTGTCTTGTGACTCAGTATACGTAGGAACAGACAGGGATTGAAAAACATGTAATCAGGGCTCCCTAAAAACTGCAATAGGGTAGGTGGAGTTTCTGGCAGAGTTAATCAATAGAACACAAATAAGACACAGATAAAGATAAAACAGCAACCCGAGTAAATTGTCAGCCATTCGTAGAAATGATTTGTTATCGGGAGTTAGACAACTTTCTATAGACAGCAACGCCAATGAGAGGGAGACTGAGTTTTAAAGAGTTATTCGGGGTAAAAGTTCTACAAATGGAACCATCAGTAGGAAAGTCCCTCTGGTCTCCATGGGGACTGCTCCACCTTCAGAACTTTGCCCTAGAATTACCTTTTATATATACCTATTAATGTATGAATTATGAGACTTTAAAATAAAACTGTAGACACTTATTAGGTCTGCAATTGGGTCAGTCAGGGCTTGTAAGGGCTGCCCAGCAATTCAGCAGGATGAAGCGACATCAGGACAAAGATAGCTGTGAGCAATAGTCATGCTCTGCTTCCTCGCACGCCGGTTAGCGGTGCTGGGAGTCGGAATATGACGTCACTCCTGCCCCACCATCACTAAACAGCGTGCGAGACGGCAGAGCATGAACTGCGGGAAGATTACAGTAGCCCTAATGGACCCCAGGGATAGGATCCACTGCAACTCTTCCAATGTAGGGAGTCTGGATGGTCTTAAATTAAAGGGACACTATAGTCACCAAAACACATTTAGCTTACTGAAGTACTTTAAGTGTATAGATTATGCCTCTGACGTCTCACTGCACATTTCACTGCCATTTTGGCAGCCAGCAGGTGCATCCAAAGACTCTCAGGATATCGGCACCATGTTACAGAGGCCAGTTACCCATAAGATGGCAGCCCATGAGCCCCTGACGGTTGTATCTCGGCCTATTATTATTATTATTATTATTGCCATTTATATAGAGCCAACAGATTCCGTAGCGCTTTACAATATTATGAGAGGGGATTTAACTATAAATAGGACAATTACAAATAAACTTACAGGCCTACACGGAAGCTACCTACAACAATTCCTAGAAGGACAGACAGAGGGGGATTCACAAGCACAATCCACTGAACAGAACATCACTAATCTTCTGCAAGGTATTGAAAAGATGTTTGTGGCTGACCTGGAGCTCGTTAAGGTGGAAGTCCAGGCAGTAACAAGCAGGGTCAGATGAAGATATTCTGCACATGCACCAGGAGATTTTAGGTTCACCCAGTTGGATGAAAGAAGCAGGCGGTTCAACATTAAAATAAGGGGTATAGCAAAATCCGTCGGATGAACTGCCTCACTATTTAAGATGCACAAAAATGGTAAAAGACAAATAAGGTGTGTCTTGGAGCTTCTATGATCACGCAATAATCCCCTGTGCCATCGATCACCCACTGGGGCACAATAACCAGACATAAAACCCTCTAATGTGAAATACTGACAATATGATAGAGGAGTGCAAACTTAACAATATATAATAACAAAAAATACTTATTGTAAATGGCTCTTTGTCACAGTTGATTCTGTATACATCTGTATAGAAATTCTAACAAGAAACATCAATGTGCAATACTGCAGTACATATATGTGATGAGTGTAGCCTTTCACAGAACCACTCACATGAACCATAAAGCAGGCTCTTGCTTTAGAGGCATGTAAATTAGATGGCTGGTCTCCCTTTGATAATCTGGTTCCAGTATCTGAAGTCAGGCAGGAAACTGTATCTTGATCAAAAAGTAAATTTATTGGATCAAAGAGCCAAAAAAGAACAATAATACACCAAAAGCAAGCAGTACAATGCATTTCGACATTAAGTGTAGCAAATCAAAGGTGACAGTAGCTACGTGTGTGTTTGAAGAATTATAGCAAAATGTATAAACATGATTGTCTTTGGTAATAGCAACTTGTTGGGCCTTCGATAGGCCTAGCAGCAGAAATAGGCACAGGAAGCTCATGGTTTGGCGGAATCTGCTTCCTCTGGATCAGGAACTTTCTTGCAGTGCAAGGCGCGTATCCAGGTATTCTTCCCGGCCAACTTTACAGAGGTAGATGTAGTCAATAGAACTTGGAATGGACCATCAAACCTTGGCTCAAGAGTGTGTTTTCTTAGGAACTTCTTGACCATGACCCAGTCACCAGGAAGTAGCTTATGTGTGCCTGTATTTGACTCTGGATCTGGAATAGAAGAAAACACCTGTGCATGGATTTTGGTCAAGGCATGAGAGAGTGCAGTTATATAATCTACCATTGCATCTGACTGAATTTGAAGTTGCTGAGGAAAGTAACAGACTAACCTGGGTGCTGTTCCAAATAAGATTTCGTAGGGGGATAAGCTAAACCTCCCTCTTGGGGTGTACCTTACACTAAACAATGCTATGGGAAGACTCTCCGGCCAGGGTAGGTTAGTTTCTTGGGACATTTTAAGCATTCTGGCTTTCAGAGTGCCATTCATGCGTTCTACCTTACCACTACACTGTGGTGATAGGGTGTGTGGAATGCAAGGGTCAGCCCCAGTGATGCCCAGATCTCCTTAGTTAGCAACGCGGTGAAGGATGTACCCTGGTCACTTTTAATTACTTCAGGAACTCTGTATCTGCAGATGATTTTGGAAAGTAGACGCTTCGCCGTGGTATTAGTAGTGAGATTAGCGACCGGAAAAGCTTCTGGCCATCCTGAAAACATATCCACTATGACCAGTGCGTATTCATACTGGCCACTCTTTGGCATTTGGATATGATCAATTTGGATCCTCTGGAAAGGGTACTGTGGTTTGGCCAAATGGTTTGTGCCGCTTTCATTATTTTCCCTGGATTACATCTGGCGCAGATGGTGCAGGATCTGCAGTAATTTCGTGTCAAGGTGGTGATTCCGGGTGCTTCAAAATATTTATCAATCAAAGAGTTCATGAGGTGCTTAGATAAATGAGCTGGTCCATGGGCCCACTGAATGACAGCTGGATACATATTCTTGGGTAGACAGAATTTGAGGTTGATTGTGTATACTTCATTCTGGAGGGTTACTCCTTTGTCTTTACATATCTGGTATGATATTGTCCCTGCACATCTGCGAATCTAGAACCATCCAGAAACAGTGTAGTTAGGGTCAAGTAGAGCAGCCTCGTGCACTGTTGGGAGATGGGTTGTTTCCATTTTCATCTGTTCAAAGCAATCATGAGGGGCGTCCCGGTCCTGTTCTGTAGGAGGGATGTCTTCACATATCTCTGTGTGATATTGAGGGTAACCGACAGTTTTGCAATTTATGGTCCTTTTAGTGACCCCCGTCAATGTGAGCTGTTCTTGAGTTTCAGTACTCCATGTCTTGGTGATTGGGACGAGTTCTTTCCATGAGAGATCTGGAGACTTGGTGAAAGAGATATGTCATCCCCAGCCTTGATCTCACACAGACTATACAGATCACGCCAGGCTGCTGAGTATGTCTTGAGAATCTGGGCAGCCCTCCGGAAGAAGGGCATGGGCTGCTTCTCAGGGTCGGGGAGAGAAGTTACTAGGGTTGCAGCTTGGGATGGGCTGAAAGTAACATACATCGGGGGAGCCCCTTCCACTGTTGATAGAGCAGGGATGTGGTTGGCTGGGATGGCCTGTCTCTGGGAAACCCTATTATTCGAAGGACGGAATGGGCTAAGCCCTTGCACATTGTCATCCTCGGGGGGAACCGGGAATGGGAGACCATGATAGCTGGCAACATTTCGTGAATTAGGGGCTGGAGCATTGGAGCCGGGAGAACCGACAGCGATGGCCTGGGGAGTAACTAACTAACTGGGAGGTAGTGGGATGGAGGCCTGACGCGGCAGGAGAAGCGCCTACAGCATGATGTTGTTCCGACACGGTAGATTCATTCGACCCAACGATCATGATTGAGTAACTGGGAGTTGCAATGAGGGAGGCGGGGACAGGAGCCGAACTGGGTGAGGATGCGGGCTGAGTAGGCTGAGGGAGATGGGTGGAGAGGGCGGAGCTGAGTGACGAAAGTTCGAGGGAGGGAGGGACAACAGGATTGGAGGCAGGAAGAGGAGTGTAATCTGGAACGGGGACAGAAGGGGTGGTGGGTAGAGGAGAGGTAGGAGCAGGAGTAAAGGGAATAGCAAGGGAAGAGGGGGATATGGCAGAGAGAGATGCGAGAAGGGAACAGGAACAGAAGGAACGAAAGGGAAAGGAACTAGAGAGGCGTCAGGGGAGGCAACACGTAAAGGTGGGAGGGGAGCAGGAATAGGAGGGATGACAGGGGGATGTGGGAGAGGGGTGATGTCGGGAAAAGTGATGGAGGGAGGTAGCAGAGGGACGGCATCAATAGCGACAAGGGAAGGTGGAAGAGGGGCGGGATCAGAGGGAAGTGGTAGGAGGACCGGAATAATGGGAAGTATGGAGGTAGGCGGGAGAGGGACGGGATAATAATAAGATCCATCCGCCCCGAGAACGGGGTACTGAGGGGTGGGGACAGAAGGACCTATGACAGTTGGAGGTGGTGACTGGGCAGAGACTGGGGAGGCGGGGTGAGATTAATTCATGGTATTCTGGGCGCCATCATCGGGCGGTGGCCTGGGAACATCAAGAGACGAATCATCATTACAAATATTTCTGTGATATACATAACTCGTTTGTCCTTCAACATCTATTTCTTCCTCTGACCAACCCTCCCGCTTGAGTCCTCTTGCTACCCGATACCATGCCTCCACGGCTTTTGTCAACCCATTAGCCAATAGCAAGCCCTCTTTATCAATAAGCAATTTCCTCCAAATGTCTGGCTGTAATCTACCACTGGGTGGCATTTGAAAACCACAAATCTTTGCTATCTTCTTTATTTTTAACATAGCCTCTTCTCCTGCTCTCTCCTTAACAATATCACAAGCTAAATAGCCTTTGGAAGGTCTGGCGTGTTCTTGTCCCATTTTTACCAAACAAGGCTTTCCCTGTAAGAGGGAAAGAGAGAGAGAGAGAGAGAAATGATCCCCGTGCATCTTCCCTAAACGTAGACTAGTCACAGGATCCGCCCACCCGAGATGGTGGCCATGGATCTGAGCGGGCGAGCGTGGGCAACAAGTACAGGAGAGGTAGAGAATAAGGAAAAAGGTGAACATGGAGAGACTAATCAGAAGACATTTACAGGAGTCACAGATGTAGAGATGCGCACAAAATCCGTAATCAAGGACAAGCCAGACAACACACACACACACACACACAACTAGGTTACCCACACTATGACTACAACTGAATAGAAAACAATATAACAAAGAACAGTATAACTACGAACATAGTAACAACTAAACAGTAAATAAACACTGTTCTACTCTGAACAGTACAGCTAAATTCCCAGCCTTTCTCTAGGTGGATGCGTTCCCTGCCCGCTAGGCAGTCAAGCTATGATAAATCCCCAGCCCTTCTCTAGGCGGTTCCCAGCTCTTCACCGGGCGGACAATATTCCCAGCCTTTCTCTAGACGGTTCCCAGCCCTTCACCGGGCAGACAATATTCCCAGCCTTTCTCTAGGCAGGTCCCAGCCCTTCATCGGGCGGATGCGTTCCCTGCCCGCTAGGCAGTCAAGCTTTAATGATAATAAAGCATAAACCACACACCAGCTGTCTCACAAGCATACATAAACTCAGGAAGTAGATAGACAATCTACAGGTTTTTTTTAAAAAGGCACCGGATAAGAGATTACCTGTCCATTAGCCATCTGGAAGCCGGAAGTGGACACGGAGACAGACCGACACAAAACAGGAGAATACAGGCAAACCACTGTATTTAGGAGGTGATCAGGCTCCGGTTGTCCCACTTTCCAGAGGTCCGCTCCGGTTCCGTTTTCCGGCCGTTCGAACCAGCAAGAACCTGTGCCCCACGTTGGGCGCCAAATGATGTGGAATCAATCAATAAATTGATTATCTTGCATATCTGCCCCCGGCCAAATTAAGAAGTAATGCATGCACGCTCCTAAAGTAATTCACGCCAGACACAGGTTTCGGGTTAATGAAAAACTTGAGGAAATGTTTATTCTGAGGGGACGGCATGTCCCTTATAAAGCAAAATTACATCATATGCATTATCAGAGATAACATGGAATAATACATAAATAACTGGTTAGGTGTTAAGTGGTTCATTTAGTGCTCTTCCTACCGGGTGTGATGTCACTAGTATCTTGGAGGTCTCCCCCAGATTCCAGCGCCATCTTGTTAATGAGGGTGTTAGTCGATGTCAAAGGGAAACTCCCTAGCTGCCATTTTAGGTAAATCACATAGAAAGTTGAATAATGCTGATTGTAGTTATACTGAGTAAATAGGCATTTTACCAACATGGATTGGGTTAATATTTTTGTCCACAACAGTACCCTTCTACTTGCATCCCCTGAAATAATTCATGCCTAAGTAGACCGTTGGCATTGTGGAGGAGTGCAGTCCATTGCGTCGGATCCTGTGGAGGAGGCTGAAAGCTAGCCGGATAATGGACATGTATGGGTGTGGGGAAGTGTAGCTGTAATATGTGGGGAGTGGTAAGATAGGGGGATGTACTATATACAGTGGCGTACTAAGGGGGGGGCGGTCCGCCCCGGGTGCCACCAGGATGGGGGGTGCCATGATCAGGGGCGCCGGCCCCCCATGCTGCAGCCGCCCGAGCGCTCTGTAGAGAGCCTCAGGCGGCTGCAGCTTTGCCCGGGCGGTGCGTCCATGAGGGCGGACCGCACCGCCTGGGCGCAACCTGAGGAGAGGGGCTGACAGGAGAGAAACGCTCAGCGCTCCCTCCTGTCAGCTTCCTTTGCTGTAGCGTGGCCGAGCCCTGCAACATGATGGTCCGATGGGTACAGAGAGCATCTGTCTCCTGTACCCGGCCGGACTAACAGGAAGTGCACACTAAGTGTGCACTTCCTGTTAGTCCGGCCGGGTACAGGAAACAAAAGCTCCCTGTACCCACGGACTATACAGGGCTCGGCCACGCTACAAACAAAGGGGAGGGGAAGAAAGAAAGGGGGTGAGAAAGAGGAGGGTGAGAAAGAGAGAAAGGAGGGTGAGAAAGAGAAAGAGAGGAGGGGTGAGAAAGAGAAAGGAGGGGGGGTGAGAAAGAGGGTGAGAAAGAGAAAGGGGGTGAGAAAGGAGGGGGGAAAGAGAAAGGAGGGGGGGTGAGAAAGAGAAAGGGGGGTGAGAAAAGAAAAAGGGGGTGAGAAAAGAGGGGGGTGAGAAAGAGAGAATTGGGGGGGAGAGAAATTAGGAGGGGGTGAGAAAGAGAAATTAGGAGGGGGGGAGAGAAATTGAAGAGAAATTAGGAGGGGGAAAGAGAAATTAGGGGGGGTGAGAAAGAAATTGGGAGGAGGAGAAGGAAATTGGAGCGGGAGGAGAGATTGACATTCATCACATACACACAATGCACCCCTTGCACACAGAAAAACACACAATGCATTACACACACAGACACACATACACAAGCAATGCAACCGTTACACACAATGCATCCCTTACACACACAGAAACACACAATGCATTTATTACACACACTCAATGCACCCCTTACACACATTCAATGCATCCAATACATACACAGAAACACACCTTGCAGCCCTTACACATACAAACACAATTTCACACAATGCATTCCTTACACACATATCAGGACATCCCCTACACACTCCACCCCCTGTGAACAAACTCATTGGTGGAACATGAAGGTGGACCCTGGGACCCAGACCTTGAGCTGTGTAAAGGACCCCCAAAAAATGGAGCTGCTTCCCGTTCTCCCAGAACATTGATTTTTGTGACCACAGTTACAAACCGCCTCCAGAGAGCCTGTTCTGCACCAGACCAGTGGAGCCAGACTGCAGCTAGAGCCCATCATCATCCTCATCTGGTTGTAAGTAGGAAATCTAGTATATTATTCGTGGCACTAAGCTCTAATTTACCTCACATTAAAGAAACACTATAGTCCCCAGAACCACTTCAGCTTAATGTAGTGGTTCTGGTGTCTATAGCCTGTCCCTGCAGGCCTTTTAATGTAAACACGGCGGCACTGCAGCACTGGCGCTAGTTAACATGGCAAATCATATGGGTGGGGCATTGTGATGTCACATGGGGGGCGGCAAACTTTACTTTTGCCTAGGGCGGCAAAAATCCTTGTACCGGCCCTGGCTGGAGGGGGCTGTGTGAGCTGTGGCCGCACAGTGTCCCATGGTAGTTAGGGTGCCGTGCGGCCAGTACAGCTCACTCAAGCAAACAGCTGATAAACTGGCCGCACGGAGGAAATGTGTATGTGTGACTGTCTGCCTGTGACTGTGTGTGACTGTCTGCCTGTAACTGAGTGTGTGACTGTCTGTCCTGAGTGTGTGACTGTCTGCCTGTAAATGTGTGTGTGGGGCTGCAGGGATTTTGTAGAAGGGGGCGGGGGTTTTGTATTGGGACAGGAGTCTTTATAAGGGGGGATAAGCAGGGGATTTGTGGAAGGGGGTTGCGGGGGTTTTGTAGACGGGGCAGTACAGGATTTGTAGAAGGGGCAGGACAGAGGTTTTGTAGGAGGGGCGGGGCAGGACAAGGGTTTTGTAGGAGGGGCTGACAGCGGTTTTGCAAAGTTTACAAATTGTAAAAAAAAAGAAAGAAAACCTTTAACATTTTTTACAGGTTTTTTGGGTGGGGGGGTGGGGGGTGGTGGGGTGCCAAGCACAGGATCCGCCCCGGGTGCCAAGTGCTCTAGGTACGCCCCTGACTATATATAGGCATGCATTTGGCCATCTTACCCCAGCCATTTTAAAATCACGGCTTGGTAACAGCTTCCCTCCCGCCCTCCCTTGTTGATGTTTGCTATTTGGTGTTAACTCTTTTTTCTTGTCACAGCAGGCGAGTAAGGTCCTTGCCAATCCAGGCTGATACCTCCCCTAACCTCTGGTAAATGGTTTCGACAAACGGACATGCCCACTGAGCCAAAAGGCTGGCTAGTGGTTTGCATGGAGGTAAGGTAAGGCCAAGATGGAGGCCAGTTGTTGGTTAGGATGGGGGGAGAGGGCAGGCGCCCAGGATTATTCGTGATTGGTGCTGTGATGGGTTGGCAAGGACAAGTCTGTGGTTAAATTATATATCATGTTGATATCTTAATTCATTTTTTATCAATTGGTTTATGATAATTGTTAAATTATAAATAAAGCTGTGGCCTGTTTATACCACAAGTATGTCTCAGGTTTTATTTGAGGAGGGTTGATGGAAAAGGGGGTTGGTGTCGCACTACACAGTACCCACTACCTGCACAAATGGACTTTTCTGTGACATGAGCTGATTGGTTGACATGCAATGTATTAATAAATATTTAATTCCTCTCATTCACCTTCAACGCCTGCTCTCCTAAATCACTCTTCCATTTAGAGAGATAACATGGTCGGGCTGGGTATGCCACTGATTTAAGGTGGGAATACAGTAGAGACAGCAATCCCAATTTTTTGCGTGCCAGTCTATATTTAAACTCATTAAAGGTGGACTCCCCATCTGTAAGTGTATAGAAAGGATTGCACAAAGTGAAGGGGTTTGGCTGCACAAAATATTTCAGTCTGCAGGAGATTCTATTTCTATTTTCCACAAGAAAAAGGAATGCAGAAAGTAGCCCATAAGAAATTCAGGGTTATAAAAGAGTGGATGGAGTCTACACCTACTCTGAGCAAAGGCCCCCCACTGTCCTGTACCTCCTCCACAGCCTCAGAGAATGCTGTAGAGGTGGGCTATGATGTTTGTTTAAATGTTGCATTTGGGTACCACATGATATTGTTTAAGGGGACCCATTTCCCCCATTCCTTCCTCCATTCATTGCATGTTTTGGGTGATGTAATGATTATTCATTAAATATTGTATTTTCATCAGGAAATTTAGATTTAATTTAAATCCATCCAAATCCAGGTGTTGTGGCTTCCCTAGTCTGTCTGATATTTAAAGGTGCTCTATCACTTTTAAGCTTGTCATAATTTCAGAATCTTAATAAAAAGCACTTGTTGGGATTACTTTTAAATCCCTACACAATCAAAAGATATAGAGTACGTGAGCTAACGTAGGGACTGCTGCGATGTGCGAGGTGTAATTTCCTCGGTGATACTCCAGATGGCGCTCTTTCCTTTTGGCAAATAATTTAAATGCTGTGGGTCTCATGACTATTTGGTTTATATGGAGACATCTTGGCTGTGTTAAGAGGGAGTTCTCTATGAGTTTAGTGTTTTGTAATGACTGTAACTATCGAATAGTTTGGAGGCATTCCAAATTTTACAAATTATTCCAGTCAGTGAACCAGAGCACCAAACGCAAAATTTTATTAATAAAAGTATTAGATTTCACAATATCTTATGACTGCAGTTTAATTTTCTGTCATTTGTTTTTTATTTACCGTATTTATTTTAATAGATGTCTTTTTAAAATACACACTTTGAAACAACAGGTGCAATAATATATGAAAATAGATATGATATAATGGGCTGCAAACTGTTCTTCACTAAACAGTAAATTGTGCTATTATGTACTGAATAATATGTTTGGAGCAGTAATATTACAAAGTCTGGGAGTTGCAGTTCACAGCATCTTCAGTGCAGGTACTTTCTAATCCTGAGCAATCCCTAATCATAAGTATAAACTAGCACTAAACATAATGCAGCACTAAAAAGGTACCATTGAAATTAAGCACTTTTAGTGCCCCTACAGCATCTCCTAAGTGTCACATTGAGGTTTATTCATTAGACATTGTAATGTAGCAAATTGAAAAACTATTTGCAAAAGTTTTTGATTAGGAAAAATTCCTCAAATTCTCTATAAGCCACAGCTCGGCTATTCTAGTCTGAATTTTGTAAATTGATTTTCAGTTTATTACCATATCCCCAACATTGGCTTCTTGTGAAGTTGGATGTTGGTGGACCAGTAACGCAAACTGCATCGTTTGCACAATCCAGGAGAAGACCTGTCTAGAACGGGAGAGGGCCCACGCGAAAAATAAGCAGATCAACCTAGTGTGAATGCATGCCAGGCTGACTGTCAGTTATTCATGTTGGCAGACTAAGGGTCAGAGATCACTGTTCCAGTGCTCTCTGCAGGGTCCTTGGTGGCAGTCCCATGGAAATTGAAAATGTCCTGCTCTGTAAATTGAACGTTAATCACACATAGGAGGCTCCTGCAGGCTTTAGAGGGCTATTAACAGAGATGAAAATAAGAAAATCCAAATTAAATGGACTCTGTGATAAAGGAAGTTTAAACTTCTCTTTACAGGAAGTGTTTAGGAAGGCTGTGTAAGTCACATGCAGTGAGGTGTTAAAGTAATTTAACCTCTAAATGGCAGATAATTGAGCAGTGAGATTGCAGAGACATGATCTAAACACCAAAACGGCTTCATTAAGCTAAAGTTCTTTGGGTTTCTATAGTGTCCCTTTAATGGAAATAAAAAATAAGATTTTGACTGGACAGAAAAAAGTTAAAAAAAAAAAAAAAAAAGACATTTACCAAATATTGAAGATACAGATAAGGTTACAGTTTAACCTTGTTTAATTGTAATATATGTTGTCACATTCCTATTACATTGCCCATACCATATCACCCTCACATTGAGCCATGTTGCCTAACATACACACAAATAAATGCACACACATACACACTGATAATACACACATGCATATATACACACACACATATATACACTCTCATGCACACACAGATATTCCAGACACACTTACTGATACAACTGTCAGAAAGACAAACACAGAGGCAATCAGAGAACAATACGAAAAGCACTTTCAGGTTATAAAACATGACGGGGCACAGGCCTTGTAGTTGACTTGTCGTGGTTATATAGGCCTAGTGCCTGACATTGTGAAAACACTGCCAGAATGTCATAGAAGTGCAATGCTGAAAGGATACCTTGCCTGCATCTTTCTTGCTATATAAGTAAGTAAATATAGGTAGAAACAAAGAATGTGACGGCAGATAAGAACCATTCGGTCTATCTAGTCTGCCCAATTTTCTAAATACTTCATTAGTCCCTGGCCTTATCTTGTATAGTTAGGATAGTCTTATGCCTAACCCACGCATGCGTAACCCCTTAAGGACACATGACATGTGTGACATGTCATGATTCCCTTTTATTCCAGAAGTTTGGTCCTTAAGGAGTTAAACTCCTTTACTGTGTTAACCTCTACCACTTCAGCAGGAAGGCTATTCCATGCATCCGCTACCCTTTCATTAAAGTAATATTTCCTGATATTATTTTTAAACCTTTGTCCCTATAATTTAGGACTATGTCCTCTTGTTGTGGTTGTTTTTCTTCTTTTAAATATAGTCTCCTCCTTTACTGTGTTGATTCCCTTTATATATTTAAATGTTTCTATCATATCCCCCCGTCTTGTCTTTCCTCCAACTTCCAAGCTATACATGTTAAAGGACCACTCTAGGCACCCAGACCACTTCAGCTTAATTAAGTGGTCTGGGTGCCAGGTCCAGCTAGGGTTAACCCATTGTTTTATAAACATAGCAGTTTCAGAGAAACTGCTATGTTTATCAATGGGTTAAGCCTTCCCCCAAAGCCTCTAGCGGCTGTCTCACTGACAGCTGCTAGAGGCGCTTGCGTGCTTCTCACTGTGATTTTCACAGTGAGAGCACGCCAGCGTCCAAAGGAAAGCATTGATAATGCTTTCCTATGCGACCGGCTGAATGCGCGCGCAGCTCTTGCCGCGCGTGCGCATTCAGCCGACGGGGCGGAGAGGAGGAGGAGAGCTCCCCACCCAGAGCTGGGGAAAGGTACGTTTTTACCCCTTTCCCCCTTCCAGAGCCGGGCGGGAGGGGGTCCCTGAGGGCACCCTCAGGGCACTATAGTGCCAGGAAAACGAGTATGTTTTCCTGGCACTATAGTGGTCTTTTAAGTTCGTTTAACCTTTCCTTGTAAGTTTTATCCTGCAATCCATGAACCAGTTTAGTAGCCCTTCTCTGTACTCTCTTAAGTATCACTATCCTTCTTGAGATATGGTCTCCAGTACTGCATGCAATACTCCAAGTGAGCCCTCACCAGTATTCTGTACAATGGCATGAGCACTTCCCTCTTTCTACTGCTAATACCTCTCCCTATACAACCAAGCATTCTGCTAGCATTTCCTGCTGCTCTATTACATTGTCTGCCTACCTTTAAAGGACCACTATAGTGCCAGGAAAACATACTCGTTTTCCTGGCACTATAGTGCCTTGAGGGTGCCCCCACCCTCAGGGTCCCACTCCCGCCGGGCTGGATGGCGAGGAAAGGGTTAAATCTTACCTTTTTTTCCAGCGCCTGGCGGGGAGCTCTCCTCCTCTTCGGCTGAATGTGCATGCGCAGCAGGAGCTGCACGCGCATTCAGCCAGTCTCATAGGAAAGCATTCGTAATGCTTTACTATGGACGCTGGCATCTTCTCACTGTGATTTTTCACAGTGAGAAGCACGCAAACGCCTCTAGCGGCTGTCAATGAGACAGCCACTAGAGGCTTTAGAGGCTGGATTAACCCTATTATAAACATAGCAGTTTCTCTGAAACTGCTATGTTTATAAAAAAAAAAAAGGGTTAATCCTAGAGGGACCTGGCACCCAGACCACTTTATTAAGCTGAAGGGGTCTGGGTGCCTAGAGTGGTCCTTTAAGTCATCATAAATAATCACCCCTAATTCCCTTTCCTCAGATGTTGAGGTTAGTACTCTATCAAATATTCTGTACTCTGCCCTTGGGTTTTTACGTTCAAGATGCATTATCTTGCACTTATCCACATTAAATGTCAGCTGCCACAGCTATGACCATTATTCTAGTTTACCTAAATCATTTGCCATTTGGCTTATCCCTCCTGGAACATCAACCCTGTTACATATCTTACTATCATCAGCAAAAAGACATACCTTACCATCAAGACCTTCTGCAATATCACTAATAAATATATTAAAGGTACATCATTCTTTTCTTACATAAAGCTTTTCAGCAAGCTGTAGTGCTTTAGGGACCTGGAGTTCCCCTTTAAAATATTTTTTCAGAAACTCTGTTGTAAATGACTGGTTTATACTGGAAAATACATTCTTAAATGTAATCAGACAGCAGTATTTGTTCAACTACAGACTAGCAGGAAGCTGTTACTAGAACTAATTCTTAAAACACGGTTGACGTGTGAAACCTACAGTAAATTAAAAATGGTTTAGGGTTGGTGAGCAGTAGGGGTGACAGGCATGTCTGAATAGTCTTTTGGCATTACCTGGCCCCCTATTTAGTTTTGCATACATGTTTTGGGGTGTTTTGAAGGAACCCCCTATTTTCAGGTTGGCTGCCCCTACTCTCTTTTGTGTTTGCTCTGTTACTAAGTGCCTACCCATCTTTCCCTGAATAGTCTGCTGATAGGAAAAATATGTACTTGATAGTAATCAATGACTGTTGGTCTAGTCACATGGAATCAGCTGTCAGAAGCAGTTGATGCTGTGATAAACAGATTGTCACAGACCTTCTGCAGCTGGCAAATTTTCAGCTCCTTGGGCACATATACGAGAATAGAGGTTTATTTAAACAGGGATCTAAAAGCACCAGAACCAACAGAACAATTGAGCTGCGTTTTGTTTGTAATATATATATACACACACACAAGATAATACAAAATACAATATAATACAAACAAGACACAGCTCAATTGTTCTCTGTATATATATATATTTACACTGATCACAACAACATTAAAAACAGAGACAGATGAAGTGAATAACATTAATTATATCAATACAATGGTACCTGTCAATGGGTGGGATATATTTGGCCTCTACTGAACAGTCAGTTCTTCAGAATTTCATATGTTGGAAGCAGGAGAAATGGGCAAACAAAGACTGACTTTGACAAGGGCCTAATAGTGACTGCTAGATGACTGAGTCAGAGAATCTCCAAAACAGCAAGTCTTGTGCGATGTTCCCATTATGCAGTGGTTAGTACCTCCGAAAATAATGCAAAGAAGGACAACTGGTGAACTGGCATCAGGGTCATGTGCGCCTAAGGCTTATTGATGCAAATCGGGAGTGAAGGCTAACCCATCTGGTCTGATCACACAGAAGAACTACTGTAGCTCAAATTGCTAAGAAACTTAATGCTGCCCATGAAAGAAAGGTGTCAGAACACACAGTGCATCACGGTTTGCTGCGTATAAGCCCACATAGCTGCAGACCGGTCAGAGTGCCTATGATGACCCTAGTCCACCGCGTAAAGTGTCTTTATTGGGGACGTCAGAACTGGACCAAGGAGCAATGGAAGAAGGTTGCCTTTTCTGATAAATCAAATAGATCAGACCACATAGATCAGGGTGGGCGTTCGTTGTTTACCTGGGGAAGCAATGACAACAAGATGCACTATGGGATAAAGACAGGCCAGTGGAGGCAGTGTTATGCTCTGGGCAATGTTCTGTTGGCATACGTTGGATACTAATATTCATGGATGTTACTTTGACACGTATCACCTACTTAGAGATAATTGCAGACCATGTGCACCCCTTCATTTCAATGGTGTTCCCTGATGGCAGTGACCTCTTTCAGAAGGATAATGCACCCTGCCACAGTGCAAAGATTGTTCAGGAATGGTTTAAGGAACCTGACAAAGAGTTCAAAGTGTTACATTAGCCACCAAATTCACAAGGTCCACTTGAGCATCTGTGGGATGTGTTGAAAGAACAAATCCGATACATGGAGGCCCGACTCGCAACTCACAGGACTGCTGCTAATATTTTGGTGGCAGATATCACAAGACACATTCAGAGATCTTGTGGAGTCCATTCCTCGACTCATCAGAGCTGTTTTCGCAGTACAAGTTGGACCTACATGATATTAGGTAAGTGGTTTTAATATTGTGGCTGATCAGTGTGTGTATATATATATATATATATATATATATATATATATACTGTTGTTTGTATTATTAAAGTTGGTGGCTGTTTATATTTAAGATGCAAAAAATATCTAGCAAAGACAAAAAAAGTCATACGTATACAATCTCCCCCATCACCCAAGTATTGACCATAGTTAAATACTATCACAGTTTGTTTTCTTGCGTTTGTTTTTTCCTGTCTGAGATATGAGTATTTCCTTTCCTTTTTAAAGCAGTGGGTGGTGTGATAAAGGCAATATTACATTCAGAGATGGATCTAAAGGAAAATGCCACTGCAGTTTTATTAACATTTGCTTATTTCATAGCATCAGACTTTACATGTTTATTCACTAAATAGTGAATCATGTGGAAATCAAAAGTAATTCTGAGGCTCCTTCACTGAACATTCAAGTGAATTGATTTTTTTTATTTTGTAGTCACAACTATGCCTATCTTCACCTAAAATTTGCAGTTTGGTTTTCAACTTACTATAACAGTGAATAAACCTCACAATGAATTTAAAGTTTTAGCCGATAGCCAAATTAAAAATATTGCCGACTTAAAATTTTAAATTCACATTGAAGTCACTATTAGTTCCAGACAATTCAAACTTTAGTGAATAAGATCTATTAAAAATACTGCACTACCTTTGCTTCAGCAATCTATCTGATACGTGTTTAAAACTAGTACATAGAATTTGCACACATTTGTATTGTAGAGCATTGGACCGACACTGCTCTATCTGTACCTCACTTTTGCTTTCCTGCCCCAGTCCTCCAGATTAAAACATGCAGACTGGTACAGTTGCACATAGACATCAAACTTTTCCAGAATTGCACCTCATATTTAAATATAATCAATATAGTGATACGCTAATTAGGAACTGTACTATTAGCATCTAGAACCTAATGTTTATACTACTGTTCTCATGCCGAGCACTGCTGCTGATTGAGCGAGTATCCTTTAATACAGTGAGCGTCTCAACGGCCTGATCTACTAGAAGAATCATGTAATAACAGGCAAGATACATGTGAGATAAACTACCAGGAAGTAACAGGACCAGTTGTATGATTGACAGTCAAGGGGGTGGGGGGTGTAACAAGGTAAATTTTTTAAAAGTACCAAATTATATATTGAAATTTGCACACATTTTTGAAATTTAAAAAAAGAACTACATAGTCTTCTCACATAAGGCACGAGAACAAGTGTTCCTTTAATTTCAAAGAGTGTAGTTGTTGGGTTGTTTAAGCAAAGCCCTCAAAAATGTTTCTTTTGCCTTTAACTTTTTAATTATACTTTCATTTTTTTCAAATGCCATTGTGCACCACTGCAGAATATGCTGTAGAAATGTTGATAATAATAATCATCTTTGTAATAGGAGTTTAAATATCACAGGTTGCTCACTGCTGTTGGGAAAATACACTTCATCCCTCTAATACGTCCCCATTAAACTACAGTAGAAG
This sequence comes from Pelobates cultripes, assembly GCA_933207985.1. NCBI lineage: Eukaryota > Metazoa > Chordata > Amphibia > Anura > Pelobatidae > Pelobates > Pelobates cultripes. The sequence continues at coordinate 62,151,312 of OW240915.1, forward strand.
AGCCTCAAGGGGCTGCAAAGTTCCCCTGTTCTACATTCATCACCAGCCATTATGTTTGTGCAAACGCCCAAAGGAACTTTTCTCTAATTAAGCCTCTGCTCATTCTTATGAAGAACGCAGATTGAAATTTTACAGTGTTTTTTTTTTTTTTCCTTTCTTCTGTTTTAATTACTGATATCACTATAATTGCGGTTACAGTCTGTTCCTCTGTTGCTGCAACCTCAGTCCCAGATTATTCTCATTTTAAAAACCACTAATGAATTACTCTTTATATAAAGAAACATGCTCAGAACACAGCTGGTTATTGTGGGGCCTGTTTTCTAAACGGTGTGTTGTGGTGAATTGAAAAATGATTTGCAACATTCTGCTATTTTTTTCCCCTTACATTGACAGGATAATGAAGAGATAAATTATCTAAACCTAATAAGGACAGTCTAGGTCAAGGTGGGTGGCCAGTGGACTGTCAGGGTTATTTCCTGTATTGTGGAGAATTCTAAATAAATTTCCAATTTTAGGCCACAAACTGAAAGCAAAGCTAAGTTAGAGAGTTTTTCCAATTTATTTGGCCTAAAAATTTTAAATTCACACTTTAGTGAATAA
>OW240915.1:62156911-62277155 GCA_933207985.1 Pelobates cultripes
CTGAGACTGAGGAAGCACCTCTAGTGTATGTCAGGAAGACAGTCACCACAGGTGTAATTACAAAAAGACAATGTTTTACATTGCCCTTTTTGTCCTTTATGTGGCGAACACCTCTAAAGTCACTGAACTACTATAACACTTCCCTGACCCTCTGTTCCTTCTTCCCTCCATAAGAGCCCAACCGACACTCATTCATCTCTATTCATAGGTTTCCCGAACAGCAGACCATGCTAACGGTTGGTCTGAACTTTAATGGGGTGGTATTTCCCCAAAACCCCATGAGCTATCTGGGGATATAAGACTTGTCGGGGTTCATAACTGTTTTTCCTGTATTTTCAGGGTTTTACTGCGTTCGGCTCTCTGTATCCAGGAGATAATTAACTTTCCAGTTTTTTACTCAATTGTCTCCCAGACAGAGAGACACCTTGGCGGGGTCAATGTTTAAAAGAATGGAGACCCCATGCTGAGGGTCTGGGCATAAAAAACTGCTTTCTGAGCAATAAAAACAGAACTATGTATTGTCTGGTTACTGGGGGAAAGAGATCTATAATCACAAACGGTTCTAGTCTGGCTGAGAGGAGAGTCTAGCTGAGGTAACTAGTCGGGTTACCAGGGGTCCGCCACACATTAGGCAAGAGTAAAACATTTCTAATGTTTTATGTATGAATAAATATATCAATGGTTAACGCTATTGGGACCTCCTGGCAGGCCCGGACTGGCCATCGGGCACACCGGGCAAATGCCCGGTGGGCCGCGGTGGCCGTGGGGCCGAGGCCGGCAGGGGAGGTCTCAGGATCTCCCCTGCCGGTCTATGCAGGGCCGGCACTATCCGAGCGCCGGCCCCGCTGTCTTCCACGGAGGGCCGGTGGGGAGATCAAAGAGCTCCCTCACCGGCCCATTTAAATAGACCTGCGGCTGGGGAGGGAGGGAGAGGAACCGGCGGAGCTCTATCTTGCAGCTCCGCCGGGTTCCTCTCGCGAGATCCGGCGCGTTGCCATGGCAACGACCGGATCTCGCGAGAGTGAACTCTAGCCCGCAGGCTAGAGTTCACTCACCACTGGACCACCAGGGATGATGTGAGTGTGCCGGTCCCCCCTCCTCCCAGCTACCACCATGCCGGTCCCCCCTCCCAGGCTAAAGGTAAGAGGGAGGGGGGATTTAATGCCTACTTAGGTTTTTTTTAATTTCTTTATTTACCCCCCCCCCACCCCCTTAGTTTTTTATTTACCCCCCCAACACACATTTACACACAGCACTCTCACACACATCATACACAGCACTCTCACACTCATCACACTCTGCACTCTTACACACAGCACTCTCACACTCTGCACTCATCACACTCTGCATCATACACAGCACTCTCACACTCATCACACTCTGCACTCACACAGCACTCTCACACTCATCACACTCTGCACTCTCACACACATCATACACAGCACTCTCACACTCATCACACTCTGCACTCTTACACACAGCACTCTCACACTCATCACACTCTGCACTCTCACACACATCATACACAGCACTCTCACACTCATCACACTCTGCACTCTTACACACAGCACTCTCACACTCATCACACTCTGCACTCTCACACACATCATACACAGCACTCTCACACTCATCACTCATCACACTCTGCACTCATCACACTCTGCACTCTCACACACATCACACTCTGCACTCTCACACACATCATACGCAGCACTCTCATACACAGCACTCTCACACTCATCACACTCTGCACTCACACACAGCACTCTCACACTCATCCACTCTTACACTCATCACACTCTGCACTCTCACACACATCATACACAGCACTCTCATACACAGCACTCTCACACTCATCACACTCTGCACTCTCACACACATCATACACAGCACTCTCACACACATCACACTCTGCACTCTCACACACATCATACACAGCACTCTCATACACAGCACTCTCACACTCATCACACTCTGCACTCACACTCTGCACTCTCACACACAGCACTCTCACACTCATCACACTCTGCACTCTCACACACAGCACTCTCACACTCATCACACTCTGCACTCTCACACTCATCACACTCTGCACTCTTACACACATCATACACAGCACTCTTACACTCATCACACTCTGCACTCTCACACACATCATACACAGCACTCTCATACACAGCACTCTCACACTCTGCACTCTCACACACATCATACACAGCACTCTCACACTCTGCACTCTCACACACATCATACACAGCACTCTCATACACAGCACACTCACACTCATCACACTCTGCACTCTCACACACATCATACACAGCACTCTCACACACATCATACACAGCACTCTCATACACAGCACTCTCACACTCATCACACTCTGCACTCTCACACACATCATACACAGCACTCTCATACTCTGCACTATCATACACAGCACTCTCACACTCAGCACTCTCACACACATCATACACAGCACTCTCACACACAGCACTCTCACACACATCATACACCGCACTCTCATACACACATCATACACAGCACTCTCACACTCAGCACTCTCACATGCATCATACACAGCACTCTCACACTCAGCACTCTCACACACATCATACACAGCACTCTCACACACAGCATTCTCACACACATCACACTCTGCACTCTCACACACATCATACACAGCACCCACACACACAGCACCCTCACACACAGCACCCTCACACAAATCAATCACACACAGCACCCACACCTCACACACAGGATCCATCACACACACATACTGCACTCCTCACATACACACACAACCCCCCGATACACTGCCTAACACACATACACAATACTTCCAAACATATTTATATAATATATATACACATATAAATATACACACAGCACCCCTCACACACACACACAGCACCCCTCACACACACACACACACACACACACAGCACCCCTAAACACATTTCATTCCAGACACACATTAGATCCTCTACCCAACTCTGGATCATCTACACACATACACACACTAGATCCCTATATACACTCTGAATCCATTATATACGCACGCTCACTAGATCTCCTATACATATTCTGGGTCCTTCAAACACACACACACTCTGGATCCCCTATACGCACACTAGATTCCTTATAAGCAAACACATACTACATTCCCTGAACACACACTCTCTACAAACACTACATCACCTACACACACACACTATAGCCTGTATACACACACTTGCTACATCCCCTAAACACACATTCTCTAAAGCCCCTAGCCACATATGCATTACATTACACCACAAACACAACACGACTAAAACCGACCTTATTACACAATACCACACCACGACCAGCTCACTCTGCACACACGCAATACCCCAAGCAGGCTCCAAAACACATGCACAATACTCTTTCCTGACCCATTTGTCTCCTGGTATCCATTTATAGAGACACCAGAGACAAGTTGCAAGGAAACACAGTGCAAGCATGTTATTAAATTTGCTTGCACTGCGCAGAACAAATACAGGGCTTTTTTCTCATGCTAGAGCTCTTCAGCAGAACTCTGTGCATGGTCTGCCCTGGAAGAGCATTGAACCAACATGCTCACTTTGAGAGGGGGCGTGTTTGTCATGAGTGATGACAAAACACACCCTCTCTGCCCCGCCCCCTTCTTAGTGGGCCGCTGTGATAAAAAAATGCCCGGGCCGAATTTTTTTCCCAGTCCGGCCCTGCCTCCTGGGTCTTCTTCTCTTTGATTGCTACAGTGTTCAGTGTTCCTCCAAGAAAGTGTGGGGATTGTCCCTTCTCAAACACATGCTGTTTAACCCAGAGCTGGGCAGAACAGGTTCGGGTATACAGTATGTGAGCGCAATCCATTAGGGGTTATATTAGGGGTGCTGATAAACTGTGAAAATACTTTCTGTTCTATATGTATGTTTCTTTCCTTTTACACAGGAATGCAATGTGTTGATGTGAATATGGAGAATATGTTATATATTTTTAGAATTACATATATTTTAAAGTGACACTGTTAGCCCTCCTCCTAAAAAATAAGTATTTCATAAAGATCTCATGTGAAATACTCATGTTGACTGTGGTGGAATTTCACTGAAATTCCAAGCCAGTCAAGAGATATATTCAAAGTGGGGACTACTTTGTTTGTGTATTTATCCTCCGTCTGACTTTCTTAGCCTCAGGGTGGAGAGTCAGTCCCTAAAGCCATCACCAGGGATGGCTCCAGGGAATTGTCTGTGTCTATGGAGGATCAGATAATTTCGTGGGATTCTCCGTGCACCTCAATGCTGTACTCACCCGCATATATAAGAGTACAGCAGTGACATTGGCTCCGAAGAGGACCCGAAAGATCAAGATGGCCTCGCCTGAAAGGGAAAGGCTGTGGTAAGTAAATCTCACCTTTACCTGTCCTCCTGGCTACCAGACCCCCAAATTTGGCAAAGACCCCAAACAGTGACAGTGCTGCTTTAAATCACTAGCTAACTAGTTTTGACATTTATTTGGTCAATTTGTTTTCCATTATTCATGGAGTATGTGGCTAAATTTAATTTGGAAACACCTTTCTATATACTTTAGAGCAGTGTTTCTGCTTTTTACAGAAAAGTAACCCTGCAGGTCTTAACACACACATTTACAAAGAGCAAACTGACACACTTACATAGGACACTCTCACTGACAGACACACACACTTATACACACACATTTCCACATAGTGGACACTGAAACACACATTTACACAAATAGGACACTGACACACATTTACTCACAGAGGAAACTATCACACATATTTACACACAAAAGACACACTCACTGATTTGACACACACTGACAGACACACATTCACTGACAGACAAACATACTCACTGATAGACACACACAGTTACACAATGAGGATGTTGTAAAATATTTACACACAGAGGAAACTGACACACACTCACTGATTTGTCACACACACTCACTGTCTTGACACACACTGACACATTCACTGACAGACACACATTCACTGAGACACACTGATTTGACACAGACTGACAGACACACTCACTGACAGAGACACTCCGTGACAGACACACACATATTCTCTCACACACAAATATATATTTTTTTATTTCCTGTGGGATAGCTGGAGTGCATCCTTTCCACTCACGCAATGTTTAGTGATTCTGGGGCTGGAGTGACATCATAACCTGGCTCCCATCTGCAGGGCACACGAGGAAGCCAGTTCCCTTAACCAATGCTCCTTAACGAGAAGCATTGAACTGGGTCATCATTACAGTGGCGTTGCTGGAGGCTGAGAGGTGAGCAGCATCAGAGGAGTTTCAGCGTTGGTAAATCTTTATTATTTTTGGTGGTGGTGTGGATTTGGAAATGAGTAGGGACAGGGGCACTATAGATTTGCCTTGCACTTGTTTTGGTTATTTAAGCAATTGCAGTTTTAGGCCAAAATAACATCTATTATTATATTAAAAACAAAGGGCTAAAATGTATTATCATCCATTTGTCAGCTTTGTGGATTTTTTACAAGGGAGTTCAAGTTAATCAATAAGGAATAGCAGGAATGTTTCCTTGAAGCACACCATTTTCTTTAAGGATTTCCATGATTCCCATGCCAATATATGTTTTCTTCAAGAAACACATTTCAGGGTCAGCTCCAGCATTCCGATCTAGATACTTGACCCAGGCCTATTTTAGCAATTCTTCTTATGGCAAATCTAGAGGTGTTTTCTAACTATACAATGTTTTGTCTCTCAGATCAAGTGATAGATCCATAGTGGTGGTTCCTATTTTTAGAATGATTCATTCAAAATGCTCTTTTTACATTTCTTAACATATACTCACCTAATGAAAGTATCATTTGTACAGTGAGTTCTGAGGAAGCTGAAAACTTTTGGAGAAGGATTAGTGGTGGTGGGAGATGGCTGGAACATTGTGAAGGACCTAGCACTTGACAGCAGTTATCAGGGCCGGACTGGGAGAAAAATTCGGCCCGGGCATTTTTTTTAACACAGCGGCCCACTAAAAAGGGGGCGGGGCAGAGGAGGTGTGTTTTGTCATCACCAATGACAAACACGCCTCCTCTCAAAGTGAGCATGTTGGATCAATGCTCTTCCAGGGCAGACCATGCGCAGAGCTCTGCTGAAGAGCTCTAGCATGAGAAAAAAGTCCTGTATTTGTTCTGCACAGTGCAAGCAAATTTAATAACATGCTTGCACTATGTTTCCTTGCAACTTGTCTCTGGTGTCTCTATAAATGGATACCAGGTGACAAAAGGCCAGGAAAGAGTATTGTGCATGTGTTTGGAGCCTGCTTGTGGTATTGCGTGTGTGTAGAGTGAGCTGGTCGTGGTGTGGTATTGTGTAATAAGGTCGGTTTTAGTCGTGTTGTGTTTGTGGTGTAATGTGATGCATATGTGGCTCAGGAACCCCCTCCCGCCGGCTCTGGAAAGGGGTTAAAACTTACCTTTTTCCAGCGCCGGGCGGGGAGCTCTCCTCCTCCGATCCGCCCCGTGTCGGCTGAATGCGCACGCGCGGCAAGAGCTGCGCGCGCATTCAGCCGGTCGCATAGGAAAGCATTTATAATGCTTTCCTATGGACGCTTGCGTGCTCTCACTGTGATTTTCACAGTGAAAAGCACGCAAGCACCTCTAGCGGCTGTCAATGAGACAGCTGCTAGAGGTTTTGGGGGAAGGCTTAACCCATTGATAAACATAGCAGTTTCTCTGAAACTGCTATGTTTATAAAACAATGGGTTAACCCTAGAAGGACCTGGCACCAAGACCACTTCATTAAGCTGAAGTGGTCTGGGTGGCTAGAGTGGTCCTTTAAGAGTGTAGTGTGTGTGTGTGTATGTATATATATATATATATATATATATATATTTGGAAGTATTGTGTATGTGTGTGGTGCAGTGTGTTGGGGGGGTTCTGTGTGTTTGTGAGGGGTGCAGTATGTGTGTGTGTGAGGGTGCGGTGTGTGTGTGTGAGGGGTGCGGTGTGTGTGATGTGTGTGAGAGTGCCGTGTGTGAGTGATGGGTGTGAGAGTGCCGTGTGTGAGGGCTGTGTGAGATGGGTGTGAGAGAGTGCTGTGTGAGAGAGTGCTGTGTGTGTGTGAGAGTGCTCTGTGAGAGTGCTGTGAGAGAGTGCTGTGAGTGTGATGGGTGTGAGAGTGCTGTGAGAGAGTGCTGTGTGTGTGAAAGTGCTGTGTGTGATGGGTGTGAGAGTGCTGTGTGTGTGTGAGTGCTCTGTGAGAGTGCTGTGTGTGATGTGTGAGAGTGCTGTGTGAGAGTGCTGTGATGGGTGAGTGCTGTGTGTGATGGGTGTGAGAGTGCTGTGTGAGAGTGCTGTGAGAGTGCTGTGTGAGAGAGTGATGGGTGTGAGAGTGCTGTGGGAGAGAGTGCTGTGTGTGATGGGTGTGAGAGTGCTGTATAAATGTTATTGTGTGTATGTAGGGGGGATAAATAAATAAATAAAAAAACAGTCATTATTTCCCCCCCCCCCTCCCTTCTTACCTTTAGCCTGGGAGGGGGGGTCCGGAACGCTGGGAGGCGGGGTGGCGGTGTTCCCTGGTGGTCCTCGTGGGTGAGTGAACTCTAGCCCGCATAGCCTGTGAGGCTAGAGTTCACTCTCGCGAGATCCGGTCGTTGCCATGGCAACGTGCCGGATCTCGCGAGAGGAACCCGGCGGAGCTCTAACTTGCAGCTCGCTGGGTTCCTCTCGCGAGATCCGGGTCCTCTCTCCAGCCTGGCTGGCTGTCTCCCTCCCTCTCTCTCCCTCCTTGATCTCCCCACCGGCCCGTCGTGGCAAACAGCGGGGCCGGCGCTAGGATAGTGCCGGCCCTGCATAGACCGGCAGGGGAGATCCTGGGACCTCCCCTGCCGGCCTCGGCCCATTGGCACCGCGGCCCACCGATGGCCAGTCCGGGCCTGGCAGTTATAAAGGTAAACATTTAAAGTTTAACCAACAGATGGTACAAAAATGTATAATCACATGCAAACCAATTAATAGATTATTGGTGCACGAGAAACCCTACAGCCAGGGACTACATATTTTTATTTTTATTTTCTAGGACAAGTATCTATTCGAGGCTAGGTATGTTCTTTGTCCCACACAGGCATTCACACTTGCCATCAAAAGTCGGTATCGGGAACATAATTTGGTCAGACCATGCTCCTGTGAACATTACCCTCTCTCTAGCTGAGTTCTGATACGTAGTTGATGACTTAACAAAATATTATTGGATAATATAAAGGTAATTGTGGACATTAGATCAGTTTTTAGAAATTATTTTGTAGAAAACGCGACAGTACAGGTGTCTGATCCCTGGGTTTGGGAGGTACAAAAAAATACAGTGAGGGGTTTCCTTATACAGTGAGGTGAACGCCTCAAGAGAGCACAAAAACTCTTACGCTACCTGTACCCCTACCCTTAACCCTATCCCTACCACTAACCCTACCCCTAAACCTAGTAAGGGTAGGGTTAGGTGTAGGGTTAGTGGTAGAGGTAGGGTTAGGGAAAGGGGTAGGGTAAGCTTAGGGGTAGGGGTAGGATTATGGGTAGGGTAAGGGTTAGCATTAGGGTTAGTGGTAGGGTTATGGAATTGAAGTGGAAGTGCCGAACCGAATTGCTGAATTGCCGAAGTCCCGTATTTCGGAAGTGCCGAACAGAAGTCCCGAATTGACGAAGTCCCGAATTTCGGAAGTGCCGAACCGGATTTTTTGGCCATGCACATCCCTATTCTTTAGGCCGTATAGGCCACAGGTGTGCTGCACTCCAGTGTCCAGGTCAAACTCCTTTTCTGTGATGTAAATACACATTCAGGTGTGTGTACTGCATACTGATGACTAGGTTCTTTGTTATTTTTATTATTTCTTATTATTTCGTTTATGCTTTTGTTTCTCTACATCTGACAATACTTTTGATAAGCACAATATCTGTAGCTCCTATTTACAGGTGACTATTGTAAACCCTACCTATGAATGTGTATATGTAATGGTACCTTATGCATCCATCAAAACGGTGTTATTGTAAAACTAAATTTGAACAATAAACCTTCCAGCAACAAGCTGTAACTCCACATTACCTATTATACCATTAAATGCTAAGTAGAGTTGAGCGAACCCGAACTATAAAGTTCGGGTTCGTACCGAACATTAGTTTTTTTGGGCCCTGGACCCGAACACGGCCATATCACTGTATGTTCGGGTTGGAGTTCGGTGTTCGGCGATTTAATGGCGTGTTTTCAAAGGCTGCAGCCAATCAACAAGCGTTTGACTCATGTGCCCTTAGAAGCCATCACAGCCATGCCTACTAATGGCATGGCTGTGATTGGCCAGTGCAGCATGTGACCCAGCCTCTATATATAAGCTGGAGTCGCGTAGCGCCGCACGCACATGCGGTCTTATTAGTGTAGGGAGAGGATGCTGCCGCTGATAGGGACAGCTTAGGAAAGAATTCTGCAAACTATTACATTAGTGGGTGGGGTGCACTTCGTATCTGAGAGTCAATTAGAAGCTTAAAATACCGCGGTTACATCGGAGTTTTAAAAAGTAAATTTTGTTTGGTGCTAAATAGTACATTATTGGGGTAGTACATTAGTGGGGTGCACTTCATATCTGAGAGTCAAATAGAATCCTCAAATACTACTGGGTCCTAAACTGCTAAATTTTTAGTGGAGTGCACTTCATATCTGAGAGTCAAATAGAAGCGTCTAATAGTGTGCTTACAGCGCAGTTGTAAAAATTCTAATTTTTTGGGTCCTTAACTGCTAAATAGTATTTTAGTGGGGTGCACTTCATATCTGAGAGTCAAATCGAACCGTCTAATAATGTGCTTACAGCGCCGGGGTAAACATTCTTATTTTCTGGGTGCTAATCTGCTAAATAGTACATTTGTGGAGTGCACTTCATATCTGAGAGTCAAATAGAAGCGTCTAATAGTCTCCTTACAGCGCTGTGGTAAACATTCTTATTTTCTGAGTGCTAATCTGCTAAATAGTACATTTTGGAGTGTGCAGTTCATATCTGAGAGTCAAATAGAAGCCTCTAATAGTGTGCTTACAGCGCAGTGGTAAAAATTCTTATTTTCTGGGTGCTAATCTGCTAAATAGTACATTTTGGGGCGTGCACTTCATATCTGAGTACATTTTCAGACTGCACTTCATATCTGAGAGTCAAATAGACGCGTCTAATAGTATGCTTACAACGCAGTTGTAAAAATTCTAAATTTTTTGTGTGCTTAATAGTACATTTGCAGCCTGCGGTGCATTTCTTGCAGTCCAATAAACTAAAAAAAAAAATTGTTGACTGTTGTTGGTTACATTGTCGCCTGACATAAAACATCTGTTAGTTTGGTGGGTGAACACAAAGAATGAGGAGAGCGTCAAATAAGGGACGTGGCCCTGGTCGTGGTGCTTCTGGTGTTGGTGGAATCCCTGTTGCAATGAGAGGACATGGTTGATCTGTGCCAGCTACACGCACAAGTGAAACACCTTCTTCATGTGCGAGTACGCGACAGAACCTTCAGCATTATTTGGTAGGCCCGAATACCGCTCTATGAATGGTGAGGCCAGAACAAGTACAGGCGATAGTAAATTGGATGGCTGACAGTGCCTCCAGTTCTCCAGTTGTCTCCCACATGGTGCCCTGCTGAAAGCTCAGAGTTGGCACCTGCAGCCCATGGCCATCTGTCTATCACCTCACCCTCTTGCAAATCACCCAAGCAGTCTGAGCCACAAGTCATGCAGCAGTCTCTTATGCTTTTTAATTACTCTGCTGGTGGGGTTTCCATGGGCCATCCACCTAGCCCTGCCCCAGAAGTGGAAGGGATTGAGTGCACTGATGCACAACCACTTATGTGTGAGGATGCGGACATGCAAGGACCACCGCAGCATGTCTCTGATGATGACGAAACACAGGTGCCAACTGCTATGGCTTTCGGCAGTGTGCAGACCGGCAAGGAGGGCAGGGTTGAGGAGTGGGTGGAAGATGATGTGGAGGATGATGAGGTCCTAGACCCCACATGGAATGAAGGTCATGAGAGTTACCTGTGCAGTTTGGAGGAAGAGGCGGTGGTCGCACAGAGGCACCAGCACAGCATAAGAGGGAGCAGGGTGCAAAAGCGGATCGGCCGTCCCCTAGACAGTACGCCTGTTACTGCCCACTGCACCCAGGGACCGAACACACTAAAGCCAGCTCCAAGGAGTTCCCTGGTGTGGCAGTTCTTCAGACAATGTGCTGACGACAAGACACCAAGAGTGGTTTGCACGCTGTGCAATCAGAGCCTGAAGCGAGGCATAAACGTGCTAAACCTGAGCACACCTGCATGACCGGGCATCTACATGCAAAGCACGAGCTGCAGTGGAGTAAGCACATCAAAAACCAAGAAAGGTCTCAGACTCCTCCTGCTTCCTCTTCTGCTGCTGTCTTGGCCTCTTCCTGACAGTGGCACCTGCTACCCCGCAAACAGAGGATGTGGCAGCAATTCCATCACGTCCGCCACCATCCCCAAGCATCTCCACACTGTCCCATGGAAGCGTTCAGCTGTCCATCTCCCAAACACTGGAGAGAAAGAGGAAGTACGCCCCTACCCACCCGCGATCCCTGGCCCTGAATGCCAGCATTTCAAAATTTGTGGCCTTTCAAAAAAAGCTGTCATTCCGTCTGGTGGAGACTGACAGTTTTAAAAACCTGATGGTGGTGGCTGTCCCACAGTACTTGGTTCCCAGCCGCCACTACTTTTCCAGACAAGCCATCTCTTCCCTGCACAACCAATTGGCGGACAAAATCAGGTGTGCACTGCGCAACTCCATCAGTGGCAAAGTCCACATAACCACAGATACGTGGACCAGTAAGGACGGGCAGGGACGCTATATCTCCCTAACTGCACACTGGGCAAATGTAGTGGCAGCTGGGCCTGATGCAGATAGCAGTTTGGCGCATGTCCTTCTGCCACTGAGGATTGCAGGGCATTTCTCTTTGCTTCCTCCTCCTACTCCGCTTCCTCCTCCTCTACCACCACCTCATCCGGGCAGCGTAACACCTTCACCACCAACTTCAGCACAGCCAGGGGGAAATGACAGCAGGCTGTTTTAAAACTGATATGTTTGGGGGGAAAACCCCACACCGCGCAGTAGCTATGGACGGGCATGGAACAACAGACCGATGAGTGATTGTTCCCACTGAGCCTCAAGCCCGGCCTGGTGGTGTGCAATAATGGGCGAAATCTCGTAGCAGCTCTGGGCCTAGCCGGTTTGCCGCACATCCCTTGCCTGACGCATATGCTGAATTTGGTGGTGCAGAAATTCCTGAAAAACTACCCAGATATATCAGAGCTGCTGCAGAACGTGCGGGCCGTTTGTGCGCACTTTTGGCGTTCTCACCCTGCAGCTGCTCGCCTGTCTGTGCTGCAGTGTAACTTCGGCCTTCCTGCTCACCGCCTGATATGCGACGTGCCCACAAGGTGGAACTCCACCTTGCACATGCTGGAGAGACTGTGCGAGCAGCAGCAGGCGATAGTGGAGTTTCAGATGCAGCATGCACGGGTCAGTCGCCCTGCGGAACAGCACCACTTCACCACCAATGAGTGGGCCTCCATGCGAGACCTGTGTGCCATTTTGCACTGTTTCGAGTACTCCACCAACATGGCCAGTGCCGATGATGCCGTTCTCAGCCTTACTATCCCGCTTGAAAACACGCTGCGGGCGATGATGGAAGAGGATGTGGCACAGGAGGAAGAGGAGGAGGGGTAATTTCCAGTTATCAGGCCAGTCATTCACAAGTGGTTTGGAGGGTGGGTTCCTGCACCAGTATAGGCCAGGTACACAATTGTCCAGCCAGGGCACAGTTCTGGAGGATGACGATGATGAGGATGAGGCTAAGAAGGAGGAACCGTGTTCACAGCATGGTGGCACCCAACACAGCTTGTGGGCATCACTGGAGCGTGGCTGGGGGATATGGAGGACACAGACGATACACCTCCCACAGAGGACAGCTTGTCCTTGCCTCTGGGCAGCCTGGCACACATGAGCGACTACATGCTGCAGTGCCTGCGCAACAACTGCCGAGTTGCCCACATTCTAACTTGTTCTGATTACTGGGTGGCCACCCTGCTGGATCCCCGTTACAAGGACAATGTGCCATCCTTAATTCCCTCACTGGAGCATGATCGGAAGATGCGCGACTACAAACGCATACTGATAGACGCGCTGCTGAGGGCATTCCCAACTGACACGGGGGGCTCAGTGGAAGCACAAGGCAAAGGCAGAGGAGGAGGAAGAGGTCGCCAACACAGCTGGGGCACCGCCAGCACCTCACAAGGCAGGGTTAGCATAGCCGAAATGTGGAAAAGCTTTGTCAGCATGCAACAACAACCAGCACCACCATCTGATATGGAACGTCTTAGCAGGAGGCAGCATTTCAGCAACATAGTCAAACAGTACGTGTGCACACGCCTACACGTTCTGACTGATGGGTCTGCCCCATTCAACTTCTGGGTCTCCAAATTGGGCATATGGCCTGAGCTTGCCCTTTATGCCTTGGAGGTGCTGGCCTACCCTGCAGCCAGTGTATTGTCTGAACATGTGTATAGCATGGCAGGGGGCGTTATCACAGACAAGCGCAGCCGCCTGTCCACAGCCAACGTGGACAAGCTCACATTTATTAGAATGAACCAGGCATGGATCCCACCAGACTTTTCTGTACCTTGTGCAGAATAGACATTTATACCAGCCTCACCCAGCCATTGTTATACTCAAGTGCACTTATTCTTTTTCTTTTTTTATATGTCCCAATATTTTGGGGGCTACCCCAATTAAAAAAACAAAAACAAAAACAAAAAACAAATAAAAAACAGTGTTGGCTACCTCCTCCACCGCTGCTTCCACCTACACCGCCATGGTCACCGCCTCCTCAACCTATGGGTCACTTAGTATAAACTAGGTACACATTAGCAGAGGCTTGTGAAGGCCTTTTCTCCATGCATCAGGAGTTGAGCATTTCTCCATGCATCAGGACTGCAAGAAATGCACCGCAGGCCGCAAATGTTTCTTTTTTTTGTATGTCCCAATATTTTGTGTGCTACCACAATAAAAAAACAAAGAAACATAAAAAACAGTGTTGGCTACCTCCTCCACCGCCACGGTCACTGCCTCCTCAACCTATGGGTCACGTAGTATAAACTATGTACACATTAGTAGAGGCTTGTGAAGGCCTTTTCTCCATGCATCAGGAGTTGAGCTCAGTTTGAACAATGAAAGAATACCCTGCACTCCAACCCTCTCTCAAATGGATAATTCTGGTGATCCTCCTGACAGCCATGCTTTAGATTTTGATTTATGTTCTTCCAAAGCTAAAATCAAAGACTCCATCTAGTGGTATTTTATGATTCAGCTGTATTTTAAATTTTTAGGTATTTTATGTTATTTTAAGTGATTTCCCTATCCACATTTGTTTGCAGGGCACTTGTCCTACTCTTACCCCCATTTTACTTCCTTTTGCAGCTCTCTAGCCTTTTCCAGGAGTTTTTTAGAGGCATTTTTGTGGCCAAAAGTTCGGGTCCCCATTGACTTCAGTGGTGTTCAGGGTCAAGTTCGGGGTCAAGTTCGAGCCCGAACCCGGACTTTTTTTCAAAGTTTGGCCGAACCCGCCGGACCTGAACATCCAGGTGTCCGCTCAACTCTAATGCCAAGTTTTTAAATAGGAAAAAAAACAGCCACTGTTTTAAAATGTGTACATATTCCGATAAAACAACCTCTTTAGCCAGGGAATTCCACATTTTCTTTCTGACTGTAGGTGACCTGCTTCTTTGTAATAGGAAAAATCTCTATTCTTTAAGTCTAAATGGGTGATCTGTTGTCCTTTGTACTGTCCTATTAATGAATAGCCTATAAATGTGAAAATGTGTTTAATTGTGCTTCATATGTCCTATTCTATCTTCAGTGTATGTGTGTGTGTGGAGGAGACTGCCTTAAATATAACATTTGCTTTATTATGGTGAAGGAAAGTGTTGTGGTTTTGATGAGCCACAATCCAACTACAGCTGCACTTTTTGATGACATCACAAAAATGTTTTTAGAACCAAAGGCTGCCAATATCCACTGGAATTCTAGTGCATGGCTATAAATGGCCCGTAAATTCTAGTGCCTCTTGTCCTTGCCTTGCTTAGTGTTACTGTGTGAGTCATGTTTTTAATTCCTATGTTTATATCTGTATCTTTCGCTCTAACCTTATCAGCAGCCTTTTTATATTCACTATCTTTGTCTTCCTTGTGATCTACAAACATGAATCGTTGATAAGAGGCGATTGCTCTCTATAAAATACAGTATTAAAGTTAATTTTGTCCTTAACAGAAAACAGTGTGTTTACATATGTTTTAAAACATCACAAATATTCACTTTTGTGAATATTTTAGCCAACTAAACACTCTGTAAAAATGTTTTAAAAGGACCGTTGTAGGTACTAAACATTTAAATGTATAAAATAGAATAAACAGGTAACACAGTATCTATATTTACTGGTACATGAAATCCACCTATGGGCTACACACTAAACCAGAGCGACTAAAGTTAAACACAGGTAATAAGTAAAAAACAAATATAGTGTGAGCGCTCTTAAAGCGAAATGAATGAATGAGTAAAACAATCTTATATATGAACATTAAAGCCTGTGTAACGAGATGTATCAAATGTAGGTGTAATATAAATCAGATAGTTCACCATAAGAACAAAAAATACACTGTAAAATATATATAAATATATAAAAAGAGGGAATGTTCACTAAACAGTGAGCAGGACATAAAACTATGATAAAACTGCTTGAAAAAAAGATAGAAAAATCAATACAAAATACCAAAGAAAAACAATACCATCCTAAAACTAGCATATATCAGACAAAGTCAGCGGTGGATCACATCTGTGTTCATGGGGGCCCGCTCCACCGATCCAAGGGATGCTGATATATCAGATAATAGTACAAAAGGAGGTTGTCAAAGTTAGAGATGTCCGCGAGCTCTACCCAGTATATGGTATATATCACTGATGAAAAAATATAGAAAACACTGTACTGTACAGGAGGTGTATGTCTGAAGAGCAAAAACAGTGTAGATCTCGTGGTGTGCCGTGGCTGGTATCTTCAAAAAAGGTCGCGGCTGCCTTAAATGAGCAGTGTCAAATGATCTGGTATCAAATAGCTTGTCTACGCGTTTCATCGTCTTCAGGGACTTTATCAAGACTAAATTGTACAATACATTCAATCTAGCATTTTTACCCTCAGGGAGTGAGAAAAGGTGGGGGAGGGAGGGAGAAGTAGGGGAGAAAAGGAAAACCAGACATGGAATAATAATCAGTACAAATATTTAATTCCCATAAAATGTAATAAAATTTTCAAGCTGCATAGAACATGAAAATGGTCTGTATCAGAAGACCTTTACCACAATTAAACAACAAGTGGTATATATCAAAGAACTGTACATAAAACCAAATAAATAAATAAAAATATGTTTTATAATCAATAAATGATGTAATTAATACATATACCAATCATTCTGTACAAGCGGTCAATTAGCACAAATAGTACTAATAATAGTCAGTACAATAGTCAAAGAAATGACAATAAATTATGTAATTAATACATATACCAATCATTCTGTATAAGTGGTCAATTAGCACAAATAGTACTAATCATAGTCAGTACGATGGTCAAAGAAATGGTCTTCTAGCTACCAACCTTTCTACTTGTGGTTAACATTTATAGGTAACTGTAAGATACACTAAGCTGCAATTGCTAACCACATCAAAGACAAGAATACAATATAGAAACCCTCATGCTTTAACCCAGTTCTTCATTTAGGCCATGTGGATACAAAGTATCTAGTTTAAAAATCCATTTTGTTTCTGTAGTATGAAATATTATTTTTATCTTGCCTAGATCATATATTTTAGCTCTATCCCAATAACTGATAGGTGCAGGGGGTTACTGTCATGAACACTTTGAAAGTGGAGTGCCACTGGTGACTTTTGATCTTTATGTAAGATGGCCAAATGTTCCCTGAATCTGTTTTTCAAAGCTCTTATGGTCTGTCCCACATAGTGGAGGCCACAAGTTAAAAGATAAACTAGAAAAGAGGAGTTTCAGTCTATCCTATGGTTTATCATATATTCACCTTCACCTGAGGTAGAGTTAAATTGAGTGACTTTGTGGCCGAGGAACTTGCACGGCAGCGGGTACCTCCACATCTAAATTCTCAATGCTGGTATTTCGAGTGTAGTTAGGGGTATCTGAGGAGGTAAATTTAGAGAGAGCCAAGATGTTTTTTAGATTTTTACTTCTTCTAAAAATTCTAAAAATGATTTTTACCAGGGACCCATTTTAAGTGTAGGCCAATGTTTGCGTAAGATGCCTGTTATGGCATCATAGCAGATATTAAAGACAGTAGAAAATATTGGACCTGTGTTCCTGGTCATATCTTTGGTGCTAATGGAAAATTTGTGGGGCTGTATACTATTATTGTGGTCCCAATTAGTAAGCATCGATATGATAGCTCTGTGTGTCTCAGTGTCAGTATGCTGTACAATGGTGACAGAATTGGCTATGTGTTTAAAAGCTGGATTAAAAAGAGGGATTCTATCCATATTCCTTGCCTTGTTGTAGGCAAGTAGGATTGATTTAGAAGGATATTCTTTATCAAGGAATCGTTGGCAAAGGTTTATAGCTTCTTCCTCGAAGTGTTCTAACATGGAGCAATTGCGCCAGAGTCTAATGGAAGTGGTACATTCACAATCCATGTACGATGATGGCCACTGGTAGCATTTAGGAAGTCATTTACGTCTACCTTTTTCTGAAATGTCCTAGTTAGAACCTGGTCTTATTCTCCCCAAAGTATAAGGTCAAGGAACTCTGTCATAGATCTCTGCTTATTTAGAGTAAATAAGAGTCCCCAGTCGTTAGTCAGTCACAAACTTGTCAATATCATCCCTGTCCCTGTTCCAGATGATTAAAATATCATCAATAAATCAACGGTAAAATATTAGAGATCTTTCCAATAGGGGTTCTCTAAAACATGTGTCCATTCCCATAAGCCCATACATAAGTTGGCATACGAGGGGGCAAAGCTCACCCCCATGGCAATTCCTTTTGTTTGGAGACAAAACCGATTATCAAACTTAAAATAATTATGTGTCAATATTATATATATTATATATAATATGCACCTTCAATGATGGATTAATATTCAATGAGAATATGGAAGGAGTGGATCGGAGAGCAGGGAGTGCTTGTATGCCAAATTCATGGCTAATTTTGGTATATAATGCTGTCACATCTATGGTGAGCCAGCTATATCCTTCATGCCATTTTACATTTTGTATTAGAGAGAGAACATGGCTGGAGTCACGTATATAGGAAGGGAGATTCACCATATATTTTTGTAGGTGGATATCCACCCATTTAGAGAGTGGTTCTGTAAGAGAACCAATCAAAGAGATAATAGGCTGCCCTGGAGGATTCTCCAAACTCCTTTGAATCTTAGGAAGATAAAATATAGGAATCTCTCCAGGGCTAGAGAGTAAGAAACCTTTTTGGGTTTTTTCCAAAGTCCCTCTCCTAAACATGCTATCAATAAACATACGTAATGCTTTAGTGAATAGAACAGTGGCATCTTGTGGTAATACCCTATAGTATTGTTCATCACCCAATATTCTATTGGCTTCCTTCAGGTAGTCCTCTCTATTAAGTACCACTATGCCTCCCCCCTTATCCGCCCTCTTAATAATTATCTCTTCATTGCTCCTAAGATCTTTTAGGGCACAGTTGGCTGATGTTGTTAGAGTGTCCCCTCATATGATTACCTTTATTGTCTGCATCCAGCTTTTTAAAATCTTTTAAAACAAGATCATAAAAAATAGGGATGAAATGCCCTTTGTCTGACACAGGAGAGTAGGTAGATGGAGGTTTTAAACCCTTTGGTACATTGGCATTAATTATCTCTAGAGCAATTGGATTTCTCATCATCCTGGTCATTCATGAGAGAAGCCAAATTTTTCAGAATCATCCTATCTTGAGGATTATTGCGAAAACCTGGGCAGCCGACAACACTGTTAGCCTCTTTTATATTAAATGACCTTCTTAAAGTTAATTTTCTAATAAAATAGTTGAGATCAAAAAAAGTTTTTCGAAGGAGCAAAATTCAACCATCTTTTAATAGAAAGATTTCCACTGGTTTCAGGTTGTATAAGGAGATATTAAAGATCCCTTTCATGGAAGGCATCTCAACTTGTTGGGATTGATATCCCTTTCCTCTATATCCTCTATGGGTAAGTCTCTTTTCTTGCTTGAAGTTCTTGTGAACAAAGGGAATGGTCTGGATGTGTGTGGTGGTCCTTCCCCTAAAAAAATCATTTTCTCCCATGTTGTCCGATTGTCAGGATTCCCCCATGTTGTTTCAGAATTCCTCCATATTGATTACACCAAGGATATTACACAGAGGGTTTAGTTTTGTCTGGTTTCTCCCTCCTTTTCTTCCTCCCACTTTCTTCTCCCTTCCTGAGGGTATAAATGCTAAATTGAATGTATTGTACAATTTAGTCTTGATAAAGTCGCTGAATAGGACGAAACACGTAGACTGGCTATTTGATACCAGATCGTTTGATACCACTCATTTAAGGCAGCGGCGGCCTCTTTTTAAGTTACCGTCCGCAGCAAATCACAAGATCTCGGCTGTTTGTGCTCCCCAGACATACACTTCCTGTACGGTACAGTGTTTTCTATATTTTTTCATCAGTAATATATACCATATACTGGGTAGAGGTCGCTGAGTTATCTAACTTTGACACCCTCCTTTTGTATTATTATCTGATATACCAGCATCCCTTGGATTGGTGGAGGGGGCCCCCACGGACACAGAACATCTATGTGATCCACTGCTAACTTCGTCTGATATATGCTAGTTTTGGGATGGTGCCATCTGAGAAGACCTCCCGTAGGTCTCAGGTCTATAACCGGAAAGGAGCCCCCAATTTCGGTCGCGAGACCTGTTGCTTGATGCCACAGTGTTAGACCACGACTCTGGGGCTTGTGAGTTGGCAATATTTGGGGCTTTTGCTTGAATTTTGACTAGAGATGCTCCGTTTAGCTCAGAGCTTGCTTGATGTGCGACCACTCAGCATGTCTGCTAGGCTCCACCCCCCATTCCCTCTCAAAGAGTGATCACATGGGCACAATAGCTGGCTGTGGATCTGCAAGCAGGGAGACTGTCTGGGCTGTCAGACAATGGGCAGTATAAAAAAAATATTATTAAACATGTAAAATAAATTAAAAGTGTATTTATATATATATATATATATAGTATATATATATATATATATATATACACACATCTTATATATGTAATGTCTTACGTAGTGTACTTTAATATTAATATAAGTACTTATATTAGTAATAAAATACACTTACATATATATGATATATATATATATATATACACATATATATACACACACACGTATAATTACAATAATAAATAAAATAATTTAAAAAAAATTTAAAAAAATTTCAAAATGAAAAAAATTATATTGGTAACAAAATACACTTAGAATGACATTCTATATATATCTATCTATATTTAAAATACAAATAACTGCAAATATATATAATTAGATAAATATATATATAATTACGTATATGATTACATAAGTATACACGTAGAATTTAAATACATATATATGTATGTATATTAAAATTCTACATGTCTATTTAAGTAATCTTTTAACATAATATTGTGATTTTATTAATTAAAATTTGATTGACGTGCCTGACAACCCAGGCAGAAAGTGCAGAGAATTTAATTTGCAAGTACTATATTTAACCCTGTAACTTTCCAAGACACCATAAAACCTGTACATGGGAGGGGGGTACTGTTTTACTCAGGAGACTTCGCTGAACACAAATACTAGCATTTCAAAATGATAAATTGTATTACAACGATGATATTTTCAGTAAAAGTGAAATTTTTTGAATTTTTTACACACGAACGACACTTTTACTGACGATATTATTGTTGTAATAAGCTTTACTGTTTTGAAACACTAATGTTTGTGTTCAATGAAGTATCCCAAGTATAATAGTACCCCCCATGTACAGGTTTTATGGTGTTTTGAAAAGTTAAGGAGTCAAATATAAGGCTTGCATTTCATTTTTTTTCACATTGAAATATGCCAGTTTGGTAATGCTGCCTTTGAGACTGTATGGTAGCCCAGGAATGAGAATTACCCTCATTCTCATTCCTGGGAATTACCCCGAAAGAAGACAACCCAAGGTATTGCAAATAGGGTATGTCTAGTCATTTTTAGTAACCACTTAGTCACAAACACTGGCCAAATATTTGTTTTTTGCCTTTTCACACAAAAACAAATATGAATGCCAACTTTGGCCAGTGTTTGTGACTAAGTGGCTACTAAAAAAGACTGGACATACCCCACTTGCAATACCTTGGGTTGTCTACTTTTGCAAATGGTATGCCATCATGGGGGTAATTCTCGTTCCTGGGCTACCACACGGTCTCCAATGTAACATTGGCAACTTTCAATGTGAAAAAAATGAAAAATGGAATGTACTATATTTGACTCTGTAAATTCCCAAAACACCTTAAAACCTGTTAATGGGGGGTACTGTTGTACTCATAAGACTTTTTTGAATACAAATATGTGCGTTTTATTGCAGTAAAAGCTAACAGTATTATGACATTTACAGCTAAAATGTCAGGCGGAACTACAATATTTATTTTTTACATCTTAATTTCTCACAGTTTTTTTTATTTTATTCATAATAAGCTATGATTCATATATGAATAGTTCATGAGAAACTAAAGCCCTGTCTCTTCTGAACAAAATGATATATAATAAGTGTGGGTACACTTAATATGAAAGAGGTGAATTACGGTTGGACAGACATATAGCGCAAATTCCAGTTTTTGTTTACATTTTGTTTTGTATTGACTTCGTCCTGAAGGGGTTAAAGGGACCCCATAGCGTTGTTGTATTCCTAACGCTATAGTGTTAGACTACCTATTTGGATTATCAGACCAACCAGAACTAAAAAAAAAACATATTACTTACATTTGTTGGATTGCCACATATAAAGATACCAAATTATGGAGTTACCTGCTAAATAACTAAAAAAAAGCAATGAAAATAAAATAAAACATTCTGCCTGTTGTTATGTATCACGATGGAACTGCAACCTATAAATGTCACTAAGTAATATAATTTTCCTTCTTTTCGGGGCCCGCGTGCTCACCTGCTTGATTTTGTTGATTCTTATTTTAGAAATGACATAACTGGACAGCATTGTGCAGGGGTCAAGCTTAGTAAGGCCCACAGGCCCTCGATTGCTGAACCCTGAACTAGGTGATAATATCAATAGATAAAGTCTATGGAACACAATGTTGAATATATGCAAAAAGAATGAAGTCAAGATAATGAAACATAAAAACGATATTCACATTCAAAGTTCCTGAATGTCTTACAAACCCTACAAGCTCTCAGGAAGTAATTTGGCCAATCAGGATTCTTTAACACTGCTATGCAGTAGTGCTTTAAGTGTACATTCAGGGTTTCTTTGATTTATAGTTAATATTTCAGACTTTTACTGTAAAAAGGTAACGCCTGAATAAATGACAACTCCCAGAAACCTAACTCATAACGGACATGTGGTTTTGGACCTAAGGAAAACACTGCAGGATGGGAGGGAGGAGTAGATAGTCTGAGTTTCCATGGAGCAAAACTAATTATTTGCAAAAACAGAATTAATAAAAACCCATGAAGCATAACTAACTGTAGCCTAGCACATTGAACATAACTTGTGTTTATCCCTGTTCTCTATCCAAGTCAACAATCCCAAGCATACAAATAAATCTAAAACTGAACAGCTGATGCAAAAGTAATTTTGCTCTTTGGAATAGCTATGTTAAGGTTCTGACCTTAACCCAATTGAAATGTTGTTGCATGACCTGCGGCAAGCAATCTGTGGAAGAAATCCAGACTGTACATTCTTGAGGCAGCTCAGTAAAGAGGCAAAATACCTCAATGTATTGGACAAGATCAGTGGGTACAGGAAATATTTGGGTGCAGCAAGAGCTGCCAAAGGAGATTTCACCAATTACTCAGTCTTTTCACCAACACAACAGTGAATGTTGGATTAATGTGTGCAATAAACATGAGACGTCTTGTGAGTTTCTACTTTTTAGTCACATTTTCATATATTACTAGAACATGGATAAAAGGATTGAACATTGACTAATTTGATACAGAATTTCCATTTAAGGGTCTATTCACTAAACTCTGAATTGCAACTAATTGAGTATTAATGGTAACATCAGGGCAACAATAGCTAGGATGTAACTATACCTGAGATGAGTAATGTCTCCAAATCATAGATTTTAACTTACATTTTGCCACTCGGATTCCAATACGTTACAAATTTGAGTGTATAAACATTTTAGGTATTTTTCACTGAAGTAAAAACTGTAGCAAATTAAAATCCAAATGGAAAAATCTGTATTCTAGCACTACACTTCCCTCTAGCCAACCTCCACCCCGTAAGAGTTAATAAACATTTGCTGTACTTCCCTGATTCCTGCGCCAATCTTCCTTGACGCTTGGCTGGCTCTCCAGCTCTCCCGATGTCACACAACTGGGGTTCGGGGGGGTTGCTAATGGGTCCTCATGAGCATGCTGAATGCGCAGTAAGCCCTCCCCAAAGAAAGCATTACTGCAATGCTTTCCTATGGGACTTTACTGATGCTGGATGTCTTTCCTGCAGAGCGTGAGAACGTCCAGCATCAGTTAAGCGACCAAAAGTCGTCTAACATCCAGGATGTGCCTCTAAAGGCTGTCTGATTGACAGCCACTGGAGGCAGTCTTAGTCCTGCAAAGTAATTACAGTATTGTAGTTTTTCTAAAACTGCAATAATTTACATTGCAGAACTAAGGGGGACTGGGACACTGCACCTAGACCACTGCAGTAAGATAAAGTGATCTGGGTGCCTATAGTGTCCCTTTAAGCTGTGACTACAGTTAAATTGGAGAATTCTAAATCAGCTACTTTGGAGTTAAATGTTGATATTCGCATTACAATTCCCTTAAATTCAGTGTTGAATGATTAAATCCTTTAATATATTTTTATGCAGAAAAGAAAGATATCCCGGAAAGTTTTAATACTGATTCTTCATCCAATCTTATCCTCCCCTGTTTTCCTTTCGCTCCACCAGTTGTGTAATATTTACAGATAGCACATATTGGACCATATCCACAAGTTGAAAGTAATAAAAAAAATCTGGCATTGCAAAGAGGGCATGTCCCTTCAGTGTATAGCAGCCAGGCAGCCTACCCTCTCCAGAAGCACAATGCCAGCCAGTGCAAGGTTTGCTGGCTGTGTAATCAGCATGCTTAGATGTTGTGGGAGGAGGATCTCCACTTTCCCCTGTGCCAGGCTGCTGTCATTGCTGGTTTGAGCAGAGCAGGCGTCCACAAGCACTGGGACATTGCTGATGTGTGTGACAAGGCTAAAAGCCCTGCTGTGCCAGCCTGCCTGAGTACACACAACCACACACCTGTATGGGGGTACAGGAGGATACAAACTAACAGCATGCACGTCATCTGACAGAGCAGAGCAGGAAGTGTCTGACAGTGCTGGGCTGCTCGGCAGGTCTCTGGCATGGACTGCTAGCAATCTTGGGGATCTGTACTTGTACTGTCCCAGCACAGGGATGGCGGCATCTAGTAACTCCAGTCTGTCAGGATCTTCAATCTCATCAGGTAAGGGGATTTCTTTTTTATTATTCCAATCTTCCTCTTCATCCGTGTTACAATGTAACAGTAACAGCCATTGCCTGGAACAGGTAAAATGCAGCCTTTGGGAACTGTTACTCTCACCACGCACTGGCTGCAAACATTCTAAGAATGTTGGGAGTTAGAGTTCACGATAGAACCTCGCCAATTCTTGCTGTCGGGGTGCACTGTGGTACAAGGTGCTAAATAGGAGACAGGGAGTTTTAATTAAATACATAGCACATGGAGGTGTCCGCAAATTTTACAACTGCAATTTATCCCTTCCTTTAAAATATATATTTTTTAATTTTTTTTCACCGAATTTAATATTTTCACTGCTGTGGGAAGTATTTTTATTTGCTCGGGCTGTAACATAAAATGCACTTGTTATTCATTCACTATCAGAGGTGCTGTAATGATTGCATATGGCCGGACAGTGTTAGATAAATAGATCGTTTATGTATATGGGTGCTTTGTGTGTGTTTGTGCTCAGTGTAACTGGGTATTGCCTAGGGCTACACTGGAGTGTGTGTTTGTTTATATATATTAACTCCCAATGGAACAGGGACAGGATCTGTAAACTGTAGACTTCAGACTGTTTAGAGCAATATCAAACCATTAGTCATCTGTTTCTTGGCAATAAAAGACAGTAAATATATCATGCTACTTGTTTACTCACTTGTTGAAGCACCAGCATAATCAGGAGCGTTGTACAAAAGTGACACATTATCAACATAATATGAAACAAAAAGTGACGGCACATAACGGCTTGAGGTGCAAAAGCATTAACTGATTTTGACATGAAGAAGAATTGTGACTGACAGCATTGCTTGTGCAGAAGTTCTGCAGGTGATACATTTTTCTATATACCATACAATCAATGGTATTAAATCACACATGGGGCTGTTTAGTTGTAGCACAGAGTTTGTGATTGCTATTTATATGAGTAAATACATGTTTTTGTGTTTGTGTTTTTTTTTTTTTTTTGTATTGCTCTAAAACAGTTAAAGTGCAAGTTTTACTTCTGCACCTTTACAGTATGTATGAATGAACGATCTTGACCCTTTTACCCACATTACGTACAATTTCAATTTTAAAATTAGCTTGTAAATGCATTTTGTAAAATCTAATAGAATTGATATTAAGTTAAATGCTAAAAAGCTCTGGACACTACAATAAACAGCCTCTTTAATTGCCTTAGGCCTGTGACCCAAGTGTTAAGTACCAGTGGTATAAATATTACTGTATTGCATCTTTTTTTTTTTTTATTCTTTTTTTTTGTTGTGCACAAATTAACAAACAGCCTCAGTATGCCACAACAGCGGTATTGAGGTATATAGAAATTAAATATTCAATACAAGATGTGTGTATTGCATCTTTTATAGTTACATTATGATGGTTATTCACTAAACCATTTTATAGGATTAATGATATAACTAATTCTAGGCCGGAATATCCGACCTAGAAACATTTTTTTTTGGGGGGGGGGGGGGGGGCAAGTTTTGAAAAATGTGAAATATCCTAGAATTCATTACAGTTCCCTGTTTAGTGATTTGTCCCGTGGAACTTCTAAACAGTACCGGTCAGAATAGTATCTCAAACAAATGTACAGCAATAAAATAATGTCGGCAGTTAGACAATTTTTTTTTAATACTTTTCCAACAAGATTCATAAACAATAAGTAAACTTTCTATATTCGTTTAGCTCTCTCCCGCTCTGTTATTATATCACATTTTCACTACTTTTCATAGAGAAACTATTGATACTGCCCACATCCACGTATAGAAGACATGATGTGTGTGCATGTGTCAAATTGCACCCGTTGTAACCCCAAGTGAACTATCCATACAAGAAAATGAAGACTACCCTGTGCATTACATTTCGCAACAGGTTTTGAATTGGTGATTAGCATGGCAATTTGTTTTATTTATAGTAACGATATCATGCCCCCGGCAACATTGCTTCCAAGGCCCTTAACTCCTTCTGGACTTGTAAGCGATAGCGAGCATTGGGCACCCTGAGGCTGCTTGACGCATAAATGTGCTGCAGTCATATGTCACAATGCCACTGACTCTCGTTGCCCGTTCCTACCAAACATTTACTGACTTCGCTGGAGATGTGACTCATATATTGAATGTCTTATTCAAGAGTTACTCTAGGCATCACAGCAGCAAAAATGTATTTTAAGAACATACTCACATTTGTGTGCATGTTACTAGACAAACACTTTTTGCAAAAAAAAAAGGCAACAGCTCATGTTGAATCACGGCATTCCCCAGTTCATTTATAGATGTATTATTTGTTCAATGGGACCTTCTTGTGCATGCGCAGTGCAGCTGCAATGACTTCAGTATAAGTGAAAGTGAAACAAACATAGGCCTTATCCTATTTATTTATATGGTAAAGCACTGCACATGCATTCCTTTCATGTGTTCAGTGCCTCTCCTATTTGTTAAATAGGAGCCCGCGGGGATTGGCTGAATGATTTAATTCTTTTCCTGGTTACAGCAGACCTTACCGGTTTGCAAAGAAAATAAATATTCCAAGGTATCATGCAAAATATATGATTTTATAAAATGCTTGAAAACTTTTTGTTTCCTTTTTAGAAAACTAACTAGATAAAGCATAAACATGGTTGGGAAAGTTCACACTGAGATGTTTATTTATCTAATTTTCTGCCTTGTTTTATATGCACTGTTTCAAAAAAATTTTTAGCTCAGCAGACCTGTGGAAACATTTTCTATCAATATAACTATATTTATGAGCAAATAGAACTAGTTCTAAAAAGGTGTATCATTTATCCTTCCTGCTCCTAAATTCTGCACTGCGCTCAAATAGCACATACCATTTATTAAACATATATGTCATGTTAATGAAAGGGATTCTTCAAAGAACTAGCATTGAATAACAGAGCCCAGTTTTAGAACCTTTATTACATTGTAGTCATTGATATTAATTCGGTTCGTGTTGTCTAGTTATCTCCTTGTTTTTGTAGATTACACAATAAGTGTCTCAAGTTTATGGCTTAACAAAATGGCTTTTGGCAATTTAAAGGGTGAACTTTTGTTATGGATATTAAAATCAGTAAATAGATAAGCATTTTCTTAGCAGGAGGAATGCAAGATTAATATTTAAAAATTCAGGCTAGAAATTAACTCTTTAGATTATTTAAAGTAACATTCCATGGTGTTCTAGTTGTTATGGTGCCAATGCTGCTCTGACACTCCTGCCCCCATTTATATTCTTATCTGGGATCCTCTGGTTCCCGCTCCCATGCCCTTTTTTCGCACTGCAGGGCTTAGCTCAGGAGAGCTAATATTAGATACTAAGCAGCAAATTCTGTCTTTCTGGTCAAAGTAATAGAAATAGGGAGTGGTGCCAAGCAGATCCTAGCTAAGCACGCTGCAGTAGTTATGGTACACAGAGTGTTCCTTTAACAGAGACCAAAGGAAAACACAAAGGTCTTTGTATTATTAACAATTGTAAAAAATATGTTTTATTCATATTAAAACCATTCCAAAACTATTGTTGCTGATTATATTAGTGCATTGTTGGAAGGAATATTCATTCATTGTATTTTTGTAACAAATTGATCAGTGTATGAATTAATAATACCATAAAGTGGCTCCATACAAGCAATTTATTTTTTACAATCCACTTAGTAAAGTCAGATCATTTTGAAGCTGCCGTTGGCTTGTCCAGAGGTCAGTCTGTGTTAGAGAGACCAGACTCATGGCTCTTTCCTTAGCTCTGCTTAATTATTTTTTTTTTTGTGACATTAATGCCATATTTTACTTTGTAGTTCTATATATGACCTAGCATAATCGTTCTAAAAAAGGTTTGTGCAAACGGTGGCTCATCCAGGTATTGCTGCACTGCCATTCCTATCACGGTCAACAGAGTAGTATTATAACATCACGACTTTAATGACATCAATAAGTAGTGTTCAAAATTTGCTAAAGTCAATAATAATAATTGCATAGTTCAATTCTTATGGTATACATTTTATTCCAGGGATACACTTGTTGCATCGTGTTTTAGCATATCGTCAGACAAGGCATGCGAACTATTAAATAGTAATGAAAGCATACCTACAAAACCATCGTCTTGCTTTTCTGTAGACATGTTCATGACCTCTTCAGCTAGCATTTGAGAGTCAATCAATGTTCCTCTGCTTCAATGTTCCTCTGCTTCTCTGGGTCTTCGATCCTACCAGCTAGATTATATACATGCTTTATCATTTCTGTGCTGCAATCCAGGATAATATATAGTTAATGCTATATCAATAAAATTATTACTAATTACTAATAGGTACAATATTTTATCATATTACAATATTGCATATGTTGTCATACCACCACATCACAATATCACAATTTAATGTTATGATATTATAGCTTGTCAGATCATAACATGTTGTCTATTGCTATATGATGCCATATCACAATATTATGCCATATAATGTTATATCTTTTTATAATTATGTCATGTTGCAACGTAATGTCCTACTAAGATATAATCACATGGTGCTATATCACAATATAATTCCACATTGCAACGAGATATCATATCAAATAGTAATGATGTCATATTGAAATATTATATCATGTCATGCCGGACAACCTTGTTTGAGGGCATCTTATTATAGTTGCTTTTGCTTGTAAACATTGTGCTCCCAAAAAATAGAGAAAAGTAGGGGAGCTGCTGGTGTGAGGGTCCACCTCTTGAAGACAACTCTAAACTAAAATTGGGTCAGACTTCTTATCAGGAAAAGCAGTATAACTCTAGGAAATAGTCCCCGATAAGGGGTCTGAACCAATTTGAATTTATAGACAACATGATATGTTGCTATATCACACTGTGATGCCCTATCCCAATATGATATATCATGATATAATGACATGGTATTGTATCATGATGTCATACTGCAACATTGTATTACATCACAATTTAATGGAATGTCCTTCAGGACATGATGATGTATCACAATATTTTGCCATATTACAACCTAATGGCATATTACAATATGGTTACATATCACATTTAGACTCATGATTGCCTCTTTCCTGAACTTATAACCACTCAGCCACAGTGCTTCAATTCTGGCTATACCTCGTGGTCCAGCAGTTTAAAGGGACACTGTAGGCACCCAGTCCAGTTGACCTAATTGAAGTAGTCTGGGTGCTGTGACCCTTTTGCACTTAGTGCTGCAATGTAAAACATTGCATTTCCAGAGAACTGCAATATTTACATTGCAGCTCTAAGTCTGCCCTCTGTGGCTGTCTACGAGACAGCCACTGGGGGCGCTTCCAGAATCTAAACAGACTTTTAGTCCATTATCTGAGGCTGGACGTCCTCACGGACCTCCAGCGTCAGATTTTCCCCATAGGAAAGCATTGAATAATGCTTTCCTATGGGGAGGCCTGATGAGCGTGCGGCCATTGCCGCGCATGTGCATTAGGTCTCTTCCGCCTCCTGACGTTGGCGGGGGAGGAGAGTGGGCGGAGCCTGACTCAGCGCCAAGAGACATCGGCGCTGGATTCAGGTAAGTGGCTGAAGGGGTTTTAACCCCTGGAGTGCCCCCCTCCCTCAGGGCGGGAGGGGGGCCTCGAGGGAGGGGGGCACTTCAGGAGCCTATAGTGCCAGTAAAACAGTTTTCTTTTTCTGGCCCTGTAGGATCCCTGTAAGCAGATACTTTGAACCTTTTCCTGATTTTTTTGTTTCAAACATTGTTCAGCATTATATATGCAACATTTGTGATTTTTATCTCCAATAAGATTACTTCCAATTATGGGATGCCTGTATGCAGGTCATCAATTATTTAACTGCAATTTTACATTCATTTAAATAATTGTTTTCAAGTCAATCCATATTTATTTGGTGCTTGATAAAATGAAGGAGCTAGCACAATCTGAAGCAAAAAGCTATAGATATAAAATAACAGTTAAGGCTGGAGGTAAAGTTGGATCCATCAAACCTGATTAAATACATTTATCATTAAAAAGATAAACATTATCTAATCTGATATGACAAGGAAAATATACAGTTTAATGAAAATAATTGCTTCCTGATTATTATATATAATATATACATATATATATGTATATATGTATACACACGCACACACACACACACTACAAACACATATATGTATATATAACACATTCATTTATTTTCCAAAATTTCAGCATCTACGCAATTTAAATATAAGAAATGTCTCAGTATGTTTTAGTTGTAAAGTCTCTGGTAATTTGTATAGAATCGTTGTGCACCCTATTCAGATAATGAGTGTTTCTTGTGAGAACACACAAGTTATTCCCCCCAACATTTCTCATGGAAAATAAGAGCACTATAAAAGTTAAAATGGGTAGTTGTGGAGAGCTGAAAAAGAAATGGCTAAAACTAGGCCGAAATAGTCATTCTATAAATACAGACAAGCCGAAGATTTTATTTAAAATTTGCCTATATTGCCTTAGGATTTGTTTATTCTTCAAACGTTTATTGAGTTACTCTGTTGTGTTTTTACCAGTGTCTTGGGTTGTGAAAGGAGACTGCTATTCCAGAACATTCTAGATCAATTCATGAACAGCTGTCTGCCATTTATGTAACTGGGTAAGTCATTAGTGGCTTACACCAACCAAAGACTAGTGTTTTTATATTGATTAACTCTTACTGTGCTGGCCACCTTCCCCAAATACAAGACATAAATAAAGTTAAAACTCACCTCGATCCCAATGCTGAGAACAAGGTCTCTATGCATCCTGATCCTTCACAGCTGAGAGCCGGATAGTGTGGGCTGTGGGGACTACATGGGCGGCACAGCGGGGGATTGTGCCATCATTGACTGTCTGGTGGCAGCATGCTGTGCATGCCGACATCAGATCCCAAATTAACTCAAACTTTGTATTAGCCACCCAAAACGGTTTTCTGGGTAATGACAACCTAATGGTGCGGCTAGAGGTGGAGAAACTCTTCCAGTAGCATAGGTTTTAAATGTTGTATGTGTAGCATTTCAAAGTCAAACCCTACCCATAAGGACGCCAGACACCATGACCATTTCGAATTAGTGAAGTGGTCATGGTGTGTGGAGTAACTCTTTAAGTGTTAGGCAAAGGTATCTGCACAAAGTAAGGTCTGGACCCATGTTATGGGAAGTTAAGGCAATTGACAAACTCTAGCGGTTCTGCCTCTCTCTAAGAATGATGCATCACTATAGCACAGTTTAGCGCTGTTGTTACGTAGGACTCAGACCTGCACTCCAGATTCATTAACTGCCTTTGTTCAGTAAAAGTTAAACAATGTAGATCAGAGATAAGAACTAATATGAAGATTTTGATCTCTGATCGTGAGGGTGTCCTAGAAAATCTAGCAGATAGTTCTACGTTGTATTCAATCATTTTTGGCAATCGGAACTGCCTGTGCAGTCTAGCATCACAAATTCTACGGAAAAGAAAGACGAGAAAAGGAGATAGATATAAACAAACTAACAAACAAAAATAAAAAAACTGAGTGTGCATGAAACCGAGCTAGTAGCATTGGTCAACGTTTGGCTGTTACTTTATCTAATGTTGCTCTTAAAACTGAAAGTTCAAATTATCAAATATATAAATACTGCAATGGAACCAGAGCGCAATGTCATTATGCAATGTCATTATGCTTTGTGATAGGAAGGATCATCACAGCAGGAATACAGAGGTTTAGCATCTTGAAAACATTAAATATACTGTGTTCTACAATTCCAATAATTCTTACCTAGACTTTTACGATAAAGGTGGAACCACTACAGTTTCTGTCAAATTACTTCACTTCCCATAATCTTCATATTAGTTCTTATCTCTGATCTTTATTGTCTCATACAAAGATTCAGGAAACTCTTGTAGGTTGAGCCTCTGATGTTCTGTATTTCTAAGACTAGGACCTGGAAATCCGAATTTGGCCTAGAGGAGTTGCCATTTTAGTGGTTTCTGTCTGTGGTGGTGAGACCTCTTCACGTTCTACACCTAAACTTTGATACAATTTTTAGGGCTGAGCTTGAATGTAGTTATTAGGAATCATCAGTTTTAAAGGGACACTATAGTCACCCAGACCACTTCAGCTCAATGAAGTGGTCTGGGTGCCAGGTCTCTCAGGTTTTAACCCTTCACATGTAAACATAACAGTTTCAGAGAAACTGTTATGTTTACATTTGGGGTTAAGCCAGCCTCTAGTGGCTTTCTTCCGGACAGCCACTAGAGGCGCATCTGCGATGCTGGAGGCATATTATGCCTCCATCACGCAGAGCGTCCATAGGAAAGCATTGAGAAATGCTTTCCTATGGACATTTTGAATGCGCGCGCGGCACATGCCGCGCATGCACATTCGGCTCCAGTGACGTCAGACGGGGGAGCTGACGTCGGACGGGGAGGGGAGGTCACCAGCGCCGAGGGAGCCTGGCGCTGGATTAAGGTAAGTGGCTGATTGGGTTTTAACCGCTTTGTTTTCCTGACACTAAAGTGATCCTTTAAAAAAACTGTTTAACAGTTCACACCGCTAACTTCTTCTTTCCCACAACTATGTATATACAAGAACTAACTTTTGTTTTACTCTGCAAAGCAATGGGAAATTCAATTTAGTCTATAAAACACAATTTGTCTTCCCCATTACTTGATTGCTGGATTTGCCAAACCGGAAACATCTCTGACTTAGAATTTTGTTTCTCACTTAGTGAATAACCCTGTTAAAAAAAAAAAAAGGTGCAAAAGTACTCCTCCCTTTTCAAATAATAATTTCCACAAGACAAGCAGCTTTCACATTCTGCCTTTTTGTTTAACGTTTAAACAATCTTTCTAGTTGCAAATATACCATTTTCAAAGTATTAATATTCATTTTCTTATTTATCAGGTTAAAAAAAGGAGTTGAAAATCAGAAAAATGCATATAAAGCAGTGAAAGACAGATAATATTTTGACACATTATAGAAAAGTTATGGACGTGTAAAAATGAATGACAGACAAATGAAACGGTTTATTAGATGGTGGTTTTAACACTAATGTGTCAGGAAAATATGTTCCTGACCCTATAGTGTTCCAGCAGACAGGTATATGCTATAAATACATACTTTTTGGGCACAATAAAGCTTAAAAAGTGTCATTTTATAATATATGTTATGATATAATATTATATTCTAGTTTAAATGTTCTATTGCTTTTAGATATACATTATAACACCTCTAAATGTGTCATTTTTTTTATACATTAGCTTAGGCTACTCTGTAATACATTTTACTGCATTGAAGTATCGTTGAAGGCCTTGTAATGGCATTACAATAATATACAGGTCATACTTGAAAAATTTGAAAATCGTGCAAAAGTTAATTTATTTCAGTAATGCAAAGTAAAAGGGGAACTTATATGAGATAGACGCATTAAATGCATTCAGATGTCGTATTCCTCTTGTCAAGCCGCTCCTGAACAACAAACAACGTCAGAAGCGTCTTACCTGGGCTAAAGAAAAACAGGCCTGGTCTGTTGCTCAGTGGTCCAAAGTCCTCTTTTCTGATGAAATCAACTTTTGCATCTCATTTGGAAACCAAGGACCCAGAGTCTGGAGGAAGAATGGAGAGGCACACACTGCAAGATGCTTGAAGTTCAGTGTGAAGTTTCCACAGTCTGTGTTGACTTGGTGAGCCATGTCATCTGCTGGTGTTGGTCCACTGTGCTTCATTAAGTCCAGGGTGAACGCAGCCGTCTACCAGGAGATTTTGGAGCACTTCATGCTTCCTTCCGCAGACGAGCTTTATGGGGATGCTGACTTTATTTTCTACCTGCCCACACTGCCAAAAACACCAAAACCTGGTTCAATGACCATGGGATTACTGTGCTTGATTGGCCGCTATTGAAGCATCCTGGTCTTCCATAACACCTCAGAAGTGCCACAGGCTGATCGCTTCCATGCCACGCCGAATTGAGGCAGTAATTGCTGCAAAAGGGGCCCAAACCAAGTACTGAGTCCATATGCATGCTTATACTTTTCAGAGGTCTGATATTGTTCTATGTACACTCCTTGTTTTATTGATTGCATGTAATATTCTAATTTACTGAGATTGTGGATTTGGGGTTTTCATGAGCTGTAAACCATAATCATCTCACTTATGACAAATCACAGCTTGAACTATCTTGCTTTGCATGTAATGTGTCTATCTCCTATATTAGTTTCCCCTTTTACGTTGCATTACTGAAATAAATGAACTTTTGCACAATATTCTAATTTTTCGATTATCACCTGTACTATCTGTGTTATTCACTAAAGTGTGAACTGCTGGAAATTCAATGTCAATTTAACATTTTAGGTCACTCTAGCAAAAAAGTCTCAAAAAACATTTTAGCTCTGCTATGTTGGTGTAAAATTTGAAATTCACTTTGAATCCTTGTTTATTCACATTTAATCACCCTGTATGGGTCACTTGGACATTTCACTCAGTGGAAAATCCCTGCTACTTCTTCTTAGAATAATACTGAAATAACAATTTTTTTTGTCATCATAAACCAAAATCTATAATGGGCCTTTTATGTTTTGTCTGCATTCCACATACATATATATTTACCATAAACACTATTTTAATAACAGCTACCCTTTGTTCCTTATTTTGTAGGGGGGGGGGCTGCAAGGAAGCTCTGAACTTTTAAAAACCTCCTGAATTTATCACACAGTGGGGAATATATGCACACCACCACACAGGAAAGATACCTGCTAACAGCCGAGGAAATATACTTATTGTATAAGGCATCATGCTCACGTACAGAGATTCTTTTAATGTTAGCATTTTTGGTGGGGATATTTTTTTAATTAGTACTACATTCCAAAAATGCATTCTGGCTCTGTAAAGGATAAACAGACCAATTAAAAAAGAATGTAACATTTCACAAATTATTTTTCTTAGGTATTTTCAAAATGCAATCTATATATACAATTGTTGTTCTCTTCTTAGTTAATTATTATGGTACTATTATTTGCTCACAGCTCAAAACATGTTTGGCTAATTCTATCCTACTGTTTTCATGTCTCCCTTTCTATATATATTAGCCAGTAAGTTACTGAGCCTTCAAGCCTTCAGACACTATCACTTGTTATTGCTTGGTCATGCAAGGTGACAATACCTTCTGGGCATGGTGTCAAGCTATCAATCAGGTTTATTTTTGTTTATTTATTTTTTTCCATAGCTTGCACATCACAAGACAATCATGTCTAAAATGTTGGTATCAGTATTAACCCCTTAAGGACAAATGATGGTCTGTTTTGCCATAGCAATCAGTTATTTATTTTTTAAGGGTCCAATCTCAAAAGTAATTGACATGTGCAGGGCTGTAGAGATAGCAATGAATGAAATCTAAAGTTGGTATTCTAATGACGAAGCATGAATTACTACCTTAGCATAGCATTGTAGTCAGGAAGGATTGCGGGCACCCATCACAGCCAGGTAAGTATCAAATTGTTTATACATGGTTTGACAATTTTGTTTGGGACATCTTATCATAGGCAATATAGTGGTTTTGATGCTTAAAGGACCACTCCACACCCAAAAAGTACTTCAACTTGCTGAAGTGCTTTATGGGTGTAGAGTATCATAGTTTCACCCCAGTTTTTGTGTTGATTTCTATGAGAAATAATGATTTTTCTTTCTTTTTTAACATGTGGTCAGTGGAGTGTTCCTTTAAATTATTCCTCAAGACCTGCATTTTTTTCCATTCCAGCCATCTTGTTTTTTCCTCCCTAGAAGCACATGTGGCAATGTTTGTATTTTTGCTTGTGTGTTAGCGCCCTAAAAATTCCCCAAAAATAAAGATTAAGATAAAATAAAAAATAACAAATAATAGTGCAACACTGTTGGAGAAGGTTTGCAGTTTTAGGTATTGGCGTAGGAGAGATCTTATCATGTCTGTCGTGATTGTCTAGAGATCTACATAAGAATTCAATTCAATTGTAAACCGCTATTGGCTTAGGCAGTAGGCTGCAATATAGTGCATTGAAATAAAACTGAGCACAGAATGACAGATATGCTTTTAATGATAACATCTCTTAAAGCAATGCCATTATCATTTAGTGTTAATTGAGTTCACAGCGCCTTTCCAATGATGCTGTTGTGGCCATCATCAACGGTGTGTGGGTGTTACACTAATAAAACATTAACCCCATGGTCCCATCTACGTCCCACTACTCTTACCATAGTGACCTTGCTTTTGAATGTATACCTAAGGATGGCAATTCTCCATCATGATGCATAATGCACAAGTAAACCTGTCATGACAGATATAAGTTTGTCGATTTTTTTATCTGGCTTGACTTATGTTATACAATTACATTTTTCTTCCCTTAGTACTATTAAAAGCTCATATTTTCATGTATTTCCATTACCCCTGTCTGCTTCTGAGAGCATATCTCTTGTTTTCATTGGGTGTTACACATGATGTAAGACACACCTTTGCTACATACCCTTGTTTGGAAAAACATACTTCCTTTCCGTAACAGGGTAAATGTCCCTGAAACTTTATGTTGGCTTTATAGTATGTAAATCAGACATATCTGCTCGCTCTCTCTCTTCATGCTCCTGCAAAAAATCATTCTGTTTTTCTCCACCTGCTGGTGCTGCTCTCACACAGAGCCTTCCCCTCCAACCTACTACCCCTTGCTACCCCTACCCCTTTCCCTTAGGCTGAAGGCAAGTAGGAGTGATGCCCATAGGTGTTTTTCTGTGATCACAGACATGCAGGATGGAGAATGGGGCGTTTTTTAATATCTGATTTTTTAAAAATATAGACATCTACTAGCAATTCTGCTACCCCAATGTATAAATGTAATTTGATTGTCTATCCAGATTAAGTTGCAGAGAAATGACAGTTTCTTATTCCTTCACCTCTGTAAATCTTATGTCAGTGTTTACTGAGGCGAACAGTGCAAAGTAAAAATATAAAGAAAATAAGAAATAGACTTTTTAGAAAAATTTACCATGATGATCAATAGCTCATTTGTAACAAGCAATTTTGTTGTGTTAAAATCAGCTTAGTGATAATTCCTCTTTAAAATAAAAAGGAACTATTTTTATAACAGTTTTTTTTTTAAATGGAACTCCAAAATAAATAACATTGTCTAAAATACATTGTCCCAATGAATCATGTCGTAGCAAGACAAACAGTTAAAAAAAAAAAAAAGAAAAAACACAGTATCTTACTGCTTTTAGTGAAGTTGAAGCTTTGCTGAATCTGTCATCTCTACAGATGAACTGTTATAATAAGTATAGATGTTGGTATTCACCTCAATCATCGACAGCTGCCATTTGTCGCTATGACTACAAGAGATTTGAGATTCTGGCATTTATTAGAATTCATTGCTTTCAAGAAGAGCATCCTTCAGTTTGGTAACCTCTGCCACTAGCATAGCTTTAGAGAAACTATATGTTAT
Organism: Pelobates cultripes; assembly: GCA_933207985.1. NCBI lineage: Eukaryota > Metazoa > Chordata > Amphibia > Anura > Pelobatidae > Pelobates > Pelobates cultripes. Next base: position 62,195,172 of record OW240915.1, read on the forward strand.
GCCTTGTAGTATAATGATTGGGAGGTGAGTGCCTGGGGATTATAGAAAATAGCCTTTTGCAAGTCATAGATTCATAGTAATCTGTAGCTATTGACACAGTTGGGTACTTGAATCGCCTGCGATTTTGCTCCTGTTTGATGTTACTAGTGCTGGTAAAAGTCTCAATAAGATACATACAGATACCGTGCCTGCGCACTGCAGCAAACATGTTTTGACATAGTGATGGGTAGTCACTTTTTTAAAAAAACGTTAATTAATTATATATTTGTTTAAAAAGACTTTCAGGGAATTTCTTTGTTGAAAATTAACAGGGTTATTCACTAAAGTGAGAAATCAAGGTGAAATCAAAGAGAATTTCAAATTTAAGAACAAAATAGCTGAACTGGAAAAAAATTCAAAGTCAGCTTTCCTTTCATTTTGGCTACTATGGTTTTGCTGAATTATTGAAAATTCATGAAATATAGAATGACAATATGCGCTGAATTTAAAAAAAGAGACAACTTTGTCACAGGAAAAAAAAAGCTGAAATAAAATTGTTGTAGTAAATTTTAAACTCTTAAAGGGTAACTGTCATGTCCCACAATTTTCAATATTGTATTATGTTTATTGTGTTTACTTATCCTCTATATATAACAATAAGTATTTGTGAAGTCAAGGCCGGATTTACGTATATCAGGTACATTCTAGATTCTACGGTGCATACACCACCTCCCGCAACCACAAAAAGGCATATAAAGTGAGTTTAATTATTTTTCTTTTAGCTGGACATTGCAAGCATAAAACCAATAAATGAATAAATCTAAAAACGTGTATTCAGACTTGACAACTGCTTATGTATTGTGTTTTAATGTGTGTGTATAGTGAGTCTATGCAGCTGCATAAAGCATGTAGGGTTAAAAAGTTTAAAAGTGGTTTGGGAAAAGGGGGGATTAACGTTAAGGGAGTTAATGTTAGAGTTAGATTACATAGGGTGTTAAGAGGATTAAAAGCTTGAGAGAGGTTATAGTTGTGGTAAAAGGACTGTTTAAAATTATTGTTTTTAGGTTTAGAGTGTGGTTAAAGGGACACTATAGGCACCCAGACCACTTCATCTCATTGAAACATTATAGACATGGCTCCCCACGTGCATCAGTGAGTGTTGGACATCTATAACTCTGACACCAGTTCAACCACTGCAAATCAGGAACATCCCACAAGACTTTCCGTTTTTGGCCTTTGTCAGAGTCACTCAGATCTTGTATGTACATAGTGGACACTGGATGGAAATAAGCATCCTAAGTGGCACTAAGGTAGGTTAACTAGTAATTAACCGTACATACCAGGCAAGCACTCCCAAACACATACCAGCTAATCACAAATCGTCCATGCCCACACTTGCTTAAATGCGCTATCTCCCCTGGGCCTTTTCGCTTGCCCATGTTTCCTGCTTTCAACACATGAAATTCAAGAGAAAAATACAGATAAATGTGATAATTGGCACTTAATATAAATGAATATTATTTGATCACAGCAGCTATAAAACTCTGTGGATACTCTTCTGCATCACACACACACACAAAAAAACAACAACAACATTTTTACTCAGTGTTTAAAAAAACACAAAGTGTGAGTGAAGCGCTTAGTCAAAGCTTTCCTATTTGGAAGGACTTATGGTGCGTGTGGCGTTCACTGCACATGCGCATAACCTCATCGGCTTATGTCAGCAGAGGAGCCCAACACAGTGCTGAGGGACTAGTGAGCTGGAATCAGATAAATGAAAAGTAGGTGAAAAAAGAGTTATTTAACCCTTTATTTTTCACCAGGAAGGTGGGTGAATGACCCTTTAGTGTTAGGAATACATCTTTTCAGGAACATGAAAATGTATTCTAGAGCCTATAGTGTTTAAAAAAAAAACCCTGTTAGCCTTCTTGCCCCCCTTTAACAAGGAAAAAAAAATTTTTTTTATGCATGGTGCTGGCTCCTCCCCTTGGCTGACATCAGAATTTCACATAGGAAAACATTGGATTGGTTGAGACCGTCAATTCTGATCATCTCAGCGAAGGAGGTGGGAAGGGGCGGAGCCAAACATCACCCGGGCCAATCAGCATCTCCTCAAAGGATGCATTGGATCAATGCATCTCTATGTGGAAAAAGCAGAATCTCCATGCAGAGCAAGAAGCAAGCACCTCTAGTGGCTGCCTGAGTGATTGCAACTAGCGGTGTCTCTAGGCAGTAATGTAAACACTGCTTTTTCTCTGAAAAGGCAGTGGCAGCAAAAAGCCTGCAGAGACTGTCAATACTCACCAGAGCAACTTCATTAAGCTGTAGTTGTTCTGATGACTATAAAGTCCCTTTAATATTGCAGACAGATTTCAGTTTGCTGCAATACTGTGTTTAAGTGAAAAATCCCTTATCTGAGTTTCTTGGGACCTCTGGCATTCCTATTACTAATTATTATTAATATTTGATTTGAAACAGTAAGAAAGACACATCCTGTTTCTCAGATAAAGAAAGCATTGTAATTGTTGCTACTGTTAAATAGCAGCTTTTGTATAAATATTCTACATAGACCAAAGTTATATACAGTATTCCATTTTGCGACCAATGTTTGCCGCTAGGTATGGCTGGAAATCATTGGAGGCCGTGATTCAAATACTTGTCATGGGTTGCAAGTTGCCAGGTCTGTAAATTAGGTGCGACAAGTCTCTAGTGTCAGCAAGAGGCTAACGCTTAGTATGGCATAAAATTAAAATCTAAATCATAAAACCTTGACCTATTTACACTGAAACACAATTGGATGTACAGTAATGGCTTTAGCAACAGAATTAATAGGGTAAACCCTTCAGCAATATGTCTGTGATGTGAAATTATACTCTTTTTTTGGTTATTGAAATGCATAAACTTATTTAACAAATGTATACAGATCAGTTATAATTATCCAAAATAATAACACTAAACCCTGGTATATAAGAAAGACATATTTTTCATACTGTGTATATATATTAGAACGCAATAATAGAAAAGAAAAAGAGAAAATAAAACATAGCCAGTTTGAGATATATGTGTATGTAGTGTGTGTGGTGCATACTGGCTGTATGTGATGTTTGTGTAGCTGTGCTGGCTGTATGTGATGTGTGCTGACTGTATGTGGTGTATACTGGCTGTATGTAATTTATGTGTGGTGAGTACTTACTATTTATAATGTCTGTGTGGTGTGTGCTGGCTGTATGTAATTTGTGTGTGGTGGCTATATGTAATGTGTGTGTGTAGTATCTGCTGGCTGTATATGATGTGTGTGTGTGTGTTGTGTGCTGGGTGCATGTGATGTGTGTGTGCTGGTTGTATGTAATGTATTTGTGTGATATGTGCTGGCTGTATGTGCTGCCCTCCCTCTCCTACTTGGTTTTCTGTAGGAAAGGGTGCTATGATCCAATGTCATCTAATAGGCTATAGGGGAGGCTCAAACTCCCTGGTGTTCCAGCTGTGCCAGGTGGTCTAGTGGGGCCCCTGGATCCCTGGCAGTCTAGTGGAGGAATGTGAGGTCTGCATCTTTCTTCCTGGAATTTTTGAGTTATAGTGCTTAGTGGGAATACCGGCTGCTGTGCTCTCACTTACTAGTGTGCCAGCCTGTAAGGAAGTGATTCAGATCTCTGTTTCGGCATGCGTCCACTCCAATCCAACCCTGCTGTTTGCCCGTGGCGGGGCTAAAAGTATGTAAAAAAAACTGCACCTGGAGCTGCATGGTTATATAATTTCATATATATAACATACATGTTGGCATGTTCATTAGCAAATTAAATAATCAGATTCCGCCCAAAAGTTTGGAACACAAACTTTATTAGATTGTAAGCTCATTTGAACCGTGCGTTCTTCACTTCCTATCTGTTAATTATATGTATGTCAATTACTTGTTATCAAATATCACCATTTTAGAATTGTAAAGCGCTGCAAAATATATTGGACACTTTAAATGTTGATAATAATATAAAATGCTAAAAGCTAGGGCCCCTGCACCTAGACCACTTAATTAAGATGACATTGTCCGAGTGCCTTTAGTAGTCCTTTAATTGTACTGTCTTGTGACCTTCGAACTATGCTGCCAGCTACTGCTTTCTCATTTTCCTGACCTCTAAACTCCTGCATCACTTTGACTCCATTGGTGGTTATTTTCACAAAGCTTCTGTACTCTGACTGATTACTCAGTTTTGTCAGCTTCCTAGCTGCTATTGTGAATCCAGGAAGACTTCAGCCCCAGTCGTCGAAGCTTGACTGAGGTCACTGAGGACTTCTTCCACCCTGAACCAGGCTGCAGCTCTCTCCTTCCAGGAAGGTATCATCTCCTTTGCCTTTGTCTCTTCAGTTCCTCTCCCATACACAAAGGCACTTGTCCCAAGAAGGGACCAAAGCAGGAACTATCACACAGGGCTTTATTTTTAGTCAGGACTAGTGCATATGCGCATTACATTTAACTTAGGGTGACAAACTTAATCTAATACAAATATCCAAATCACAAGGGGAAGCTTAGAGGAACTCCTAATAACGCATTAACATAATTATGAAGGGGTGGGGAAGTCAAAAACTAACATGAAATATCTCCCCTGTCTGAAGAATTCAAAATATGCAGATCTAACTGACTACGTTAATTAATGAGCCTTGCTATTCAGGTAGTGCATATAGATAGCTGTTTCAAGATCCTCCTAACCAACGAGATGGCGCTGTACAGGCTCCACAGCCAAACCCATCTAGTTGATTGAGAGTATCAGGAGGACAGGAGAACAAAACAAAACACAAAATGTTTAACAATAAACAATTACATTATATACAGCTATAATGGGCACAGGGTGACTAAGACATAAGAATAATTCGGGGATCTACATAAAGTGTCCGTGTGCTGCTCCCAGTTATTGTGACTACCGTCATTTTTAAAAAAATTTTTAGAATGTATTCTGAATTCTGTGTGTACTTTTCAGTTAGAAGCAGCTTTCTTCAAAGTTTACCCCTGTCTGCGTAAAACAAATTCACTGCTTTTATAGAAGCAACAACTAATTTTATTAAAGACACGGAGGCTCCTATTATGCATTCTCTCTCTTTATTATACTCCCAGCAGCAAGAAAAGAAGTATGAGAGAATCATAGAAAAAACATAACAACAGCCTGGTAACAGTGGCACCAATCAGCATCCAGTACTATCCATATAGGTGTGGTGCTCCCTGACTCCTCCTCTTTCTTGCTGCTCCCTCAGACAAGTTAACCCCTTAAGGACCGAGGACGGTTCAGGACCGTCATCGGCATTTTTGCCTTGCCGACCGATGACGGTCCTGAACCGTCCAAATGGTCTGGGGGTACTTACCTGATCGCCGTCGTTCCCCCGGCGGCGATCAGTGTTCCTCCGGTTGTGGGGAGACTGCCTGCAGCCCAGACAGTCTCCCCACGGCAGATTAGGACCCCTGGGGCCATGTGATCGCTTAACACAGCGATCACATGGTCACAATAGGTGTCCATAGTGCTGCCTGCAGGGGGACTGCCTGTGCTGACAGGCAGTCTCCCTGCAACTGTAAAATCAGAAAAAAAATTAAAGTTAATGGTAATAAAAAAAAATAATAATAATTATATATGTATAAATATGATATATAGACATATATTATATCTATATAATATATGTCTATATATCATATATATAATGTCATACTAAGTGTATTTTATATTAATATGTACTTATATTAATATAAAAATACACTTATAATTAAATTACACACGTATATATATAATATATATAATAACTATATATATTGTATATATATATTATTATAAAATATAAATAATAAGTAATTTAAAATACATTTTTTTTTAAATAATAATAAAAAATAAAAAAAAAATTATATAGCTATATGAAATTTTATTCTAACTGTATTTTAAAATTAATATATATATATTTATATCAAAATACACTTAGAATGAATTTGTATATATATCTATGTATATAAAAATAAATAAAAATAATAAGAAACATACATACGTCCATATACAAAATTACATAAATAATTATATAAATATACACGTAGACTTCAAATATATAAATATGCATATATATTTAAATTCTACGTGCGTATTTATGTAATATTTTACATAATTCAGTAATTTTATTGATTGCAATTTGAGGGACCTGCCTGCCAACCCAGGCCGAAATTCCAGAGAATTTAATTTGCTAGCACTGTATTTTACCCTGTAACGTTCTACGACACCCTAAAACCTGTACATGGGGGGTACTGTTTTACTCGGGAGACTTCGCTGAACACAAACATTAGTGATTCACAACAGTAAAACATATCACAGCGATGATATTGTCAGTGAAAGTTACTTTTTTTGCATTTTTCACACACAAACAGCACTTTTACTGATGATATAATTGTTGTGATACGTTTTCCAGTTTTGAAACACTAATATTTGTGTTCAGCAATGTCTCCCGAGTAAAACAGTACCCCCCATGTACAGGTTTTATAGCATTTTGAAAGTTACAAGGTCAAATATATGGGTCAAATATTTTTACATTGAAAATGGCCAGGTTGGTTACGTTGCCTTTGAGAGCGTATGGTAGCCCAGGAATGAGAATTACCCCCATGATGGCATACCATTTGCAAAAGAAGACAACCCAAGGTATTGCAAATGGGGTATGTCCAGTCTTTTAGTAACCACTTGGTCACAAACACTGGCCAAAATTAGCGTTCAATTTAGTTTTTTTACTTTTTTCACACACAAACAAATATGAATGCTTACTTTGGCCAGTGTTTTCGACTAAGTGGCTACTAAAAAAGACTGGACATACCCCATATTGAATACCCTGGGTTGTCTACTTTAAAAAAAATATGTACATGTGGGGTGTTATTCAGAGATTTATGACAGATAATAGTGTTACAATGTCACTATTGATAAATTTTAAAAAATGTATGTTTTGAAACCGCAATATCCTACTTGTACCTATAGCCCTATAACATGCAAAAAAAAAGCAAAAAAGCACGTAAACACTAGGTATTTTTAAACTCAGGACAAAATTTTGAATCTATTTAGCAGTTTTTTCATTCGCTTTTGTAGATGAGTAAAAGATTTTTCAAGTAAAAGTCAAAAAACATGTATTTTTTTCAATTTTTCATCAGATTTTTGTATTTTTTAAATTAAAATACATGAGATTATATAAATAATGGTATGTAAAGAAAGCCCCTTTTGTCCTGAAAAAAACAATATATAATTTGTATGGGAACAGTAAATGAGAAAGCTGAAAATTACAGCCAAACACAAACACCACAAAAGTGTAAAAATATTCCTGGTCGCAAATGTACAACATCGCAAAAACAGTCCAGTCCTTAAGGGGTTAAGTACTCCATCTCTTGCTACTCCTGTGAGTTCTTGTACATTTATGTGTATTTGGTGGCAGATTTATGCTTTAATGTATGTTTTTGCTCAGTTCATGCTAATATTATTGCTGGGTTTATAACCTACTGGTGTCTGGGAGTGCTGCCTATTGGGGTCTCTGGAACCCCAGTTTCTTTCACCTCGGGGTAGTGCTTCCCCTTATTTCTTTCCCTGCTGTGTAGTTTCTAATGTGGTACAGCCGGAATAACCTGAGCTGATCTCCGTTTGTGTCCGCGGTCTAATCCAGGCTGAGCTATTATTGCTGTCATTACTGTCATTGCTGTCATTTGCTGGTCAAACTGTAAGTGTTGGTGTGGAGGATTAATCTATCCTGACACCCCTTTTTGTTCTTTATCTAGCTAGCATTATTTCCCTAACAGGTTAATTCAGATACTGTTTTCACCTGCAGGGTCTGTGTGTCTCACACCAGGGGTTTCCCCCGCAGGCAGAGTATGTAAGGATGACGCCAGCCTCATGGCATCGGAGGAATTTCAATCCCTCCTAGACTCTACCATGGCACAGTCCATTAACAGGGCTTTGACCTCCGCGATGGGGGTCCTGTCATCCTCTATCACTCAATCTATAACCAAAGCGCTGATGCAGACTCAGAGTAGTGGCTCTCAGAGCACTCAAAACCCAAGAACCACTAATGTGGCACAACCGGGACGCAAAGCTTTGTCAAAAAGCAAACATATGGCCTCCCCTCCAGAACTGCAGGCTCAGCCTGCACGGAATGACACGCCTCAGGCTGTCAAGGATGGTACGATACCACCACGCAATAGAGCCCCTGGCTGGGCAAAATCGACCAGAGCTCGGAAGCGGGCACGTGCCCATGAGGACTCGTCCGATTCGGACCGGAGTTTGGAGGAGGAATATGATGATTCCTATATGGACTATTACAGTGCGGAATATTCAGATTGTGGGTCCGAAATGAAAGCAAACATTGCGACCCAGAAGATTACGGCTCAGGGAGCTGAGCCTGCTGAATCTGGCGAGGGTGACGATTTGCGGGACCCTCTGGGTAACCCGTTATTTGACTCAGATAACCTCTGTAACCCTCGCTCAGCGGAATGGGAGCGAAGTACCTTGTGTTAAGGGTACGGAAACCTTTATGTAAGGAAGGGCGTAACAAGCTATGGGCGGAATGCCTGAAGTGGACCCCCAGTTGGTCCAATTCTTAAACAAATCTGGTTGGAAGCCGAGGAAAGGCTTAGACTTTTCTCTTCAGAACTGCCAGGACAAATTCCTGGACACTTTGGGGCCCATCTCTAAGCTATATGAGTTAGCAGAATCTGCCCAATCGTTGAAAGTGACTTCAACTTCGAAGTAGCAAAAGGCTGGTTGCAGAGGTTAGTCTGCATGGTGGGTAACGCCAATACGGCAACCGAACGCCGCTAGGCGATTCTCCTCAATGTAGAGCCCAAACTGGTCAGTATGGGGACCAATGAGCTGGTCCCAGTCGCTAAAGGCTTACTTTTTGGTGAATCTTTTATTAAGGATCTTGGACTGAACATAAAAACATTTACAGCAATTGACAAAGCTCAGACTTCTCTTAAGAGAGTATTTGCACCTCAGGTTTTTGGAGGGGCCGGGAGAGGTAGGAGCTGTCTATCCGGCCGTGGATTTCGAGGCTCATTTAGAGCCAGCAGATGCTCCTTTAATACCCAGAGACCGGTACCGGAGCGAAACTATACCCCATTCTTCCCATCTCGTGGTTGCCCCTGGAACTCCCGCGGACCGCAGGGGTCTGTCTCAGGCAGACAACCTTATGGAGAGTACCAAGTATCTCCGTTTTCCCCATGTAAAAGTGGGGGGCAGACTGGCATTGTTTCACCATGCTTGGAAAATTCTAACCTCAGATGTTTGGGTATTAAATACAATACAGGGGTACCTATTGGAGCTAATCTCTCACCCTACTCAGATGCATTTCCCTCAAGAACTGAATATGACCAACGAACACCATACGATGATCTCGGCGGAGATCACAGAGTTGGCATCAAAACACGCTATTCAACAAATCCCATGGGACTGCAGTTTCAGTGGCAAGGAACAAAGTGGAGGTTTGTATGTCTACCATTTGGCCTGTCCTCTGCTCCATGGTGCTTCACAAAAGTACTGAAGCTAGTGATTGCCTTCCTGCACACATGAGGGGTCAGATTAATAATTTACCCAGACTATATCCTTCTTCTGTCCCAGTCTCAATCCCAACTACATATTCACCTGTCATGGACAACCCACCTTCTCCACAATTTAGGATTTCTGGTAAATTGGGAGAAATCAGTTCTCTAACCCTCCAGATGCATGGAATTTCTGGGATTTCAAGTAGACTCTATACAACAGAGGTTGTGTCTACCCAAAGACATGATTTCGATCAGGAAAGAGATCAGACGACTTATGCATTGTACGACCATTTCCCTCCGACGACTTGTGAGGATCATAGGGCTATTGGCATCGTCCATACAAGCGATCTTCCAGGGGCCATTACATTATCGTGCCCTATAAAGGCTCAAAGCCTCATATCTGCGCTCCGGACACTCGTACGAAACACTGGACGAAGACTCCAGAGAGGAGTTGACATTGTTGCTAGCCCACATGTAGGCATGGAACAGACGGGCGATATTTGGGTCGACGCCAGATCTGGTCATAGAGTCAGACGCCAGCTTACACGGCTGGGGCGCGCATTGCGGGTCAGTTTCCACCGGTGGCAAATGGTCCAACGAAGAAACGTTGTTACACATCAACTGCCTAGAACTGTTAGCGGCATCCTTTGCCATTCACAGCATGACCCCTACAGGCATCTCATGTTCTATCCTAATCAAGATGGACAACGTCTCAGCGGTGCATTATATCAACCACCTAGGAGGGACGAAGTCAAAAGTTCTGGCACTGATGGCTCGAGATTTTTGGCATTATTGCCTGAAACACAGCATTTCGGTAATAACTGAATACATTCCAGGACAGGACAATACACTGGCGGATTGGAATTCTCAATACCTTTGAGACGGAGGAGATTGGCATCTCCACCCAATGATCTTCCAACGTCTCTCTCAACTCTGGGGGCCTTTCAATATAGACCTCTTCGCGTCTCGACTGAACACCCAACTTCCTCAGTTCTTCAGTTAGAGACCGGACCCAGATGCTCTGGCAACAGATGCATTCTTACAAGACTGGACCAAGGGCAGGAATTATGCTTTTCCACCTTTCAACCTAATCTCTCGGACCCTGGCAGTCCTTCGATATTCCAGAGGGACTCTGGCCTTGATAACCCCGATATGGAGGTCACAACCTTGGTTTCCACAATTATTGGAAATGTCAATAGATTTTCCACGGCTATTGCCGGACATACCCTACCTCCTGACCAATCCAGAGGGAATGAGTCACGATATGACCGACCAGGGTCTACTTCATCTGATGGCATGGCTCATTTCAGGAGATCATGGAATCTCGAGGAGGTTTCGCAGATGACACTCAGTCCCTTGGCAGAGTCGTGGGCACCAGGTACCAGACGTTCCTACGGGTCGGCTTGGAGGAAGTGGACTGATTGGTGCGTGGGACAATCAGTGGATCCCATATCAGCTCCCGTGAAAACAATCCTACAATTCGTGACTCTACTCTTTGAAGAAGGAAAAGCTTTTTGTACTATAAACCTGTACAGATCTGCTATATCGGCGAGACATATGGGATTGGATGGTACTCCAATAGGTAAACATGCCCTTATCTGTCGTTTAATCAATGGCATCCGATTTGCTCGACCCCCTCAGGCTCGATATTCTTCCTTTTCGATGTTAATGTGATTTTTTTGTTTTCTCAAATCTTGCTTGTTAAACCACGAACTTTCTCTAAAACAATTGTCGGCCAAGCTGTTGAGATCAAGCCCATCCATTATTCATCTCATTCAAAGCACCTCACCTACCAGTATCTACTCCTACTTTAGCTCGTTGGATCAAATGGTTGTTGTCCATGGCAGGCATAGACATTTCAGTTTTTTCCTCACACTCCATTCGCGGGGCTATTGCTTCTAAGGCTTCCATGATAGGTTGTAGATTGGAAGATATCCTACGAGCAGCCGACTGGTCGAATGAGTCTACTTTTCGTAATTTCTATTTTCACCCAGTGCAACATATTTCCAGCTTGGTGGTTACTCAGCTTTAAAATAGCATAATAGGAGCCTCCATGTCTTTAATAAAATTAACAGATTTTACTATTAACATGACGTAAAGTCATGATTTTATTTATGACACGGAGACGAGTATTATTCCCACCCACCCTACCCAGGGTGGTGATTAAGTTGCAGGCCAGTCATGGGGCCTCTTGGTTGACATAGTACGGTAGGTACAAGGTCATACACGGCACACAGGTGAGTAGGTATTCGTTGAATATGACTTATATGATACTTATTTCGAGTTAATAACATGGTTGACGAGTTTGATAATATTTACATCGATTGAATAACACAGTTGACGAGTTAATAATTGCAGAATAGCAGTCACAAGATTTTGATATTACCATATATTTCTTCTTTTTTTAGCTTGAATACACCTTTGAGAAGTGGCTGTGGAAGCTGTTCATGGTTTAATTTCCAGTTATGGTTTTGTTTCGGGAATTTGTGTTGCTTGTTGGAATACCTTGGAACTTACAATAATGGTCTTCGGGATCTACACAGAAAGAGGAGGAGTCAAGGAGTACCACACCTATATGGATAATACTGGATGCTGATTGGTGCCACTGTTACCAGGCTATTGTTATGTTTTTTTCTATGATTCTCTCATACTTCCTTTTCTTGCTGCTGGGAGTATAATAAAGAAAGGTAATGCATAATACTCGCCTCCGTGTCATTAATAAAATCATGACTTTATGTCATGTTAATAGTAAAATCTGGTAATTTTTTAACATGATTGTAAAGCATTGAAAAATGTGGCAAACACGCCATAAAAAAGGTATGTTTTCTCCACTGAGAAGATCATCTTTTTACACAATACAAGTTGATATTTTTACAGCTACGTGCACGACAACACACCATGTTGTGGTGGGCATCCCGCCAATGTCTCCTTTGACTGAGGTCAGCATGGAAAGCTAATACATACCTTCTTTTTAATTTTCTCTGTTATTATTAAAGGGACACTGTAGGCGCCCAGACCACTTCAACTAATTAAAGTAGTCTGGGTGCTTTGACCCTTTTGCACCTAGTGGGGGCGCTTCTGAAATCTAAACAGACTTTTGGTCTGTTATCTGACGCTGGACGTCCTTACGGGGAGAGGGGGGAGAGCCTATTAAACCTAAAGTGCCAGGAAAATGGGTTTGGATATAGGATCCCTTTAAGGTAAATACATCTGAAGAGGAATATATTAAAGAAGCAAAAATGAAAACGTGTTGTCTCTTTATATATCTTAGGATTTCTATCACGTCTTCTCTCTCCAATGTTCTTACCAAGGTTTACAATACATACAATGATGTAGTTTTGCTTGGTATGTCTAATATGTTTAGTTATTAGGAATCTGTATTGTTTTAGTGGTACTGGATCGATGTGAAGCTAACAGCTGGAGGTTGAAAATACCAATGAAAATACCAATGTGCTAAAAAAAAAAAATACAATTATATAGGTTTTTTTTCTCAGTTTATCTACTTGTTTTTTACTTGTATTATTCAGCTCTGTTGGTGTGTCTAAAAAAAGAAAGAAATTCACTAAAACATGAATTCTTTTACAATTGCTTAGTAGTAATTGCAGAGTTTGAGAATTTGTGCCTCTGCTGTTCTGCATCTGTTGGGACAGCCACTTCCTAGGTCCTGGAATTATTACAGATTAGAATGGTAGCAAATGGGAAAAATTTAAAAGATTACTTTATTTCTGTAACGGATCACCTGGCACCCCAACTGGGTACCTCCGTTGATGGATGCTACTAGCGCTTCTTGAGGATTCCAAGCACTCTAGCCGACACCACAAACACCGCAGGCCGAACCTCTCTTCCTTCAGAGCGAAAGAGGAACGAACTCTTAAAACTCTTAAAAGAGTTTAGGAGTAACTATAGCAAGGGAATATGCAGAGCATAGCAATCCCTTGTAGCTCCTCTCCCATACATACTTTCAGACGCTGGGGAGAGGGGATAACAAGCTCCTCTCCCTGACACTCTCTCTGCTGTTGGAGGGGGAGACCGACTGTCTCCCCTTTCAATAATTTGTCCTGTCGCTGGGGAGAGGTGATAACCGGTTCCTTTCCCTGGAACACTCTCTGCTGTTGGAGAGGGGGACCAACTGTCTTTCCTTTTAATATACTGTCCTGCTGTTGGGGAGCGAGTCCGACTGTCTCCGCTTCCTGCAGGACACACTGCCGCTGGGGAGGAAGGACTGCACCTTCCGCTCCCTGGGACTTCCCAGGACAAGTCAATAAGGTCTTCCATCTCTGGGGCTGGTTGGGACATATGTGGTACAGTACTAAGGTCCCCTGATAACAGGCTTGGTTGCTGGGGAGGAGGAACTAAACTCAATGCTTCTGGTGGTATACAGTCAATAAGCCCCATCATGTCAGAGACAGGCGGCGTTATACGTTGGAATAGACAAACATAATTCTGTTCTAGTTCCCACTCTCGGTTGGCAAGAAAAGATAGATCTGGCTGAATGGCATCGATCTCCGTAAGGTCCCAGTTCTCTGCCCGCTCAGCTCGGATGGACCAGAAGCGAGCAATGTCAATGTCTCTGAACCAGAGACTAGTTTCAATAGTATCCCACAACAAACCAGGGCCATCGTAGTCTTCCCCCTCAATACACTTGTACTCGATCAGCCATGGGTAGAGGTGGTAAGCATGCCACCGCAGGGCCCGATATGAATCATCCAGCCACACCTTAGTCTCAACTAGCGTCTCCAGTTCGCTTACCCATTCCTCTGAAGGCTGGTTTCCCAATAACGGCATCCTCAACTTTAGTTGTTCTGCTTGGCGCTGGTTAGTGGTCAGGATTTCCTCGCACCGGAAGGGTCGAATTTCGTCGATGTCCTCCTTCCAGAGATTGGTACGAAGCACCACCTGTCTCTCGTTCCTCTGGGATAGGATACTCCATACTGCGCATCACATCCTGTAGTCGCTGCTGGAGCCTGGCGTCAAAGTGAGGTACTGCACGGCCTTCCATCTCTGAAGTAGTGCTGGTTTTCCCAAGGCTAGGAAGCCATCCCACCGCTGCCACCAATGTAACGGATCACCTGGCACCCCGACTGGGTACCTCCGTTGATGGATGCTCCTAGAGGATTCCAAGCACTCTAGCCGACACCACAACCACTGCAGGCCGAACCTCTCTTCCTTCAGAGCGAAACAGGAACGAACCCTTAAAAGAGCTTAGGAGTAATTATAGCAAGGGAATATGCAGAGTATAGCAATCCCTTGTAGCAGATTCCCCCAATAAGAGACAGGACTCCAAATTGAGGGTGAAGTAAAACTGTCTAAAACTTTATTTTACTTGGGACTAGCCCATATGGTCATTACATTAACATTGCTGTGAAAACTCAACAAATTACAAACAATCAAATCATAGCAGGCAACATACAGTGACTTATTATAACATAATTACATATTTATAAATAGGTGGGGAGGAACATAATTAACACAAAATGTCTCTCCTGCATGCATAATTAGCAATATGCAAATCTACCCGAATATGCAAATTACCAGTCTTGCTATTCAGGTAGTGCATATTACTGTTGCTACCAACAGAGGGCACTACACAAGCTCCATAGCCAAATCCACCTAGTTGGTAGCAATCCGCAGCAGTACAGGAGAGCAGGCAATACATCCCAGGGGCCATAGTCACATGGCAGGAGGCTGGAAATCAGTCTTCTCCAATGCCCAGTGGCGAGGCTGGTTCCGCCACAATTTCCTTTCAGTGTTTTTGAGGAGATTTTTGTGTGTGCGTTTTGTGTGTGCGTTATTTATATTATTTATAAAAAAATTGTGTTAAAGGGTCACCCCAGGCAGCCCTTTTTACTCACCTTGTTCCAGCGCTGGGAGCCTTGTGAAGCCGCGCCCCCTATTTCATCAAAATGACGAAACAGACGGGCGCGAGCAGGGAGCATCATTTCTCCCTTGTGTGCATGTGCGGCTTCCCCGCACATGCGTGCATACTTAATAGGGCGCCATTCATGCCGCCCTATGAAGTCCTGAGCACACTACTGTGCATGCACGCGATGTGCGCGGCCGCAAGCTGAATGACAGCTAAGGTCACGGACTTTGCCCGCCCCCTCTCCTCTGCTGACAGGCAGGAGAGAGAAGGCGCGCACACAGTGCCTTCTCTCTCCTGCACACGTCAGACGTATTTTAATACGTCTGACGTGTACATGGTCTTTTAAGGCCATACATGATAGGAAGTCCCTCTGGTTTCTCTGAAAATACAGTTTTTACATTAAATTGCCTGCAGGGAGCTATAGATCTCACCTGAACAACTACATTAAGCTGTAGTTGTTCAGGTGACTATAGTGTCCCTTTAACTCGAGGCAACAATGTCTCTTTAACTTCAACATTAATTCTAATCTCTAAATTCGTTTTTTTTACCTGTCTTTGTGCGTTAATTATGTGCAATTACTCTAATAAAGAATGTGAAAAAAAAATATTTTAAAAAGCAACACATTAAAGGAACACTTTAGTGTTAGGCATACAAAGATGTATTCATAACACTAACATGTTCATTAGCCCCCACGGCCTTCCCTGGGTCCCCACTATAACCCTTTATTCACTTACGCAATTCCAGTGCTGAGGTCCCTTGGTGCTGGTTCACGGTCCGCCTCCTGTGATGTGATCCGATTGGAGGGGACTTAACGCGCCTGCCAGGCATTAGGCCTTCAACACAGGAAAGTGCTGCCTCAGTGCTTTTCTATGGTGCTGGATATCATCAGGCAGGCATTAAGACACCCAGCAGTGTTTCTCTGTGGAGCAGCAGGAAGCAGTCAAACTCTGTGAAGCAGCAGGAAGCGCCCCCAGTGTCTTTCTGGTAGACATCCACTAGAGGTAGTCTTAATCTGCAATCTAAACATTGCAGTTTCTCTAAAACTGCATTGTTTTACATTGCAGGACTAAGAGGGACAGGGACCATTGAGAAGTTTCGGTGCCTATAGTGTCCGTTTAAGAAAGGCTTTTGTCACAAATGTCCAGTTAATCCATTTAGGCACTGTAGGCACCCAGACCATTTCATCTTCACAAAGTAGTCTAGATGCAGAGGCCCAGTTGTTTTAGAGCTGCAATGTAAAACATTGCTGTTTGTTGATATGGCAATGTTTACATTGCAGGGCTAAACACGTTTCCCTGACAGCTACTAGAAGATGCTTTCTTTGTCATGACCAACTCAGACTCTGGTTATATGATGTTCAACGTTCTCGTACATTGCATCCTCAAATGCTAATTGTTGGAAAACATTAGATTTAGTGTTTCTCTATGAGAAGCATTTGATTGGACAAACGCGGAGCTCACCACTCATGCTCTGCTCACTCACAATGTCAGCAGAGGTGAAGTGGGCAGCTGCACAGAATGAGTCTTGGCGTGGAAAAAGGTAACTTTTATTGTGATTTAGTAAAGTGAATCTAAACAGGAAGTAAAACATTGTAGCATTGGGAATACATATTTCTATTCCTAATGCTATAGTTCCTCTGAATGTCAAACTGGTCTGAAAAGTAATGAAAGCTTGCCAAGTTTATGTATGATCACAGGTCATAATGAGGAGAAGGCTCAGACCTCAAGACGGATACAGTGCAGAAGTGTTTGCCAACATTTCTTTGATCCTCTGGAGTCCAAGCAATAAAAGGCAGCATGCCAGAAAAGAAGGCAAATCAGCCTGGTGTGCCTTGTTTTCTGGCTCTTACATGGCCAACAGTATCCTATAGTGGCCTTGCTCAGCTGTACTGTTTGTGGACTTTCTTTGGTGTCTACAGAAATGGAACATCAGAAAAATATATAGAACAATAGTTAGGAAGAGCAGGGGGCGCAAAAATCCGTATCCCCTGCCTCTGGCTGGTGACTTAGATTTTTCAACTCACATGTCTTCCTGCAGCCAGCACAGAGCAGCCAGGGAAGTCGGCCGGCCTCTCCTGATGATGTCAGGAAGAGGGAGCATGACTTCCACTGCTCTTCTCCCAGACTCCCCAGCAAAACTCCTTGCACCAGCCCTGCTCCTAGATTTGGGACTCTTAGAAGGTATGCAGCCAGGAGTTGGCCGTTCAGACAATCAGCAAGCCATATTACTGGTTAAATATTGATTCCATTATAGTTATTTAAACGGCACCCAATAGACACCTGCTTGTTCATGTAATAATGCCTGCTATTGCATGTGTGCATCCACTGTAATACTTAATGCACTTGAATTTGTTTTAAGCATCCGTTTGAGCTTATGTAATATATGTATGTTGCTATGTATTAGCAGTTCCCTTTTCATATAGGCTGGCAAAATAGAAACTAGCAAGTGGCAGTAGAAGTGTTGATTAGGGAAAATTATTTTAGCATTAAACATTGCCTCTCCTTACTGAGTCATTGCTCTGTTTAATCTTTAACCTGGTAGCAGTACACAGTTGTTAAGCTCAGTTTGATGTAATTATCAGTACACTGATTAGCCACAACATTAAAACCACTGACAGATGAAGTGAATAACACTGATTATATTGTATAGTAAAGACTACACATTTGGAGTCCACTGTTAGCAGTGCATCCAATTGCACTTCCACGTGATTCTCTGTGGATCTTTTACATTTGCTGGTGATTTTTAATCACACAATTTGGTAATGGCAAGTTCATGTTTGCTAAAGGCAGAATTTGCCTTAGCAAATAATGTCAATTACTCTTTGGTATACATTTAAAGGGGTTAGGTTGGGTAATGGTACTATTAAACTGCTGCCTTCCCCAGATTTGTTTAATAATACTGTTTTTAAATAGTTTGACCAAAGCTGGGAAACCCGGAGCATCCTCAACCCAAATCCCACTTGCAGAAATTTCTGATGCTAGGGATATCTGACATGCTTAGCCATTTACAATATGGCAGAATCTTTAGCAATAGAAATATTGTGTGCTTGACCTTTGAGTTCCTCAGGAGTCAGATCCTGACCAAGGGACACCACTCACATCTTAATGAAGCAAAAATAGCTAGCACAGCAATTTAAACCAGTGCCAAGTATAGAATGCTATGAAAGGATACCTAAAATAATAAAATTGTTTAAAGTTTCTGAATTTTGGACGAAGAATTGCAGATTATAGTGCTCCCTTACATGTAGTACCACCACCCTGACTGCTATTCAGCATTTTTTGAGTGCTGTATAGATTCACCTACATTGCAGGAAATAAAAAGGGGAAAAAGGTTCTTTTAAAGTATCATTGCACAAAATTAGTATATTGTCACGTAACATCCTACTCTAGAGCAGACAGAGTGATAAATAACTCTATTTTTCAAAACAAAATCAACCCTTTTTATGCATGGGAGGTGTGCGATTTGGATAAATCAGAATTTTTGTCAGCTAAAGTCCTGCACTGAAAAGGAGGGGATAGTGGATAAGGATTAGGATAAATTAGTTTCTTCATCAGGTAAGGTTCAGCTCTGGAGCACAGAGAATTGTAAATCAGGTCTATTTTTTTCAAAACAGCATCAACCCTGTGTGTATACATATATATATATATACACACACACACAATTGAATGTATAAATACAGTATACATAGAGCTATATATGTAGCTATATATGTATAGCTACAAATAAATATATATATATATATATATAATTGGGAGGGACAGGATTAAAAAGAATTGTATGTATGTTATGTTATTTTTCTAATTTACCTGCTATTTAGAGTTAGGTGAACCAAACTTCTTTAAAAAAAATAAAATAAATAAAAAGCTTTATTGTGTCCAATAAGTTATATTGGAAGATTTTTTTTCATTGAGGATTTTCCAATATTGGGGCAGGTACTCAATAGACTTGTGTAAATATGTGTTTTTTGAACGGTTCATCTGAACCAAACGCCTGCCCGAGTGTAGATTAAAATACATTTAATTTGGACATACCATCCAAAACAGATTTTTGCACGAATCTAGTAGTTAAAAGGTTACAGACAGATGTTCAAATGAGGATGGAATGGGAACATCTAAAAGCTGTGCATTTTACTCAGTCACATAACAAGCAATTTCTTTAAATAATCATTGTAATTTTGAAGGCACTGCGAACGTAAAGTGAAATGTACAGTAAATAAACAGTCTTCATTAATAGTAATGTGTCTCTGGATAGGTTATTCATTTTCTCTGGTGATCCAGACTTTTTTCAGATCATTTTATTTTCAGAAGATACATTAAAAAACTTGTTATTGCTTTGAATAATCATTGTTTTAGTACTGAAAAATCTGTAATTTAAAAATGTTATTTTTGCTATACCTCATATGTTCTCAGCTTGTAACTGTTTTATTTCAATTACCTTTGTTTATTTATATATATATAACTGGTTAAAGTAATACTCTAAGCACTATAATCATTACAGTGCACTAGCGATTATGGTGCCTGAGTGTTCCTTTAAAGGTGCTTCAGATCTGAAGAGAGGGTCCTCTTTTTTTCATTTTACAAAAAGTACAGATTTCAGAAATTGGTACTTTTATGAATTAATCATGTTACACCCCCTTGGCTGCCAATCAGACAACTAGTTATGTTACTTCCTGGTTGTTTATCTCCGTGGAGCTAAACTCAAGAGGCAGCAATTGCACAGAGCACCTGCCTTGCAAAGACTTCTCACTGAGCTGTATTCTGGATTGGACAGTCACAGAAAGTCTGGGTGGGTTTAGAAGGGGAGGGCTTACAAAGCTTTCAGACTTGAGATCTCAAGCTTTTGCAAGCTGTTTTTAGATATACTCCTATAAAACAGCATAATTAATACATGCATGTTTTCATTGGGGGTATACCTGCTAAATAGTTATTTTTATTATTTTATTTTTTTTGGCTAGAAGAGTCCCTTTAAGAGTTATAATCTTTCCATCCAATGGCTGACAGTATCATGTGAGCCACTGACCTCAACAAGTGGAAAGCAATGTTAGTCCTCTCTGTTATAATTTCTACTTCCACCCACACATTTTTATTTTCATAGTTAGTGTCCTCACATTGGAATGCCTATCAGTCCAAACCCCTCTAACTTATTTTAAACCCTCTGCATGGGTTTATAATAAGTGTAAGGAAATGCCTTTTACTCCACATATTCATAAAAAATATCTGAAAATAAGGCTGTGGAAATTAAAATCAAAATAAAGATCTCGGAAGAAGACAAGAAGCAAAGTAAGAGCATATTTGAAGTTTAAAAAGTATAACATATACTTCATAAATCGAAATTTCAAAATGTGGGACAAAATTGCTGATTTGGAAGAATTCCCCAACTCTGCCTTAGTCACATCTTGACTATTCCACAATTCGGTTTTCAATTCACTACAATTCACTCATTAGAGAGTAAAATTAATGCCAACAAGTGGCATTTATGCACTTTTTGCCTCTACTGTATTCTGCTGCTTCTGTTATTTTACTCAAATACGTGATATTAAGTTTTAATTCATCAAATTAAGTCCCTGTTCGTAAAATCACATGGAGGCAAAGTTAATTATGCACGACAGGAATCTATTTTCAACCAAGCCTATCAGGCTTTCTTACACCTGCCAGAATAGTAAGAGTAGGGGTTTATTAAATCTAAATAATAATCTAAATAATAGATTGTAGTGAAATAATGAAAACCAAATTGCAAAATGTGTGTCACAATTACTGATTTGCGAAAATTCTCAAACTCCGCTACAGTCACAGCGTGGCTGTTTTAGCCCCAATTTTGCCATTCAGATTTAATTTCACTGTAATTCTGTGTTGTAACAGAAGTCCTTCACACAGTTTAGACTTTTCACAATCTTACATTTTATAGCTCCTGTCAGTTTTAGTCTTAATGCAATCAATGGTTATTTTTTACCAAGGTGTTCTGATAGAATGTCAGTGCTGTATCTACATCACATGAGATTACAGCAGAACATCCTGTCTAGTTTCTTTTTTCGTCCATGTACCTAGTTACGATCTGACCATGCTTTATTCAAGAAATGCCTTCCAGCTCAATGTATGTGTACCTTACTGTCAGCCATAAACAGACTGCGTGCTTCACTTTAATGCTGTTTATTGTATACATGCAAAAGTTTTATTACAAAAGCATTAAATCACATGAGTATGTCTTTAATAAATCAGGGATGGGAGTATTCTTAAACAAACATTATAGTTGTAGGAATACAAAGCTGTATTTCTAACACTTTAGTGTCCCTTTTCCCCTATGGCCCCATCCCCTCCGGTGTTGCCCCCCATGCACAACCATGTAAAGGGTTAAAAACCCTTTCATTCGCTTACCTGATTCCAGCGTCAAAGTCCCTCGGCGCCATGGCAGGCTTCTCCTCCGCTGACGTCAGTGGATGTGGGGAACCTGAGGTGAGTGTGCGGCGAGCGATGGGTTCGCATTAGGCCTTCCCCATAGAAAAGCATTGAATTAATGCTTTCCTATGGAGATTTAGGATGTGAACGTGAGGACGTCTAGTGTCGTTTCAGAGACAAACTCCATGAAACTGCAAAAAGCAACTCCAGTAGCAGTCTGCTAGAGGCAGTCTTAACACTTCAATGTAAGCATTGTAGTTTCTCTAAAATCTGCAGGGCTAAGGGGGACAGGTACAATGCACCCAGAACACTTTAATGAGATGAAGTCCTCTGGGTGCTTACAGTGTCCTTTCAAAGGTACATACCCCTGCAAATCTATACATAGTCCATTTGGTACATCAACCTTTGGCTTACTATAGCATTATGTCCGATGCGCCATGGAAATGGCTATGGCATTTTATACCAGGCTACTGATTTTTTTTTACTTGTCCCACAAAGACCACACTGGTTTTTTTTTTGACCAAAATAACAGAGTTGGAAAAATATCTAATCTCTTTTCTAGCTCAATTGTATTGGCTGTACTTGAATGACTGTTTAATGACTGTTAAAGGAACATTATAGTGCAAAGAATTCCTGACACTAAAGTTCTGAAGTGGGTGTTCAGCCCCCTCTGATCGCAGTAGAAAGCGGATTTTATCCCCCTATTCTTCCACGCTCCAACTTGCCTCCATGGCTGAGAACACCAATATTGATGATCTCAGCCAATCCAATGCTTTGCAAAAGCATTGGGAGGCTATTGCGCATGCTGGGCAAAACACCATGCTGTGTCAGTCAGCATCTCCTCTTAGAGATGCATTGAATCAAGTTATCTCTACGGGTAATGGTCAGCGTCTCCATACAGACACTGTGCAGTAATGGACTAGGGAGCACCTCTAATGGCTGTCTAATGGCTACCAACAGAGGTGTAACTAGCTAGCAATGTAAACACTGCCTTTTCTCTGTAAAGGCAGAGTTTACATTGAAAAGCCTGCAAGGACAGGCTATAGACACCAGAACAAATAAATTAAGCTGTAGTGGTCCTGGAGACTGGTGTCCCTTTAAAATGTGGGATACATGTGTAGGTTATATGATAACAATTTTGAAAGGAATTTTAAGAAGATACGTGGGTGATGCCAGAGCTAAGTCTTTGCCAAATTGGAACTTTATAGATGGAATGAAGATGATTCCTATGTAGCAGTTTATAAATTTGGAATATTAGTATATATAACAGTGATTGGATGACAAACACCATGTAAAGGTATCGGTAGATTGTCCAGGGCTCTGGCTGAGTAACAATTATAAAGTGCAATGTCCGGACAAAATGGCCAACATATATCATGGGACATGTCATAACTTAATTTAATAAGAAAAAAATCACTTGTAACGTGCATATAACTGGTGAATATTAGAGAACTATTTTGCAATTTTTTGGTTCGCACTGTAACTTGTTGTCATTTCCATTTTGTAAAAACTAAAGGGCAAATACACAATAAGTAAGGCAGGCAAAGTGTCAATAAAAGATAACAGAGGGGGGGCGGCACGGAGGGGAATCGTGCCCCCATTAGAACTTTGTTGACTGGCTGATGATGCTGAGTTACACCTTTGGCAGCGAAAGTGGTTAATCTCTGTATGTGCAGCATGTAATTTTGGCACCAGCCACCATCACTGAAGTGGTCATGGTGTTTGGAGTAAGCCATTAAATCTTGCGAGTCAGTTCTTTTAACACAGCTTACTGTTTAGTCAATATACACCCTTATGAATCCTGTTTATTTCTCTAGTGGGCTTCACTGTATATGTGTTCAAACCATAGCTTTGTGTAAAAAAATTTTGAATGATACTCCTGGTTCCATTGGTCAGCGTTAGACAAGCAAGCAGATTAACACTTCCTGACGTTACCATTCCATTACCTTACAGCATACCCTCAAATAGCGTCTGTTATATCAACCATTTACAATTCTTAATCACATGCATATTCTCTAGCAATAAAGGAATTCCCTTTTAATTTTCTGGGTGAGCTGACAATTGTTATTCATTCTAATCTTGTTTTTAAGTTTAATTTCTAAGTCTAGAGATAAGGCTGAAAAATAATATGTTATCTGATTTAATATTGCTCATCAGCCTTAAGGCATGGAGGCTCGACATGGATCACTAGCCTTGAAAAATCAAGAAATCTTTTCCCAGTTATTTAACTGCCCACTCTTTCACATAAAAGTCCCACTCTGTCTCTGCCATGCTCAACCCCACGGTCATTTCTGTGATTGCTACCTGTGTTATAACTGTATTCTCCCTGGAAAATAGATGTAGATTTATCTTGCTTTATATGTATGTTCTGAGAGCAGCTGTTATTATTTCCAAACTCAACAGGACTATTTTCAATTTGTTGCTACCTTAAGTATTATTAATAGTTATAAAGCACCAAAATGTTCTGCAGTGTTGCACAGTGAGTTCACAAGACGTACAAATTAATTCTACGTACAGGTTTGACTTAGAGGAACCAGAGGTAATGCGGGCCCTGCTCGAACAAGCTTATAATCGTTATGTAGTTATTGTAACTATCTGCTTGT
This sequence comes from Pelobates cultripes, assembly GCA_933207985.1. Taxonomy (NCBI): domain Eukaryota; kingdom Metazoa; phylum Chordata; class Amphibia; order Anura; family Pelobatidae; genus Pelobates; species Pelobates cultripes. The sequence goes on from OW240915.1 coordinate 62,219,535, forward strand.
CCCCGGGGAAAGACTCAACTCATCCCGATATAAAGATTTCACCTGGCAACCAGTCAGGAGCACAGCGGCAGAAGACAGGATTTGACATGCTCATTTCTAATCCAGCTGAAAAGAAAAATCAAAAGTCACAGGGTCCCACAGGAAGCATTGAACACACACATTCTAATATGCAATGACTACAGACCAACAGTCACCTTGCATAGCAATGGGAAATAAAGATGTAGAAGAGGTTGGCCGAGGTTACATTTTTAATCCAATAATACTGGGAGTGCGGCACTGTGACCTACCCTGACCACGTGGCCTGTTTAATTCCAGAAATAGATATTAACACCATAATAAAATAAACCAGACTGACTGCTTTGTTTGGCTGTAGATAATGATTGGTTGTCTGCACTTAACTTTTAAAAAAAAAAATATTTTATCTTTATTGGGTTTTCTTCTTTTTTCCAATATTAAAAAGACAATACACAGCTGCATAAAGATCAAGAAATTCTCCCGATGAGGTTAAGAAGATCAGGTAAAAATAATTGCAGAATCAGTGGATAATCAATTTTAATGATTTAATTAAATGGAAATACAAATGAATTAAAAACCATTGAAAAAAAGTGTTTATTCATACATAGTAGGCATTCTAGTGAATAGGTGATCCCTCTGAGCTCTCTCATGTGTCCCCATACTATTATTATTCTCTGCATTTCATATGTGTAACCATCATTCTGACCATTCTCACCAACGTGAAACTGAAGCTCTACTCATTCTGTTTTTCTTTAGATCTTATGCTTAGACTCGTGATTTGATAAATATATACTGTAGTTCTCTATATTCTAGATGATTTATAATGCACTCTGGGACAGTATGGTAGCTTGCTTGTTAATCACTGTATCATTGCTGGCTTATCTAAAGTGCTCTGGATGAGGGCCCAATATAAGAATTGTATAGAATTCTAAAATCAAGTAAATAGTTTTGACAGATGCTACTTTTCATCCTCTAATGCATGTGTTCATTTGTATCTCACAAGTAAATGAGGGGGAGGAAGCCAATATTTCTTCTCATGGAGTTATGTTTTTAATCAAATGGAGAAGGGAAAAGGGAACGTGAAATAGTACATTTTTGTTGTTGTTCCCTTTATGTACCGACAAAGGTAGTTGGTTGAATTTCCACAACCTGTCAATGCTTAGCTCCAGGGCTACTAATACCTATATCCAAATATATCTTCGACCTGGAAGATGGGTATATCTAGATAACTGATAAGGTATATGTCCTAAGAAACTCATACAATAAAATATTGTCATAATTAACTGAACATAGATAATTCTTACATAAACGTTGTAGCATATATAGAACGTAAATAACCTTAGAACATCTAAAGATCATAATTAACCATTACAACATATAAAGATAAACATAGGTATACTTTACAAATTTGGTTAATCTGAGATAGACAGAGAGTCCTTTCCACGGATTGTGGACATGTGAAGTTTTGATATTTTGTGTTATCTAGGTTATTTCCCTAGATCAAGCATGTCAAACTCAAAGGCTGACATTGGCCAAATAAACATGGTTTAAGTTTATGTGGGTAGCAAAAAAACAAACTTCAGTTTTCATAGAAACGTTAGATCTATTTAGAAAAGTGCAGTATAAAAAGAAAGTTGCCTAACTGACACTGGACGTCCGCACGCTCAAAGTGCTAAATGAACAAAAGTGCTCCACAAACAAAAATTGGCCTAGATTTCACAGGGACACAGGGTGAGTCCACAGTGAGGCAGGACTGATGACCAGAAAGCAGGGCAAATGGCAACTAACCTCACCTATGTACCATTATACTATTCCCAATTTTATCCCTAGCGTATCATTCATCCCAGAATAACCATTCTAGTCTGATACCACCTGATTTTAATGTAACGCTTTATAGATAATTGCACAATATAAGAAATGCTAACTAAGTATAGAACATGTTAGACGTCATCTCACAAATGAATCAAACCATTCTATATACTTAGTACATACTGTGGATGGCAGATAATTATGGGAGTTGTGGTCCTGCAACAGCTGACGGGGAGTTAGGACACTGCAAGTATCAAGTGACATTTCCTATCACACAGCCCCATACATATGGCTTGTTATTTCAGTAATGACACGTCTAACAATTCCTTTGTGTGATAGATAAACAGTAACTATACAGAGATTGATAAAGATCTAACCCACCTCTCATTTCCGACTGTTTGTAGAAACTACAGCTATTCATTTTATAGAATATTATTATTTATATTTAAATTAGTATTAAATGCTTTGATTTCTGTTCGGAAAACACAGTGGAGCATCGTCAGAATCCAAACTGTGAAATGTTTACACATTGCTCACAGTGTTTTGTAGGTGTTTTTTTTGTTTTTTTAATTGACAGGCTTTTTCATCCTTGTCAAATGGATATGAAATGTTATTTTTAGTTTACTGGATTGAACAGTGTTAAAACAGAACATCGAAGCAAGCAGAAATCATTTGGCCAAATCCCTTAATACAAAGAGATTGTTAGATACTGAGACTTATTATGCTCTCTGCCAGGAAAGGGGGAGTCAAACAGAGCCAGATAGATATGGGATTCTTTTATTTAGCCTCTTTGCTTATCGTTTGGGAAAATAAACTAATTAAGATGTGAACTTGTGAACCACTAATTGTGCTATATAAAAGCTACAAAGACTTCGCTTGAAAAATAAAAATATTCTATTTGTTATTTTGTATCCCTTGCCTCTAATTTCCGGTCTTGAGCAGAATTTTGTAATTCTTTATATTATAATTAATTTTATTATTGGCAGGTATATAGCGCCAACATTTCCCACAGCACCTTATTATAATATAGTGGGGAAAAATAACAACAAACAGTCAACAGACAAAAATAGTTGACAGTGAAGAAGACTGTGCTCAAATAAACTTACAATTTAGGAATAAATGTCATATTTGTAATACAAGTATTTTTTAAATCTAGCTCAATAAAGCTATTGTTTGTGTTATTTTACATATTTAAGTTTCATTTTTTATGTATTTAGATTAGTAAAAATTCATTCTGATCTTATAACTGAGTGCTCAGGCATTTATAATGCAAACTACCTCCGCTACATTTCTGATGATGTGCATATCAAAGACAAAGCCCTTAAATTGACACCATTGACGTCAATGTGAATCTGCTAGAATTGCTACAGCAAGAATTATAGGAAAAGCAAGTAGATGTTCATAAAATATGGGGAAACCGTAGCATTCGTTGTTCAAAACAGCAGCAACGTCTCAGTTTAGTTGACAGATTTAAGTTGATTTCGTATTTAATTAGCATTTATGCTCATGACAAACCTTTACTATGTAACAGAAACACAATTTTTTTTTAAATTACAGGGAGTTTTCTTTTAAATTGTAATTTATTTATTTTGTCAAAAACATAAAAGTAAAAGCAAACAGTCTTGTGCAATCGTGAAACCACATTGCACCACCAAGAAATATTGTATAAACATAACATATCAAGGAATATCCAAAAACGCTCTTATTATACAAAAACAGAGCATCATAAAATTAGAGGTGACCCCTCGTGTCCACATATGCCCTCCACGGGGACCATGTCTCCTCTACATATGTGTCATTTAAGGGTCATTGCAGTTATGTATTTTTATACTGCTTTCTTTTTGCTGAGTTTGCGTGAACAAATAAACTTGCAATGCCACAACAGCAAGTACAATCAACATAGAAAAACAAGCTGCAGGAAATCATATACATTGAGTGATGGTACATTATGTGCTATTTTTATATATTGATGTAGTAAACGTGCTAGTCTATCATGTCTGAGTACAAGGCTATATCAACTTGCAAAAGAAAAGGTGATCCTAGGGCAAAAAAAAGTCCTGGATATACGGATAGGATATTTCAGAGTTTTATATTACTGATAAAAACCATAATTTTATTAGTCATTGTAAACAGAGACAAACCAAAAAATAATAAATAATAAACCACTATCCCAAAGATAAATACATAAAGAGGAAACAATGAAGCTCAGTAAGCTCGGGAGGGGAGGTCAAATAAAGTGGCAATACCGCGAGTTAAATGCTCCTAATAGAATATATGCCACCCATAGACTGAATATAAACAGCTATAGAGACTATATTGGAGACTGGTTCGATCTCCAAATGCACCTAATATGAAGCCAATCAGTGTAAAGTACTACAGCTGGTAATTTACATATGCATTAAACAGACATACATCTGAACACTCTAGTCCCACGGACTCAGACATAGCAAATCACCTGGCTTTCGAATGATGAGCAGCTAATGACCAGTGATAGATCACACTATACTAATGCCCATAAGTGCTAAAAGCTATCAATTGCTAGTCCTGTGTATAGGAAGGCTAATGGATACTGAATAAGTAGGAGGCCAAATCCCTATCCAAACATTACTTAAATCTGGCTTCTATCCCCATAAATAAACACCCTAAAAAGTGCTAAAATAAAAGTGCTGTGAGTTTTAAAAAAGCCATAAGCCTAACGCATTTGGGCGTTTAAACGAGCGCCTTTCTCTTGTGGGACTAGAGTGTTTAGATGTATGTCTGTTTAAAGGACCACTCTAGGCACCCAGACCACTTCAGCTTAATGAAGTGGTCTGGGTGCCAGGTCCTTCTAGGGTTAACCCATTCTTTCATAATTATAGCAGTTTCAGAGAAACTGCTATAATTATGAATGGGTTAAGCCTTCCCCCTAATCCTCTAGTGGCTGTCTCATTGACAGCCACTAGAGGCGCTTGCGTGCTTCTCACTGTGATTTTCACAGTGAGAGCACGCAAGCGTCCATAGGAAAGCATTGTAAATGCTTTCCTATGTGACGGGCTGAATGCGCGCGCAGCTCTTGCTGCGCATGCGCATTCATCCGGCGGGGCGGATCGGAGGCGGAGAGGAGGAGGAGAGCTCTCCGCCCAGCGCTGGAAAAAGGTAAGTTATTACCCCTTTCCCCCTTCCAGAGCCGGGCGGGAGGGGGTCCCTGAGGGTGGGGGCACCTTCAGGGCACTATAGTGCCAGGAAAACGAGTATGTTTTCCTGGCACTATAGTGGTCCTTTAATGCAGACATACATCTGAAGTCCCTGGCTTTATCTTATAACTAGAATAGCCTTATGCCTATCCCACACATGCTTAACCCCTTAAGGACACATGACATGTGTGACATGTCATGATTCCCTTTTATTCCAGAAGTTTGGTCCTTAAGGGGTTAAACTCCTTTACTGTGTTAACCTCTACCACTTCAGCTGGAAGGCTATTCCATGCATCCACTACCCTCTCAGTAAAGTAATACTTCCTGATGTTATTTTTAAACCTTTAATTTAAGACTATGTCCTCTTGTTGTGGTCAGGGTCGGCCTTTGGGGTGTGCAAGCTGTGCGGCCGCACAGGGCACCATGGAAACAGGAGCGCCGGGCAGCCAATACAGCTCGCACATGCTTGGACACTAGGGCTTGTTAATCCTTCCCTTGCAGTCTCTGTGGCATTTAGGAGGTTAATATAGAGGAGAGCTGTGGGGGAGTAACCAGGCAACACACAGATCACGGACATTCCTGCCTTCCGTGAACTCCCAGCTCCTGATATGAGACATGCAGTTTAAAAGGAGCTGTGAGTGGCTGCAGAGCTAAGGAAGAGGAGTCAGTAAGGGAGCAGACACTCACTCTCCAATCTGACAGCTCCTCTGCTTACTCATCCACTAAGCATGCTCCTTTAGCCCCCCTCCCTCCTGTCCTTAGCTGCCAGTCTGGCATTTTACAGCACTGGCCTCTTTCATGGCCTCTGTGCTGCCTGTAGATTCCCCTCGGAGGAGTGCCAGCACCTCACAGCCTTCCTTCCCCTGCTGCTGTGTGACACCCTGTAGATCAACTAATCCTGTCTGGGAGCATGGCTGTGGATGGAGCTATTGGCTGCTGCAGGTCAGTAATCTATGACCTGATATATCTATTAACTGTATGTTAGTGCCCCATCTCTGTCAGTGCTGCCAGGCTCCAACCATTACAATCCTAAACTAATGTTTCTGTAAACCACACAGTGGATATATGCATTTGTAAACGGTTGTATGCCAGTGTCTGTGTGTGTCATAAGATACAAGTATCAGTGTCTGTGTGAATGTGTTATGCCAGGGTCTGTGCCAGTGTGTGTTTGTGTTTCAGTTAGTGCTTGTGACAGTGAATGCATGTGGCAGTGAGTTTTTGTGTCAATGTGTGTTAGTGAATGATTGTGACAGTGTGTGGCAGTGAGTGCTTGTGGCAGTGAGTGTATGTGTTAGTGAGTGCTTGTTCAGTGTGTGTGTGTCAGTGAGTTATTGTGTCAATGTGTGTTAGTGAATGATTGTGACAGTGTGTGGCAGTGAGTGTGTGTGTTAGTGAGTGCTTGCTCAGTGTGTATGCGTGTCAGTGAGTTCTTCTGTCAATGTGTGTTAGTGAATGATAGTGACAGTGTGTGGCAATGAGTACTTGTGGCAGTGAGTGTGTGTTAGTGAGTGCTTGTTCAGTGTATGTCTGTCAATGAGTGCCTGTGTGTTTGTGTCAGTGAGTGCACGTCAGTGTTTGTGTCATTGATTGTATGCGTCATGAGTGCATCTGACAGTGGTTCTATGTGTACGTGTGATTGTGTGTGTGTCAGTGAGAGTGAGTATGTATTGTTGTGCATTCTTTTTTTAAATAGACCATTTGCTATACATAGGTTTTTTTCTTGCAGTTTAAACAACAAATTCAAGTAGTTTTACTTAAAGTAACAATATTGTCACCGACACCATTGAGATGAAGTGGTTTGAGTGCATGGGCCTGTGTTTTTGAGATACTGCAATATTTAAATTGCTGTGTTAAGTCCAGCAATAAGTCAGTATAAGAGCCACTCGAGGTGCTTCTGTGATGGGATTTCAGCAAGGCCCAAAATTTAGTAGGCCTGAAATCTCCATGTGGCATATACAAGTACAGGTGTTTGTTGTATCTGTTAGTTAGTTACATGTAGCTAAGATACTGTCATCAATGTACTGAGCATGTGCATCAACTGTAAACACATTCCTTTGTCCTTAAAGGAGTCATACGGTCTGCCCAAATGAGGTGATCCTGATATCTTGTTCACTGATTGGTCTAAGGGTATGTGTGAGTGGAGCTATGAATGGGAGGAGTTATTGTTACTAAAAAGCATGTGCAATCTATGCTCTGGGTTCAGACATTTTTAGAACAGGAGTTCATCTGAGACCCGATCGGTAACAATAAAGACCTTTTACTTCCTGAACGAACCTGCTTCCATCTCTCTGTGTGTGGCTTCTGTGGCTTATTCCTGCTATTCCTACAACACTTCCGCTGCACTGACTGAGTAAAACCCGGTCACATGATGCAGGAGCCTCATAGAAAAGCATTGATTCAATCCTTTCCTATGTGAACATTTTACTGCCTGTGCAACACTTGCTTGTCCTCTATGAGAAGCATTGGATTGGACACTGGCGTGGTAGGCAATGTCTCCTCCATGATTTCGTGGGAGGTGCGGGAAAAAGGTGAATAAATCTTTATTATTTTCGCATTTTAATTGCAGATGGGAGACACCTATATAGAGCTATATTTATATTGCACTTATGTAAAATTAGTATTTTGATACTGCTTTTTAATATTTTTTTGTGGGGGATTAATAAGGAGGTTTTAAATGGTTAGAAGTATGGATGGGAGGGTGTGGACCAGGAGGGCTAGTGGCCAGAGTAGGGCACCGTGAAGATTTTCCGCACAGGGCGCCTACAGGCCTAAGGCCGGCCTTGGTTGTGGAAGTTTTTCTTATTTTAAATATAGTCTCCTTCTTTGCTGTTGATTCCCTTTATGTATTTAAATGTTTCTATCATATCCCCCCTGTCCCGTCTTCCCTCCAAGCTATACATGTTAAGATCCTTTAACCTTTCCTTGTAAGTTTTATCCTGCAATCCATGAACCAGTTTAGTAGCTCTTCTCTGAACTCTCTGCAAAGTATCAATATCCTTCTGGGGATATGGTCTCCAGTACTGCATACAATATTCCAAATGAGGCCTCACCAGTGTTCTGTACAATGGCATGAGCACTTCCCTTTTTCTGCTGTTAATATCTCTCCCTATACAACCTAGCATTCTGCTAGCATTTCCTGCTGCTATAATCCATTGCCTGCCTACCTTTAAGTCATCTGAAATAATTATTACCCCTAAATCCCTTTCCTTAGATGTTGAGGTTAGGACTCTATCAAATATTCTGTACTCTGCCCTTTGGTTTTTACGTCCAAGATGCATTATCTTGCACTTATCCACATTGTCTTAAATGTCAGCTGCCAGAGCTCTGACCATTTTTCTAGTTTACATAAATAATTTGCCATTTGGCTTATCACTCCTGGAACATCAACCCTGTTACATATCTTAGTATCATCAGCAAAAATACATATCTTACCATCAAGACCTTCTGCAATATCACTAATAAAAAATATTAAAGAGAATGGATCCAAGTACAGATCCCTGAGGTACCCCACTGGTGACAAGACCATGCTTTGAATATACTCAATAGATTACAACCTTTACTCAGCCACTGCCTTACCCATTCAACAATATTGAAATCCAAACTTAAATAAAGATTGAAGTTTCTTAATAAGCCTTCTATGTGCAACAGTGTCAAAAACCTTACTGAAATCTAGGAAAGCAATGTCTACTGCACCACCCTGATCTATTATTTTAGTTATCCAATCAAAAAAATCGTTAAGTAAACCCATGTTGTCTCTGACCCTGTGATTTTAGATGTTCAACAATACTATCCTTTAACATGGTTTTCATTACTTTCCCCACTACCGAAGTAAGGCTTACTGGCCTATAGTTGCCCGACTCCTCCCTACTACCGTTCTTGTGAATGGGCCCAACATTCGCTAACTTCCTACTTTTCTTCTGCTACTACTCCTGTTAACAATGATTGGTTAAATAAATCCGTTAATGGTTTTGCTAGGACACCATTAAGTTCTTTTAATAACTTTGGGTGTATTCCATCAGGCCCCATTGACTTATTTGTCTTTAATTTTGACAGTTGAAATAGAACCTCTTCCTCTGTAAACTTAAGTTGTCCTTTATCCTAACTAAGCTCCATTTCGTTAATTTTCATCTGTAAATACAGAACAAAAATATGCATTAAGGCAGGCAACTAGACCTTTATCCTCTTTTACATACCTTCCTTCTTTTGTTTTTAATCTAACTACAAATTCCAGGATGCTCTGTGAGTGCCGTCAGGCATGTTAGACAGGCCACGCAGAGGCCGCCCACCCAGGAACCACAGGAAGCTGAGTCAAGCTGTATTTGATGTGGACCGGAATCAAGCCCCGCCCCCTCTAGCCATTTAAAAAATATAGATATATATAGTTGAGGTTCATGTTATCTAGAAGGTTTTGTACAGTTGGGCATCGAGTGGTTTTCCAATGTTATGCTATCAGGTGCATTTAAAAAAAATATGTATACTTTTCCCTTTTAAAAGTCAATAATAGTAATAATAAATTAACAATAATGATAGACCACTGAACTCTTTCAGGTACCATTGCAGCCACTCAAAGACCCACTGAAATTTTTTTTTAACTTCACAGACACATTCAGACAGTCTTCACTCCCATCTGGCAAGCGCAATGTCAAGCTGCCCCATCAGAGATTGCGCTACTGGCGAATACTTAGTTTTCCTAATGACAGCACTGTCCATTTTTTGTAATGAACGGTTAATTACATTTCTTTTCAAGATTTTGCCTAAATGCTTTTGTGTTTTTGTCCAAGTTTTTAGTAGACTTTATTTTCGAAAGAATTGCACATTTGGCCAAAGATTTTCTCATTCATCCATTCGTCTTCATAACAAATCTCTGAATGGCACAATGGAAGAATGAACACTATTACTTGCATGCACTGTTCATTCATTCTTCTAAATTAATTAAATTGGTATGCTTATGTGGGATAATCAGATTTACGGGTGTCACTACCAAAGTAGGGAGCGGTTGTGTTTAGTAGACACTTTCCCTTATTTTGGTACTTTTAAATATGGCAACCTCAGGTAAGGGTACCAGGGCCGGACTGGGACAAAAATTTAGCCCCTGGCATTTAAAGGCAGAGCAGCCCTAGGAGGAAAGCAGCTTGAGAGGGTGCATGTTGTGTCATCACCAGAGACATGCATGCCTCTCCAAAGTGGGTATATCTATTTAATGCCCCCAGGACAGCCAATGTGAAGTGTGGGGGGCATAGGGATGAGTGCGTGGGCGAGTGGATAGGGGATGTTGTGTGAGAGGGGGGAATAGGAGATCTAGAGTGTGGAAGGGAGACATTGGACTGCAGAGTGTAAAAAGGGGACACAAACCTACAGGTTGTGAATGGGCAGTTATGGGCTGCAGAGGTGTGAGATGGAGTCATGGGACTGCTGGGTGTGAGATGGGATCATGGGGCTGCAGGGTGTGAGAGCGGGACATGGGGCTGCAGGGTTAGAGCAGGGGGACATGGGGTTGCAGGGTTAGAGCAGGGGGACATGGGGCTGCAGGGTGAGAGCAGGGAGACGGGCTGCTAGGTGAGGGGGCAGGAGCAGCTGTGGGTAAGGAGGGGCTGGGTTAGAGGGTGAGTTTGGCTGCTGGTTGTAAGGGGGCTGGGGCTGTTGGGTGTGAGGGGCTGCTGGGTAAGAAGGGGGCATGGGTTGCTAGGTGAGGTGGGCAGGGGCTACTTTGTGAGATTGGGCAGGGGTGCTAAGTGAGAGGGGGCAGGCACTACTAGGTGAGAGGTGACTGCTGGGTGAGGGGTCAGAGGCTGCTGGGTGAGAGAAGGCTCCTGGGTGAGAGAGGGTGCAGGCTCTGCAGGGTGAGAGAGGGCTACTGAGTGAGGGTGGGTAGGGGCTGCTGGGTGAGAGGGGCAGGGGTGCTAAGTGAGAGGGGGCAGGGGCTACTGGGTGAGAGGGGCTTCTGGGTGAGTGATGGCAGGGGCTGCTGGGTCAAAGGGGGCTACTGAGTGAGGGTGGGTAGGGGCTGCTGGGTGAGCAGAGGTTGCTGGGTGAAGGGTGCAGGAGCTGCTGGGTGAGAGGGGGCTGCAGGGTGGGGACAGGGACTGCTGTGTGAGAGGGGGTAGGGGCTATTGAGTGAGAGGGGGCTATTGAATGAGAGGGGGGCAGGGGCTGCTGGGTTTACTCCCCTATCCCCTTTACTTACCTCGAGCCTTGGTATGAGGAGGAGGAGCCGGGCAGGAATTATATTCCCTAGTGGTCCAATGGATGAGGTATCTGGTGCTCCGCACAGTGCACAAGAGCATGCAGTGCACAAGAGCATGCAGCCTTGAGAGGGATCTAGAGCTCCCTCTATGGGCTGGAGGTCAGGAAGCACCAGCCCTAAAGTTGGTGGCCGGGAAGATCCCTTGATCTCCCATGCCCCTGGACATCACGACCCACCGGGTATTTGCCCGGTTTGTCTGATGGCCAGACCAGGCCTGAAGGGTACTATAATAAGGGAACAATCCTCTAAACAGCTCCCTAAATTGGTACCATTAAAAATGTCAATCCCACATAAGGGTACAAAAATGAGGGAGATATCTATAAAAGCAGCTTCCATAATTTGGCACCCTTAAATATGTCAATTTCACATAAGGGTACTAAATTAGGGAACTATCTACTAAATAGCTCCCTCATTTGGTATCCTTCATTGTGTGGGATTGCCCTGTTCAATGATACCAAAATAAGGAGTTATTTAGTAAACACAACTCCTTCCCTAATTTGATACCCTTAAATATGGCAGTCCCACATACGGGTACCAAATTAGGAACTTCTACTAATCTTAACCACTAAAAACAAGAGGAAGAGGATTTAGCAGAAGGCAGTGGTGGCAAGGTACAGTTTCAGGTAAGTAAAGCCTACCTTCCCCTGTTCCCTGTGGCCACTGTAAAGCAAGAAGTGATGTCACTATTGGGGACCTTTGCAAAATATGCAGAGACCCACAAGCTGACAGAGCCGCTTTAACAGAGCTCTGTACCACTTTTTTTAGTACATAAAATGGGTTCAGAAATAGTTTTTTGTTTTTTTTAATTAGATAGTTTGATTTTAATCTCAGTTTTATTTTCACGTATATAAATAGCTGTTAACATATCAGTAGGATATCTGAAGTCACCTAAGGTTGAAATAAATATAAACGACTGCAGTTGCTCTACTCTGAGATATAAAGCCTTTCTTGTTGTTTATGTTTTTTTTAAGGCCAGAACTATATCTGCCAAATGTGAGATAAACGTTGCGAAAAAAAAAAACCCCTAAAGTAATACAGGCTAGATTTAAACCACTGCTGCATAGATTTATTATTCCATATAGACCATCGTGAAAGAAATTCAAGAGTAACAAATGAAGAAAAATGTGTTCAAATAAAAGGACGAATGCAATTCAAGAATTCTGTGCAATCTGATCAAACCTGGGGCAATCTCACTAGCAGAAAGTGGAAATCGAAAAACATAATATTATGAAAGCAGGGCAATAGTAATTCTTCTATCATACAGCTCTTATAAGGGGTGACAGAAGAATACAATGAGTTTTTTGGGAAATAGTTACAATAACAAAAATAAATACATGAATCCCCAGTTCTTGCTGTTAAAAAAGGCCAATGTTTATTTGAAACATGAGATAAGTAGAACATAAATTCTGGACAGAACAGAAATGTAGGGTAGTGATTCCTCTTCAAGGATTCAAAATAAAAATATATTTTCACGCATTTGTTCTTCCTTTACTGAAATATAGCATGGGTATAAAATTTTACAGATTATATGGAAACCCCTTGTTTTGCTGTGCTTCTTACAAGTTTTGAATTTTTTTTAATTTTGGATGTAAAAGCTTTATTTTCAACTACAAAAATACTATTCTTAAAAGGACACAATAGTCACCAAAACCACTACAGCAAAATTTTATTTACTATTTCTGTGTATATGAGGATGCTGAAATAAAATTTTCATATCAATTACGTAATGTATCCATTATTAATTCCCTATGGAAAGGAGGGGAGGTGCGAATTTTAAGTTTACTTTTGGCGGGGGGGGAGGGGGGGGGGTGAGAATAAAAAGTTTAAGAACCCCTGCACTATAGTGTTCTTTTAATTTTCATGAAGCTGTTAGAACTTTCCAGATCAAATTTAGTGACATTCTGGGAGAAATGAGAAGCTCAAGGTTATTTGAGGGATACAAGGGATATTACAAGTCACTTATGTGTTTTAATTACTCTAATATTCCCTACATTTTCTGGGTTGGCAGCAGGATCTGGCTTCAGGGCTGTGGTTGGGAATGTAACTCAGTTGACCATTGACCTTTGTTGGGTCAGAGACCTCGCAACACCTGTGGTGTCAGAGGCACACAGTGGTGCATGTCTTCTTGTCGGTGGAGGGGATGAAATACTTTCTTCTGCGTATGAAAGCTCATACAGCCAGGAGAGAGGAGGGAAAGCGGACAGCAATAAAGTCTAACTAAAGTAGGTTGGTAATTAAAGGAGAATGGCCCGTAGCCTGGTTCAGTGAGTAAACAGAAGGCGTTCTCTAGGTCTAATGGGTGCCACTGAAGCTCCCTTTTCCTTTTTAGTAGAGGTATTAGAGCATTTCAGTTAATTTGATTAAATTGTGTTTTAAGATATTAATAAAGTTTTTTTAATGTTTAAACCTTGTCTTATTGTTGAAAGATGTTTTCCCTAGAAACCTGTTTATGGGTAATTATAAGGGATCTACTTATTTTGGAGTGGATACAAACTACTAATATGCGTGAAGAAAGCAAACATTATCACTTTCTTTAGAGTACCGTATATACTCTAGTATAAGCCGAGTTTTTCAGCACATTTTTTGTGCTGAAAAACCCCCACTCGGCTTATACTCGAGTCAAGGTCTGTATTGTAGCAATTTACATTGCCACAATACAGACCAGGACTGCCGGGCTCATTACAAGCCCGGCGGTCCTGTTGGGGGCTGACAGTGAGCTGTTACTTACCTTCCTGCAGCTCCTATCAGTTCCCTTCTCCTCCGTGCAGCTCCCCGGTCAGCTCAGTTCTGCTTACAGTGTAAGTATTATTATTTTAATATTATTTTATTTTAATAATATTATTTTAATATTATATGATTATTATTTTAATATTTGCATTATTTTTTTAAAATGTTTTTTGTCCCCCCTCCCTGCTTGTTGCCTGGCCAGGGAGGGGGGACAAAAAAACATTTAAAAAAAATTAATGCAAATATTAAAATAATAATAATATAATAATAAAATAATATTATTAAAATAATATAATATTAAAATAATAATAATATAATAATAAAATAATATTATTAAAATATAATATTAAAATAAAAAATTAAAATTAAAATTCCCTCCCCTCACCCAGTTTACACACACTGCACAAACACACACACACTGCATTCACACAAACACACACTGCATTATATACACACTGCATTCATTATATACACACACACAACACACAAACACACACACTGCATTCATTATATACACACACAAACACACACTCTGCATTCATTATATACACACACAATACACAAACACACACTGCATTCATTATATACACACACAACACAAACACACACTGCATTCATTATATACACACACAACACACAAACACACGCTGCATTCATTATATACACACACAAACACATGCTGCATTCATTATATACACACACAACACACAAACACACGCTGCATTCATTATATACACACACAAACACACACTCTGCATTCATTCTATACACACACTGTAAATAAATATTCAATTAATGTAATTTTATTGGGATCTAATTTTATTTAGAAATTTACCAGTAGCTGCTGCATTTCCCACCCTAGGCTTATACTCGAGTCAATAAGTTTTCCCATTTTTTTGTGGTAAAATTAGGGGCCACGGCTTATATTCGGGTCGGCTTATACTCGAGTATATACGGTACATATTTGGGTTGGGATTCATTCTAATATAGCGAGTTCGGATACAACTCACCAGATATCCACCAACATGCATACATGTTTTGGTAGGACAGTAGTTAAATAGTAAAGTATTGTGCCAACTCTTCCTCCTGGCCTTTGGTTAGTAGTGTAAATCTCTGGACCATTTTTGAATAACCTTTGGCACTGAAACTGTTAGATATTGACCTAATAGTTAGCTGAGTATCGCAGTTGAAGTGTCAAAGGTTAGTCATCACCGGACTATCGACATTAATTCTGTATACATAATTTCTATATTAATTTTCTTAGTTTGTATTTTATGTATACTTTGGGGTTTATACACTTACCTAGAAACTGCAGAGAATTCAGAAAAGGGGTGCAACATTTCTACCAGAATAGCCAAAATGGAATTAGGAGTTTAGTTTTTTTTTTTTTTTATTCAACTATATTGGCCTAACATTTGGAATTCCCTTCTCAATTAACCTGCATTCAAGTTTAGTGAATAAATCCTGTTCTTTACTCTGTTCCATTGATTGGCAGTATATTTTCATTTTATTCAGCCGTCTGTTTCTTTACTTCATTTAGGCTTTTATGTTTAAAACTTTGCAGAACCTTTAGAAAACATAAAAAGGGGAAAAATGAAAAATCGGCATTATTGGCTACTCTCCATGCTGTGTTAAATGAAATTGCTCCAACTTCTGACAGAGGCCTTTGGGCTTTTTTCATAGGAGCTCAGTAATTGTGATTGCATGCTATTATGTTGTATTTTTTTTCTTTTTTGATTCATGAGATAAAATTGTTTAGTAATTTATATTCACTTCATTCTCGCTCAGTTTGTGGGTTAATTCCACATGAGGCACAGTCTAAAAGTACATTGCTTTCACTTTGTTTCTACATCTGCAATCTACATAGAAACAACTAAATTAAACCTTCATTTCAAAGGATGATACTTAAATAATAAACAGTTAAAACATAAGGAAAGTTTTTCGTCACAGACTAAGCTGACCACTATTAGCCATGTCATCTGTTTACACTCTCGCTGGAAAAGTTCCAACCAGCGAAATCTCAAATATAAAATGTCACCGATAACGCAAAATCCAGAGCTACAGGAGGTATAAAAGTATTTGGTAATAGCTACCTGGAATAAAAGAGTTTAGAATTAGTACTATACATCAAGTTTAAAGGGACACTATAGTTACCAAAACAACTTTAGCTTAACAAAGCAGTTTTGGTGTATAGATTATGTCCCCGCAGTCTCACTGCTCAATGCTCTGTAACAAGACTCAAAATATTGGGCATTGTGGTGGACCATAGACATCTATGGTAATAAAATGCACTTTAGTATGTGGTGTGTGTAAAATCTCGAAATAAATAAAACTCTCTTAAATGTGCACTGTGCATCAATAGAAAACATAGTGGTGTGCTGTATAGTCTTATCAGTTAATGGCATCACTGCATTATCTCTCCCATCATCACACATCACATTCTGTCTCCATCCCCTCAGTTAATTTCACTTGCTACTTAACAATAGACATGTACACTCTTCTCACGGACTACGTGACACCATGGAAAAATGTACTATTCCTTCAAAATCTGCCCTTCAACTGATGCTGCTGGTGGTGGTAGTCGGGTTCTGCTAGTAGTAGTGGTTGAAGTTGATGTTCATTGAACATCAGAAGAAGCAGATGTTGTTCTTCAACATCTTATGCAAATGTGCAATCAAGCACATAGTGGATTATTTCTTTGTCTACAGTCAGGGCCGGATTTGCCTTTGCTTTGGGGCAGGCAGGATAGAGGTGGCCCTGCAGCTATGTGAGCGTGGTCTAAATCTCTGGTGTGTGCAGACCATTTTAAATGCTCTCTTCCAGTCCCGGTGTTTAGAGTTTGTTTGGCTTGATTGGTCAAGTTTGTGTGCAGTGGCAGAACTACTGCAGTCACAGGGACCGCAGCTGCGATCGGACCAGTCATTCTAGGGGGCCCGGCCGCCCTGTGGACCTGTGTAACCGATATGCCCGCAGGCTAAGTAACGCGGCCCCAGCCCGCGCAGTATAACTGTCTGGGCCGCATTAAAGGGACCCATTGGGCGGCCCATGCTGTTAGGGTCACCCAATGGCTATGAATTTTCCCCCTGTGATGACATCAGAGCTGGAAGGAAGTGACAGCCCCGGTCACTCCTCCCAGCTTGCACCAGGAGCTGCGCGAGAGGAAGGAGAGGAGGGAGTCAGAGTGGGAACTCTGACTCCCATCAGCCTGAGCCACCATGAAGTCACCCCCAGCATCTAAAAGGTAGGGAAAAGAGGGTGACTAAAACATTTTGTATGTGTTTGTATATGTTTGTAAATGAATGTTTCTCTGTATGTGTGTATATATGTGTGTATGTGTATTTGTATGTGTGTCTGTATGCATGTAGGTCTGTGTGTGTCTATGTATGTGTCTGCGTGTGTATCTGTTTGTCTGCATGTGTGGGGGGTAAAGTATGGGAGGAGGAGGATAGATGTATGGGGGGCAGGGCAATTTTAGCACCGGGGCCCGGCGGTTTCTAATTACGCCTCTGTTTGTGTGATAAAATCAACATTTATGTCACCTCATTTTGGTTATGGCTATACCTATTTATATCGTTGTGAGCAAGGGAGCTGATTAACCTTTGATCGGTGTAACGTTTCATTAATTCTTAATTTTGACAAATCAATGAATCTCATAATATTTTGACAAACCGATTCATCCAAAACTAAATGTATAACTGTCCACTTAGGAAGCAACACTGAGGGACAATCAATTTCACATGCTGTTGTGCAAATGGGATAGATAACAGGTAGAAATTATAGGCAATTAGCAAGAGACCCCCAATAAAGGAGTGGTTCTGCAGGTGGTTACCACAGACCACTTCTCAGTTCCTATGCTTACTGGCTGATGTTTTGGTCACTTTTGAATGCTGGCGGTGCTTTCACTCTAGTGGTAGCATGAGACGGAGTCTACAACCCACACAAGTGGCTCAGGTAGTGCAGCTCATCCAGGATGGCACATCAATGCGAGCTGTGTCAAGAAGGTTTGCTGTGTCTGTCAGCGTAGTGTCCAGAGCATGGAGGCGCTACCAGGAGACAGGCCAGTACATCAGGAGACATGGAGGAGGCCGTAGGAGGGCAACAACCCAGCAGCATGACCGCTACCTCCACCTTTGTGCAAGGAGGAACAGGAGGAGCACTGCCAGAGCCCTGCAAATGACCTCCAGCAGGCCACAAATGTGCATGTGTCTGCTCAAACAGTCAGAAACAGACTCCATGAGGGTGGTATGAGGGCCCGACGTCCACAGGTGTGGGTTGTGCTTACAGCCCAACACCGTGCAGGACGTTTGGCATTTGCCAGAGAACACCAAGATTAGCAAATTCGCCACTAGCGCCCTGTGCTCTTCACAGATGAAAGCAGGTTCACACTGAGCACATGTGACAGATGTGACAGAGTCTGGAGACGCCGTGGAGAACGTTCTGCTGCCTGCAACATCCTCCAGCATGACCGGTTTGGCAGTGGGTCAGTAATGGTGTGGGGTGGCATTTCTTTGGGGGGCCGCACAGCCCTCCATGTGCTCGCCAGAGGAAGCCTGACTGCCATTAGGTACCGAGATGAGATCCTCAGACCCCTTGTGAGACCATATTCTGGTGCGGTTGGCCCTGGGTTCCTTCTAAGGCAAGACAATGCTAGACCTCATGTGGCTGGAGTGTGTCAGCAGTTCCTGCAAGACGAAGGAATTGATGCTATGGACTGGCCCGCCTGTTCCCCAGACCTGAATCCAATTGAGCACATCTGGGACATCATGTCTCCATCCACCAATGTCACGTTGCACCACAGACTGTCCAGGAGTTGGCAGATGCTTTAGTCCAGGTCTGGGAGGAGATGCCTCAGGAGACCATCCGCCACCTCATCAGTAGCATGCACAGGCGTTGTAGGGAGGTCATACAGGCACGTGGAGGCCACACACACTACTGAGCCTCATTTTTACTTCTTTTAAGGACATTACATCAAAGTTGGATCAGCCTGTAGTGTGTTTCCACTGTCATGGACCCCCCCAGGCGGGCACCTGTCTCGCCTGTCAGACGCAGCGAGGGAGCTGTGTTCTCTCTGCTCCTTCTCGCCGTGAGCCATTTGCTGATGCTGGGAGCCAGAATATGACGTTATATTCCAGCTCCCAGCATCAGTAGACAGCCTGCACGGCGAGAGGGAGCAGAGAGAACACAGCTCCCTCGCCGCGTCTGACAGGCGGGACAGGCACCCGCCCCACTGGCCCCAGGGACAGGTCCACGCCAGCTCTCCAGGTAGGGAGGCTGGGTGGACATTTTTTATTAAAAAAATTATTATTGTGTGTGTCTGTGAGTATGTGAGTGTCTGAGTGTGTGTGTGTCTGTGAGTGTATGTGTGTCTGAGTATGTGTGCACGAGTATATATGTATGTGTGTGTCTGTGAGTGTGTGTGCACGCGTATATATATATATATATATTTATACACATACACAAGTGTATATTATTTTGGGGGAATGGAGGGGGGAGAATATTGGGTGAGTTCCCACACTTTATTCCCCAGGACTTGACCCCTGATCACAAGGACAATTGGCAGGGCACATTTAAAAAAAAGAAAAGGGCAAAAAGGCATTATTTTGGAAAAATAGGGACAAGTTTGAACAGGTGCTGTTTACGTGTACTTAACCAACTTGACTTTGCAAAAACTGTTTTATGTATTACATGACAAAATTCAGGTTCACTATTCCTGCAAACATATCATGATGATTTCAGTCACATATTCAAGGAGCGAGAGAAGACAGTAATTTTTTAATAATGCCTGGGGACAACTCTTTCAATTTTAATGTTGACAAAAAAAGTTATAAACAAGAATAGCAGTGGTTTAGTGAATGATAATGTGTGTCAAACAGACATTTTTTATTTTTATTGTAATTGGTAAAGTAAGCATTAGGAAACGTGCAGGATGTGGTCTATTGAAAAAGCTTTTAATGCCTTGTCAGAGTTGAGCAATTACTGTAACCTTAATAAAAGCTGGTTACGTTACAGAATGCAGGGTGTTTCTATAAATGAAAACATTTAAACTGGGCAAACTTGGATCAACTGGCTGGTTAACTTTCCTATTTATTAGTATGATTTTTTTTTTTTTAAAGATAATTATGCCATATTCAATTAGATAATACTAACATAGCAAAGCCCTCTTTAAGGGCTAAAAATCTTTTTTTAGTAAAAGTGTTGTAGCCTCTTATGTGTGTGTTGTGGTTGTCTACACCAAGATAGGCAAATAAACCAAACAGGAAACGAGTGTGGGTGGGAAGTTCCTGAGAAAAGTCACATTAGTACCTTCAGTTACCAGTTCTCATATCTATTATTTAGGATGAACTAAGGTGTTGGAAGCATGGTTTTGGTTGTGACATAAACCAGGCATGCTATATCACCCATATATTGTCAGGCACAGACAGTCATTCTGGGGTAAGCTTTGGCAACATATTTAACTAAATTTGGCCAGGTTAACATTCTAAGCATACTATTTTACATCTGCCACCTACAATGCACATGTCACACTGTCAGATAAAAATGCACACTTCCCTTTTCATTTTCGCACCCCTTGATAAACCAACAATGAGACAAGAGATGTTGTATGGTTCACAGACATGCCCGTAATGAGTGTTACCAAATGGAGGGCCAAAAAGCAGGCTCAAACCTACTCACGGTGAGTGGTCAACATGGCCTGCATACAAGAAATGTGAATCTATCCCACCCTAGGCCAACTGCCACCACTACAAATAGTGTACCTGAAATATACTTCCTGACACGAAGATTTACCATAACCAAATACGTACCCACATTTGATCATTCAGTTGCACCACACAAGACCTGTATGCTCTGACCCTGGTGCACTGATACGTGATGTACACTATAGGTCATAACTCTTCCTGTGCACAAAAAACAAAGTACCTTCCAAACAAGAGCAAGGCCGCCAAATAGGGTTAACACAGTAGCCACATTGATACGGCCTGGTGGCATTGGGCGCTCTGGTTAGCCTCCTTCTGCTGGAGATTGGAGGGGGGCCCGCCACTCTGTTGCCCGGGCTCCCTCAGGGGGCTTACGGCTGGGGTCACGGCCTCGGCCCACCAAGGAGCCCTGGTGGGGGGATCCTCAGGGGTGGCCGTGAGCAGGGAGTGGTGGGGTTCCTTTAAAAAGACAGAGAGCTGCCTGACTGCCCGAAAAACGTCAGTGGCGCGGCTCTGCCACTTTACCTCCGATTGGTTGTGTTCTCTCTGTTTAACTGCTCCTTTTACTTATATAACGCAAAACTGTAACGGCATGTGAACGAACCACTTAACAAGGAACAAACTAATGCACACCTTAACAACATGATCTTCATTTCTGTAACATACAAGATGCATGTATTGGGAACTGGCTTTTGCACAAGTCGTACTGAAAAGAAATACCATGTTTTATATCAGCGCAAAAATAACGAATTTAAAAGGTCACCTAACAAGTCAAAAAACTAAGTGGATAAGAGTAATAATACTTAAACTGAAAATATGGTAAATTACCAGATTATATCAGTGTTGCATACCAGGAGCTTATAAGAAAAGAAATGAAAAGGTTTACAGATGTGAAATGGAAGTGACTCCACGTATGCCTTAAAGGGTCCATATCAAAAAAAATTAATGACCCAGTATCACCAGGGAGTATATACGTGGCCCAGTGTGACTCTCAGGACAGCAGGGAAATACTGTAGACTAAAGGAATTGCCCCAGTAGTTCCACATCTGTATAGTAACGTCTAGGAGGGGTATATGACATCCCACGGTACATTCCCTTGTAGACCGCCTCTTTTTCCAAGCTGTAGAAATAGTTTAGAAACCAAAATATTAATTTAATCTCAGCACATAGAACATTATCACGGTTAACAAAGTACATTCAGTCTTGGAAAGATGAGGAATTTTGAATGATGTCAGCTATTCAGATAATACTATTAATCCTGAATCACTTTATAAAGTACAACAACTAACTCTGGGACACTAAATGACGTACAAAAAAAAAAGTAGGTCAGTGATTGGTTTTACCTTAACCAGGTACTGATTTGGTAGGAAAATAACAACAAAGTGCTCGTTCGAGAAACAGCATCAACCCCCCCCCATAAAACAAACACAGCTATATTGCAAAGGTTTGACAATTTATAGACTACAAAAAATAAATCACAGCTGAAAGGTGGGTTACTAAAGACTCCAAGCTACTGCCTGCTGTAGGGGCCTCCTGATACCCCCTAATTGTAAGCAGTGAACTGTTTTAAAACAGTTTGCCTTCTTACCTGGAGTCCACCAGGTGCTCCCCCACCTCAACTATAGTTACAGGAGAGCAGAACCAGAATTGCTTGTGTTATTATGTGCATACGATGATCAATGCTCAAATGATTAACTTACGGGTGAACCAACCCCAATAGGTATTTAAAGGTTTAAAAGAATATAACATGAGTATAAAATCTGTAGACATCATGAAGTGTAAAAAGTAGCTAAACAGGAAACCAATATTGCTAGTGGAACACTTCAGCCGAGAAAAGTCCTATTATTAAATTACTTCCTTTTTCCATTTCTCTGTTATAGGTAGTACTTTAAGTTCTTTTTTTAAGTTATATCACCCAATGCTTCATATCCAGATACCAAACTAGTTTAAAAAAAAAAAAAAATCACTTGAGATTTAAGGGACATGCTAAGAATCCCAACCTCTACAGCATGAAGGACAACTGTCATCAAATTTTCACTTCCTTTTTAAAAAAGGTTTATTACATTTAATGAAGCAAGGATTATTTTCAAAGCGGATCTGTCACTTTTCAGTATTTCATAAAGATATAATTATTAAGAAATACTGATTAAAAATGCATTGGAATTTCATTGAAATTCCAACACAATCCAAAAGTTATCATAAGACAAAGTATGGACTACTGTGTCTTATGGTTAAACCTGAGGTCCACAAAGATTGTCAAAAAGAGGAGCTTCTCTGTCTAATCTGAGCAGCTGTCACAAATCATGTCTGTGGGGTTCAGGCTTTGTCTATAGATCCTCCATAGACCTCAATGGTGTAAGTACAGCACTGATGTGGCTCCTGCCAGAAGACGAAGGGACCTGCAGTGTTATCATGGATGTGGACGCAAGGGATAGCTGGAGGTGTGTAAATTCCCTACAGCCACTGGACCCACACTGGAACTGTCAAATATGCAGAGACCCCCAAAATTGACAGATCTGCTTTAAACAAAATATGTTGATTTTTTTGAGAAATGTTCACTTTTTTTTATCTGTCAGAATGACACCATTGACTAACAATGGATGTATGTCCCTTTAACAGTTGGGTTTTCTATATTCAGGTAATATGTGCAATGGCATTTTACAGCCAATACAGTTTAAAGCAGCAGTTCCCAAACTGTGTGCCGCGGCACACTGGGGAGCCGCGACGTGCACCCAGGGGTGCCGCGGAATGTTTCCCCGGTGCTATGATTATAACACCGGGGAAACATTACTACTGAGCAGGGACCAGGTCGGGTGCCCCGGTCCTTTAAGACCGCGACTGGTCGCCTGTGATGTCGGCCGACTGGGAGGAAGTGACAGCCTGTCACTTCCTGCCAGCATCCTGCAGGGAGACAGCGTGGGAGGAGACAGCCGCACCTTGAGGGGAGAGAAGCACGAAGAGCTCCAGACCCCTCACTCCCACAGCAGCAGGACTCCAAGCCACCCTCCTGGCACATAAGGAAAGCTGGAGGGAGTGGCTGGATATATTTTTAAAAATCACTGGTATGAGTATGAGTGTGTGTATGTGTAAGAGTTTGAGTGTGTGTATGTGTATGAGTTTGAGTGTATGTGTGTGTGTACGTGTATGAGTTTGAGTGTGTGTGAGTATGAGTGTGTGTGTGTATGTTTGTATGTATGAGTGCATGTGCGAGTGTGTGTGTCAGGGTGTGCATCTGTGTGTGTGTATGTATATTGTGATCCTTGTTTGACAGTTGCACGGTCCTCTAGGGTAAAAACAACATGCACAGTCTTTTGGTTGCAATTCAATTCAGGCCCTTTATCTAAAAGTCAATTCAAATGGCAGCAACATAACACAAAATAACATAACATAACAGATTTCCCTTTTAATCAAATCCTAGCTCGTCTGAGCACTAGCTAACGTTATTATTCCCGATCTACCAAGCGTTCTAAACTAACAACCTTGTTCCACATTAACTGTTCCTGCACTCCAGTGCTCAGTCACCTTTACTCTTGACTCTCTGCACTCCCAGTGCTCCAAGCGAGCCTTAAATCTTGACTCTCTGCACTCCCAGTGCTTCAAGCCAGCCTTAAATCTTGACTCTCTCACAAGAGAGAACAGCGTCTCTCCTACCTGCTTCCAGGAAGGAAACCATCAATCCCACTACCTGCCTAGCACGGTGGGGTTTTATTTCCACTGCTGTATCTGATTGCCTCCAGTTGATCAATAGGTTGGAGACAGCCCGAATACCTGTTCTGGACTTATGTCTTCCAAAAAAAACAACAAACAGCGGAGTAGAGCATTGGCCCACCCTGCTCTCCAAATGCTCCACCCCAGGGGCCCATAACTAAACATTGTTTTGTTTTTTTTGTTGCACACAACACATACTCTCCCTATGGTTAAATGTTATATGCCTTTCTATAAATCACGGGGAAATATAGATTCCTTCGCAGATCTCACCCTGCACTTTATCACAATATATATATATCAGTGCTCTGGGTCTGCGCACACATCTGTGTATGTGCATCTGTGTATCTGTGTTATGGTGTGGGCATGTATCAATCTTTGTTTGTGTCAGGGTGCATGTGTGTATATGTCGGTGTGTATCTATGTGTGTATGTTTCGTGTCTATATGAATTTGTGTGTATGTGTTGGTGTCTGAATTTGTGTGTATGTGTCGGTGTATTTATGTGCATGAATATCTGTGTAAGTATGTATGTATGTATGTGGTAATGTATGTGCATACATGCAAGCAGTCAAACAACAGCTTAACATACAAGCACACTCCTGCAATCTAACACAAATACTACATACAATCACACCCTGCATTCAAACTAAAAAAAATATATACAAACACATCCCTTCACTCAAACACAAATACTTCACACAAATGTACATCTGCATTTAAAAGTGAACATTCAGACACACCCCTGCAATCAAACGCAAACATCACCTACAAACACACCCATGTATTAAAACACAATAACTATATACAAGTACCCCTTCAAACACCAACACTGTACATTACATTATAGCACCAATAAATGTGGCAGCGCTGTACAGATATACAACCTAGACATTTTGACTATGGAAAAATACTGAAATATTAAGGGCGCTTTGAACCTAAAAAGTCTGGGAACCACTGGTTTAAGGTAACTATTAGCTTTAGGCATAGGAGTAGCTTTGGGTTATGGTGAGGTTTCAGGTTAGGTTTAGGATTAGGGATAGGCTTAGTATGATACTTGGCAAAGGTTGGGGTTTTCATGAGATGTTGCTGAGTATAGTTAAGGGAATTTTATTACAGTGGCACACATGAGAGGTATTAAATAAGCAGCAAAAATACAATGTGTATGTAAAAAGTAAAATAATCTAATATAATACCACAAACTTTGAAAAAACTGGTGAAAGATGGCACCTCAATAAAGCTCAAAATATTGTGTCCCCATTTGCAAATAGTATTTATAGAGTAATTTAAATATGTAAAATATGGAGTTATTAAAATGTCCCAAAATACACCATAGAACCATCATTGACTAAACTGCTCTGAGCAGGTCATAAATTCAGCCATGAATTTTCACAAAAACATGACAAGAGAATGCGAAGAGGGTCATTCTGTAGTCGGGAGATATAGCTGAGCACAATTTAGTGATTTTTACTACAGTAGCATACATCAAATTGCTAACTTGCAACGTGCATGTAAATAAATGCAAAAATAAAATCCCATAAACTTTGAAAGAAAGTGGTGCTACAATGGCTGTATAATAATACTCAAAATGTACCATATGACATACCTCGTGGTGTCTACTTTCACAAATGGTATGCATTCAGGGCCGGACTGGGAGAAAAATTCGGCCCGGGCATTTTTTTAACACAGCGGCCCACTAAAAAGGGGGCGGGGCAGAGGAGGTGTGTTTTGTCATCACCAATGACAAACACGCCCCCTCTCAAAGTGAGCATGTTGGTTCAATGCTCTTCCAGGGCAGACCATGCACAGAGCTCTGCTGAAGAGCTCTAGCATGAGAAAAAAGTCCTGTATTTGTTCTGCACAGTGCAAGCAAATTTAATAACATGCTTGCACTGTGTTTCCTTGCAACTTGTCTCTGGTGTCTCTATAAATGGATACCAGGAGACAAAAGGCCAGGACAGAGTATTGTGCATGTGTTTGGAGCCTGCTTGTGGTATTGCGTGTGTGTAGAGTGAGCTGGTCGTGGTGTGGTATTGTGTAATAAGGTCGGTTTTAGTCGTGTTGTGTTTGTGGTGTAATGTGATGCATATGTGGCTCAGGAACCCCCTCCCGCACGGCTCTGGAAAGGGGTTAAAACTTACCTTTTTCCAGCGCCGGGCGGGGAGCTCTCCTCCTCCGATCCGCCCCGTCGGCTGAATGCGCACGCGCGGCAAGAGCTGCGCGCGCATTCAGCCGGTCGCATAGGAAAGCATTTATAATGCTTTCCTATGGACGCTTGCGTGCTCTCACTGTGATTTTCACAGTGAAAAGCACGCAAGCGCCTCTAGCGGCTGTCAATGAGACAGCTGCTAGAGGCTTTGGGGGAAGGCTTAACCCATTGATAAACATAGCAGTTTCTCTGAAACTGCTATGTTTATAAAACAATGGGTTAACCCTAGAAGGACCTGGCACCAAGACCACTTCATTAAGCTGAAGTGGTCTGGGTGGCTAGAGTGGTCCTTTAAGAGTGTAGTGTGTGTGTGTATGTATATGTATATGTGTGTATATATATATATATATATATTTGGAAGTATTGTGTATGTGTGTGGTGCAGTGTGTTGGGGGGGTTCTGTGTGTATGTGAGGGGTGCAGTATGTGTGTGTGTGAGGGTGCGGTGTATGTGTGTGTGTGAGGGTGTGGTGTGTGTGTGATGTGTGTGAGAGTGCCGTGTGTGAGTGATGGGTGTGAGAGTGCCGTGTGTGAGTGATGGGTGTGAGAGTGCTGTGTGAGTGATGGGTGTGAGAGTGCTGTGAGAGTGCTGTGAGAGAGTGCTGTGTGTGTGTGAAAGTGCTGTGTGTGATGGGTGTGAGAGTGCTGTGTGTAATGTGTGTGAGAGTGCTGTGTGTGATGGGTGAGAGTGCTGTGTGAGAGTGCTGTGGGAGAGAGTGCTGTGTGTGATGGGTGTGAGAGTGCTGTGGGAGAGAGTGCTGTGTGTGATGGGTGTGAGAGTGCTGTGGGAGAGAGTGCTGTGTGTGATGGGTGTGAGAGTGCTGTATAAATGTTATTGTGTGTGTGTGTAGGGGGGGTAAATAAAAAAAAAAGTCATTATTTCCCCCCCCCCTTCTTACCTTTAGCCTGGGAGGGGGGGTCCGGCACGCTGGGAGGCAGGGTGGCAGTGTTCCCTGGTGGTCCTCGTGGGTGAGTGAACTCTAGCCTGTGAGGCTAGAGTTCACTCTCGCGAGATCCGGTCGTTGCCATGGCAACGCGCCGGATCTCGCGAGAGGAACCCGGCGGAGCTGCAAGTTAGAGCTCCGCCGGGTCCTCTCTCCAGCCTGGCTGGCTCCCTCCCTCCCTCCCCGCCGGCGGCCGCATGTGGGCCGGTCAGGGAGATCCTTGATCTCCCCACCGGCCCGTCGTGACAAACAGCGGGGCCGGCGCTAGGAGAGTACCGGCCCTGCATAGACCGGCAGGGGAGATCCTGAGACCTCCCCTGCCGGCCTCGGCCCATGGCCACCGCGGCCCACCGGGCATTTGCCCGGTGTGCCCGATGGCCAGTCCGGGCCTGTATGCATTTATGGGGTAATCCGAACTGTCAAACTGTTACAATGCCCTAAAATGCAGAACAGGCCCAGCTAATCCATCAAAATTCGAACTGTAAAAATGGTCAGGTCATTTATATATATATAGCACTGTGACTTCATAAGGTAATTGCAAAGGCATACATTGGGGATATTGTTTCATTCCACCAAAGAATTTGCTCTGCATAATTTGTTGGTCGGTCATAGTGGCACATATCAGATTTGCAAAATGTGCAGCAAAAATGTAATGTGTATGTAAAAAATGCAAACCAATACATCTTTACCACAAGTTTTGACATAAACTCATAAACAAAAATGGCAGCACGTTAAGGCACAATGTACACCATATACAATACCCTAGAGCAGGCATAGGCAACCTTCAGCACTCCAGATGTTTTGGACTACACCTCCCATGATGCTTTGCCAGCATTATGGGTATAAGAGCATTATAGGTGATGTAGTCCACAACATCTGGAGTGCCGAAGGTTGCCTATCCCTGCCTTAGAGTGTCTGCTTTCTCAAATTGTATGCCTTTTGTGGCATTATTTGAACAGTTAAATTGTTATAATGCCCCCAAATGAAATATAGGCCCAACTAATCCATCTATAAAAATTATAACTTTAAGAACCGACACTGTCAGGTTCGTTATATGACACTGGATAGTGATATATTCAAACATCGGAGGCATTGTTTACTCAGAATATGTGGCGGAACACAAAATTGGGTTATGTTGTCTTTAAGGGGTTAAACACTTTACCTTCTGGGCTCACATTTTTCTTTTGAATAAAAATTAAAGGATAACAGGGTTGAAACTGTTAAATAAGATGCACAAAAATAAAATAAAACTGGTGCACATTCACATACCAATCTTTTATGATAGTTTTATAGAGATAGGCAAGTAACTATTCTTTTTTATTTATTTAAAGTGGATTCACAGGACATATGTAATTTGAATTAATATTCTTCTCCTGACCGCATATTGTGGTAAATGACCTTTACGTTCACTCACAAGGCTAGTCCTTGTTAAAAAAATTTATATGAAGTAAAGAAACCACAAATGTCTAAGTTTGTGTATCTGAATGTGTCACAGCCCTATAAATGATAACTTCCTCTTAACATATATGTGCAAGCTGCATGTATCTGGCCAAACACAGAATGGAAAACCCAAAGCCATGTCTGAAGTGAGATTAACCAAATAGAGAATTAAGAGGTATTAAAGGAAGTATCTAGCTCAGTGCTAAGTATATCACCGAAAGCGTGGGTTTCATTGTCACAAACATAGAAGTCGATACCAGAGAACTTTAAAAAAACAAAAAAAAACTCCATATTTGGACAGGGAAGGAGGTAATTTTTTTACTGGTTATAAACTCAGGCACTTCATTATTTTAGAGTCCAACTCCAAAACACTCCACATTATTCCTTTAGGCCCTGGATGGTGTGATTCCATCTTTTTTTTAGGGCTGTTTCTATAGACAACATTTTGAGTTTGACTCTAAACCTGAATATGACTATTTTGTATAGACATGAATTAAAACAAAAGTGTACCACTAAACGTGGAGCAATCACCATGGCAACAAATAGATTGTTTCCTCTGATTCAATTAGTTATCATTAAAGGGATCCAATAGTGTCAGGAAAACAAACCCGTTTTCCTGGCACTACAGGATCTTGGAGTGCCCCGTCGTTAAAACCTCTTCAGCCACTTACCTTAATACAGCACCGGGCTCCCTCGGTGCTGGTGACCTCTCTCCCGCCGATGTCAGCTCCCAAGTGGAGCCGAATGCGCATGCACAGCCAGAGGCGCGTTACTCAAAGCTTTCCTATGGGGATCATATTTGACACTGGACATCCAGCGTCAAACTAGTGCGATTTACTTAGTGTAAATGATGGAAGCGCCTCTAGTGGCTGTCAGTGAGACAGCCACTAGAGGCTGGATTAACCCCGCAGTGTAAATATAACAATTATCTTGATTTTTGAGAGAGAGCAAATAATGAACATTCTTTAGTCATGTTTTTTTTTAAATTTTATTATTATTTTCACAGTTGCAGCTATCTAGTACTCATGTCCCTCCAAATGGGTTATCTATAGAGTGGGCTACACTGTGTGACCCTTGAATAAATCTTTCAAAATATCGGATTTGGCATTTTTCCAGAGGAGCAATGTGTTGTCATATAACTGCCAGAGGTGTCTTTACAGTTTGAGCAATATCAGGTATTCAGTGTTAAATGTGCTGCAAAGTGCAGTATACCAGATAATTTACCTTTAAAAATGTCCCTGCAGTACATCTGTACCAGAGACAGTGTATGGAGATGTGCTTTGCTGAGGGGGCAATACCACATTTTTAGGATCTTAATGTTTTCTGCAGTTTTAATCTTAAATAAATCATTTGCAAAGTATTGGGATGGTAACCTTGAGCTATGATTGGATTGCAGAGGTAGAATACATCTCACAGAGGCTGAGCCAATGAAAAGATTTTCAGTGCTGAATTCCAGTATTTTATTTACTTAGACAGCCAGGCAATAGAAAAATAATTTGGTGTCTTCCTGGCACAAAGTGCAAAAGGTCAAAGACAGCTAATGTCAGGAATCCACCAGCTGTACAGGAGATAGTACAGATAGAGGACAACAATGACAGCAGGACTAGACACAGACCGTGGGCAAATCACAGCAACGTGGACTCAGGACTGTGGGCAAACCATCTGAGTCTTGCACATATGAAACAGACACTGATAGCCTTCCGTTATGCTTTTGTAAGGGCTAGATTTTAACTGTTACACAATGAGACACCAGGATTAAAAACAAGCAAATACCAGAGAAATGTGAATATACATTTAAACGGTTTTCTTTTTTGCTTTGTTTTGTTCACCATATCAAAATGCACAGATCACAGACACGCATGCCTCTCAAGCTTTAAAATGGACAAAGGGAACACTTTATTTTAAGGGGTGTGATTGGGGTTGTGGCCAGAGGCTGAAAAATGTTAGGCGACTTAGTAACAACAATTTATGGAACAAAAATTTTATTTAGAACAACAACAATGTATCTTAATTATTTACACAGACTGATTTTGTAACACATTTAAAAACACATTACAAGGAGTATTATTGCTGTGGAGTTCTATTATACACTCACACCCCAACAATATGGAGCTCATAGAAAAGACAGACATTAAAGGAACACTATAGTGCCAGGAAAACAAACTCGTTTTCCTGGCTCTATAGGGTTTTTGAGTCCCCCCCTCCCGCCGGGCTCTAGGGGGAGGAAGGGGTTAAATTCTTACCTTTCTCCAGCGCCGGGCTCCCTCGGAGCTGGGCACTCTCCTCCCTCTTCTGACGTCACCAGCTGAATGCGCATGTTGTGCGTGACATTTTTATAATGAATGAGAAATATAAAGAAATGTAAGAAAATGGACGAAGCTGGAAGGGACCTCAATTTTTCATATTGATAGCGTTTTTGCACCACATATTTTGTATTTTGAAAACAAAAATGCTGTGAGACATTTATTCCTATCTGGAGAATGAGGAAATAACCCGGAAGTCATGCAGAGTCGTGTGATACCCCAAAATCTCAACATTATCATTTTCTATAGTTTTCACAACTGCACTAATGGAATAGCCATGTGCAATATTCGTTTCTAGTATATTTGTGTACAGCAGAAAATTTCATTTTGGCTGAATTGGTTCTGAGAAAATTTTTTGTTAACCACAAAAGATTCTGGAAAACGAATCAGATGAACATTAGGGTGAAAAAATGGTTCTATTAGTGTCCTGAAAAATATCTACATAATATAATATGTAATCCGACAGACACATTTTCCTACCATTTGGTTCACAGATTAAAGGGAAACTATAATGCCAGGAATACAAAGTTGTACAGCCCGCCAGCACTAAAAGCGTTAAAACCTTTTTGTCACTTACCTGATTCCAGCACCGATATCTCCGTCTGTGCTGGGTCAGGCTCTGCCTCCGCTCCTACTCCGCCAACGTCAGCCGACTGAGGGGACCTAATGCGCATGCATGGCGAGTGATGGCATTGCCGCGATGGCATTAGGACTTCCCCGTAGGAAAGCACTAAATTAATGCTTTTCTATGGGGTTTTAGCTGACGCTGGATGTTCTCATGCAAAGCGTGGTGCTTAATCTAGCATATACAACAAAAGCAAAAAAAGGATAGTTTTCTTGGGCTTTATTGCAAAAATGAAACCGTAACTTTTATTCATAATCCACGTTTCAGATCTGAAACATCGATGATCACATTTTATATAAATCTATTGTTTGCAAGAAGTCTTTGAGTACTATCCTTTTTTCTGCATATATATATAAGCTCGATTGGCCTACATTCTAATAAATTGCAGTTCGTACCAAAATGAATCTCCAAGTCTAGTTTCTAGCCTTGATAATTTAACAGAATTCTGGACTCATGTATCCTTTATACTTCAGTTAATAGCTGCTCTTATTCTGCTCAAATCCTGATTATAGAGATGAAAGTCCTTCTACTTGCTTTTCATTCCAGTGTTTGAAAGTTGGACACTTTACCTGTTACAGTAAAGAAGGACTTGTTCATAAGAGCACTGTTCGTCTCAAGCTTGTTAATGAATAAAATCTTGTAGTTGCTGCAATAGCACTCAGTGTAAGGTTATTTATTATTTAATTTCTTTACTTTTAACAAGCTGCTGGCACAACTCATTTTATTACATAAACAGTTATATTCTATATATTTTATTAAAACCTATGGATCAATAGATAGGTATGTTTTGGTATCCTACCACTGAAGATGACTTTGCTATTAAATGTTTATGCATGAGTGATCTCTCTCTCTCTCCTCCTTGCATGCTCTGGCTGCCTGCGGGTCTGTCAATTTCCTAAACTGTTAAAAAAACAGTATATAAACTTTTCCAGCCACGGTACAGGTGTTTTAGAGTAGGTCTAGTCATCCTGTGTGATAGTGGAAATTCTCCTTGGGGATACACTGCTTATCCCATAAACACCAGATAGCACGGGGTTCTTCTTTCCTTCTATTCACCAGCATATTATAATTTTATCATGTACCGGTCTGCACATTTGTACAATATGAGATATTACATATTAGTAAGTGTGATGGTATATTTAGATTTGTGAATGTTGCTGCATTAACAGACATGGGCATCGTTATGTTAATAAGCATTTTCTTTTGATGTGTGGATTAAGTAATTTAATGAGCACAATGTAATGATAAAAGGTTAAATTGCTGTGAAAAATGCAATGCTGACATTTTCACATGACCTTTCTAATTCTGATATACTATGCAAAAATACAATGTAGCTTTAGCTTGACTTGCACAACCTTTCATAACTCTGTTAAAGGACCACTATAGGCATCCAGACCACTTCAGCTTAATGTGAATGCTTTCCTATGCACTGGCTGAATGCGCACGCAGCTCCTGCTGCGCATGCGCATTCAGCCGAAGAGGAGGTGGAGATGAGGACTGGGTTTGGGTGCCAGGTCCAGCTAGGGTTAACCCTTTTTTTTATAAACATAGTAGTTTCAGAGAAACTGCTATATTTATGGTGGGGTTAATCCAGCCTCTAGTGGCTGTCTCATTGACAACCGCTAGAGGGCTTCCGCGTTTCTCACTGTGATTTTCACAGTGAGAAGTCGCCAGCGTCCATAGAAAAGCATTGTGAATGCTTTCCTATGGACTGGCTGAATGCGGCTCCTGCCGCGCATGCGCATTCAGCTGAAGAGGAGGAAAGGAGGCAGAGAGGAGAAGGAGAGCTCCCCGCCCGGAGCAGGAGAGAAAGAGGTAAGTTTAACCCCTTCCTCTCCATCCAGCCCGGCGGGAGGGGGACCCTGAGGGTGGGGGCACCCTCAGGGCACTATAGTGCCAGGAAA
Organism: Pelobates cultripes; assembly: GCA_933207985.1. Lineage (NCBI taxonomy): Eukaryota > Metazoa > Chordata > Amphibia > Anura > Pelobatidae > Pelobates > Pelobates cultripes. The sequence goes on from OW240915.1 coordinate 62,253,325, forward strand.
ACGAGTATGTTTTCCTGGCACTATAGTGGTCCTTTAAATGGTTACTCCAACCTTCATGACCTTATCATCTTTTCTAATAAAGTGAGAACAGTCCAATCAAATTCTTCTCTATGAAATCTCTGTCCTAAACCCATTAAAGAGACACTTCAGCCCACTAAAGCACCTTAGATTGCTGAAAGGCCTTATGTGTAAAGAGAGTGTATCCTCTTTATTTTATTTTGCAAAACGTGCAGATTTCAAGAGAAATTGACACTTTTTATAAATTAACTGGTTACAACACCTTGGCTTTCAAACAGACAACAGGTCCGGTTACTTTCTGGTTTGGTTAGCTCAGTGAAGCTAAACTCAAGAGGCAGCAATAACTCAGAGCACCTGCTTTTCAAAGACTCCATATTGAACTCATTGGGAGTCTGTAATTGGACAGCCACAGAAAGTCTAGGCGGGGCTAGAAGGGGAGGGATTGCAAAGGCTGCAGATAAGAGATCTCAAGTTTTACAAACTGTTTTTGGATTTACCCCCAATAAAATATATATAATTAAATGCATGCAGGTTTTTATTTGGGTATATTTACTGAACTGTGAGTTATATTCATTTTGTATGTGGGAAGTGGAGTGTCCCTTTAACTGAGAATAAAATCAGCTGGCACTCTCAGCCAATGAGCTCATCTTGTGTCAACCCGAACTTATATATTCAATCATTCTCTCTCTTTTTGTTTCCTCAGTTGAAGTCCCCCAAGGCTCAGTTATTGACCTTGTTCTATTTTTTTTTTTATAATATACTGCTTCTCTTGGTGACTTTATTCGTTAATTTGACTTTCAGTAATATGTATATGTTAATGACACCCATACAAACCTCTCCTAACCTCTTCTCTGGCAAACTAGATGACTATCCATTGCCTGAATCTCAACCTTTTCAAAACCGAGCTTATTATTGCTCTTTTGATAACCACCCCACTAATCTCATTCTGCCTGCAGGTCAACAAAACACCCATTAATCCAACTTTGCTGCTTTCTGTGCTATTTTCTAATCAGATCTTGCTTTTAATTCCCATACCCAGTCTGTCTTCAAATCCTGCAGTTTTCGCCTTAAAAATATTGCTTGTATCTTTGCTTTTTGTGAAATCCGACAAAACATGTTGGGCCATAATTTGAAATAAATTTTGAATTGCCATCAATTTACACTTTAGTGAATAACCCTGAATGTGTTTGTGGGTTTGTGTGTGAAAAAATGAATGGGTATAGAAGACATGTCCTTTCTTTTTTTTTTTATTAAATAGATACATTTTAGAACTTGTTTGAAGAATTTCTCAAGTGGACCACAATTAGTTTAAAAAAAAAATAGTTCAGGTCAATTCAAAAAACTTGTAACTTGAAAAATAATATTTTTTTAGAGCACAATATTTTTTATCAGTTGGATATTTTATGTATTACTTGTGCACTAGCTGTGTGATAGTGCTTAATCTCACAATGATGAGAGAAGTACTTTCTCCTAGAAATTATATTATTCACATTTTGAGAGGTGCAGTAATGCTACTGCTGTTCTTAGTTCTAAAGTGAATTGTCATTATTATTAGTTGTGAGTAAGATCCTGACCAAAAAATATGTATGAGTTATATAGATCTTTGTGAGGTCATTAGAATGTTGTGATGTCATAATGTTGTGAAATTTGAGTGCACAGTGAGTGATCTTTAAAAGCCGTGGACGAACGCATCAGGAAAGCTTGCTTTTATTTATTTTGAGGGATTTCTGAAATAGGTCAGAACTTTTTTAAATTTAAAACACAAATTAGCTAATGTCTCTAGTCACCTTCTCCTAACCAGTGTCTACAGTCTCATTCTTTTAGCCTTTGTTTCCAGTTTCCTTCTGCTAACCTCTCCAAGCTTCTCTCACGGCCAATAAATTTAATCAGTCAACAACATCCAGCCAATGTCAGCCAATCCTTCTCTCGTTTACCTAATTCTGTCCCCAGCCAATGTCTCCAATTATTTTCAATCCCCTGCCAATATCCCTCAATCTTCATAATGTCCTTCCCGTGCAATGTCCTTCAACCCTTCATTTACCTTGCCAGTGTCTCTTCGATGCTCCTGCTTTCCTTCCCAGGTAATGTCTTCCAATCCTTAAACTAGCTCGACAATGTGTTGAAATCCTGTCATCACCTAGCCAATCTTCCTAGATTAGTGATTTTCAATCATTGTGCCGTGGCACATTGGTGTGCTTCAGCTACATCAAAGTGTTTTACAAACCCACTGGCTAAAGGTCCTTAATAGATCGAAGGCAGTACTTAGAGACACTTAAGTCCTCTAAAGCGCTTCAGCTTGCTTTAGGCATTAGGAATTTCAAGAAAAATGGCACTAACAGTTTCTGGTTGTAAAGCAGCTGGGAGAGCTTCCTGTTTCATTGGCTTTTGGCTACAATTGGTTTCAATGCTTCTCTGTGAGATGCTTTGTTTGTGTGTCCAAATGCTTCTCAAGGAGAAGCATGTGATTGGAGACGAGTCATCAGTAATTATGACTTCACTATAAGAGGGTCGGAGCTGTAGCGAGGAGACTCTCCCAGATTTGCTATTAGCAAGTTTGATTAAATTTAAATATTTTAATGCTGCAATGGGGAGGGCAGTAATATATTGAAGTGACACTATTAATATATACATTAATTGGTGTGTTCCTTCAAAATGTGTTAATTTGTGTCAGCACTTAATGTATGTATAGCAAACAATATGAATAAAAATATCAAAGAGAAGTGAGTAGAGCAATCAGAGCAGTTTAAGGATTGAAGGACCACTAAGTGCACCCACGCCACTTCACCTCAATGAAGTGACCTGGGTGCAGGGTGTCTGTCCTTATAACACTGCAATGTAAAACTGACAGCCACTAGAGACTCTTCACGGCACTGACTGAAATAAAACTCAGTCACATGATGCAGAAGTCCCTATAAGAAAGCATTGATTCAATGCTTACCTATGGGTAAGCATGGATGCTCTCTGTTAGGAGCATTGGATTGGGCATTGGTGTAGGAGGTGGACAGGTAAAAAAATATAATTGTATTGTTTTATATGACAAACAGGAGATGGGGTGGAGGGGGGGTGGGGAGGGGGGCAGTTTTCCAATAGGGACAGAGACACTCAAGCATTTGTAATATAGTTTTTTTTCAGTGCTCTTTTAAGATTGCTAAAACTAATTAGTCAAATTGGCTAGAAGTGTCCACATTCATCTACCATGCAAATGGGGCATCTATAAGCTCTTGCATAAAGGGTTACTCTAAGTAACCAAGTAGTCTAAGTTCGGAGATTTGAAGTGATATAGTAAAGGAAAGATGGTCCAGGCACTCCTTGGTTCAAAAAATAGGCAATTTATTAGAACCACAGCAACGTTTCGACCTTATTTTTTTCAAGGAGTGCCTGGACCATCTTTCATTTACTAGATTACCTCTATGGGAATTTGGTGTTTATTCCTGGTACAGCTAAGCACCCTGGCTCAGATTGATGGGAGTGAGTGCAGCTCCCTTCTCACTCTACAGAGATTTGAAGTGGTCATGGTGCTTTTATTCTGTATATGCAGCGTTTCACAATGAGATGCTGCACTTAAACAGTTTAACCACTCTGTAACTTTGAAATCATCATTGGGGTGTCTTCCCCAACTTCAATTCTTCTTCCAAGTTGTAAATTCTGTGCAATTTCAATGCATATAGTGTTATTTATTCACTGAGTGCACCCAGCAGATGCTCTCAGCCAATGAATGACTGATTGGATTAGGATCCAGCTTCTTCAGCTCTGCAGATGCCAGATCAACGCCACCTGGTTGGGCAGGAGACTTTGGCGCCTGGCAGGGACCCAGATACTGGAGAATGGACTGTAGGGGTTATGATGCCTTGGAAATTTTTCTCTCATTAAAATTAACCATCTTCCATAAAAGATTGGGAACCACTAACTCAGATATCACTACTCAACCAGTGTTGAACTGCCCACAATTAGCCAGTGTCCTAGAATTCTATCCATCCAAAAAGCCAAGTAAAGAACATAATCAAACCCAGCTATTCACAGAATTTCCATACACAGACACAAAAAACTCCTTACTATGTGTCACTTCTTTTACCTCTCAAACAACAAGTAACTAGAATTCTGTTCTATTTATTTATTAATATCTAAATGTGAATTTACAGGTTTCAAGGGGACAGTTGTAGGCAATAACTTGCCCCTTGTTCTAAGACAAAGGCAGCAGAGGTGACAAAATTTAATTAAACCAGGATAATTCTTAGTACCTCCCCCACTGCCCTGTATATATGCAGATCTAGATTGAATCTGCCATTGGATGCTTAGTAACAACGAAGGGACCTTAAGGGGAAGGGGCTGTGAGCCCCACCAGCACATTAGGCCCTCCCCACAGGAAAGCATTGCTTGAGTGCTTTCCTATGGGGTTTTCACAGAAGCTAGATGTCTTCATGCACAGCATGAGAACATCCAGTGTTGTTCATTGGAGTCAAACATTTTTTTATTTGTCTACCCAGCCTCCCTGCCTTCAGGATAGCTGAAGTCGATCCTTCCCCTGGGGTCCAGTGTGGCTGCAGTAATCTCCCTGCTCTTCTTGTTCTGGTCCCTTGTGCACTGTTTAGTGATGCCGGGGCCAGAGTTACATCGTATCCCTGCTACCGGCATCACAGTAGGGAGCGTGAGGGAGCAGAGCAAGAGGACCAGGAAAATTTCAGCTCCGTTACCGCCCACTTCTATTCTCTCACAGCCAGCCGATTGCCTCCGTCCTCCTGCAGCTGGCCAGCAGGCCTCTATTCTCCCTCAGCCATTGAACGAACTGACAAACACCCAGGACAAATTCCTACTTGCCATGGAGACCTGGCACCTGGGTGTAACCCCCAGCAGGAAGCCACAAACATAGGTATTTGATAGATGTAATACATTTTGTGTCGTGGAAATAGAATACTTTCATCCAAATGTTTCATTCAATAAAGAGGTATTTTTTATTGGCTGTTTACCTGGTTGCTTGTATAAAAATCTCCATTTCTTATTATATTTGTCAATTAAAATTGGTGTCTGCCAACTAATCAATAAAAATGTCATTATTTATGTATTATTTTAAAAGACAACTGTTACTTCAAAGCGATTTATTAGGTATAGATTTTATCTGTACATTCCGCTGCCAAATTTCCAGTAAATATATGTAAAGATATATTTTCTTGAAAGTCATGTCTTTCTCCAACATGGCCACCTGGAATAGGCTGAGCAGCTCGATGCGTACCAGCTTGGCCCTAAATCTGTGTAATATCCCATAATTCCTACTGTGTGAGTGTACCCAAGAAGTGGTATGCAACTATGTCACAGAGGAGCAATACAGCTCTGCACGCAGATATTGTTTTCATATTTGTGGTCAATACATGAATTAAAAAATACCTTTTCATTTATGTTTGCAAGCAATTAAGTGAGCTTATTTTATTGTGTTTAACCCCTTAAGGACTGGACTGTTTTTGTGATGTTGTACATTTGCGACCAGGCATATTTTTACACTTTTGTGGTGTTTGTGCTTAGCTGTAATTTTCCGCTCTCTCATTTACTGTTCCCATACAAATTATATATTGTTTTTTTCAGGACAAAAGGGGCTTTCTTTACATACCATTATTTATACAATCTCATGTATTTTAATTTAAAAAAAAAAAAATATGATGAAAAATTTAAAAAAAATTATTTTTTTGACTTTTACTTGAAAAATCTTTTACTCATCTACAAAAGCGAATGAAAAAAACTTCTAAACAGATTAAAAATTTTGTCCTGAGTTTAAAAATACCCAGTGTTTACATGCTTTTTTGCTTTTTATTTGCAAGTTATAGGGCTATAGGTACAAGTAGGATATTGCGGTTTCAAAACAAACATTTTTAAAATTTATCAATAGTGACATTGTAACACTATTATCTGTCATAAATCTCTGAATAACACCCCACATGTACATTTTTTTTTAAAGTAGACAACCCAGGGTATTCAATATGGGGTATGTCCAGTCTTTTTAAGTAGCCACTTAGTCGAAAACACTGGCCACAGTTAGCATTCATATTTGTCTGTGTGTGAAAAAGTAAAAAACTAAATTGAACGCTAATTTTGGCCAGTGTTTGTGACTAAGTGGTTACTAAAAAAAGACTGGACATACCCCATTTGCAATACCTTGGGTTGTCTTCTTTTGCAAATGGTATGCCATCATGGGGGTAATTCTCATTCCTGGGCTACCATACGCTCTCAAAGGCAATGTAACCAACCTGGCCATTTTCAATGTAAAAATATTTGACCCATATATTTGACACTGTTACTTTAAAAAATGCTATAAAACCTGTACATGGGGGGTACTGTTTTACTCGGGAGACATCGCTGAACACAAATATTAGTGTTTAAAAACTGGAAAACCTATCACAACAATTATATCATCAGTAAAAGTGCTGTTTGTGTGTGAAAAATGCAAAAAAAGTAACTTTCACTGACAATATCATCGCTGTGATATGTTTTACTGTTTTGAATCACTAATATTTGTGTTCAGCGAAGTCTCCCGAGTAAAACAGTACCCCCCATGTACAGGTTTTAGGGTGTTGTAGAACGTTACAGGGTAAAATACAGTGCTAGCAAATTAAATTCTCTGGACTTTCGGCCTGGGTTGGCAGGCAGGTCCCTCAAATTGCAATCAATAAAATTACTTAATTATGTAAAAATATTACATAAATATGCACGTAGAATTTAAATATATATGCATATTTATATATTTGAAGTCTATGTTTATATTTATATAATTATTTATGTAATTTTGTATATGGACATATGTATATTTCATATTATTTTTATTTATTTATATATACATAGATATATATACAAATTCATTCTAAGTGTATTTTGATATAAATATATATATATTAATTTTAAAATACAGTTAGAATAAAATTTCATATAGATATATAATTTTTTTTAAATTTTTATAATTTTAAATTTTTTTTATTTAATTTAAATTACTTATTATTTATATTTTATAATAATATATATATACAATATATATATTTATTATATATATTATATATACACGTGTGTAATTTAATTATAAGTGTATTTTTATATTAATATATGTACATATTAATATAAAAATACACTTAGTATGACATTATATTTATGATATATAGACATTATATAAATATAATATATGTCTATATATCATATATATATACACATATATAATTATTTTTTTTATTAACATTAACTTTATTTTATTTTTTGATTTTACACATACTGGGAGACTGCCTGTCAGCACAGACAGTCCCCTTGCAGGCAGACACATGGACACCTATTGTGACCATGTGATCGCTGTGTTGAGCGATCACATGGCCCCAGGGGTCCTAATCCAGTGTGGGGAGACTGTCTGGGCTGCAGGCAGTCTCCCCACAACGGGAGCACCACCGATCGCCGCCGGGGGAACGACGGCGATCAGGTAAGTAACTAGGACCGTTAGGACGGTTCAGGACCGTCAGCGGTCGGCAGTGTAAAAATGCCGATGACGGTCCTGAACCGTCCGCGGTCCTTAAGGGCTTAAGGAAACACTATAGCGTTAGGAATACAAATGTGTATTCCTATAGATATAGTGCCCTAGTCACTGTTTAGGTTAAAAAAGTGAGTTTACTTACCGTTTCTCCCTTATGGTGCTGTCTCTGGTGTACCACTCTGCGTCTTTAGCTCTCGATGATCTCAGCCAATCCAATGCTTTCCAATAGGATTGGTTAGAGATATGCGAGGCACAACGCCACTCTGCGCCAATCAGATGGTCTCCTTGAGATCATCTGATGGAAAAAAATGGAGTCTTACCCCACTGTTTCGGTGGAAGTGCCTCTACTGACATACTGACAGCCACTAAAGGGAGGATATCCCTGCGAAGAAAACATTTCAATTTCTGCAGAATGTCAAGGTTTTCAGTTGCAGCGTTAAAACCAGCGGAACATTGCATCCAGACCACTTAATTGAGATAAAGTGGCCTTGGTGCCTATAGAGTCCATTTAACCCCTTAAGGACACAGGACATGTGTGACATGTCATGATTTCCTTTTATTCCAGAACTTTGGTCCTTAAGGGGTTAAAGTGATACTTTTTATTTGGTAGCACAGGTGCACTTTAAATATAAATGTGTATTTTAAATTTGAAATGGAGCAAGACAAACTGACAGAACTATTATAATTATGCAAAATATATCTTAAAGGTCAATCAAATAAATACAAAGCTGTGCCAGAATACAATTTGCCTGTAATTTACATTCATTTTTGACCTTGGTAAATGTAAATCAGTATAATCCTTCCAACAAAAGTTATTTTTATTACCATCCCCCAATACCAGAATAATAACCGAGGCAGTGTTGAAATATTTTATAACAATATATCACAAACACTGTTGGGAAAACAATGCATTAATAAAGTTTTTCAGAAAAGATGAAATGCTGTTTCTAATAATTAAGAGGAAATGCTTGTCTTAATTAATATGTTAATAATGGTTGTGGAAATGTAATAATTAATGCGGAATTCTATGTTTGTTTTGGACAAGTGATGTATTTGTAACTATGGTATGCCCAGGGTGCTGTCAAGTTAAAGGGTTACTTCAACCACCATGATCATTTCTGCTTTTTGAAGTGGTCATGGTGGTAGGAGTATGGATGAGAAAGCATTGAGTGGACGAGTCCCGTGACGTCAGACGGGGTGCATCAAGCAGAGCCGGGGAGCTTTGCCTGATGCTGAATTAATGTGAGTAAATTATATTTTTTAAAATGCTCTTTGAGTGTTTTTCTCGTGGGTACTGACAGAATAACACCTAAATAAAAAGGGTTGGAGACACTTTCAAAGATCTTTCTTCTTCACTGCTTCTAGATGTTTTGATGGCAGCTGAGCGTTGAGTGCCCACTGAAAATTTTGACGAATAAATAACAGTCAAGCCTCAGGAGTTTCTTTAAACTCTTTTACAGTTTTTATTTAGCTTTTATTCAGCAACAGCTTGCAAATGTCTTCAAGATAGGAATATAGGTGCCATTATATTCGTCTAGAAGGTTTTCCTTTTTTTTGTGTTTTTGTTAATCTTTGTTTTATTGAAATGATAGCAAGATACAGACTGAAAATAAACGTGTACCAGGATATATCAGCATAGTTAACAAAAGTGACACACTTTACATGTCACATATAATTCTAGATGCTAGAGACATCTAATTTTCACATATTACTAAGTTGGTTGTTTAATGAGTGTAATTGGGCTTTATGGAACTCTTGTGTAATAGAGCATGACACTGACTAGTGATCAGGGATTCTAATGTTTTCTCATGGGCTTCATAAGTCGTCGATTGAGATGGCAAAGAGGTAATAAAAAGAAAGATCTTAACACTGAAAATGAACTGTGGGAAGAGGAAGTATCCTGGAAGACTATCCCACTCACTTTTGAAGGATAGCTGGATACCCGTGAGGTTGAGAGCTGTTAGCGACCCGTTGTATCCTTGTCACTAGACCCATAGCTGCAAGGAGTTGCAGGAAAGTGCCAACCGGCCTCCAGGTCTGCTGCTTGCAGGCTCCCAAGTCAGAGTGCACCAGGCATTCCAAGTTGTACCAGATCCCGTGCTGAGTATAATTCTTCTATGTAAAGCAGGGGTAATTAACCTTTTAATACCCAGCGCCCACTTTTGTATCTTTGTTGATGGTAAAATTTCCTTACCGCCCACCAGCGCCGCAGTAACTAATTTTATAGCGCAAGTGTAATCATTTATTTATTTATTTATTTTAGAAAGGAGGGTTTTTAAAGAAAAAAAAGTACTTAACTTTATGTATTTATTTCCCTTTTTTTCAATTTTCAAATCTACTTTTTTTTTCTATGTCTGTGAGGTGCTGTGTGTGTGAATGGTGTGTGTGTGTGTGTGAGGGGTGTGGTATGTTTGTGAAAGGTGCTGTGCTTGTGTGAAGGGGCAGTGCATGTGAGGGGGGACAGTGCGTGTGAAGGGGGCAGGGCGTGTGACAGCGTGGAGTGTGTGTGAGGGGGCAGTCTGTGTGTGTGTGTGTGTGTGAGGTGGAGTGTGTGTGAGGGGGCAATCTGTGTGTGTGAGGGGAACAGTGTGTGAGGGGGCAGTCTGTGAGTGTGTGTGAAGGGGCAGTGTGTGTGTATGTGAGGGGTGTAGTGTGTGTTTGTGAAGGGTGCATAGGGTCTATGCTGTGTGTAGGTGAGTCAGATGTGACAATCTATCTGAAAGTCTCCCCCTTCCTTCTTCTTACCTTTTACCATAATGCTGCAAGCCCCAGTGGTCCAGTGGTGGCTTGTTTACTTTAGCCTGCAGCTCTTTTGGCTGCAGGCTGACTCTCCTGTCCTCCAGCGAACACAGCACTGTATTGGAGCATTGCCATGGTAATGTGCGGCAACGCTCCCACCAGCCTGCTCGCAGGAGGAACACAGAGCATCCCAGGCCCTTCACTCCCTCCACTGGAACTAAGCCCAAAAGGGCTTACAGCAAGGCTGGCTGTGCATGGGCCTTGGTCCACGGACATTGAGGCCCACTGGGCGCTTTCTGCAGAACCCACCATTCCTCACCTGAAATCCCAATCGGCCCACTAGTGGGCAGTAGGGACCAGGTTGACTACCCCTGATGTAAAGTAACATCAGCTGTTGCTTGTGGGCCTTCAGGGGGTGGAAGGTGTGTTGGGGTTAAATTACCCTAATTGCCCACTGCCTGAAGAAAGTCATCCTTTCGCGTCCAGTGCAATTTTGCCCTGTAACTGCAGGCAATGGGCAATTAGATCCTCCTTAACCTCTGCCTTGGTAAGTCAGAACATGGCGATGAAGAATGCTGTGGTAAATTAGGTGCAGATTTGGTAGCAAACTTCTTTTCTGATCAATGTTTCTGTCTGCTTCCATTCGTACAAACGTTATCTGCATTTTTAAGCATCACTGTCTGGTTTAAAATAATGTGAAGAGATGTTTTATATATTTGTTTATCAAATTGAAAGTTGGAGCCATGAATTATAAAATACAGCGACTGCAAATTATCTGAGGTCTTCACTGTCTCATTTCTTTATGTTTCATTGTTTTGGAAGGCTGTTGGCATACTCCATTTATTATAGGAAAAGATCGCTTTATAATCTAGACCTTGTGAAATGCAGTATTTGCTTCTTGATTGTGCTATTAATCTGCAGCAGTCCATTATCTGCAGTATGCAGTAGTTCATGAGAAGATTGGTGATTGTGAGAGGAAATTGTGGTGTCATAATTTATAGATTCGGCAGCTCCTAGACCAGTGTTAGAGACAAACTATGAAAAACCTTTTTGATCAGAATGCTGATTAAATACAGTTCTTCATATAGATCTTAAAATCTATTGTCTGCATATTAAAGGACCACTATAGGCACCCAGACCACTTCAGCTTAATGAAGTGGTCTGGGTGCCAGGTCCATCTAGGGTTAACCCTTCCTGCTGTAAACATAGCAGTTTCAGAGAAACTGCTATGTTTACATATGGGTTAATCCAGCCTCTAGTGGCTGTCTCACTTACAGGCGCTAGAGGCGCTTCCGCGCTTCTCACTGTGATTTTCACAGTGAGAAGACGCCAGCGACCATAGGAAAGCACTGAGAATGCTTTCCTATGGACTGCCTGAATGCTCGTGCAGCTCTTGCCGCACATGCGCATTCAGCCGATGACGTCGGAAGGAGGAGGAGAGTCCCCAGCGCCGAGGGAGTAAGATTTTAACCCCTTCCTCCCCCTAGAGCTGGGCGGGAGGGGGGCCATGAGGGTGGGGGTGACCTATTAACACTATAGTGCCAGGAAAACGAGTTTGTTTTCCTGGCACTATAGTGTTCCTTTAAAGTGTTTTCTTTGATTCTATTAGAATGTTGTTTACTACCCATCCGCACTCCTTTTATTTCTTTTCCTTTCCTCTATTTCTTTCCAAATGAACTGGAAGATCAGTTGCTGGACTTAACCGGGATACAGTTATAAAGCAGCAAGGTACTCCTCAGCTACCAGGTTAGCAAAATACTGGAAAATTGTTTTCTCAGACCTGCAAAAAGATCTTGAGCAAAGCTACCAGGAGATCCAGGCAACACACAAGCAGTCCCTTCTGATAAACATGCCTTGACACCGTGATCTCTCATCAGATGAAAACAAATATATTCTAAAAATATTAAGCAACTATTCATAGTTACAGCAGACCTTATGATGGTACACAAAGATCTACAAATGAGTGAAGGACGAGCGCAGACTGTAGAAGAGGACTCCATAGGCCTGACATATAGTATCTCCTATAATACAGGAAGTGACTGGAATGTTTTGTACATAACATGAAAATATACTGTAGTTTTAGGACCCTTTTTTTTTTTTAAACGTCATAGATATTATAATTAATAATTATACTTTTTGAGGATGAAAACTTGAAAGCAATGCAAAGACAGATATCAGACCTGTCATAAATGTGTTGGCATTTCCTGCTAACACTGTTCCTTGCAGGGTTTGGATAGGGGCTGATGTTACCAGACTTGGAATTTTGTTGCTAAAATCAGAAAGTAACACCTTCAGCCCAACTAACATATTGAAACCTTTAATAATAATTAAATGTTAGTAATTCAGTACCATGGACAGGGCAGCCTTGTCACAAAACCGTAGTGCATTGTCCTTTCTGCTTCAATAGTTCAATTTTGTGAGATTTGTTTGGCATGTGGAGCTTCAGCATTTCCAGTTGTGGCACATTAAATGTTGTGATATGTAATTGTTTAATATAGTGGGGGCTTTTTTTCACTAAATCTGAAACTATGGATATTTAAAAGGGAATTGCAATCATTTGGACACATTAGCTGAAAGATTTTTTTTTTTCCAGTTTAATTTAGACCCAGTGTTTGCTATATCCTTATGAATTTTTCACAATTCCTGGTTTAATGAGTAAATCATATTATATTTGCAATATATTTGTGCATTTGAGGCATTTTTTATGGGTGGAATATTTGTTGGCAATTCTAGGTTTTGTAAAATGTTTTCAATAATTTTTTATTTTCCGTTTTTTATTCATTCATTAAATTCACACAAGCAAATAAACAAATAGAAACGTGTTGGTTTAAAAAAAAAAAAAATCTTTATGTTTTACATGTGTTAAGTACAAATTATTAAAAGGAGCTGTAAAGAAAGTTCTTAATGAACAAAAAAAAAACTGCACAAAATTGTATGCATTTGTTAAACAATATTTTTAAAGGAAAAATTTTTGGTATGTCAACCTTTCCCATTTTTTATGCAATAAGCTTATACATTTAAAATTTAATAGAGACATTTTGTCATTCTATGCACGCCAAGCACTATTATTATTGCCATTTATATAGCGCCAACAGATTCCGTAGCGCTTTACAATATTATGAGAGGGGGGATTTAACTATAAATAGGACAATTACAAGAAAACTTACAGGAACAATAGGTTGAAGAGGACCCTGCTCAAACGAGCTTACAGTCTATATGATGTGGGGTATAAAACACATTAGGACAGGAAATAGCAATCAAATAAGGTGGGGGTGAAGCAGAGCTGGAGGAGAGAGTAGAGTGCTGCCCTTTAGGAGAGAGCAAGAGACAGGTATGTGAGGTAGAGGTTACTCTGGGAGGCCATAAGCTTTCCTAAAGAGATGGGTTTTAAGGCACTTCTTAAATGATTGAAGACTAGGGGAGAGTCTGATGGCGGTAGGCTGGCAATTCCATAGGAAGTGAGCCGCCCGCGAGAATTCCTGTAAGCGTGAGTTGGCTGTACCCATGCAAGCAGCGGGCAGGAGAAGATCACAGGCAGAGCGGAGAGACCGAGAAGGGGCATACCTATGGATCAGTGATGATATATAAGAGGGTCTAGAATTGTTCAGTGCTTTAGAGGTGGTGGTCAGAGAGGGCAAATGGAGTGTTGGAGATATTAGATACTGTACATGCATAAGGGAAAATGAAATCAAGGGTATTGTGAGCTACATGGGTGGGAGAATTAGCCCACTGCGATAGCCCAAGGTAGGAAGTAATTGAAAGTAGTTTAGAGGCTGGTGAGGTCAGGGGTGAGTTGATGGGAATATTGAAGTTCCCGAGAATTAGAGATGATATGTTAGAGGAGAGGAAGTAGGGTATCCAGGCAGCAAAGTGGTCAAGGAAGAGGAGAGGGGAACCAGGGGAACGATACATAACGGCAATGTTAGCAGAGAAGGGTATGAAAAGGCAAATTGTATGGATTTCAAATGATTAGAAGGAGAGGGAAGGGGGGGGATTTGAAGGACCCTACACCACCACCTTTACATTGGAGGTTAACTGGTAAGAATTCAACCCAACCTGCTTTAGCAGAAGTTCCATGCATGTTTTGTTTTTAAGTGGCAGGTTGTAGATAAAAGATAGGTGTGGGTTCCCCCGAGAAACCTAGGGTAAAGAATGAGGGAACGTGGTTGGATTAACTATTTACATGTCTGTGTGGGGGGAAAGTGAGTTGTGAAAAAAAGAGACAGGAAGAAAATTAGAGTAGTGTAGAAGAAGGAATATATAGAGGATGTCGTGATATGTTCGTGCCCCCAAGTAAAGTGGATTTAGGAAGGGATTGAGTAAGGGGGTGAGTCGAAGTGCCTCAAAAGACGATTTTATCTATGTCTAGAATACATTTTTAATTAAATGAATCTCTAGAGAAGGGTATATATACACCTCTCAAATGCTTTGTTGAAAGCTTTATGAGTATCATTGAGTTGGGCAGTCAGCATGTCCATATCTAATGCTTCCTCTATTTTATGGATTACTGTGGTAGAGGAAGGTGTATGGCTCTCTGTCCATTGCTCTCCTATAGCTCTATGTGCTGCGAGCGGTATCCTATCTGATAATTTGTTTTAATTTCTAGTGAATGTACCAAGCTGCTTTGATAATGAGATGGCCCAAGGATCTAATAGGAATTGTTTTTCCATCACCTGCGAGATTAGTGCTTGTATCTGGGACCAGAAGGCTTTCAATTATGGGCACGTGAATCAACAATGTCTGAAGGTCATTGTTTCCCCACACTGTTTCCCAGCAAAGGTTCCGATTGAAGTTTTTCCATTTTGTGAAGTCTAATGGGGGTTAAATAACATCTAAAATAACATCTTGTATGTTTGTTCTTTATGTTTGACAGAAATGGTCACAACTAATTTCTGTTGTTTTACTTGGCTGAGATAAAGATCCAGGTTCTGTTTGTTTGTATGCTTATTTTAAGATACTGCAGCCAGGTACAGGAATTGTGGTAGATATTCCCCAGATATGCCATTGAGATGCTCATTAATACATGTAATTACATCATGTGCAGTCTGCATAGACAGCACTTATTGTCCAGGTTCAGAGTTTTCCAGTTACACTCGACCTACTTTAAATACAGTGTGCATTTGTACTAACTTATATTTTGTGTTATCAACGTGCTTTCATTTTTAAAGGGACACTCCACTTTTTCATGCATGGTTTCATTGGGAGTGTATCTGTTTCTTTACTGGGTATTAGCCTTCTCATTAATAAGCCTGTGAAGCTCTCTCTCTGTGTGTGAACGCACTTGTGTTGGCTCGTGCGTGCACTGCCCAATATTCTGATCCAATGTCTTAGAAGGAGGTATGTGGGGGGAAGCAGAGCGTGCCTGCCACTTCTGTTAGCTCAGAAAGCTAATGGAAGCAGGAAACAAACATCCCTGGCTGTATGACTAACTTTTCATTTTCATTATTCTTAAAAGTGACAATTTCTCATACAAATCTACATTTTTGTAAAATGACTTTAAAATTGGATATTCCACACCCGTAAAGGACGTCAGCTTTATGGAGGTGGCATGGTCCGTTAAACTATACTTCTTTAGCCAACGGAGGAACTTTGAGAAGTTTTTAGCGGACGCTGTGGGATATTACAGAAGTTATCCTCATAATGACTTTTACAGTATTTTAGCTGCACGTAACATTTAACTAATATAGAGAGTCTCCTAACTCTAAGTGCCACTAAACAGCAAACCTTTCTTTCAGTTTTCTTGTCATCGTACCCATTTTATTGTAATGATTACACTCCCCCATTGCCAAATGGTTTTAGTTATATTTATTATCTTTATACCTAGGTGTTTCCATTTTGTTCTCTTCTGTCCATGATATCTGCCCCTGCAGTTTGCCCTTCTGTGAGATTATATTGACTAAGCGATTGTGGATAAATTAACTTAGCAACTGAACTTAAACTTTGCTTAAGCTCCACCCTTTGCCAAAAATTGCCAAAGATCCTCCAGCAGTGGGATAAACCATTTCCAGTACTCATCTCCGCATTACCTCAGCGCTCCCCCAAGCTGAGTAGAGAAATCCTGGCACAAGATGTCTATTGGCAGATGAGCCATTGTGTAGACCCTTGACAGGTTCACCCACCTGTCCCTCTACGCCGACAACTATCCGTCATATGGATTCTTACAGATCCTGCCTATTTTATATACGTTTGTAAGTTTCCTTTTTTTCTTTTATGTTTCATTGCATTAGTATAATGCCATTTCATTGCCAACATGACGTAAAAATGCCTTTGCATATGTGAACACCTGTGCCTACATATCCAGCTCTCACCTATTCACTTGTATCAGGTTTAGATACTAGGGGAGTCTCTTCTACTCTATCCTGAATGAATACAAATATCTATAGTATACATCTTATTGCCTACACGCTACAATATGACACTGAGATTCCTCTAAGTAAATACCAAAGACCTTAACTCGCTGAATAAAAGGCAGATGGCCCTGAAAGAAGCCCAACAAGCAAAAGCCCAAGTTGCCCTTTTATCTGGAAACTCATTTTAAATGGGGAAGTTGTTGCCTAAAAGTTACCACACACTACTACAGACTTTTTTTTTCGTGTCAAAGCAGGGGAGCAAG
The DNA here is from genome assembly GCA_933207985.1 of Pelobates cultripes. Classification (NCBI taxonomy): domain Eukaryota; kingdom Metazoa; phylum Chordata; class Amphibia; order Anura; family Pelobatidae; genus Pelobates; species Pelobates cultripes. Next base: position 62,270,187 of record OW240915.1, read on the forward strand.
AAAGGGAGACACATTTTAAATCATTGCTACTGAAATAACCTACCATACATGCTTCTAAATTTGTATGTCCCCTACGAGAAGGTGTTCCTTATTTTTAGATACTCTCAAATGAGGGAGGCAATTGTATTTTCCAACTTAGATTCCAAATCTTCTCATATAAGTAATCAAGGAAACTCTACAACAGCAAATGGTCAAGCTTTGATGGGCTGGGCGAATCAATGCAATTAAAATGACCATTCTCCCGAACATGTTATACATATTTTGTTTGATATCAATTCCTATCACTCTCAGATATTGCAAAATGATACAAAGTGATCTCTCTCAGAGCGAGGGTCAAATTCTCCATATTATCTTGCCCGATGAATCTAGGTGGATCAGGCATACCAGATATACTAAGCTATTACAAAGCACCTGGGTTACCACAAGCAATAAATCTACACGTGTCTCCTTCTACCCTCAACTGGGTAGATATGGAATTCACTCAACATCCTATACATCCCCTTATTCCACAACTGTGGCTGCCCAAAACAGTTTGTCATTAAAATAAATTCACATATCAAACCACAATATTAGTCTTCGTACATGGGATTCCTTGTATTCAAAACTAAAACTACAGGACAAGATAGCTTACCTGGCAACTTTATGATCCCTGCAGGTCACGGTCCCAGAATTTACCAACCAATTTTCTGGCCCCTTGTACCTGGAAGAAGTTGTCCCTCCACAAAATATTTTTTCTTAGGTTTCCTTGCAGGAGCTGGGAGCACATGTGCTGCCATGAGTTAGGACTAGATAAATGTTTCGGTTTTCCTTGCGGCCAGGAAAACTTGTGCTGCACCGGGTTGAGACTTTTAAGAATTTTCAGGCCACCCACAGCTGGGAGAGCTCTGGCCTGGGAAAAGCGGGTACTTTGGGAAGATTGTCTGAACTGGCAGCAGGGAGAACTTGCCCTTACCTACCTTGTCTACACTGACCCTATCATCAGCTCGCTCCCCACTCAGCGAGCACCGAGTCTTCAACAGGAAGGCTCCATCCCAACCAGGCACTGAGTTCTGCCCCTCTGTTTCCTTGCTCTGTCAGAGTCTAGCTTGTACTGGCTTGTGACCTCAACTCTCTACTGGCTGCGGACAGGCCCGCACAGTGACATCACAGAGACTGACAGAACAATGAAGATGTCATTGAGCCACAGCAGCAGTGGGCAGGCAGTAAGGAAGTGGCTGACGGAACACTGAGGATGTCATAAAGACACAGCAGCCAGCCAGGAAGCCTGTCTGCCAGCCTGCAGTGAGGGAGACCCTTTGTAAGGGTACTAGGTGCCATCTTCCATCTTGGAAACAGTAAGACTCCAGGCCCCATTATGCTTTGCCTGCTGTCAAGGGGTAAAGTGGGACTTGTAGGTTTTTAGCAGCTGAGGGCCTGCCCTTTCCTTACTAGATTAACTAGTTTATGTTATTCAAAGTGAAATCTTATAGTAGACGATTAGGCAGGCTAATTAATTCACTGCATGAATATCATTATGGACATTCAGTGTTCCATTTTCCAAAGGACTGGGCTGACAATCTGCAGTAATGAGCATAAGAAGTCTTAGAGGCATGTATATAAGTTCCATCGTCTGTAAATAGAGAGGCAGATGTTTTCCCTATTACTCAAACTCTGCTCTTTATTCCAGAAAACTGAATTTTATATACACATTACCCTATTCGCTCAATCCATTAGATATGTGATATTATTTTACAATCTGTATTGTGATGATCTAATCATCTTCTGCAACATGGCCAACATACGAAAATTAAAACAGTGATGCTGGGTTATAATAGAGCTGGTGCTAATTCAGATCTGCAGGAATCCCAGATAACAAGTTGCCTTTATTAGGAACAAGTTGTTTTCTCAGTTACCAACTCCGATGTTCATTGAGCCTTTTTGTAAGAATCAGCACTGTGTGAAATTTCTTTCCCAATTTCACACACTTGACATGAGAAAAAAAGAACAATAGAAAGAAATTCAAAAAGCTACTCCAACCGTTATGGTGTATATTAACATGTTGATCTAATTATGTTTCTTTGGCAACCTATTCGAAAACCTATCACATCTCAAGGCTCTTCCGTGAGACCCTTGTTTTTAGAATCACAAAGATTTCCTCCTGAGTCCAAAGCTGATTGATTCAGCAGGCACACAACAGGAGCAATCCTGCATGTGATTTTAATTTGTTTTACATATTTATTCCAAACTCAGAATGTGTGCTTCATCTTCTGTAGCGGTTATGCAGTAAATTTTTTTATGTGTGCCAAGTTAAACTTCACTTCTGGTCGCTTATTTAGTGAACATACCAGTTATTATTTAATCTAACTAGTACCAGGGTCCCCTTGATTGCTCCTTCTAAGCATTTTTGTTGTTAAAGGTCCAGCACTGAAATCTTTACACACTTTGGTTTGCATAGGAACAAAAGGTACCTAATGTAGGTGGAATTTTTATAACAGCTGTTTCGTAAAACATATTTTACTCCTGGAACCTTTACAAAAACAATCAGGCTTATTTACTAATGTTAGAATTTATTCAAACACTATAGGGTCAGGAACACAAACATGTACTCCTGACCCTATAGTGTTAAAAATAATATCTAATCTATATTATATATTATATCTATAATATAATAAAATTGAATCAATGCATCTCTATGAGGAAAGTTCAGTGTCTGCATGCAGAGGGTGGAGACTGAATGGCAGTTCTGCTTACTCTGCAACACTGCCCAAGGAAGCACCTCTAGCAGCAATCTGAGGAGTGGCCAGTGGAGTTATCACTAGGCTGTAATGTAAACACTACAATTTCTCTGAAAAGATTGTAGCCCCAAGGAGAAAAGCGCAGTTTATCAGAGGGGGCCTTGACAGGGCTTGAAGGCGGGCTTAGGGGGAGCCTGATGGTGACTGGTGGGGTAGGATTTAGGGGTTGGGCTGATATAAATGTCAGCCATTTTAGAAACCCCCATTACTAATTTGACTTACCAGGCTGAGTTGGTCCCTCCCTCCCTTTATGCATTGGTTAAGTCTTGCCCATTTGGTCACAGCGGCGGGCTGGTATAAGGAAGGTTAAGGGGATAACGGGCCTGCTTAGGGAAGAGAAGATCAAGAGTAGTTAGTTGGCTGATTAATATGGTTGGTTACCTGTTGGTAAGATGTTGATGGGTTTCGAGGTTGTTGGTAGCTCAGAACCCGGGTGGTGTAGGGGTATCAAGGTATACCCCTGCCAGGATCGTGTGGAAAACGTTGGATCTTGTTTATGTTATATTTACGTGTTGTTATACTATGTTATGTTATATATTATGGGTCATTGCCTTGTGATTTGATATGTGGGGAAGTGATAATGTTGGATGGCTGAGGATTTGGGGGTGGGCAATGACTTTTAATGTTATTTACATGTTATTGTTATTATGATTATAATAAAATTAAAGCTGTGGACATATTGACCCATACCTAAGAGTGTCAGTGTTTTATTACGGGTGGTTTGTTATAAGGTAGTAGACAGCTCCTCCTGCCCATATGCACCTGTCAAGTGTTTACTGCAAATAAAGCCTGAAGGGAATGTTTATACTCACTAGAACAAATACCATAAGCTGTTGTTGTTTTGGTGACTATAGTTTCCCTTTAAAATGAATTAAAAGTGAATTCTAAATTTAAGGCCAGAGTAGCCAAACTGAAAGCATGGCTGATTTTGAGATTTTGTTTCCAGTTTAACTATTTTCTCCTTAAATTTTAAATTAACTTTAAATGTACCTTATATTCTCACTTTAGTGAATAACCCTGAATGCAGATAATCAAAAAATACGTAAAACAGTAATATACACAAAATTAAATTTTACGTTGTACTTGTACCTTGTTTATACACTTTTGGAGAAATTTATAAAATTTTAGGTAAAATAATGTAATTGTAAGAAAATTTGTGTCTGCACATATGTATAAAATAATTGCCATCAGCAGAAAGAACCTTTATAGCTGCTTCCTAATAATGGTACAAGGATTAAACAGCATTTTGGCTCAAAAAGCAGCAGAAAGTCAAGCTGAAATTTGTATTAACAAGAATAGCTTGAAGGAAATAGGAATAAGAGATGGGGTTGTTGAATACCAAAGGTACGTTACGCAATACCCAGGGATGCTGGATTTTAGAGAAATCAAAATACCTGCGGTGATAGAGTTCAGACGGAGAAAAAATATCATGTATAGACTCCCACTGCGACGGACAGGTCCCTCCATTCAGAGAGAAAAATTCCTGAGGTGTAGAGTGAAGATGGAGAATAAGTTAGTGGAAGAAAACTGGAGAGAAAAGATTTTTTAAATTGAGGCAGAAGAACATAACGTTACTCTACTGGGGCCCATTACATGCAGTTCCACCACTGGCTAGTGAACACTGGTTGATGATCCGCTGAGAAAGAAATAGAATTCAATGGCTGATGTTTTTTTTCAATTAAGTTTCTTTGTGAGACACAGTAATGTATATTGTGTTGTTATAGAGCAGTGCAGGCTTTTATTTAAAATCTCTGCTCAGGTCCCACCAGGAGCTGTGATAGACACATTTAAACCTGAGTGAATGTAGCAATGTGCGAACAAAGACATTTGTATGAGAAAGAGAATGGAACATTGCAGCGCTCTTAAATTATAAGCTTGTGCCGCTAAAAACAAACAGATATAGAATTGATCCTTACGGACATAGAAAAAAAGTAAAGAATAAAAAAAAATTCCAACAAACTTTCAACTTTTTAAGGAACTGTGTTTTCTAATCCTTTTACAACCAAGTGCGTAAAACATGGGATGTATGGAGTGCACATACACTCCGGATTAAACAACAATATTATGTATGGGTTTTTGTCCAGGGATACCTAAACATTACGCAATTGTAATTTACTCATTCAAGCTTTCGAGAAATATTAGGGGATGAAATGTTTCTAGAAATTATACATTAGCAAATAGGCAGAAATAATGTTTTTTTTGTCTCATGAACAGGTGTGACAAAAAGATGAATAAAAATGAGAAAATATGCTTGTGGGCATTCTAGAATTTGATGGCATTTGCGGGTATATTGCTTCCTGAAAATACTACTAAAATTTAAATATATGCGTATATGCGTTTAATGCCTTTGTACAGTACATAAATCAGCCATCTCTTCCATACAAGGCATTGCAGACTGGAAAGAATTGTAGAGTGCTTAGAGCTCTGTGATCTTTATCCTAGTTTACTATAGTGCAGCCATGAAGTTTGTCCTACAAACTTTGCTGTACAGCGTGTCTGTCTTTATAACACCAGTCAGCCTAAGCCACTTGGGACAGGTGACCAATCAAGTAACTGCGGACTGCAACTTGAGAGAGCCACAGTACAGTAGTTGTAGCAGAGGATAAGTTTGTCTTTTACTGGGTTAATTAGTATTCGCCAGATTGGTTGCGTTGCCTGTGAGACTGTATGGTAGCCCAGGAATGAGAATTACCCCCATGATGGCATACCATTTGCAATAGTAGACAACCCAAGGTATTGCAAATGGGGTATGTCCAGTCTTTTTTAGTAGCCACTTGGTCACAAACACTAGCCAAAGTTAACGTTAATATTTGTGTGTGAAAAATGCAAAATACTAATTTGAACGTCAAATTTGGCCAGTGTTTGTGACTAAGTGGCTTCTAAAAAAGACTGGACATACCCCATTTGCAATACTTTGGGTTGTCTACTTTTGCAAATGGTATGCCATCATGGGGGTAATTTTTATTCCTGGGCTACCATACGGTCTCAAAGGCAACATAACCAATCTGGCGAATTTCAATGTAAAAAAACCTGAAACGCAAGCCTTATATTTTACTCTGTAACTTTAAAAAAAACACCATAAAACCTCTACATGAGGGGTACTGTTATAATCAGGAGACTTTGCTGAACACAAATATTTGTGTTTCAAAACAGTAAAAAGTATAACAGCAATAATATCGTCAGTGTAAGTGCCATTTATGTGTGCAAAATGCAAAAAACGTCACTTTTATTTTTAATTATGTTAAATTATTATATAAATATACATGTAAAATTATATATATATATATATATATATATATATGTGTGTGTGTGTGTGTATAATTTTTTTAAATTATTTTTATTTATATATAGGTATACATATAGTGATATATACATATATACTTATGTATATAGATATATATTATTTCGTTCTACATGTATTTTGATAGCAATATATATATTATTATCAAAATACAGTTAGAACGAAATTACACATATATATATATATTTTAATTTTTTTTTTATTTATTTTTTTACGTATTTACATATTTTTTATTATATATAAATATATATAATTATAATTATATATATATATTTAATCAATATCCTTCTACGTGTATTTTGATATTAATATATATATATATATATATATAATTATATATATTAATATTAAAATATACTTAGTGTATGTGTAAATGTGTGTGTGTATATATATATATATATATATATATATACTTAGATCATATATATAATATATATGATCTAAGTATATTTTATTTGTAACTGTAATTAATTTTTTTTATAACTAATATTTTATTTTTATTACAGGAGATGGGGCAGAGACAGTGTCAGCCAGTGATTTCACATCACTGGCTGACACACGGGATCAGTGATCACAGTGACTGGCTGTCACTGTGATCACCTCCTGCAGATTGGGTAATTGACCATAGGGGGAGTGCCTGGGTGGTACAAGCACTCCCCCTACCGATCTGCAGGGGGATCATTGCGCTTGTTACATGTATCAGCCATTAGGCTGACACATGTAACACTGATCGCAGTGACAGACTGTCACTGCGATCAGAGCGCTCTGAGATCGCAGTGACAGCCTGTCACTGCGATCTCAGACAGTGCAGATCGCAGTCACTGACCCCAGGGGGACTGCCTGGGGGGCCAGGTATGTCCTCCGACTGCGATCTGCACAGGGGAAAGCCGCCGG
>OW240915.1:62277255-62309177 GCA_933207985.1 Pelobates cultripes
CGAACAGTAAGGAGCAAGGTAAGGGGAGTGCCTTAAGTAGGCTAGAGGTAGCAAACCAGCACCTCCCACAAATGCAGGCAAATTGCCTTAATACTTGTGTTAGGTGCTTAAGATAGTACAGTGTGAAATACCATGAATAAGCGTAGGATGATAAAAGGAGCAAGTCGGTTGTGGTGTGCCGAAACCGACGATGAGGTAGGCCTGAGAAAGAAGAGGGCAAAAATTAAGTAATCCAATTTATTAACAGACAACCAATACATATACATTTATCAACCAGACATGTTTATGAAAGCATCTCTTAACTCTTGTACTGGGTTCGGTATGTACCGTGAGTAAGCGGATGACTTCCAGCGCCCCAGTGTTTTGATAACATGAGTTGGGACGTTGAAACTGGAGGCTGTGGACGCGGCTCCTATACGAAAGGAGTGTCCTGAGTAATTGTTTGCGTTGAGGCCCAGTTGTGTGAGCAAGGACCTGACGTAGGTCATGAAGGTTGTAGTGGTGAGTACTGCACCTTGTAGTTGTAATAACGGTTGCGAGGGCAGTAAGTGATGGTGCTGTATGTAGGCATCAAGAACTTTTACGGGACACCATCTGTTGTGCGTGGGGTAGTACGGAATGTTTACAGGTATGTGCTGGCTGGTTTTGGAGTGAGGTAAAGACAGGATGTAATGATCCATATGTTTTGTCAAGTGGGAATAGAGGAGGAATGGAGTGGTTTGGGTCGTGGAGGTCGTAGTGAATTCTCTGGGTCGTAGAAATCCATAGAAAGCGATGTATATTGCTGTTTTGATGATAGAATTCGTATTAGTGTCAAACGGTTTCAGGTCGAGTAGGTTAGATAAAGCTTTGAAGATATGGTTATCTATGGGTAGCCTCTGGGCCAAATGTGTGGGTTCTGATTTTTGAATACCTCTGAGTATGGTCTTAATTTGGTGAGAGGCCATGAAACTGTTGTTATTTGGGTGTAAGATGAGCATGTGGTGTTGAATGCCAGTGAGATAGAGTTTGATGGTGTTATATGACAATTTGAGTTTAAGGTGGCAAAAGGAAGCAAACCCCAAAAAAGATGTCATAACAAACGGTTGTATGATGTTATGTTCCAGAAGGAATCGTTTGAATAGTGTGAAAGCCCTGTTGTATGTTTTGTTTGTATTGTGTGAAAGTGCCAACTGAGACAATGTCCTGCTATGCTGCATGATGACGTCTAGTCCAGTATGAGTTGTTGAAATGTTGGAGTGATGGTGGCTGTGGGTGCTGCTGACGGGAGTGCTTGATGAAACTCCTGAAATTTAAAGCGAGACAAACTGTCAGCAGCTGTGTTGTATACACCTGGCACATGGAAACAACATAGGAAGAAATTATGACAAGCTGCCAACCAAGTGAGTTTCCTCAGAAATCTCATAATCGTAAGAGATTTGGAACGACCTTTGTTGATGATGTGACAGGTCGCCTGGTTGTCTGAGTAACAACGCACTGGCGTATTAGCCCATAAATGACCCCACGCTACGGCAGCCGCCACTATGGGGTAGATCTCAAAAAGAGCTGAGGTAGTGGAAAAACCTTCCAAATCCAGAACTGCTGAAGGCCAGCTGCCCCAAAGCCATTCGTTCCCAAAAATTGCTGCAAAACCAGTGGTAGATGCCGCATCTGACCAAATGGTAGGAGATGATTCAGTCAATTGAGGGAGGAACATACTTTTACCATTCCAAGTGGTTAAAAACCTCTTCCACATGTTTAGATCTGCCGTAGCTTGGGCATCTAAGGACAACCTGTGCGTGTCATGTAGAAAAAGTGGGAAAAGATGCAATAGTCGTGAAATAAAGGAGCGGCCTTGAGGTATGATGCGCATTGCAAAATTTAGTGACCCCAGCAGGGACTGTAGTTCTTTGCGGTTGCAAGTGCCGAGCTGTAGGTAGTTGTTTATGTAAGTGAGAATATTGTCTATCTTTTCGTAAGGTAGGCTTGCTTGCATTGTGGCAGAGTCTAACTGGATACCCAGAAAAGTGATAACCGTGTCTGGCCCTTCTGTTTTCTTTGGGGAGATGGGTACACCTAGTTGCTCAAACAGCTTAGTGGTAGCTTTGAGGCTAGTGGGAGGTGCAGTATTCTCCTCGACCAGTAGGAAATCGTCCAAGTAATGTAATACTGTAGGGCATCCGGCTATGTTCAATAGTAACCAGCATAGTGCTTCGGCAAATGTGTCGAAAATAGCTGGGCTACTTTTGGACCCAAAAGTTAACCGGGAGAAAAAATAGTAGTTCTCGGACCACTTGATGCCATGCAGGTGCCACAGTGTGGGGTGGATAGGGAGTAATTTGAAGGCGTTAGTAATGTCGGTCTTACTGAGCCAGGCTCCCACCCCTGCTTGTATGATGGCTGTAATGGCGTGATCTATGGTGGTGTATTGCAGAGAGAATTCCTCAGAGGGTATGAGGGAATTAAGACTGGGGTTGGCCGATGAGTGGGGAGCCGATAAGTCAATGATGAGTCTCTGTTTTTGGGAAGATTTCCCTGTGACAATACCAATAGGGTTGGTGCGCCATTCTGTGAATGGGGAGTTCTAAAAGGCCCCAATACAAAGCCCTCCTCCACTTCTTGGTTTATGAGGGTGTCAACCACTGTGGGGTTGTGTTGGGCGGATTGTAGGTTTGGGCATTCCAGAGTGCCAGCTGGTATGTGTAGGATACCTGTGTGGAAGCCTTCTGTTAAACCAGAAATAAGAAAATCTACCAGGTGTCTAGATGGGTGCTGAGACATCAATGCTGTGAATACTGGCATATTAATGGACGTAAGGTAAGGCTTAGAATACATTTTATTTGGACACATGGTCTTAGCATGTGCCCTAAAACATTTTGAACAGACATGCAATAGTCTACATCCACTGTAATTACAAGACCCAACATTGAAATTATTACATATCTGGGACTTGCCCAGAAACTTGATTGGGCGTCCCAATTTGTCTTTGGATAGTTTCCCTGGATCCCCAGAGGAACTAGTTCCTTGTGTGGAGGCATGTCCGTCTGCCGTGTTGGGACAAAAATTAGTAGTATGGGCTGTGGAGGAGCAGTATGCACAAGCTGGTGTTCTTAGACCTGCAAAGTGTCTGCAGAATAAGACGGTATCAATCCTTCCCCAGTTGGATCGTGTACCGTACTGGGAGAAGGCTCCAGCCACTTTTGCAGAAAAAGACCTATGGTAGTCATAGAATGCTGAACCACCATATTTGTTGCCCAGGTCTACCAGCTTGTGCATATAGAGATCAAACTCCTCTCTTCTGTTGGGATAAACCGCACAGATGACATCCCTGTAAATACCAAACGCTAGTACAAATTCAGGGATAGTCAGTTTCCTGTTCAGGCGGGCATCCCTAGATCTGACAATAACAGAAACATCATCATAAGCATACGTCTTATGTTCCACAATGTCCTGGGAGGCAATCAACAGGGAAGCCAGGTTGACGTCTTTACCTTCCAGGATATCCCTTTTGATATGCTCAGGTATCATGTGGGCCGGGCTAACTTCCTGGTCATCCAGGGGGCTGGCTGGAGCGACTAATGGCAAGGCTGGTGTTTGTACCGCAGCCGCGGGTGGCCCTGCTAGAGTGAGGGCCGTGGTGACCGACTCAAGTTTCTCCAGCCTGGAGTTGACCTTGCCCATGGATGCCATGAGTGAGGATAACATGGCATGTATGTCCCCTGGGTTGGACTGGCTAGATCCTTCCCCGGCTTCCATGTTATTGGTTGATGTGCGTAGCAGTTTGAAAAGTTCTGCCTTCCTTGCTGTAGCGGGGTAGGGGATTTGTCGTCTCCTTAATTCCGTGGTTATGCGCGGGATTGTCCAGGATCTAATTGATGCTGGACTAGCTAGCTCTCCTCCTTGTGTGGGAGTGACAGCTCTAGCCGGGGTGCTAGGCAGGGAGAAATCCTCTACCCCTTCCTGAGACATACTATAAATAAAACAATAATTAGTATATAGAACCACCAAATTGTACTGGCAGGCTAGCTAGGCCGGATGGCGAAAGTATTATGCTTGTTTGGTGACAGGTGAGGCCCTACTAATTGCCAAGCGGCTTGAGAGGCTCTATCTATGCGTTGGCGCGAGGGGTTATTGAGGCCACTTGACGTAGTGGCAGGAGTTTTAGGCCTCTCGGTGACTGTACGACAGAAAACAGGGGAAGGGAGTGACAGGTGAGGCCCTCTCTTTGCAACATGCGAGGCGGCTAGCTAACGTGTGGCCCGATGGGTGTTTGCCTCCGAAACGTTTGAGGCGGGGTGTTGGCCTCGCGGGACCACTAACTAATGGCGACAGCCAAGATGGGGTAAATACCTATTGGGAATCCTGTGACCCTATTGCCAGTACTCTAAACTAGGGGGATGAAATGAAATGTATGGTAGAATACCATATGAGCAGGTGTACGTACCTGGTAGTATGATAAATCACAGGAATAAACCGTGTGGAGCAATTATATAAGCTCGACAGCCTAAAAATGGGTAAAAGAGAGTAGTACGATGAGTGTGGGGTGTAAAAAGAACCAGACTTATAGTCTGTAGCAGCAATGTATAAAATTATGTTGATACCATGGGAATAGCTATGAGTGGCTCAGAAATGTTTGCATGCTTGAATAAGACATCTGAGGGAGGCCGTGGCCTATGTACAAACAATCTATGTGTTACGTGATAATGGTGTGTAAAGGAAAACATGAAACGTAGGTTATATACATATGTATATGACTGTGTAGGGGACGTATGATTGGTTGGATCAGTACGTGTGATTCAACCCGAGTATGCATGCAAAAAGATTTAAGCCTTATGTGTCATCGTCATGACAGAGAAATGAGGCCTGTAATGTAGGCTGAGTAAATTGAAATGAAATGGATAGTTATAAAACTCCTGGCGTGGGAGTTCAATGATCTGTACCGAAATGTAACTGGTTTTATAGAGAGGGACATGGATGAGGTCATGGCCTAATTAACACAGCGTTATGTATGATATGTAGCAGAAAGACCAAAGGCAGGGATACCCCAAAATGATTTAACATGATGTAAAGTGATGTATATCTATATGATATGTATGTATAGCAAAGACGTATCAACCCGAGAATTATTGATTAAATGAACCTATCCTTGTATATGTTGTATAAATAACCCAGAAATGAGGCTTGTAACATAGGCTGAGTCCATTCGTATAAATGGATAAGTAATGCAGACCCCTGAAAGCGTGGGAGTCAAATGGTATACACAGAGAAGTGGACTTGATTTGTGGACGTAATACAATACTGACAATTGTTAAAAGTAATCCAAAATAATCTATTTAAGCAAGCAATACTTTAACCGAATGTTATATACACATGAAATGGTGAATATGATTCATGAAAGGATTATACGTGAACACACAGAACAGCCGAAAGCAAATGTGAGGGGAACACAGAAGTTAGAATAGTTTAACCGTATGATTTATGCGAACCAAAGCGTGTATGAGCGTATGTAAAATTTGCCGAACGGCAAAACAACCGAATGAACATTCGTTTAAATAACATGAATAGGATATGCGAAATGACTATTGAACGATTTAAAACATGTTCAGCCGAATGACCGTACGAATGAAAAGCCCGCGAATGGCTTGAAACATTCGTGTCATAACCAGGGAAAAGCCGTAAAGCGAGGACCCGTGCTGTACCGTACGCCGTGGGAACCAGTCCTGGCGTGACAGGAAGGTCTGACTTACGGTTTAGGAGTCCCTGGGACGCGATCTACGACGGAGAACGGAGTCAGAAGAAGCTGGACGGGCGGAAAGGCCTGAATAGGATTCCTGGACACAGCTTAACGTGGTGAAACCTCCTGGATACTGAAACCAAGATGGCGTCTGAGAGAACCCGGAAGTGGATCCTCATTCAACGCTGACCTCGAACGGTAAGGAGCCAGGCAAGGGGAGTGCCTTAAATAGGCTAGGGGTAGAAAACCAGCATCTCCCACAAATGCAGGCAAATTGCCTTAATACATATATATATAATTATATATATTAATATTAAAATACACTTAGTGTGTATATATATATATATATACTTAGATCATATATAATATATATGATCTAAGTATATTTTATTTGTAACTGTAATTTTTTTTTTTTTTTTATAACTAATATTTTATTTTTATTACAGGAGAGGGGCAGTGACAGTGTCAGCCAGTGATTTCACATCACTGGCTGACACACATGATCAGTGATCAGAGTGACTGGCTGTCACTGTGATCACCTCCTGCAGATTGGGTAATTGACCACAGGGGGAGTGCCTGGATGGTACAAGCACCCCCCCTACCGATCTGCAGGGGGATCATTGCGCCTGTTACATGTATCAGCCATTAGGCTGACACATGTAACAGTGATCGCAGTGACAGCCTGTCACTGCGATCAGACAGTGCATATCGCGGTCACTGACCCCAGGGGTACTGCATGGGGGGCCAGGTATGTCCCCCAACCGCGATCTGCACAGGGGAAAGCCGCCGGCCATGTGTGTCAGCCGATTTGAAATCGGCTGACACACAGTAAATACTGATCGCGGTGACAGCCTGTCACTGCGATCCGAGACTGCAGATCGCAGTCACCGGACACAGGGGGGGTTGCCGGAGGTGCCAGGCATCCCCCCCGACCGTGATCTGCAGCGGGCGATTAGCGCCGGCCACGTGGGCGGCCATTATAGCGAGGGCGTACTATTACGCCCGCCGGCGTTTAGAGCCAGCTCCTGCAGGGCGTAATAGTATGCCCTCTGGATTTAAGGGGTTAAGAGTTAAATCATTTTTGTTTCTGTTTATACAGCCACACCTAACCACATCTCTTGTGCTGTGACTGACAGCATGCATGAAAATAAAATGGTTTAATTTTCAATCAGATGTATCTTACTTTAAAGGGACAAACCGTTTTCCTGGCACTGCAGGACCCCTGTCCCTCCCACCTCCTATCCCAGTTTACTGAGGGGGTTACAACCCTTTCAGTGACTTACCTGTATCCAGCGCCGATGTCCCTCGGCGCTGGGTCAGGCTCTGCCAACTCTCCTCCCCCGCCGACGTCAGCCAGCAGGGGAGATCTAATGTGCATGCACTGCAATTGCCGCGCACGCATTCCACCGCCCCATAGGAAAGCATTATTTAATGCTTTCCTATGGGGAATCCAGCTACGCTGGAGGTCCTCATGCATTGCGTGAGGACATCCAGCATCTCTTAAAACACTAAAAGTGTTTTATGAACCCGGAAGCTCCTCTAGTGGCTGTCTCGTATGTGTGTATATATCTGTAGACAGCCACTAGAGGAGGACTTAACCCTGTTAGGCAATTAGTGCAGTTTATGAAAAACTGCACTAATTACACTTGCAGGGTTAAGGGTTGTGGGAGTTGGCACCCAGACCACTCCAATGGGCAGGAGAGATCTGGGTGCCTGGAGTGTCCCTTAAAAAGTGTTTATCACCTGGTCTGTGAATCAAACTTTAATGGCATACAGGAGACTCCTGCATGGTCTAGCAAGCTATCGACAGAGCACGAGATAAGGAATTCTAAATTAAACAGAATGTTCATTAAAGAAAGTGTAAACATTAAATTACTCTTTATAGGATGTGTTTAGGAAGGCTGTGTAAGTCACATGCAGGGAGGTGTGACTTGGGCTGCATAAACAAAGGGATTTAACTCCTAAATGACAGAAAACTGAGCACTGAGACTGCAGAGGTATGATTTGTACACCAAAACTGCTTCATTAAGCTAAACTTGTTTTGGTGACTAAAGTGTCCCTTTAAAGTTCTATTATATGCACTTGTCCATCAGAAATGTTTCAAATCAAAACCTTTAGGCTTATCCTTATGCACTCATACAAACATTATGTCTGTGATTGATTTTTTTAAAATTATTTTTCGGAATAATATATTGCTTTAGCTAAAGCAAGGAGATATTGACTTGGCAGGTGAGGAAAACTGCAAGCAATCAGCCTTTTGAAACATTTCTTCTCTATTACAGAGGAGAGTAACAAGACAAGCAGAATGTAATTGGATTTGGATACTGAGAAAAATAAAATTACTGAGTTCCAAATATCAATTGTATTGTATTTGTACAGAAAGACATGCATGCCAAATAGATTACAGGCAATGCGATTGTTTAAGGTTCAAAATATTAAATGAACTTGGTTGAAAATAAAAGAAATGAAAGTCCTGAACTTTTCTTGTAAGATTATACAATTGTACTTGTTGAATGGATTCAAAGATTGAGTCTGAAATATAATATTTCACTGTGGAGTTGAGTCTATGCAGGAAAAATAATGCATTTACATGGGCTAATGAGACGTGACTATAAATGACTAGATTGTCTTATAGCATACGGAATATGACCGTACTAAGACTGACACATGTCAAGGAAGTTCATTATTTCTGAGGACAAGAGCTCGGTTGCAGATTTGATCAGGTCAGATTCCTGTAAAATGTATTTGGAGATCTACATTACGAGTATATATGACTATAATGTAACAGCCGCAGAGTTTTAAACCTGTCAAATAGCAATAGTATGGCTGTTTGAAATTTTTTTTATTTATTTTTAAATAGAAATTAGGGATCATCTCAGCATTCAGGTGTAAGCACAATTTATTTTACGCTTAGATTGTATCTTGTACCATTAGCTCCACTGGTTCTAAATTCTCTCCCAATAAAATATAACTTAATGCTTTTTGGCAATGGTTTACACTGCAGGGACAAAACGTCTGGGACATCATGGCAACCAGATCACGTCATTGATAGGAAGTGGTTTGTGTGTCTATAGTGTCCCTTTAATTTGTTAATTCACCCCTTGTATAAATGTTGATTAATGATTAAATTGGCAGAGTTGTATGAATCCATGGGATTGGGAGTCCCCTGCTCCTTTATTAGTGTGGTGTTACCATATTAGGGGCAACTGTCCTGGATAATGAAGTGCCATTCTATTTTGAGACCCTTGTCCTGTTTATGTCTGTGATTACTGCTGTAGCTCTTTATGTTTAAATTGCCCTAGTTGGCAGGTTTGCATACTGTGTCAATTTTGCTCTCTCTCTCTAGTGCCAATTTTATATCTTCCAATGTTGGGAGGTAATAGACAGGGGATTTGGATCCCAAAAGAGATCCCATTGAGGGACAGCTGGGGTATGAAAGGGTTTGTGAGAGTGTGTATAAAACATTATCTTTAAGAGAGGGAACGTTTCTAGTACAGACGAGGGGATGTGTTACAGAATTTTTGTACATCGCTGCAGAATTTGTTGGCGCTTTAGAAATAATATTATTAAAAATAATGTAGCACACGGTGCAAGATAGATTAATTGGAATGCACTTAAAGTTCACCTGTTATAGCGAGCATGACTATCTATATATCAATATATATATACATATATAGATGTAAAAAACCAGATAAAATTTGAATCTTGTAATACCTTTTTTATTGGACTAACATAAATTTTTAATGACAAGCTTTCGGGAGAACCTCCCTTTCTCAAGTCTGAAGCATTTCTGGCGCGTGTTACAGTACAGAGAGAAACTAATATCTACACGAGTGCCACTTGTGGTCACCTACAACCCAGCTCTTGAGGAAATACGGAAAATCATCAAGATCTACAACCAATATTAACAGAAGATGAGACTCTGAAAAACATTTTCCCTGAAACACCCATTTTGGCCTTCAGACAACCACCGAACCTCCAACAAAAATTAAACAGGAAGCTGCCCACTGATGGGAAGAATAAAGAAAAGGGGACCAGTCAATGCAAAAAACCTCACTGCAAACTGTGTCATTACATATGTACAGACAACACAGCCACACACAACAATAAAACCTACAGCATTAAAGAATCATACTCCTGCAGATCCAGCAATGTGGTATGCATGATTCAATGCATAAAATGCCACCTAGGATGCTACATTGGGGAACCACCCAGCCATTAAATGGCAGAATGAATATTCACAGACACTTAATTAAACACCACAAAGAAGAATCCCACTGCACTCCTGTGCGACACCACTTTACCCAGCCTGGCCACTCACTGAAGGACCTAAAATTCAAAGTACTGAAAGGGGGTTTTAAAAATACCCAGGAAAGAAAAGCTTTTGAAGCCAGAATGATTAAATGGTTTAACAGCAAGAATAGAGGACTAAATATTGATTTGGGTTTCCTGTCCCACTGCCAACACTTTACATGAACACTCTCCCAGCATTATCTTACTGTTCTGCCATATGTATCAACATTTTAAAATGCATTCCTATATGTTTATTCTATCTATATACAAAGTACTATGTGTAGACCTATGCTTTCCCATACTCGTATCCATGTATGCTTATATATGTGACTGTGCATTTATATTTGTGTATATGAGTTCATGTGCATGTATGTATATGTGTTTATGTATATGTACATGTGTTTGTGCGTTAACATATCCATATTTATGTGTGTGTGCATGGATAAAGTGTACCATCCTCTGCACTGTCTGCTTGTTTGTTTTTCTTCTCCCTCTCTCCCCCTTCACTCTGCTCTTCAGAAAGATATTTATGACCCTCTGCAAAAATGGTGTCTATTTTCTAACAAACCTGTGTCTTATCTGCACTCATGTCGCTTTAACCCCTGTATCACAACTCAACTTTGAATTCTATGTATCGTCTTGCTCAGAAATGCTTCAGACTTGAGAAAGGGAGGTTCTCCCGAAAGCTTGTCATTAAAAAATTCTGTTAGTCCAATAAAAAAGGTATTACAAGATTCAAATTGTATCTGTTTTTTACATCTACATCACTGGACTAATATGGCTACAATCTCTACTTGAACACTATATATATATAAATATATAATAATGATAATCTATATAATATATGTTTATTCCAAAGATTGCATCAGTCAGATTGCTAGAAAGTGTATAAATAAAAGGTTATTCAACTGCAGATTAACTTAACCTTCCAGGACTTCACCATTATGATTTCAGTATAGAATTTGGAAGTCCAGAGCTGCTGCAACACCTCCACATGATGTAGGGTTGTGGGATGTCATTTATGTCAGTTGGAGGCAGAGCTTCCCTTTATCCTTGCACATAGCTATATAGCTGTTTGCACAATTCTGTGCAGCTATAAGGCTGACTCTTTTCTCCTTGATATTAAATGAGAAATCAGATTACCCTCCTTCCATCCTACAACTGTATTAATCAATTAATTCTATATTTCCATAAAAAATTATTAAGGGAATATGTATCTTCTTTTAACCATACAAATATATTGGTTAAAGGGACTCTGCACTACCAAAATACAACACACACATATTATCAAATTTGCTGTTTAGTTAATAGATATACCCCCAATGAAAGCATGCATGCACTTATTTATGCATTTATATATTAGAACAGTTTGTAAAGGTTGAATATCCTTTGTCTGCAGCCATTATAATCCTACCCCTTCTAACTCCGCCCATACTTTCTGTGCTGTCCAATCACAGACTTCCAAATTCAGCTCAATGAGAAGAATTTGCAGGGCAGGTGCTCTTGGCAATTGCTGCCTCTTGAGTTTAGCTCCAATGAGCTAACCAAACCAGGAAGTAACAGGATCTGTTGTCTGCTCAACATCCATAGGGTGTAACATGGTCAATTTATAAAAGTGTCAATTTCTTTTAAAATCTGCACATTTTGTTAAAAAATATATAAAATGACACACTCTTCACACATAAAGCATTTCATACTATTAGAAACTGACATCTAGATATTGGAACCCTAACTTACCCTTTGAACAGTTAGACTCTTACATTTTTCTGACTGCTGTTATGTTATATCAGTAGTCTTGTAGACTTCAATAACCATGTGTGTTAACGTGTTAAACTACACTGAGAATTTTATTGGCTAGTATTTCTATAAGCTATTCTTTTGTTGCCTAGTTGCCAGATATAAGTAACTGTCATTTTAACATTATAATCCCTGTTTTTTGTTTTTAAGCATCTATATATATTCCAAGCATGGTAGTGACATATGGATCTAATCTCCAGGTTTGTGCATAGCCTGGAGTGGTCACACAAACACATCTGTCTAATCTTTGACGTATATACAGTTCTACAGAAGCTGGCTTATCATCAGTCTATGTTTAATCGTAAATAATTCGATTCTTATGTGTATATTGCATGTGGGGATTCTGGAAAATAGAATTCTGAAAAATTGTCCATACCAAAAAAGAAATAAAGTTTTATATCACAGGGTTTTCTTAAACTTGTGTAATGAAAGTACAGCTCGAGACAATGTGATTTTGTTAAATTCATCTGTGTACATTCCCAATATGTTAATACTATTTATATCAATTAACGACAAATAATAAATTTAGAATATCCAAATTCGTGTATCCTTTGCTGAAGTGAATTTAATTACACAAATAAGGCACTAAATGAAATCAATAAAAAAATGTTAAAATTAAACAGTTAAGAAACATTGTGAATTACCCAAACAAACAAAAAAAATGTTAAATACAAAATGACAAATGAGATCTGTGCTCCAGACTTTAAGTTACGTTAGAGATGGTCGAGTGTATGACGCCATGTATGATGAAGGGGCAGGCAAGCTCCAGCACTCCAGGAGTTGTGTACTACATCTCCCATAATGCTCTTTCAGCTATAATACTGGCAAAGGATCAGGGTAGATGTAGTCCACAACATCTGGAGTGGTGATGGAAATTGTACTTTTCTCATTCATCCTGCCTTATGTGTTTAATGTTGCTGTTGTTTCTCTGTTTATAGCTTTCTGTTTTTTAAAATGATTCTTTTTTAATCAATATTTCTGTGGTACTCAGGCCAGGGGTAAACCGCTGAGGACAGTCATGAAGATGAGAACTTGTTTACTTCCCAGCATTGTTCACTAATGGTTTGATGTCTTTGTATTCCAGATGCAGAGGAATACCAGCCGCCCATATGGAAATCATACTGTGAGTATTGTCATGATTCTACCTTCCCATATGTCTAGACTCGGTGTATATCAAAGAAGATGTGAGCAAATCCTCGATACAATGGTTTAGACAAATCAATAATTACAGTTGACAAACGAATATGTGAGTTACAGGAAAGCTTTGCTAATATTGAATTTTCTCAAAATAAATTGCAAAAGTCCATTATTAAAGCATGAAAATGTGTAACTTTGCATTTTGCTGTCAGGCGCTGTTATTTATGATTTAAGGGGGAAGCTTTTCAGTATTAGTTCCATTTATACATTCTAGAGTTCCGTTATATATATACACATGCTGGCCTGAATTAACTAGTGTCTCAAACTATTTGTTTGGTAGGTACTCCAGTGAACAAAACATTAATGTGAGGTCACATTCAACCTCTATCTGTGGTATGAATACATTCATTAAAGGAATGATATAGCATTATGAATACAAACCTGTATTCTCAGTCACCGTTGCGCTACTCCAATCAAATGGAGGTTAGCTGTAAAAACTGCATTTGGCGCAGTTCTCACACTGACGAGCATGTAATGGCAGTCAGGAAGATAGCTGCGAGAAGCATATTTAATCATGAAATGTGAGCATCGCCCTTATCTACTAAACGGCAATGTTTTACATTTTTTAAGATTAAGTCCAAAGGACCACTGCCCCTAGACCACTTCAATGAGATGAAGTGGTTTGGGTGCCTTTATTGGTCCTTTAACAATTATATTGCTCTTTTTACATGGGGAAGAAATTTTCCTTTGTACATATATTTAGAAATACTTCCTAAACATCTTTTAGAGAGGAGATATGTAACTCTACACATTGGGCAAAAAAAAAGGGGGGGTTACATCCAGGGCCGGCCTTAGGCAATTAGGCGCACTGTGCAAAAAGTCTTCACGGCGCCCCCCCCACCTCCCACCAAGTTGCCTGAATACAGTAACACACACAGGCACCGGGGACGTGTGTATCACGAGGCAAACAAGGCATCTGCCTTGGGCGCCACTTTGCAGGGGGCGGCAAAAAAAAGCATCCCTCCAAACCCCCAGGCAGATCCCTTGCTTGCCTCGCATCCTGGGGGGCTCAAGAGCTGACCGGCTGGCCACTTTTGAGCCCCCCCAAGGCTGGCAGCGGGCAGCGAAGGAGCATACTCACCTGAGCTCTTCCTGCTCAGCTTCCTCTGCGCCGCTTAATGAAGCCGGGAGCCAGAATATGACGTCAGTCCGGCTCCCGGCATCACTAAGCGCTGCTTACTCAGCCTGTGCGCCCCCTGCCTGCCTGCCCAGCAGCCACACTGGACTGCTGGTAAGAAATCCACTCCAGCTTTCCCAGGGAGGCTGGGTGGATTTAAAATAAATGTAAAAAATATTAGTTTGTGAGTGTTAGTGGAAATGTCTGTGTGTGTGTCTGTGAGTGTTTATTTTGAAGTGAATGTGTGTGTGTGTGTGTGTGTCTGTAAGTGTGTAATTGTGTGTGTCTGTAAGTGAATGTGTGTGTGTCTGTGAGTGAATGTGTGTGTTGGTCAGTGAGTGTATATGTGTCAGTCAGTGAGTGTGTATGTGTCAGTCAGTGAGTGTGTATGTGTCGTCAGTGAGTGTGTATGTGTCGGTCAGTGAGTGTGTAAGTCAGTGAGTGTGTAAGTCAGTGAGTGTGTGTGTGTCGGTCAGTGAGTGTGTGTCGGTCAGTGAGTGTGTGTCAGTCAGTGTGTATGTGTCGGTCAGTGGAGTCGTGCATCTTTCAGTGAGTGCTTGCGTCTGTCAGTGAGAGTGTGCATCTGTCAGTGTGTGTCCAAGTAATAGTGTATGTGTGTATGTCATTGTTTGTCAGTGTATATGAGAGTGTGTGTCTGTCAGTGAGTGTGCGTCTGTCAGTGAGTGAGCGTCTGTCAGTCAAAGTGCGGCCTTGACAGGAAGGGGTGGGGGAAATTTAAACTCGGTTACAGGTATGTACACACACACTCAGTTAAAGGCAGTCACACATACAGGCACAGGCACAAACAATGGCACAGCTACAGCGACACACACAGACAGACAGTCACATAGGCAGTCACACACACAGACAGACACACAGTAACACACACATAGACAGTTATACACACACAGGCAGGCAGTCACACAGATAGAAAGTCACACACACAGGCAGGCAGTCACACACAGACAGATAGTTACAGACAGACACACACAGGCAGGCAGGCAGTCACATACAGGCAGTCACACACACAGGCAGTCACACACACAGACAGACAGTCACACACAGAGACAGTCACACACAGAGACAGTCACACACACAGACAGACAGTCACACACAGAGACAGTCACACACAGAGACAGTCACACACACACACAGAGACAGACAGTCACACACACACACACAAGGACAGGCAGTCACACAGACAGTCACACACACACAGACAGTCACACGCACACAGGCAGGCAGTCACACAGACAGACAGTCACACACACACACACACACACACACACAGACAGACAGTCACACAAACAGGCAAACAGTCACACACACACACTTACCTCTTTCCAGTGGATGCAGTTGGCTGATGGGGAAGCATCTTTCCCTCTTCCTGTACAGCAGGGGCTTCGGGAGGTATTAGCCCCGTCTCCGCCTCTCGATAAGCCCCGCCTCCGCCGCTCGGTAAACCCCCCCCCCTCTGCCGCGATTTTTTTTTTTTTAAATAGACCTGGGTGGAGAACAATTAATCCTCCAGCCAGGTACCTCTTTTAGCTCCCCTGCACTCCGGCCATGAGTGAGCTGTGTCGGCCACAGGGCGCCCCCTGTTCCATGGCGCCCTGTGCGGTCGCACAGCTCGCACACCCCTAAGGCCGGCCCTGGTTACATCCTCAGGCGACCCAGATGGCCTGCAGTGCCAGGACTGCCTCTTCCTTTCCGAAATTGCTATTTTTATTTGCAGACAACCCAAGTTATTTGTTAGTTTATTATGTTCTTAGTTTTCAACTGTCTCTTAAGCATTTTATAGCTGCTAGCCATGTTTAAGTGCGTACCCAGCAACATACAAGCAGACACCTCATGAGGCATGTAGATGTGTACGAACCCGGCCATACACATTGAGCCCCCGCTCATTCTATAAGCCTAGGCCCAGGCCTACACCTTACTCCAGGCAACACTGCAGCACCTCCCCCTCACTTGCTGAGCGCTAATCCCCTTGATCAGCTATCCACCCTATAAACCCACTAACTGTACCCAGCATGTATGCTCATCCTAATAATTGAATCCCCATGGCGTTGGGAGACCACACACCGGGCAACCGCCCGACCTTTCCCGCTTAAACTACCCAACTACGACTGTCACGGTCACCTGCAAACCAATAAGGCTGGTTGCCAGCCTACCAAACACATGACAGTTCACTCCACCAAAACATCCAACCAGCACTAGCGAGGGCACACTCAGCCTCCTAAGTAATCCTAAGGAAGGCACCTCTCCATAGGCACCCCTGGACCACCTAATAAAAGCTATGACACCGTACAAATGTACGATTTTTCATGTACTACCTTACAGCATGTATATCTGTCTGTTAAAAATATATACATTCCGACTACAAATACATACAACTGCCCACCATTTCATATTTACTTTTTACTGTTTCTTGCAACATCCACAAAATGCTGTTAATTCTGTATGAGTTTCCAGACATTTAGTGATTCTGCCCACCCATCATTTATGACCTGGGACATTTCATAATTCAAAATATGTATATTAGCCCAGAATAATGTTCCTTACATGTCACTTTGGCCTGCATCCCTTCTTACCCTGGAAGTCTTGAAATTCACTAAAACCTGGTGATTTGCCAGGGTAAAATCCTTTTCCATTGGCCTAGGACCAGAGTACAACTTATTTTCTAAATCTGCTAACTTCCTTTCCCTATTGGACCTCCCCCCCCCAAAAAAAATAAAAAAAATAATACAAACAAAGAATACCACAAGTAATATAAGTAGTTTAAACAGACTTTGAGCACCGCACTGCCTTTGTTACAATGCTGGTTAGGTTATTTTATCCTTTTTTGGGGGGGGGGATATATTAACAGACTGCAGCAGGAAATCAGCCCAGGCATGCTTATGGTTGGCAGAAATGCCCAAAAAATTATACTATAACTGGCGTGCATGACATCACATGCTGCCAAGATGCCCACATCATGACCACAAGAAAAGTCATGAAGTGCCCATAAGAAGAGTCATGAAGTGACCACAGGAAGAGTCATGAAGTGACCCCAAAATAAGTGTACAAAGAGCATAGAAATATTATACGTTTATTAAACATAAGGTGCTGCTAGAGTGCGCCTGCCTTCTATCCCAAGTCACAGTGAGTCTGAGTTTACATTGTTGCATTGTTGCCATATGGGCAGGAGGAGACAACAAGCCCACCCCACACCCAGTCAAACGCAGACACTCTAAGGTATGGGTCAATATGTCCACAGCTTTATTAAACAATATAATAATAATAATTAATAATAATAATAATAACTTCAAAATATATAACTGAACCATGTAAAATCATTGCCCACCCCCACCCAGCCATGCATCAACAATACATATCCCATACATCATAAATAAGGCAATGACCCATATTGTAAACATTATTATAACAATATAACGACATAGATACATACACAACTCAACATAAATATACACAAATAAAGTGCAACATAAATTAATCGCCTCCTGGTAGGGGTATACCCAAATACCCCTACCCCACCAAGGTTCTGAGCCACTGACATGCTTGAAAACCACCAACATAACACCAACATTGTAACCAACCAACTTTTAACTAATCGACCAACGTCCTTAATTCTTCTGTAACTCCACCAGGGGACCCTTTTCTCCTTAGCCTTCCCCTCACTAACCCGCCATAAGCTCAGACCTTGAACCCTTAAGCCGTCTAAGCTGCGCCACCCCGAAGAAACAAGGCCTTATGCAACTCTTCATACAACCCCAGGTTGAAAAGATCCTACCCCACATCTGATAGGTGTCAGCCACGACATTCAAGTACCCCGGAACATGCAGCGCACAAAACACCACATTGAGCGACATACACAGCAATAGATATTTTCGCAACAAGCACACCACTGGGGCGGAAGAAGCAGACAGATTGTTCACTGCATGCACCACCAACATGTTATCTGAAGTAAAAGATGACCTTCCTATCCCGAAACAAGTGGCCCCACAGTGCGAGAGCCACCACCAAAGAACGCGGCGTTGCAGATAAGCGGGCTATGCAACCAGGCCCCTGGCCATGGCTCAGCACACCTCCTCCCCCAAAATACACCCCCCGAAGCCAACACTTCCGGATGCATCGGTGTACAGTTCCAACTCCTCGGCTGACATAGACGGCTTCCGAAAAACCACCGTGCCGTTAAAATGCGTTAAGAACGTTTCCCATACCACCAGGTCCGCCTTCATGGAAGACAAAATACGAATAAAATGGTGCGGAGACCAGACTCCCGCTATCGCCCGAGACAGGTTGCGACTGAAAATCTGTCCCATGGGGATTACCCAACAAGCAAAATTAAGCTTCCCAATCAGTGACTGCAGTTGCTTCAACCTTCCTAGACCGACACACCTCACCCACTGCCTCATGGAGCCCCATGAGCTTGTCCAATGGGAGTCGACTTTCACCCTTTATCGAGTCGTTCTCAAGGCCCAGGAAGCTGAGACATTCGGTGGGCCCTCCCGTCTTGCCCTCCACCAGCAGCACACCAAACAGCCCAGCCATCCACTCGAATGTCCTCAGAGATATTTCGGCCAGGACCCACGCATTAGAAATTATCAAGGTAATGCACTACTGACCGCCTCCCCGCCTCTGACGAACCACCCACTCCAGAAAGGTGCTAAACTTCTCGAAGTAGGAGCAAGAGATGGAGCAATCCATTGGGAGGTAAAAGGTCCACGAAGTACTATCCCTCGAAGAAACAACCCAGCAAGTGATGACATGCTGGGTGCACCTACAGCAGCCGGAATGCCGCCTCGAGGTCAACTTTTGCCATCAACACGGCATGTCCAGGCTTCTTAACAAGCTCGACTACATGGTCAAATGATGCATAAGTCCTTGTCAATATCGTTGTTGACCGAACGCCCCTTGGGATAAGAGAGATGGTGAATGAGTTTGAATTTATCCGCCTCTTTCTTCGGAACCACCCCCAGCGGGGACAGCCGCAAATTGCTCAGTGGGGCGAGGGCAAACAGCCCCGCCATTCTCCCCAACTGAACCTCCTTGAACAGCTTGTTCACCTGAGGGAAATCCGCCACCAAACGCAAATTGCGAAAACTTAAGGGGAACTCCCGATCCCGGAACGGTATGATGAAACCCTCCGCATCAGCTTTGTTACCATAGAGGCTTAGCCACGGTGACATCGCGTCTTACCTCACCGGGTATATGCCCCAGGGCAGTGGATGCGGATCCACTGGCGACCCCGCCTTTTTCTTTCTTAAAGCACCATTGGAGGGCATGGGCTCCCCCACTCCCAGAGCAATCCTGCTTAAACCTGCACACTGAACCCCACTTATATTGGCCCTCGGTGAAGAGCCAGCAAATGCCTTTCCTAATTGCGGCCAACGAGGCAGTCTGACCCCCCACGCCGGCCCCGGACTGAAAGGAGTATGCCTTCTGAGCCATCATCAGCTTAAGCCACAAGGGGAGGTCCATTTGGTCCCATCTCATCCCAGGGTTAGCCAAAAGCCATTGCCTAAACTGCTCGTCGTATTTCCACCATGCCAGGCCGCCGTACGTACGGTAAGCTTCCCAGATGCCATCGAGATAGCAGAACAGGGTGGAAAAAATCCCTGGAGATTTCTCGCCAAGGACCGCAGCTAGTTGCCAAAAGACTTTGGAATCTTCCTATAGCATTTCTTTTTCTCTTCCTCCTCCTTTTTGGCATCCTTCTTGTCGTGTTCCTTAAGGTCAATATACTCCTCCAAAAGAAGAAGGGAGAACACCTTTACAAACTTACCCTTCCAGATCTTATCCTTCACTTCCTGCTTAAGATGAACCCCCAACGGTCCTGCAAAAGAGACATACGCATTGGGCCACGCCGCATCTGGAATGCCACCCGTTAACATCACCCTCTCCCCACCACCTTCCGCCGCCAAAGCCGCCCCATCGCCTGCTGCCCCATTATCGGAAGTGGACGCGCGCACGAAACCCGAGCACTTGGGAACATCCAGCCTGGCGCCCAGATCTGACTCACGTCTGCACCTGTTGATGTTGCAGTTGTTAATCAATCCCTGTGTATGTGCAGTAGTTCCAGACTCACCGGCTGCCCTGGCAACCCGCTGCACTGCCGCTACTGCTCCTGGGGCCGCGACTCCTGCTACGAACACTGGAAGGCCGGCTGTGCGCAGCCCTTCTGGAACTCCCACAGTGACCCCCTGAGGAATCACTGGACACCGACAGCCAGCGACAACGAGAATGAGACCCCCGGGGGACACTGTAATCCGAACCAGACTCCCTGCGCTGTTCACTCCGGCACAGACTCTCTGCGCAACACTCTGCGTCCTTATGGGAATGGCTACTCCTCGACCTGGCACGGCTGTCCCTGGAACTCCGCTGCCTGCGCCCCTTTGGCGATCCGCTGGACCCCTGTGACCTCCAAAGCCCCCCAGGGTGCACCCCTACTCCCAGAGGGGCCGGCTGTAATTCGAAGCCCATCCTGCACCCCAGCTTGGTCTGCAGCACCCCCACTCCTCTGAGGGGCCTACTGCCTGCATACCCCCCTGGGCCCCAGCTACAGCCCATAACTCTGCCTTTGGTGACCCTTGCCCAACAGCACCCCCCTGTATGGAGTGGCCTGCTGCCCCATGGGAAGAAGGAACACTTGCCTGCTGTCCAGACATCCAGGGATCCGGTTCTGCCCACGCCTGGGCCCAGATACCGACACACCATCACCGCTCTCGCTGGGGGCCGCACTTCCATTAGGCGGCCCTGTTGCAGGAACAGGCCCCAGACTCACATTGCCGACTGCAGCGGTCTGCCCTCCAAATGCAACACCCTCCGTTCCGGGTGCTGCACTGCTGCCAGCCTTCAGGCCGCCATTGGCTCTTCCCTTTGCCCAACCGCCTCCAGAACTGTTACGGCCGGACCCGCGGAACTCCCGCGGGCCACCTTACTCCCCAGATCAGGGATCAATCAAACAGGGGGCTTCATCCTCCTAGCCAGCCGTGCGGTCCCCCAAGCTTCTTGACCCGCCGCCGCGTGCACCTCACCGAGACTATCCCGCATCCAATGCCGACCCCCTGCTCTCTGCTGCCGACCAGATATCCGTAATTAAGGCCTCCACCGACTGCTCCATCTGGAAAAAAATAAAGAAAAAACCCACCAGACCGAATCAGAGCGCACAGGTGGCTACCGATTGGTAAGTTGATTAATAGTGACACTTATGCTGCTCAAGTTCCATAGGGCTACAGTTTCTTGGCTCCCTGGCATATACAGCTCAAAATCATGGGATTCTCTTTTCTGTGCTGGGGAAAAAGGGCTTGCAACGGTTGCAGACAAGACTTACAGGAAAGGTTAAAGGATCTTAACATGTATAGCTTGGAGGGAAGACGAGACAGGGGGGATATGATAAAAACATTTAAATACATAAAGGGAATCAACACAGTAAAGTAAAAGACTATATTTAAAAGAATAAAAACTACCACAACAAGAGGACATAGTCTTAAATTAGAGGGGCAAAGGTTTAAAAATAATATCAGGAAGTATTACTTTACTGAGAGGGTAGTGGATGCATGGAATAGCCTTCCAGCTGAAGTGGTAGAGGTTAACACAGTGAGGGAGTTTAAACATGCGTGGGATAGGCATAAGGCTATCATAACTATAATATAAGGTCAGGCACTAATGAAAGTATTTAGAAAATTGGGCAGACTAGATGGGCCGAAAGGTTCTTATCTGCCGTCACATTCTATGTTTCCATGTTTCTGCAGGTTTTATAAGCTGTTTTTAGACATACCCTCAGTGAAAAGTTTTCTTTGGAAATATATCTTCTAACTAGTGTTTTTTATTTATTGATTTATTTTGTATTTGAGGGCTGGAGTGCCCCTTTAAGAGTGAACAACTGCTCCACAAGCTACCATCCTATTCAAATGGAAAATGTCTAAGGAATGCTTGATCACCGATAGCAAAGCAATCCCAGACACTAGCACTCTCTCTACCAACCACAACAGTGGGAACCACTCATGCACAGCTTGTGCACTCACTCTCTACGTATCTTACATATGCTCACCGCCCATAGACCGAACTAATATCCACAATGGTCCATTGTAGAAATTTGGCCCAAGCCCATCTCTTATTCATATAAAAAAAATTTGGTACAGGTTTATATGACGAAATGCCTTTTGTCACCGGACTTTTAGGTGACAAGCTGCCCTTTGCCCCTGGCTGTTGGAAGAGCCTGAGTGCCAGCCTCATGACTATGGCCCTGGGTTGTATGGCCCTTTACAAACATTATTTGGGCTAATGGATTCATATTGTGCTGCTGCTGGCCCTTTAAGAACTGCATTGTGGTTTATGGACTTGTATTGGACCATGCTGGCCCTTTAAGAACCATCTGGGGATATATTGAGACTTTGTGTGACAATGCCCCTTTAAGACCATGTCCCCAGACCTTTAAAATACTTTGTCTATGGCTTTCTCCCACTTTGTTCAGTAAATGGAGCTTACTGAACCAAGTACCACACAGGCGGACCACCCAGAAGTGGAAGTGTGCAGGCAATTTACCTCCCAGTCTGGGAGCCTGCTGTAGGTAAATTGCCAACCGCTGGGTGGCTGCAGTTCGTACAAACCAACACGTGGCGGCGGCCATCATTCGAACGAGGTCAGCGGTATGTGTAGCCAAATCCATGGAACTGAAATCGGCTACACATTTTCACGAACACAGCTGACCCTTACCTTCTCCTACACTCCGTTTTCAGCTACAGAGACTAAGTCCCGTTCGGCAGTTTGAACTCACTGTTATACTGAGCTAAATGCACGAACGGCCCCGTTTGTGCATTCGAATGGGACTTAGTCATTTTTCTGCATAAAATTGACTGGCCGCACAGCCAAAATCTATGGAACTGTTTTGGGCAGGAAAATGTGCTTGCGGTCAGTCATAAAGGACTTCCGTCTAACTTTTTATCTACTGGATGGATTTGTCTGATTTTTGAGAGTGTTTATATTTAAAGTGTGCTGATTCTGAATATGTATGTATGTAATTTTTATGAAGATTGGGCGTATATTTAAAGTTACAGTGTATGTATAAAAACTGTAATTTTCCTGTCTGTGATAATTATGTTAACCATTGTGTACCATAATTATATCACAGGCAGAGGGGAGGATTTTGTGTGTAATTGCTGGGAGTGTTTTCTGTAATGTACGTGTGTTATTGGTTGTTCTGTAAAACCCTGTGGGTGGTCCTATGTAAGGAAAACCTGCATAAAAGAAGGCCCTTTGGTGCCAATTAACGGAGATCATCTTGTACCTTCATGGAGTTTCGGCTCATGTTTGGGGGATTGGAGAACTACACTCTGGGGATTGCTATAATCACTATGCTCCCCAGGGTATGATCACTAAGCTCTGCTAAGAGCTTGTTCCTGTTCCTGCTCTCTGGAATTTGGAGAGGTCGACCTACTGGAAGCTGGACCCTGGTCTTGTGTCCAGAGTGGGTGGAGACGGCGAGACCCCAACCAAGCTGTGGCGGTTTGTGGGGTCTGCAGTGGTTATGGTGTCAGGTGGAGTGCTTGGAGATCTCGGAAAGCACAAGGAGCAACCGTCAGCGGAAGGTACCTGGTCGGGGTGCCAGCGGTTCCGTTACAGTTTAATTGTAGCAATTTTTTCCTTACGCTTTACACAATTTCCTAACAATTGATGGTGAAACATCTGTACTTCTAGAAGCATTAAGTAGAACTTGGATTTTAGATATTGTTATTCCCGAGTTTGGCACATGTGTGACTGGAATTAAATTATCTTCTCATTCTGAGATTAACCTTCACACAATCTTATTGGTCCCAGTGGGGTAACAAACAAATACAAATATTATAATTATATAGAGTCAAGATACTCTATAGCACTATTTTTCCAATTTATAGAATAGGATATTTTGGGTGGGCGTGGGTGCACCCGGGTGACACCAACAAGGAGGAACTTACTTTACTTGAGTAATCCTCCTAGTGACACCTCACCCAGGGGCACAGCGACGGCCACAGCACGGCGGATCCTTTAAGGAGTGTGT
The DNA here is from genome assembly GCA_933207985.1 of Pelobates cultripes. Taxonomy (NCBI): domain Eukaryota; kingdom Metazoa; phylum Chordata; class Amphibia; order Anura; family Pelobatidae; genus Pelobates; species Pelobates cultripes. Next base: position 62,301,412 of record OW240915.1, read on the forward strand.
CCATCACTGCAGGGAAGGCACCTTGACAGGCAACCCAGCGGAGGAGGAAGAAAACAGCACCTGGGATTCAAACCTAAGTTTTCCAGTTTTAAGGCAGTGACATTACCACTGCTCTTATTATTATTATTATTTATAATGTGCCAACAAATTCCACAGCGCTGTACAAAGGGATGTATATAGTGTATTAAATTGTACTAATAACCAGCAGTGGTTTATGGGATAAGTAGGTTTTCCACGAGGGGCAATTCCATTCAGCACATGGGATGAGTAGAACTACTGGATAAACTGTATAGCAGCTGACTGAGTGAGTTGAAGTCTGACAACACTGTTATAGACAGCCTAGAACTGAGAGATCTTCTTTGGCAGCTCTAAAGCCCTGTTATCTGTTACAGTTTGTAAAGTACACATGCACCATCAACTTGGCAATAATGCAAAGTTGTTATGGTGCTTACACTCAGATACCATGTAACAATTAAATGTTTCTACTGTGGGCTTCAGACACCTCTTGCTCTGTAAACCATTATATTTTTATTAAAAAGTCTACTTTTTAATGTAAATTATATAAAAATATTGGGTCTCTATTTACAGGTTAACCTACATAAAAGCATACACAATCATGATAGTCTTATTTCATGGTTACCTTGGAGATACTATGCACACATTTACCTTGATTTTCTTTTGTCTCCAAACTTTCACCTTTTTTCCTAACAATGAAGTACTTTCTCGTAGAACCTTATATTGCTGCTGGGTAAACACTCCTGGAAACATTAGAAAGCCTTGAGACAGGAGTGACTTTTTCTCTCTGCAAAAGTAATCAAATGAGTTATTCTCATTATATAATTTCCTTCACGGTTGACTATTGTTCCCAGATCTGTCATTTGATCTGACATGCATCTCATATATAAAGAGGGTTTACCGTTTCATTTTTGTGTAACTAATATGACTCATCACACAGATGTGCACATGAAAAATAGCGTATCTGATACAACCTATTATGTTTTGTACAGAAATAACAAGGGATTGGATACTGTGTCAAGTGCATTTAATCACATTTTGCAATTTCAAGGCGCAGTAAGTTAGTAAATTAGAGAGCACACCTAAAGCAGAAAATGTGCCGGTTGCACTTTGATGCAGCAAATTCCAGGCAGACAGAACTGATGGTGGAAAATGTAGAACCGCATTGTATCATACATCATATGATTGATACATGTGACACCATACTAATGCCTACATAGGGAGGACAAATTGAATCTATTATAGGGACACTGTGACATCAATTCCGCATCCATTTTTTATGCACTATTGAGCTAAAGTGTTAAAATGGAAACTGATTTATCTGTGCCCCCTTTTATAGTCAATTAGGTTACGTTGAACCAAACATAGTACAGGAACAATATATTCTAATAAAGAAGAAATGTGTCAACAGTTATACACAGATCCAGTAATAGAATAGAAAGTTAGGAGTCCATACCAGTGGGGGCCCTTGCAATGACTATCCTTTGCTCACATTTTATGTTTAGTGTGCCTGGAGTTAATAGGTTAATTGTCATACATTATCTAGGACTCAATTCATTGGCTGTGTTCCCATGCTCAGTAGGGCTCTGGGAATGATTAAGCCCATCTAATACACAGGAGAGAGCACTGGATTCCCTTCTATTCCTACTCTGCTATGGATTAAATGAGTGGGAAGGACTTCCAAGACTCTGCCCCCAAATAATGGGCCCACGTGGTCCCTGAGTACCCTTACCGATTGACATTTAGAACAAGTTTGTGTCCTGTCCTGCTTATTGATGCTTTTTTGCAATTTTACCATTCATACATATTGATGCATGTTGCTTGCTTTGTGGGAGTTTTTTTTGCATTATTTTTATAGAGTAGACAAAATATAATTACGGTTTAACTTAAAATACTTACTCCTTCCCATTCATTGTTTTGTTTTGTCCTGACCCTGGCTGACCCTTTCACTATGCTGTTTAGTTTGAGCCTTACCTGTGTTCTGATTCTAGAATACATGTTGAAGACTGTCCTTTACTACTCTACTGTGAAGTTTGAGAGAATATTGCACACATCAATTATCATGGGAATACTTCCAGCAGGGTGCTCCAAACAGGTTGGACCAGTGTCCCATACAGAAATAGTGGTGAAGAAGTGGTCTGGGCATACCTGGGGGTTTCTAGGCAGTCTTGACTTAACAAAGGCTCAGGGGAGCCGAAACGTTCTTGTATTTTATTCTGCGTTTCAAATAAAGACTGCCTAGTAAAGAAACCACCAGGTGTGCCAAGACCACTCCTTCACTGCCATTACTACTCTACTGGCGTCAATCATGGAACGCACACTTTCCATGTGTACAGCCTCAATTAAAACTTCTACAGTAACTGCCAAAAAATTCTCACTAATGATAAACATTGTGTAGATTGTCAAGCCATGACCTGATGCAAGAAGGAATCAATATTATAGGTCATGCCACAAAAACCAATAAAAAAAATATAATAAAATCAATGATACAAAATGATGAGGATATAACACACCACAATAGACTGTAGGGTAATTAAATTACAGAAATGTACTTACAAATATCAGTATAAGGTAAGATATATAATAGTCCCGATAAGAATGGGCAGATAGAGAACCAAGTCCACTTGCAGAAACGTGAGTCGACGTAGGTCTGTACAATTTGTAGATCTGGAGGTGGTCGGGTTCTCTTGATCCAGGTAGAGATATGTGAATATAGAAGGAAAATTCCAATAGTGCAGACTGCAACTGAAATCAAGTGGAAAAGGAGAAAAACTTCACCAAAATGCGTTTCGCCACACAGGGCTTTATCAACTGGCAATAAGAACAGAAACCTGGTACAGAATAGTATATATAGGCAATAAATCAATGAACAATTCAAATTATGGCGCCAAAATAACGTAATCTTTATGAGACACATCGAATATAAAACACTATGTGGCGATAGCCGGTTTGGCTGTTTTAATTATTTTTATATGTACTATTAATGGAATATTAGCCTCTTTTACCCTGTATGTGGCATATACCTTTTCTTTTATTATTTTACCTTTTATAGTTTTATTTTATTTTTATTATTTTTATTTATTTTAACCTGATCATTCATTACATTGGATCACTCACTCGTTCAAGAATCCCAGGTAGGGATTATACCACCTACGCTATTACAGTGAGCAGTATATCCTGCTCACTCAAATGTGAGTATTCTACGTTCATATACCTACCTGCTTTACTATATAAACAGTGAGCACTATATCTGGTTTTATCTTTCTCTTCATACTGAGACCTCCTCTGCTTACCAACATCTATATCCTACTAGTGGGGGATCGACGCCACTGAACACCAGTCATACTTGAGTTGGTTCTAGCTCTCACATAGGTGAGTTCAAATACCATCCTGCTGTGAAGTTTTTCTCCTTTTCCACTTGACTTTCAGTTGCAGTCTGCATTATTGGAATTTTCCTTCTATATTCACAAATCTCTACCGGGATCAAGAGAACCTGACCACCTCCAGATCTACAAATTGTACAGACCTACGTCGACTCAGGTTTCTGCAAGTGGACTTGGTTCTCTATCTGCCCATTCTTATCGGGACTATTATATATCTTACCTTATACCGATATTTGTAAGTACATTTCTGTAATTTAATTACCCTACAGTCCATTGTGGTGTGTTATATCCTCATCATTTTTTATCATTGATTTTATTATATTTTTTTATTGTTTTTTGTGGCACAACCTATCATTTTTATCTCTAGATTCATCTTATGACGAACTGTGAGGGAACGTCATATTTTTTAGGTTGCAGCCTTCTCCACACTCACTTTTAGCTTTCTATTGGCCACCAAGCGCTGAACCCACCACCGTTTGTTCACTCCAAGAAGGAATCAATGCCTTTCACAAAAAGGAACTTTGCAGATGCCGATGTTAAACCTGTTCACAGCTCTCGGTAAAGTATACACCTGGGAAAAAGTCAGCGAGATCACGAGCATTACTGACTCTGAATCTACCTAACTTCATCAAAGTTAAAGGGACACTATAGTCACATGAACAACTTTAGCTTAATGAAGCAGTTTTGGTGTATAGAACAAGAACATGCCCCTTCAGCCTCACTGCTCAATCCCCTGCCATTTAGGAGTTAAATCCCTTTGTTTATGAACCCTGGTCACACCTCCCTGCATGTGACTTTCACAGCCTTCCATAAACACTTCCTGTAAAGAGAGCCCTATTTAGGCTTTTTTTATTGCAAGTTCTGTTTAATTAAGATTTTCTTATCCCCTGCTATGTTAATAGCTTGCTAGACCCTGCAAGAGCCTCCTGTATGTGATTAAAGTTTAGAGATTGAGATACAATTATTTAAGGTAAATTACATCTGTTTGAAAGTGAAACCAGTTTTTTTTCCATGCAGGCTCTGTCAACCATAGCCAGGAGAGGTGTGGCTAGGGCTGCATAAACAGAAACAAAGTGATTTAACACCTAAATGACAGTGAATTGAGCAGTGAAATTGCAGGAGAATGATCTATACACTAAAACTGCTTTATTTAGCAAAGGTAATTTAGGGGACTATAGTGTTCCTTTAAACCTCAGAACTTGAAGAAAAGCATTAAGTATTGTTTCAGCAATATTCAAATGAGTATCTATTGATGTAGTGTTTTCCGTGGCTGTGTATTACAATTCTTCTGGGAAATGCAGAATGATTTTAGAATTTTTCAGGAAGATGAAATAAGTCTATGTATGTATACTTCGTTTAAACGGATGGCGTTTGTGGCACAGGTACACATCTGCGCTGTATTTGATCTTGTGCATGAATAATCGAGGCTGAACCGTCCTGCCCATCACTAAACATATTCAAAGTAAACTAGCTTGACAGTTATTTTATAGCAGAAATTTCTGTGGAAAACAATTTACTGCATAAGAGCATTTTCAGCTCAGTTACATTTTTCGATTCTTTAAATAGAAATTTCCTCTGACAAAAAAAGTCATATTGTTTGCAGTGGTTTTTGCTCCTCATTTCCTACTATTTATGATTGCTGCTTAGCTCCTGCTACGAACAAATATGTGTGTGTGTGTGTATATATATATATATATATATATATATATATATATATAATTTATTTTTATTGGAGGGTTCCTATTTTTGTTTAGATTATTTTAAATATTTATAATTTAGTTTTTCCTACTTCCCTGTCTCTTACCAGTGGTCAGCATGCTATGTCCTGTGAAGAATGGGCACAGGAGTGTAATCTTGCACCTCCTGTAGCATTAGGTCTTCTCTCGCGAGGCGCGCAAGCATTTTTGCAGGTTGCCATGACAACATTCCACACAGCAACTTTTGGCTTGCGAGAGGAGATGACCTCATGTTGCAGGAGGTGCAAGATTACACTTCTGGGCCCATTCTTCACAGGACACGCTAGCAGGGGCCCGGGACTGCATATATACTTGTTATATGTATATAGACGGTTCAGGCCCTGCACAGCTTATTTGTTAAAGGTACAATATGCCGCCCCTGTCAAAGTGTCCCCTGGATACATGGCCCCACTGGATCCTAAAGACACGACAGCCCATCAGGATCGCCCAATGTCTTCTTGACAACTGGGAGGTGGTACTAAGGGGATATGTAACTCACTTTAATAAAATAAGCCAGTGGGGACATGCAGTGAACACCTGTTGCAGTTCAGCAGAAACTAAGATTCCCATTCAATAAACAAATAAATTAAACCCTTCACAGTTTTAGCCATCCTAAATGGAGAAGAGATAAAACCGATATTTCTCTTTGAACTTCTGAATCATCTGGGATTCCTAATAGTTTTTACTTATTATGTATACCTAGAATATATCTAAAAAAAAATAATACATTCTTAGAAAGAAATACCCCAATTAGTACAAAACATAACAGATAGTTCTGCTGCTTAGAATTAAAGGAAAACTTTAGTGTTAAGAATACAAAGATGTATTCCTAATACTAACGGGAGGGTAGAGCGCATGCACGGCAAAACACAGTATTGCTCCAATCAGATGGTGTTCTGAGACCATCTGGCTAAAATAGCAGAGCTTAACTGCAGAACAGCAAGGTTATAGGGGACACACACAGCAAGGTTATAGGGGGGGACACATTGCACCCAGACCACTTCCTTGAGGTAATGTTGTCTTGGTCCTATAGTCTTGGTCCTCCTTTTAAGGAGTGTGTAAATTGATGAGAAACAGAATTATTGTTAGTGGTTTTTTCTCCAATGCAGTAGGCCTTGACTGTGCCTGGACTGAATCAAACTGTGACGCCATTTGCTAATTCTTAACATATAGTATTTAAAAGAAAATGAAGAATCTCATGAAAACAAGGTTAACAAACTATAGGTGGTTTTCAGTGTTTTATTCAATGATACGAATTCTAGAGGAGTTACGTTTCTGCATGAACAATAATGTGTTTTTATGTTTCAGTGTATCAATTGCAACAGGAAGCTCCTCGGCCAAGAAGAATTGTATCCCCTAGAGAGGTTAGTTATTTGTCATATTGACTGTATCATTTTCACTTCTGTAGTTTCTGTTCAAAATTGTCTTTATTCAATATGCAGTCAAAGTCATTGAGTCAAATAGGCTTCTGCTTGTCATATTTTAAATGCAATGTTTCATGGTATATATCTATATAATCCTCAATAGTATTGATTTTTTTTTCTACATGGAGAAATAAATGGACAAATTACTATGTGTCCCTTAAATACATCTATAAATAGATAATACATTAAAAAAATCTCATTTACTATAGTATATAATTTTAATCATGTTATAATTATTTTACTAAATATGAACTAATAACTTTAATAATTTTCATTATACTGGATATAGGTTGTTGAATTTGCCTTCTTTTATTCATATATAACACACAATTCTCATAAATATCAGAGGAAACACTCACGTTCTCAGACAATATAAACTAAAAAAAAAAACATATATTATTACAGTAAACGTAAGTCTTTATATCATCGTTTAACAAAATATTAATGAAAATAGTCAGCAGGATGGAGTAGTTGTAACCTGTGTTTATTATTATTTTTTCAAATAATTTTTAATAGAAGTAGTTAGATTACAGGTCAAACATACAAAACAGTCATGAGTCTTAGGCATGTGCATGGGAAAATTTTTATTTTTATTTTATGACCCTACTTATACTGAGACTTACTTTTTTTTTAAATTATTTTGTAAATAATTATTTTATTGAAAGAATGCACCATAGAGTGTAATTATCCAGGAGCTAAATCAGTGGAAGTAGATTTAGCTCATAAATACTTACACACTATGGTGCATTCTTTCAACTATTTTTATAGGATTGGGTGAAATCCTTTTTTCCAGTTTCAGAGCTAATAGATTTATTGTTCTTATTCCCACTAAACCTTCCGCTGTATTCACTTTTGTGGATTCCGGAATTCTGTACTTACTAATTATTATATTGAGGCACATAAGAGGGAAACAGTGAAGTACAATGATGGCAATATCAGATACAGACATGCAAAAAGTAGGTGAAATCCACTGTACAGATCTGAAACTGGACTATGGTAATGCCAGTGGTGTATCCTGGTTTTGTGCTGCCCTAGGCAGGACAAAACTCAAACACCCCCCTCCCCCTGCACCACCCCACCCAACCCTTCCCCCCCACCCCACCTTCTAAATACACACACACACACACACACAGTCAGACACACACACAGTGAGACACACACACAGTCAGACACACACACACAGTCAGACACACACACAAACACACACA